>OX104113.1:48784475-50033809 GCA_944474755.1 Limnoperna fortunei
CAAAAAGACTTTGTGGAAGTAGATTAATCTATCACGCTGCATCCAGCTAGAGAACCAGGACGCTAGCAGCAAGTACGGGACGTGCCATGGCAGCGGCGCTTGCGCCTGCTCTTACCGATTACTGCCAGTGGGGTCTTTAACGTGCCAGTTGATGGAATACTGTACACGAGGCACCAGATTTTCTCTCATCTGACAGACGAAGAAATTATTTACATGTATATATACATTTCTATGGCTTAACATGATTAATTTGTAATTTGAAAATAAAAAAGTAACTCAGTTATATACATTTCAATGTGGAGTTGTATTACATTTGTCGTTAGTTTTCACTAACTAGGTATTTTTATGTACAGTATTTTTGTAAATTATAAGATAAGAATGATTTCTGATGGTTTTTTATCTATTTTTAAGAAATCTAATATGAATGGAGGCGCAGCCTAAATGCGAGCATCGCACATTGTTCATTTCGTTACTTCAGAGCCCCCTAACAGTGCCTCTATTTCAAATACAGCGTTTGAAATTGAAAAAAATTTTTCTGGCATTTTTGTAGTAATTTAAAAAATAAACACTTTGATTTAATCGATGTCAAAATTATTTTTGTCTACTTTTTTATTATATATTTTTTGTGGATGGAGCATGCGTAATCACGCTAAGGCCGAGAACCAGTCTATGCTAGAGTATTCTATCCTTTATTTCTCTTTTTTTTCTTTTTTTTAAATTTTTTTCTTTTCTGTTGTTTTTGGTTTTTTTTTTTTTGGTTTTTTTTGGTTTTGGTTTTTGTTTTTGTTTTTTTTTTTCGTTTGTTTTGCGACTATCCGTATATTTATAAATAGGTCGACCTACAGGAACGAAAACACAATTGTTGAAGACCTCTTTTTCCCTCTTTGTTTATATTAACATAAAGTCAATTAAAAAAAATTCCACCTTCGTTTCTGGAACGCCATTTGGGGGTCTGAAAGTTCCATACCTCTTCTAAACTATATCCAAAATTCAGAAAACTGTAATACCTCAAACTTTTTTTAAAGCTCTGGAAGCATCCCTATCTTCATCGATGAAGTCCGAGAGACCCCGAAAACAGGAAATTGGCAATTATTCCACTGGACTAAATTACTCCTAATCCATTATATTTCATCAAATGTTTAATTTTAAAATTTTTTTCAAAGATCCTTCTTTCTAATAAGCCCTAAAAGTAGAACCAAAACAAGAAAAAAGCCAAAGAAAAAAAATTACAAAGAAATACACTATTTAATGGGGAACTACATTCGTGCAAAGGTCATTAATTGTGTTGTCGTTCCTAAATATAAGCTGAAAATTGCTAGATTTTAATCAAACTTACCCTATGCCTTGTTTGATATAATACGAGTCATTCTTCCAAATTTGATGTCAGTCTGACCAATAGTTTTGGAGATATTTGGATTCAATTGCACCTACCGTAAGCCTGAAAAATAGCCCCATTTTCTCTTCATTATAACCAAATTTTCCAACTGTACCCCTCTCACTAAAATGGCTGTAACTTTCTTGCTTTTTAAGATATCTACAAAAAGTAAAATGTGTCAGAAAGTAGAAAGCTACATGTAATTAAGTCAATCTTTTTTTTTTGGCAATTTTGACTTTTAACTATCTAAAATGTTAAAGAAATTTAAATATTTGAAATAATTCAGAAAATAAATGAACAAAAACATTCAAAATTCTATTTAAAATATAAAGATTGGCTTTAAAAATTCAACTTTTAGAGAAAAAAAGGCCAAAAACATTCTATTTAAAAAAAAAAAAAAAACTTTTTACATACCTGAGATGCACCAAAAAGGTGGCAAAAAATATTCAATACACATACCTTTCACTTGCCTGAGGTCAAGGGGAGAGCAATAAAACTTAACAGGTGGTAAATTTCAAAGAAATTGCAAATAACTCATTAATTAATATTTCTATTGCTTAATTAATTGTAAATTGAAGATAAATTTCACAGAAATAAACATTTTAATTTTAACATGCGACTTTAATCAGCAAGTCTTTGGATGTAGTGCTAAATTTAAGATAAGAATTATTAAAAACCTAAAAATCATAAATCTAGCTTGAAAAATGAATATATTTGGATTTGAACGGGTAAAATAATGAAACATTTTTAATTTGAAATTAAATAGAAAAATAAGTTGTAACAAACCTGCAGTTCTGTGGTCCTGTCATCATTTTTGTGTTGATGCTGTAGGGCTACACTATACACCAGCAAGCTAAGTATTGAAGATGTTTACCACTGGTTACAATCCTATCATGAAAGACTGTCTGACTGCAGAATAGGAAAGTTCTTCATGCTGGTAAATACAGGAAGGCTAATGAATTGTTCAGAAGAAATGATTATACATCTAAAGCTCATGATGAAGAAGCCAACACCTCATTCAATCACATGGACTCAAGTCAAGACTGGAGGTTCATGAACACAGTCTAGATGTACATGGAATGACAGAGATGACAGCAGGTTCTAATCAATACCATCTCACATTTCACTCCTCAGATGGTAAATCCAGCAACTTGATAACAGAACAAGAAGAAAAGAGTGTACCTGGCACCTTGAGATTAGTTGACAGTGAATGTATGAGTGTACATGCTTCATACACTACTCTACAGTCTACAGACAAGTATTACAGAGAGATGTTAGCTATGTGAAGATAGCACTAAATACCTACAAATAGCTAAATACAGAAAAAGAAGACCACTCCAGTAAAGTGTTGTCAGACTTCATGAACACAAGACAAAAGATCTGCACAGTAAGAATCCAGAGTTCAAGAAAGGACAGCTAGATCTGAACTGTACACAACAGTGACTGCTGCAAGTAGAAACTACACAGAGATCCTGCTGATTATTGAAAAAAGGCCCTTTTAAGGGCCAACCAGATTTTCCAAAAAGAATCTATATTGTTGTTTCATTTTTAAAATGCAATAAACAAACACATGTATACAGATGAAAATAATTATAGGTCAACCTGCTCCTTTTTCACAGTAAACATAATTCAAAAGTCTCTACCCTCCCCCCCCCCCCTTTTCAGAAAAACAAAGAAAAAAAAACTCTATCATTTAAAAGTAACCAGAATAGACTACCAATGTTGTTTTTTGCCATTTTTCAAGCATTTTTACAAGACCGCAAAGGTGCAGGGTGGCCTAATCTACTGTTGTTGAAGCCCAGAGGCCGACACAAGATGGCCGACATTCACACTTTCCTGTTGTGGGACAGTTGCAAATCATCAGCATTAAATAAAAATGAAGTATCCCCTGCTGTATCCTGTATGCCAATCCGTGCATGCATGTGCATCTGTCTCCACCCCCTGGCTTCTGGCAGTTAACAATTCAAAGCTCCATAATTGCCATTGGATTGGATGTGCAAGCTCCTTGCTAAATTAAGCCATCTCCTTAAAGCCCAATAGCACAGTTTTTCTCAATTTTATGGCTATATTTTTTAAAAACACCTCCATTTTTAAATCCTACAACTTGTTTTACCATGGAAATGGGTATTTATTATGTCAACAAAAAGAGGGGTGGCCAATAGGAGACCCTTAATAGAAAATCATATAGAAAAGTAATAATTTTGAACCAAATTTAAAAAAAGACCCTAAAAAACAATAAAACTGTTTAATTTTCATACATTTCTTGAATTTATATTGTTTTTCATTGAACTTAACAAAAATTTGCCTTTAGTGCCAATGTAGAGTGAAAAATCTAACTTTTTTTACTCACCTCATTCTGGCTCCTAAATATAAGCTGAAAATTGCTAGATTTTAATCAAACTTACCCTATGCCTTGTTTGATATAATACGAGTCATTCTTCCAAATTTGATGTCAGTCTGACCAATAGTTTTGGAGATATTTGGATTCAATTGCACCTACCGTAAGCCTGAAAAATAGCCCCATTTTCTCTTCATTATAACCAAATTTTCCAACTGTACCCCTCTCACTAAAATGGCTGTAACTTTCTTGCTTTTTAAGATATCTACAAAAAGTAAAATGTGTCAGAAAGTAGAAAGCTACATGTAATTAAGTCAATCTTTTTTTTTTGGCAATTTTGACTTTTAACTATCTAAAATGTTAAAGAAATTTAAATATTTGAAATAATTCAGAAAATAAATGAACAAAAACATTCAAAATTCTATTTAAAATATAAAGATTGGCTTTAAAAATTCAACTTTTAGAGAAAAAAAGGCCAAAAACATTCTATTTAAAAAAAAAAAAAAAACTTTTTACATACCTGAGATGCACCAAAAAGGTGGCAAAAAATATTCAATACACATACCTTTCACTTGCCTGAGGTCAAGGGGAGAGCAATAAAACTTAACAGGTGGTAAATTTCAAAGAAATTGCAAATAACTCATTAATTAATATTTCTATTGCTTAATTAATTGTAAATTGAAGATAAATTTCACAGAAATAAACATTTTAATTTTAACATGCGACTTTAATCAGCAAGTCTTTGGATGTAGTGCTAAATTTAAGATAAGAATTATTAAAAACCTAAAAATCATAAATCTAGCTTGAAAAATGAATATATTTGGATTTGAACGGGTAAAATAATGAAACATTTTTAATTTGAAATTAAATAGAAAAATAAGTTGTAACAAACCTGCAGTTCTGTGGTCCTGTCATCATTTTTGTGTTGATGCTGTAGGGCTACACTATACACCAGCAAGCTAAGTATTGAAGATGTTTACCACTGGTTACAATCCTATCATGAAAGACTGTCTGACTGCAGAATAGGAAAGTTCTTCATGCTGGTAAATACAGGAAGGCTAATGAATTGTTCAGAAGAAATGATTATACATCTAAAGCTCATGATGAAGAAGCCAACACCTCATTCAATCACATGGACTCAAGTCAAGACTGGAGGTTCATGAACACAGTCTAGATGTACATGGAATGACAGAGATGACAGCAGGTTCTAATCAATACCATCTCACATTTCACTCCTCAGATGGTAAATCCAGCAACTTGATAACAGAACAAGAAGAAAAGAGTGTACCTGGCACCTTGAGATTAGTTGACAGTGAATGTATGAGTGTACATGCTTCATACACTACTCTACAGTCTACAGACAAGTATTACAGAGAGATGTTAGCTATGTGAAGATAGCACTAAATACCTACAAATAGCTAAATACAGAAAAAGAAGACCACTCCAGTAAAGTGTTGTCAGACTTCATGAACACAAGACAAAAGATCTGCACAGTAAGAATCCAGAGTTCAAGAAAGGACAGCTAGATCTGAACTGTACACAACAGTGACTGCTGCAAGTAGAAACTACACAGAGATCCTGCTGATTATTGAAAAAAGGCCCTTTTAAGGGCCAACCAGATTTTCCAAAAAGAATCTATATTGTTGTTTCATTTTTAAAATGCAATAAACAAACACATGTATACAGATGAAAATAATTATAGGTCAACCTGCTCCTTTTTCACAGTAAACATAATTCAAAAGTCTCTACCCTCCCCCCCCCCCCTTTTCAGAAAAACAAAGAAAAAAAAACTCTATCATTTAAAAGTAACCAGAATAGACTACCAATGTTGTTTTTTGCCATTTTTCAAGCATTTTTACAAGACCGCAAAGGTGCAGGGTGGCCTAATCTACTGTTGTTGAAGCCCAGAGGCCGACACAAGATGGCCGACATTCACACTTTCCTGTTGTGGGACAGTTGCAAATCATCAGCATTAAATAAAAATGAAGTATCCCCTGCTGTATCCTGTATGCCAATCCGTGCATGCATGTGCATCTGTCTCCACCCCCTGGCTTCTGGCAGTTAACAATTCAAAGCTCCATAATTGCCATTGGATTGGATGTGCAAGCTCCTTGCTAAATTAAGCCATCTCCTTAAAGCCCAATAGCACAGTTTTTCTCAATTTTATGGCTATATTTTTTAAAAACACCTCCATTTTTAAATCCTACAACTTGTTTTACCATGGAAATGGGTATTTATTATGTCAACAAAAAGAGGGGTGGCCAATAGGAGACCCTTAATAGAAAATCATATAGAAAAGTAATAATTTTGAACCAAATTTAAAAAAAGACCCTAAAAAACAATAAAACTGTTTAATTTTCATACATTTCTTGAATTTATATTGTTTTTCATTGAACTTAACAAAAATTTGCCTTTAGTGCCAATGTAGAGTGAAAAATCTAACTTTTTTTACTCACCTCATTCTGGCTCCTAAATATAAGCTGAAAATTGCTAGATTTTAATCAAACTTACCCTATGCCTTGTTTGATATAATACGAGTCATTCTTCCAAATTTGATGTCAGTCTGACCAATAGTTTTGGAGATATTTGGATTCAATTGCACCTACCGTAAGCCTGAAAAATAGCCCCATTTTCTCTTCATTATAACCAAATTTTCCAACTGTACCCCTCTCACTAAAATGGCTGTAACTTTCTTGCTTTTTAAGATATCTACAAAAAGTAAAATGTGTCAGAAAGTAGAAAGCTACATGTAATTAAGTCAATCTTTTTTTTTTGGCAATTTTGACTTTTAACTATCTAAAATGTTAAAGAAATTTAAATATTTGAAATAATTCAGAAAATAAATGAACAAAAACATTCAAAATTCTATTTAAAATATAAAGATTGGCTTTAAAAATTCAACTTTTAGAGAAAAAAAGGCCAAAAACATTCTATTTAAAAAAAAAAAAAAAACTTTTTACATACCTGAGATGCACCAAAAAGGTGGCAAAAAATATTCAATACACATACCTTTCACTTGCCTGAGGTCAAGGGGAGAGCAATAAAACTTAACAGGTGGTAAATTTCAAAGAAATTGCAAATAACTCATTAATTAATATTTCTATTGCTTAATTAATTGTAAATTGAAGATAAATTTCACAGAAATAAACATTTTAATTTTAACATGCGACTTTAATCAGCAAGTCTTTGGATGTAGTGCTAAATTTAAGATAAGAATTATTAAAAACCTAAAAATCATAAATCTAGCTTGAAAAATGAATATATTTGGATTTGAACGGGTAAAATAATGAAACATTTTTAATTTGAAATTAAATAGAAAAATAAGTTGTAACAAACCTGCAGTTCTGTGGTCCTGTCATCATTTTTGTGTTGATGCTGTAGGGCTACACTATACACCAGCAAGCTAAGTATTGAAGATGTTTACCACTGGTTACAATCCTATCATGAAAGACTGTCTGACTGCAGAATAGGAAAGTTCTTCATGCTGGTAAATACAGGAAGGCTAATGAATTGTTCAGAAGAAATGATTATACATCTAAAGCTCATGATGAAGAAGCCAACACCTCATTCAATCACATGGACTCAAGTCAAGACTGGAGGTTCATGAACACAGTCTAGATGTACATGGAATGACAGAGATGACAGCAGGTTCTAATCAATACCATCTCACATTTCACTCCTCAGATGGTAAATCCAGCAACTTGATAACAGAACAAGAAGAAAAGAGTGTACCTGGCACCTTGAGATTAGTTGACAGTGAATGTATGAGTGTACATGCTTCATACACTACTCTACAGTCTACAGACAAGTATTACAGAGAGATGTTAGCTATGTGAAGATAGCACTAAATACCTACAAATAGCTAAATACAGAAAAAGAAGACCACTCCAGTAAAGTGTTGTCAGACTTCATGAACACAAGACAAAAGATCTGCACAGTAAGAATCCAGAGTTCAAGAAAGGACAGCTAGATCTGAACTGTACACAACAGTGACTGCTGCAAGTAGAAACTACACAGAGATCCTGCTGATTATTGAAAAAAGGCCCTTTTAAGGGCCAACCAGATTTTCCAAAAAGAATCTATATTGTTGTTTCATTTTTAAAATGCAATAAACAAACACATGTATACAGATGAAAATAATTATAGGTCAACCTGCTCCTTTTTCACAGTAAACATAATTCAAAAGTCTCTACCCTCCCCCCCCCCCTTTTCAGAAAAACAAAGAAAAAAAAACTCTATCATTTAAAAGTAACCAGAATAGACTACCAATGTTGTTTTTTGCCATTTTTCAAGCATTTTTACAAGACCGCAAAGGTGCAGGGTGGCCTAATCTACTGTTGTTGAAGCCCAGAGGCCGACACAAGATGGCCGACATTCACACTTTCCTGTTGTGGGACAGTTGCAAATCATCAGCATTAAATAAAAATGAAGTATCCCCTGCTGTATCCTGTATGCCAATCCGTGCATGCATGTGCATCTGTCTCCACCCCCTGGCTTCTGGCAGTTAACAATTCAAAGCTCCATAATTGCCATTGGATTGGATGTGCAAGCTCCTTGCTAAATTAAGCCATCTCCTTAAAGCCCAATAGCACAGTTTTTCTCAATTTTATGGCTATATTTTTTAAAAACACCTCCATTTTTAAATCCTACAACTTGTTTTACCATGGAAATGGGTATTTATTATGTCAACAAAAAGAGGGGTGGCCAATAGGAGACCCTTAATAGAAAATCATATAGAAAAGTAATAATTTTGAACCAAATTTAAAAAAAGACCCTAAAAAACAATAAAACTATTTAATTTTCATACATTTCTTGAATTTATATTGTTTTTCATTGAACTTAACAAAAATTTGCCTTTAGTGCCAATGTAGAGTGAAAAATCTAACTTTTTTTACTCACCTCATTCTGGCTCCTAAATATAAGCTGAAAATTGCTAGATTTTAATCAAACTTACCCTATGCCTTGTTTGATATAATACGAGTCATTCTTCCAAATTTGATGTCAGTCTGACCAATAGTTTTGGAGATATTTGGATTCAATTGCACCTACCGTAAGCCTGAAAAATAGCCCCATTTTCTCTTCATTATAACCAAATTTTCCAACTGTACCCCTCTCACTAAAATGGCTGTAACTTTCTTGCTTTTTAAGATATCTACAAAAAGTAAAATGTGTCAGAAAGTAGAAAGCTACATGTAATTAAGTCAATCTTTTTTTTTTGGCAATTTTGACTTTTAACTATCTAAAATGTTAAAGAAATTTAAATATTTGAAATAATTCAGAAAATAAATGAACAAAAACATTCAAAATTCTATTTAAAATATAAAGATTGGCTTTAAAAATTCAACTTTTAGAGAAAAAAAGGCCAAAAACATTCTATTTAAAAAAAAAAAAAAACTTTTTACATACCTGAGATGCACCAAAAAGGTGGCAAAAAATATTCAATACACATACCTTTCACTTGCCTGAGGTCAAGGGGAGAGCAATAAAACTTAACAGGTGGTAAATTTCAAAGAAATTGCAAATAACTCATTAATTAATATTTCTATTGCTTAATTAATTGTAAATTGAAGATAAATTTCACAGAAATAAACATTTTAATTTTAACATGCGACTTTAATCAGCAAGTCTTTGGATGTAGTGCTAAATTTAAGATAAGAATTATTAAAAACCTAAAAATCATAAATCTAGCTTGAAAAATGAATATATTTGGATTTGAACGGGTAAAATAATGAAACATTTTTAATTTGAAATTAAATAGAAAAATAAGTTGTAACAAACCTGCAGTTCTGTGGTCCTGTCATCATTTTTGTGTTGATGCTGTAGGGCTACACTATACACCAGCAAGCTAAGTATTGAAGATGTTTACCACTGGTTACAATCCTATCATGAAAGACTGTCTGACTGCAGAATAGGAAAGTTCTTCATGCTGGTAAATACAGGAAGGCTAATGAATTGTTCAGAAGAAATGATTATACATCTAAAGCTCATGATGAAGAAGCCAACACCTCATTCAATCACATGGACTCAAGTCAAGACTGGAGGTTCATGAACACAGTCTAGATGTACATGGAATGACAGAGATGACAGCAGGTTCTAATCAATACCATCTCACATTTCACTCCTCAGATGGTAAATCCAGCAACTTGATAACAGAACAAGAAGAAAAGAGTGTACCTGGCACCTTGAGATTAGTTGACAGTGAATGTATGAGTGTACATGCTTCATACACTACTCTACAGTCTACAGACAAGTATTACAGAGAGATGTTAGCTATGTGAAGATAGCACTAAATACCTACAAATAGCTAAATACAGAAAAAGAAGACCACTCCAGTAAAGTGTTGTCAGACTTCATGAACACAAGACAAAAGATCTGCACAGTAAGAATCCAGAGTTCAAGAAAGGACAGCTAGATCTGAACTGTACACAACAGTGACTGCTGCAAGTAGAAACTACACAGAGATCCTGCTGATTATTGAAAAAAGGCCCTTTTAAGGGCCAACCAGATTTTCCAAAAAGAATCTATATTGTTGTTTCATTTTTAAAATGCAATAAACAAACACATGTATACAGATGAAAATAATTATAGGTCAACCTGCTCCTTTTTCACAGTAAACATAATTCAAAAGTCTCTACCCTCCCCCCCCTTTTCAGAAAAACAAAGAAAAAAAAACTCTATCATTTAAAAGTAACCAGAATAGACTACCAATGTTGTTTTTTGCCATTTTTCAAGCATTTTTACAAGACCGCAAAGGTGCAGGGTGGCCTAATCTACTGTTGTTGAAGCCCAGAGGCCGACACAAGATGGCCGACATTCACACTTTCCTGTTGTGGGACAGTTGCAAATCATCAGCATTAAATAAAAATGAAGTATCCCCTGCTGTATCCTGTATGCCAATCCGTGCATGCATGTGCATCTGTCTCCACCCCCTGGCTTCTGGCAGTTAACAATTCAAAGCTCCATAATTGCCATTGGATTGGATGTGCAAGCTCCTTGCTAAATTAAGCCATCTCCTTAAAGCCCAATAGCACAGTTTTTCTCAATTTTATGGCTATATTTTTTAAAAACACCTCCATTTTTAAATCCTACAACTTGTTTTACCATGGAAATGGGTATTTATTATGTCAACAAAAAGAGGGGTGGCCAATAGGAGACCCTTAATAGAAAATCATATAGAAAAGTAATAATTTTGAACCAAATTTAAAAAAAGACCCTAAAAAAACAATAAAACTGTTTAATTTTCATACATTTCTTGAATTTATATTGTTTTTCATTGAACTTAACAAAAATTTGCCTTTAGTGCCAATGTAGAGTGAAAAATCTAACTTTTTTTACTCACCTCATTCTGGCTCCTAAATATAAGCTGAAAATTGCTAGATTTTAATCAAACTTACCCTATGCCTTGTTTGATATAATACGAGTCATTCTTCCAAATTTGATGTCAGTCTGACCAATAGTTTTGGAGATATTTGGATTCAATTGCACCTACCGTAAGCCTGAAAAATAGCCCCATTTTCTCTTCATTATAACCAAATTTTCCAACTGTACCCCTCTCACTAAAATGGCTGTAACTTTCTTGCTTTTTAAGATATCTACAAAAAGTAAAATGTGTCAGAAAGTAGAAAGCTACATGTAATTAAGTCAATCTTTTTTTTTTGGCAATTTTGACTTTTAACTATCTAAAATGTTAAAGAAATTTAAATATTTGAAATAATTCAGAAAATAAATGAACAAAAACATTCAAAATTCTATTTAAAATATAAAGATTGGCTTTAAAAATTCAACTTTTAGAGAAAAAAAGGCCAAAAACATTCTATTTAAAAAAAAAAAAAAACTTTTTACATACCTGAGATGCACCAAAAAGGTGGCAAAAAATATTCAATACACATACCTTTCACTTGCCTGAGGTCAAGGGGAGAGCAATAAAACTTAACAGGTGGTAAATTTCAAAGAAATTGCAAATAACTCATTAATTAATATTTCTATTGCTTAATTAATTGTAAATTGAAGATAAATTTCACAGAAATAAACATTTTAATTTTAACATGCGACTTTAATCAGCAAGTCTTTGGATGTAGTGCTAAATTTAAGATAAGAATTATTAAAAACCTAAAAATCATAAATCTAGCTTGAAAAATGAATATATTTGGATTTGAACGGGTAAAATAATGAAACATTTTTAATTTGAAATTAAATAGAAAAATAAGTTGTAACAAACCTGCAGTTCTGTGGTCCTGTCATCATTTTTGTGTTGATGCTGTAGGGCTACACTATACACCAGCAAGCTAAGTATTGAAGATGTTTACCACTGGTTACAATCCTATCATGAAAGACTGTCTGACTGCAGAATAGGAAAGTTCTTCATGCTGGTAAATACAGGAAGGCTAATGAATTGTTCAGAAGAAATGATTATACATCTTAAGCTCATGATGAAGAAGCCAACACCTCATTCAATCACATGGACTCAAGTCAAGACTGGAGGTTCATGAACACAGTCTAGATGTACATGGAATGACAGAGATGACAGCAGGTTCTAATCAATACCATCTCACATTTCACTCCTCAGATGGTAAATCCAGCAACTTGATAACAGAACAAGAAGAAAAGAGTGTACCTGGCACCTTGAGATTAGTTGACAGTGAATGTATGAGTGTACATGCTTCATACACTACTCTACAGTCTACAGACAAGTATTACAGAGAGATGTTAGCTATGTGAAGATAGCACTAAATACCTACAAATAGCTAAATACAGAAAAAGAAGACCACTCCAGTAAAGTGTTGTCAGACTTCATGAACACAAGACAAAAGATCTGCACAGTAAGAATCCAGAGTTCAAGAAAGGACAGCTAGATCTGAACTGTACACAACAGTGACTGCTGCAAGTAGAAACTACACAGAGATCCTGCTGATTATTGAAAAAAGGCCCTTTTAAGGGCCAACCAGATTTTCCAAAAAGAATCTATATTGTTGTTTCATTTTTAAAATGCAATAAACAAACACATGTATACAGATGAAAATAATTATAGGTCAACCTGCTCCTTTTTCACAGTAAACATAATTCAAAAGTCTCTACCCTCCCCCCCCCCTTTTCAGAAAAACAAAGAAAAAAAAACTCTATCATTTAAAAGTAACCAGAATAGACTACCAATGTTGTTTTTTGCCATTTTTCAAGCATTTTTACAAGACCGCAAAGGTGCAGGGTGGCCTAATCTACTGTTGTTGAAGCCCAGAGGCCGACACAAGATGGCCGACATTCACACTTTCCTGTTGTGGGACAGTTGCAAATCATCAGCATTAAATAAAAATGAAGTATCCCCTGCTGTATCCTGTATGCCAATCCGTGCATGCATGTGCATCTGTCTCCACCCCCTGGCTTCTGGCAGTTAACAATTCAAAGCTCCATAATTGCCATTGGATTGGATGTGCAAGCTCCTTGCTAAATTAAGCCATCTCCTTAAAGCCCAATAGCACAGTTTTTCTCAATTTTATGGCTATATTTTTTAAAAACACCTCCATTTTTAAATCCTACAACTTGTTTTACCATGGAAATGGGTATTTATTATGTCAACAAAAAGAGGGGTGGCCAATAGGAGACCCTTAATAGAAAATCATATAGAAAAGTAATAATTTTGAACCAAATTTAAAAAAAGACCCTAAAAAACAATAAAACTGTTTAATTTTCATACATTTCTTGAATTTATATTGTTTTTCATTGAACTTAACAAAAATTTGCCTTTAGTGCCAATGTAGAGTGAAAAATCTAACTTTTTTTACTCACCTCATTCTGGCTCCTAAATATAAGCTGAAAATTGCTAGATTTTAATCAAACTTACCCTATGCCTTGTTTGATATAATACGAGTCATTCTTCCAAATTTGATGTCAGTCTGACCAATAGTTTTGGAGATATTTGGATTCAATTGCACCTACCGTAAGCCTGAAAAATAGCCCCATTTTCTCTTCATTATAACCAAATTTTCCAACTGTACCCCTCTCACTAAAATGGCTGTAACTTTCTTGCTTTTTAAGATATCTACAAAAAGTAAAATGTGTCAGAAAGTAGAAAGCTACATGTAATTAAGTCAATCTTTTTTTTTTGGCAATTTTGACTTTTAACTATCTAAAATGTTAAAGAAATTTAAATATTTGAAATAATTCAGAAAATAAATGAACAAAAACATTCAAAATTCTATTTAAAATATAAAGATTGGCTTTAAAAATTCAACTTTTAGAGAAAAAAAGGCCAAAAACATTCTATTTAAAAAAAAAAAAAAAACTTTTTACATACCTGAGATGCACCAAAAAGGTGGCAAAAAATATTCAATACACATACCTTTCACTTGCCTCAGGTCAAGGGGAGAGCAATAAAACTTAACAGGTGGTAAATTTCAAAGAAATTGCAAATAACTCATTAATTAATATTTCTATTGCTTAATTAATTGTAAATTGAAGATAAATTTCACAGAAATAAACATTTTAATTTTAACATGCGACTTTAATCAGCAAGTCTTTGGATGTAGTGCTAAATTTAAGATAAGAATTATTAAAAACCTAAAAATCATAAATCTAGCTTGAAAAATGAATATATTTGGATTTGAACGGGTAAAATAATGAAACATTTTTAATTTGAAATTAAATAGAAAAATAAGTTGTAACAAACCTGCAGTTCTGTGGTCCTGTCATCATTTTTGTGTTGATGCTGTAGGGCTACACTATACACCAGCAAGCTAAGTATTGAAGATGTTTACCACTGGTTACAATCCTATCATGAAAGACTGTCTGACTGCAGAATAGGAAAGTTCTTCATGCTGGTAAATACAGGAAGGCTAATGAATTGTTCAGAAGAAATGATTATACATCTTAAGCTCATGATGAAGAAGCCAACACCTCATTCAATCACATGGACTCAAGTCAAGACTGGAGGTTCATGAACACAGTCTAGATGTACATGGAATGACAGAGATGACAGCAGGTTCTAATCAATACCATCTCACATTTCACTCCTCAGATGGTAAATCCAGCAACTTGATAACAGAACAAGAAGAAAAGAGTGTACCTGGCACCTTGAGATTAGTTGACAGTGAATGTATGAGTGTACATGCTTCATACACTACTCTACAGTCTACAGACAAGTATTACAGAGAGATGTTAGCTATGTGAAGATAGCACTAAATACCTACAAATAGCTAAATACAGAAAAAGAAGACCACTCCAGTAAAGTGTTGTCAGACTTCATGAACACAAGACAAAAGATCTGCACAGTAAGAATCCAGAGTTCAAGAAAGGACAGCTAGATCTGAACTGTACACAACAGTGACTGCTGCAAGTAGAAACTACACAGAGATCCTGCTGATTATTGAAAAAAGGCCCTTTTAAGGGCCAACCAGATTTTCCAAAAAGAATCTATATTGTTGTTTCATTTTTAAAATGCAATAAACAAACACATGTATACAGATGAAAATAATTATAGGTCAACCTGCTCCTTTTTCACAGTAAACATAATTCAAAAGTCTCTACCCTCCCCCCCCCCCCTTTTCAGAAAAACAAAGAAAAAAAAACTCTATCATTTAAAAGTAACCAGAATAGACTACCAATGTTGTTTTTTGCCATTTTTCAAGCATTTTTACAAGACCGCAAAGGTGCAGGGTGGCCTAATCTACTGTTGTTGAAGCCCAGAGGCCGACACAAGATGGCCGACATTCACACTTTCCTGTTGTGGGACAGTTGCAAATCATCAGCATTAAATAAAAATGAAGTATCCCCTGCTGTATCCTGTATGCCAATCCGTGCATGCATGTGCATCTGTCTCCACCCCCTGGCTTCTGGCAGTTAACAATTCAAAGCTCCATAATTGCCATTGGATTGGATGTGCAAGCTCCTTGCTAAATTAAGCCATCTCCTTAAAGCCCAATAGCACAGTTTTTCTCAATTTTATGGCTATATTTTTTAAAAACACCTCCATTTTTAAATCCTACAACTTGTTTTACCATGGAAATGGGTATTTATTATGTCAACAAAAAGAGGGGTGGCCAATAGGAGACCCTTAATAGAAAATCATATAGAAAAGTAATAATTTTGAACCAAATTTAAAAAAAGACCCTAAAAAACAATAAAACTGTTTAATTTTCATACATTTCTTGAATTTATATTGTTTTTCATTGAACTTAACAAAAATTTGCCTTTAGTGCCAATGTAGAGTGAAAAATCTAACTTTTTTTACTCACCTCATTCTGGCTCCTAAATATAAGCTGAAAATTGCTAGATTTTAATCAAACTTACCCTATGCCTTGTTTGATATAATACGAGTCATTCTTCCAAATTTGATGTCAGTCTGACCAATAGTTTTGGAGATATTTGGATTCAATTGCACCTACCGTAAGCCTGAAAAATAGCCCCATTTTCTCTTCATTATAACCAAATTTTCCAACTGTACCCCTCTCACTAAAATGGCTGTAACTTTCTTGCTTTTTAAGATATCTACAAAAAGTAAAATGTGTCAGAAAGTAGAAAGCTACATGTAATTAAGTCAATCTTTTTTTTTTGGCAATTTTGACTTTTAACTATCTAAAATGTTAAAGAAATTTAAATATTTGAAATAATTCAGAAAATAAATGAACAAAAACATTCAAAATTCTATTTAAAATATAAAGATTGGCTTTAAAAATTCAACTTTTAGAGAAAAAAAGGCCAAAAACATTCTATTTAAAAAAAAAAAAAAAACTTTTTACATACCTGAGATGCACCAAAAAGGTGGCAAAAAATATTCAATACACATACCTTTCACTTGCCTCAGGTCAAGGGGAGAGCAATAAAACTTAACAGGTGGTAAATTTCAAAGAAATTGCAAATAACTCATTAATTAATATTTCTATTGCTTAATTAATTGTAAATTGAAGATAAATTTCACAGAAATAAACATTTTAATTTTAACATGCGACTTTAATCAGCAAGTCTTTGGATGTAGTGCTAAATTTAAGATAAGAATTATTAAAAACCTAAAAATCATAAATCTAGCTTGAAAAATGAATATATTTGGATTTGAACGGGTAAAATAATGAAACATTTTTAATTTGAAATTAAATAGAAAAATAAGTTGTAACAAACCTGCAGTTCTGTGGTCCTGTCATCATTTTTGTGTTGATGCTGTAGGGCTACACTATACACCAGCAAGCTAAGTATTGAAGATGTTTACCACTGGTTACAATCCTATCATGAAAGACTGTCTGACTGCAGAATAGGAAAGTTCTTCATGCTGGTAAATACAGGAAGGCTAATGAATTGTTCAGAAGAAATGATTATACATCTTAAGCTCATGATGAAGAAGCCAACACCTCATTCAATCACATGGACTCAAGTCAAGACTGGAGGTTCATGAACACAGTCTAGATGTACATGGAATGACAGAGATGACAGCAGGTTCTAATCAATACCATCTCACATTTCACTCCTCAGATGGTAAATCCAGCAACTTGATAACAGAACAAGAAGAAAAGAGTGTACCTGGCACCTTGAGATTAGTTGACAGTGAATGTATGAGTGTACATGCTTCATACACTACTCTACAGTCTACAGACAAGTATTACAGAGAGATGTTAGCTATGTGAAGATAGCACTAAATACCTACAAATAGCTAAATACAGAAAAAGAAGACCACTCCAGTAAAGTGTTGTCAGACTTCATGAACACAAGACAAAAGATCTGCACAGTAAGAATCCAGAGTTCAAGAAAGGACAGCTAGATCTGAACTGTACACAACAGTGACTGCTGCAAGTAGAAACTACACAGAGATCCTGCTGATTATTGAAAAAAGGCCCTTTTAAGGGCCAACCAGATTTTCCAAAAAGAATCTATATTGTTGTTTCATTTTTAAAATGCAATAAACAAACACATGTATACAGATGAAAATAATTATAGGTCAACCTGCTCCTTTTTCACAGTAAACATAATTCAAAAGTCTCTACCCTCCCCCCCCCCCCTTTTCAGAAAAACAAAGAAAAAAAAACTCTATCATTTAAAAGTAACCAGAATAGACTACCAATGTTGTTTTTTGCCATTTTTCAAGCATTTTTACAAGACCGCAAAGGTGCAGGGTGGCCTAATCTACTGTTGTTGAAGCCCAGAGGCCGACACAAGATGGCCGACATTCACACTTTCCTGTTGTGGGACAGTTGCAAATCATCAGCATTAAATAAAAATGAAGTATCCCCTGCTGTATCCTGTATGCCAATCCGTGCATGCATGTGCATCTGTCTCCACCCGCTGGCTTCTGGCAGTTAACAATTCAAAGCTCCATAATTGCCATTGGATTGGATGTGCAAGCTCCTTGCTAAATTAAGCCATCTCCTTAAAGCCCAATAGCACAGTTTTTCTCAATTTTATGGCTATATTTTTTAAAAACACCTCCATTTTTAAATCCTACAACTTGTTTTACCATGGAAATGGGTATTTATTATGTCAACAAAAAGAGGGGTGGCCAATAGGAGACCCTTAATAGAAAATCATATAGAAAAGTAATAATTTTGAACCAAATTTAAAAAAAGACCCTAAAAAACAATAAAACTGTTTAATTTTCATACATTTCTTGAATTTATATTGTTTTTCATTGAACTTAACAAAACTTTGCCTTTAGTGCCAATGTAGAGTGAAAAATCTAACTTTTTTTACTCACCTCATTCTGGCTCCTAAATATAAGCTGAAAATTGCTAGATTTTAATCAAACTTACCCTATGCCTTGTTTGATATAATACGAGTCATTCTTCCAAATTTTATGTCAGTCTGACCAATAGTTTTGGAGATATTTGGATTCAATTGCACCTACCGTAAGCCTGAAAAATAGCCCCATTTTCTCTTCATTATAACCAAATTTTCCAACTGTACCCCTCTCACTAAAATGGCTGTAACTTTCTTGCTTTTTAAGATATCTACAAAAAGTAAAATGTGTCAGAAAGTAGAAAGCTACATGTAATTAAGTCAATCTTTTTTTTTTGGCAATTTTGACTTTTAACTATCTAAAATGTTAAAGAAATTTAAATATTTGAAATAATTCAGAAAATAAATGAACAAAAACATTCAAAATTCTATTTAAAATATAAAGATTGGCTTTAAAAATTCAACTTTTAGAGAAAAAAAGGCCAAAAACATTCTATTTAAAAAAAAAAAAAAAACTTTTTACATACCTGAGATGCACCAAAAAGGTGGCAAAAAATATTCAATACACATACCTTTCACTTGCCTGAGGTCAAGGGGAGAGCAATAAAACTTAACAGGTGGTAAATTTCAAAGAAATTGCAAATAACTCATTAATTAAT
Organism: Limnoperna fortunei; assembly: GCA_944474755.1. Lineage (NCBI taxonomy): Eukaryota > Metazoa > Mollusca > Bivalvia > Mytilida > Modiolidae > Limnoperna > Limnoperna fortunei. The sequence goes on from OX104113.1 coordinate 48,803,497, forward strand.
ATTTCTATTGCTTAATTAATTGTAAATTGAAGATAAATTTCACAGAAATAAACATTTTAATTTTAACATGCGACTTTAATCAGCAAGTCTTTGGATGTAGTGCTAAATTTAAGATAAGAATTATTAAAAACCTAAAAAGCATAAATCTAGCTTGAAAAATGAATATATTTGGATTTGAACGGGTAAAATAATGAAACATTTTTAATTTGAAATTAAATAGAAAAATAAGTTGTAACAAACCTGCAGTTCTGTGGTCCTGTCATCATTTTTGTGTTGATGCTGTAGGGCTACACTATACACCAGCAAGCTAAGTATTGAAGATGTTTACCACTGGTTACAATCCTATCATGAAAGACTGTCTGACTGCAGAATAGGAAAGTTCTTCATGCTGGTAAATACAGGAAGGCTAATGAATTGTTCAGAAGAAATGATTATACATCTTAAGCTCATGATGAAGAAGCCAACACCTCATTCAATCACATGGACTCAAGTCAAGACTGGAGGTTCATGAACACAGTCTAGATGTACATGGAATGACAGAGATGACAGCAGGTTCTAATCAATACCATCTCACATTTCACTCCTCAGATGGTAAATCCAGCAACTTGATAACAGAACAAGAAGAAAAGAGTGTACCTGGCACCTTGAGATTAGTTGACAGTGAATGTATGAGTGTACATGCTTCATACACTACTCTACAGTCTACAGACAAGTATTACAGAGAGATGTTAGCTATGTGAAGATAGCACTAAATACCTACAAATAGCTAAATACAGAAAAAGAAGACCACTCTAGTAAAGTGTTGTCAGACTTCATGAACACAAGACAAAAGATCTGCACAGTAAGAATCCAGAGTTCAAGAAAGGACAGCTAGATCTGAACTGTACACAACAGTGACTGCTGCAAGTAGAAACTACACAGAGATCCTGCTGATTATTGAAAAAAGGCCCTTTTAAGGGCCAACCAGATTTTCCAAAAAGAATCTATATTGTTGTTTCATTTTTAAAATGCAATAAACAAACACATGTATACAGATGAAAATAATTATAGGTCAACCTGCTCCTTTTTCACAGTAAACATAATTCAAAAGTCTCTACCCTCCCCCCCCCCTTTTCAGAAAAACAAAGAAAAAAAAACTCTATCATTTAAAAGTAACCAGAATAGACTACCAATGTTGTTTTTTGCCATTTTTCAAGCATTTTTACAAGACCGCAAAGGTGCAGGGTGGCCTAATCTACTGTTGTTGAAGCCCAGAGGCCGACACAAGATGGCCAACATTCACACTTTCCTGTTGTGGGACAGTTGCAAATCATCAGCATTAAATAAAAATGAAGTATCCCTGCTGTATCCTGTATGCCAATCCGTGCATGCATGTGCATCTGTCTCCACCCCCTGGCTTCTGGCAGTTAACAATTCAAAGCTCCATAATTGCCATTGGATTGGATGTGCAAGCTCCTTGCTAAATTAAGCCATCTCCTTAAAGCCCAATAGCACAGTTTTTCTCAATTTTATGGCTATATTTTTTAAAAACACCTCCATTTTTAAATCCTACAACTTGTTTTACCATGGAAATGGGTATTTATTATGTCAACAAAAAGAGGGGTGGCCAATAGGAGACCCTTAATAGAAAATCATATAGAAAAGTAATAATTTTGAACCAAATTTAAAAAAAGACCCTAAAAAACAATAAAACTGTTTAATTTTCATACATTTCTTGAATTTATATTGTTTTTCATTGAACTTAACAAAAATTTGCCTTTAGTGCCAATGTAGAGTGAAAAATCTAACTTTTTTTACTCACCTCATTCTGGCTCCTAAATATAAGCTGAAAATTGCTAGATTTTAATCAAACTTACCCTATGCCTTGTTTGATATAATACGAGTCATTCTTCCAAATTTGATGTCAGTCTGACCAATAGTTTTGGAGATATTTGGATTCAATTGCACCTACCGTAAGCCTGAAAAATAGCCCCATTTTCTCTTCATTATAACCAAATTTTCCAACTGTACCCCTCTCACTAAAATGGCTGTAACTTTCTTGCTTTTTAAGATATCTACAAAAAGTAAAATGTGTCAGAAAGTAGAAAGCTACATGTAATTAAGTCAATCTTTTTTTTTTGGCAATTTTGACTTTTAACTATCTAAAATGTTAAAGAAATTTAAATATTTGAAATAATTCAGAAAATAAATGAACAAAAACATTCAAAATTCTATTTAAAATATAAAGATTGGCTTTAAAAATTCAACTTTTAGAGAAAAAAAGGCCAAAAACATTCTATTTAAAAAAAAAAAAAAACTTTTTACATACCTGAGATGCACCAAAAAGGTGGCAAAAAATATTCAATACACATACCTTACACTTGCCTCAGGTCAAGGGGAGAGCAATAAAACTTAACAGGTGGTAAATTTCAAAGAAATTGCAAATAACTCATTAATTAATATTTCTATTGCTTAATTAATTGTAAATTGAAGATAAATTTCACAGAAATAAACATTTTAATTTTAACATGCGACTTTAATCAGCAAGTCTTTGGATGTAGTGCTAAATTTAAGATAAGAATTATTAAAAACCTAAAAATCATAAATCTAGCTTGAAAAATGAATATATTTGGATTTGAACGGGTAAAATAATGAAACATTTTTAATTTGAAATTAAATAGAAAAATAAGTTGTAACAAACCTGCAGTTCTGTGGTCCTGTCATCATTTTTGTGTTGATGCTGTAGGGCTACACTATACACCAGCAAGCTAAGTATTGAAGATGTTTACCACTGGTTACAATCCTATCATGAAAGACTGTCTGACTGCAGAATAGGAAAGTTCTTCATGCTGGTAAATACAGGAAGGCTAATGAATTGTTCAGAAGAAATGATTATACATCTAAAGCTCATGATGAAGAAGCCAACACCTCATTCAATCACATGGACTCAAGTCAAGACTGGAGGTTCATGAACACAGTCTAGATGTACATGGAATGACAGAGATGACAGCAGGTTCTAATCAATACCATCTCACATTTCACTCCTCAGATGGTAAATCCAGCAACTTGATAACAGAACAAGAAGAAAAGAGTGTACCTGGCACCTTGAGATTAGTTGACAGTGAATGTATGAGTGTACATGCTTCATACACTACTCTACAGTCTACAGACAAGTATTACAGAGAGATGTTAGCTATGTGAAGATAGCACTAAATACCTACAAATAGCTAAATACAGAAAAAGAAGACCACTCCAGTAAAGTGTTGTCAGACTTCATGAACACAAGACAAAAGATCTGCACAGTAAGAATCCAGAGTTCAAGAAAGGACAGCTAGATCTGAACTGTACACAACAGTGACTGCTGCAAGTAGAAACTACACAGAGATCCTGCTGATTATTGAAAAAAGGCCCTTTTAAGGGCCAACCAGATTTTCCAAAAAGAATCTATATTGTTGTTTCATTTTTAAAATGCAATAAACAAACACATGTATACAGATGAAAATAATTATAGGTCAACCTGCTCCTTTTTCACAGTAAACATAATTCAAAAGTCTCTACCCTCCCCCCCCTTTTCAGAAAAACAAAGAAAAAAAAACTCTATCATTTAAAAGTAACCAGAATAGACTACCAATGTTGTTTTTTGCCATTTTTCAAGCATTTTTACAAGACCGCAAAGGTGCAGGGTGGCCTAATCTACTGTTGTTGAAGCCCAGAGGCCGACACAAGATGGCCGACATTCACACTTTCCTGTTGTGGGACAGTTGCAAATCATCAGCATTAAATAAAAATGAAGTATCCCCTGCTGTATCCTGTATGCCAATCCGTGCATGCATGTGCATCTGTCTCCACCCCCTGGCTTCTGGCAGTTAACAATTCAAAGCTCCATAATTGCCATTGGATTGGATGTGCAAGCTCCTTGCTAAATTAAGCCATCTCCTTAAAGCCCAATAGCACAGTTTTTCTCAATTTTATGGCTATATTTTTTAAAAACACCTCCATTTTTAAATCCTACAACTTGTTTTACCATGGAAATGGGTATTTATTATGTCAACAAAAAGAGGGGTGGCCAATAGGAGACCCTTAATAGAAAATCATATAGAAAAGTAATAATTTTGAACCAAATTTAAAAAAAGACCCTAAAAAAACAATAAAACTGTTTAATTTTCATACATTTCTTGAATTTATATTGTTTTTCATTGAACTTAACAAAAATTTGCCTTTAGTGCCAATGTAGAGTGAAAAATCTAACTTTTTTTACTCACCTCATTCTGGCTCCTAAATATAAGCTGAAAATTGCTAGATTTTAATCAAACTTACCCTATGCCTTGTTTGATATAATACGAGTCATTCTTCCAAATTTGATGTCAGTCTGACCAATAGTTTTGGAGATATTTGGATTCAATTGCACCTACCGTAAGCCTGAAAAATAGCCCCATTTTCTCTTCATTATAACCAAATTTTCCAACTGTACCCCTCTCACTAAAATGGCTGTAACTTTCTTGCTTTTCAAGATATCTACAAAAAGTAAAATGTGTCAGAAAGTAGAAAGCTACATGTAATTAAGTCAATCTTTTTTTTTTGGCAATTTTGACTTTTAACTATCTAAAATGTTAAAGAAATTTAAATATTTGAAATAATTCAGAAAATAAATGAACAAAAACATTCAAAATTCTATTTAAAATATAAAGATTGGCTTTAAAAATTCAACTTTTAGAGAAAAAAAGGCCAAAAACATTCTATTTAAAAAAAAAAAAAAACTTTTTACATACCTGAGATGCACCAAAAAGGTGGCAAAAAATATTCAATACACATACCTTACACTTGCCTGAGGTCAAGGGGAGAGCAATAAAACTTAACAGGTGGTAAATTTCAAAGAAATTGCAAATAACTCATTAATTAATATTTCTATTGCTTAATTAATTGTAAATTGAAGATAAATTTCACAGAAATAAACATTTTAATTTTAACATGCGACTTTAATCAGCAAGTCTTTGGATGTAGTGCTAAATTTAAGATAAGAATTATTAAAAACCTAAAAATCATAAATCTAGCTTGAAAAATGAATATATTTGGATTTGAACGGGTAAAATAATGAAACATTTTTAATTTGAAATTAAATAGAAAAATAAGTTGTAACAAACCTGCAGTTCTGTGGTCCTGTCATCATTTTTGTGTTGATGCTGTAGGGCTACACTATACACCAGCAAGCTAAGTATTGAAGATGTTTACCACTGGTTACAATCCTATCATGAAAGACTGTCTGACTGCAGAATAGGAAAGTTCTTCATGCTGGTAAATACAGGAAGGCTAATGAATTGTTCAGAAGAAATGATTATACATCTTAAGCTCATGATGAAGAAGCCAACACCTCATTCAATCACATGGACTCAAGTCAAGACTGGAGGTTCATGAACACAGTCTAGATGTACATGGAATGACAGAGATGACAGCAGGTTCTAATCAATACCATCTCACATTTCACTCCTCAGATGGTAAATCCAGCAACTTGATAACAGAACAAGAAGAAAAGAGTGTACCTGGCACCTTGAGATTAGTTGACAGTGAATGTATGAGTGTACATGCTTCATACACTACTCTACAGTCTACAGACAAGTATTACAGAGGTCATTATCCTTTTGGATGGCCTGAGCAAAAGTAACCGAACGGGCGAGACATCAAAATTTTTTATTAAAAAACTCCTTCTTTCACGTAAAATTTCATATATGGGGCATTACACCTATAATGCTAAATTACATAAAAATGGAGACAAAAGTATACCTGTCCACGGATTTTTTTCGGGAAAATTACCTTAAAGTTTAAGAATGGTTTTTCTACTTTCATTTCAGTGTTGTGGTCACATTGTACCACATTACACACTTTAGGAAGTGCTTCCACTGTAAAGACATTGACTGGAAAAAAATATATTCTTGTTCTACAGTAATGCCATACCTTTCAAAATATCCAACTCTTAAGCAATAGCAGTTACAGGCAAAAGCAGAAACAAAAGAGAAAATTGGGACTATTTTTTCATTCTGCCATCTTTTGACATGCACCGGAAATTCATTACATGAATAGGATAATGACCCCTTTAAGCAAAGCCAACAGTTCCGGATTTCCACCAAAATTTTTTTATATGTTATTTAATGATTCTGTAAATAAAATAAGCATGCAGTTTGAATATATTGCTACTCAAATAAAAATTATGACAGTTTCCAAAGATGTGGTGAAACCTTGTTTTAGCAATTTTTAACTGATAAGGACAGTAAGGGTATAATTTTTTTCTTCTGTTCAACAATTTTGGCACAACAGTCAAAATATCACCTTTTTATGACAGTACAGGTGTAATAGTTACCAAATAAGCAGAAACACATCTGATAAAAGCAACTTTTTATCAAGTGAGGGCTCATTTGAATATAGGGGGGGGTTGAAAACAGTCGGTTCTGTTGCTATGACGGTATGATATAAAAATTAACATTTTTCCTCACAAAAGAAAAAAAACTAGCTAAAAAAGCTTTTCTTAGCTGTAATGAGTGTATAAATGAACTTATTAAGTAGAAATACACCACAATGGAATTCAGGTTGAGAAGCAGAGGTCTCTTTTCTGTAGCTTAAACTTTAATAAAACTATGTACAATGTAGAGTTATGACTAGTTTTAAGAAAACTGACATATAATTTTTATACAAAAAGACTCATTGGCATCTTTTCAGTCCTTTTTGCATGCCAAGTCACTGAAAAAGTAGAAAACATAGCAGCTGACTAGACTGATTGGTTCAAAGTACCCAAAAGCATACTAGATTCACAGACTTTACATCAAAACGGCACATTGCAAATGATGCCTACCCATGCCAAATAATTACCTAGAGGCCAGAGGAATGAATAAACACTACATATTGATTAAAATACTGCTGTATAACCTTCTTTTAAGAAACAAAATGAATACATTTAATCTTTAGTTACAATCTTCAAGGTATGATACATGTTTCTGTCTAGCAATAAGTGCTGGTAAATGAAATAGGATCATGGTTTACATTTATTTAATCAATTTTTCGTCTGAAAGGTATTATTTAATACCAATAATACATTTTTATTTCATGTCACCTTGGGTTCTACCTTACTGTACTCTATAGAATTGTTAACAGTGTGCTTTTTGCAAAAATAATCACTTTTTATGATACCATAAGCCAAAAAGTCAAATTTTACCGCAGCTAATGAAACAGACTATAACTATAAAACCTGAAGATATATTTTGCAGAAAAGATGTTTTCCTACAATGAGTTCTGGTACCCTTTCATAAAAAGTACCTGACAAGTGGGATTTGTGTATTTGACCAATTTGTAAATTTTGCTCTTACAGAGGTCATTATCCTTTTGGATGGCCTGAGCAAAAGTAACCGAACGGGCGAGACATCAAAATTTTTTATTAAAAAACTCCTTCTTTCACGTAAAATTTCATATATGGGGCATTACACCTATAATGCTAAATTACATAAAAATGGAGACAAAAGTATACCTGTCCACGGATTTTTTTCGGGAAAATTACCTTAAAGTTTAAGAATGGTTTTTCTACTTTCATTTCAGTGTTGTGGTCACATTGTACCACATTACACACTTTAGGAAGTGCTTCCACTGTAAAGACATTGACTGGAAAAAAATATATTCTTGTTCTACAGTAATGCCATACCTTTCAAAATATCCAACTCTTAAGCAATAGCAGTTACAGGCAAAAGCAGAAACAAAAGAGAAAATTGGGACTATTTTTTCATTCTGCCATCTTTTGACATGCACCGGAAATTCATTACATGAATAGGATAATGACCCCTTTAAGCAAAGCCAACAGTTCCGGATTTCCACCAAAATTTTTTTATATGTTATTTAATGATTCTGTAAATAAAATAAGCATGCAGTTTGAATATATTGCTACTCAAATAAAAATTATGACAGTTTCCAAAGATGTGGTGAAACCTTGTTTTAGCAATTTTTAACTGATAAGGACAGTAAGGGTATAATTTTTTTCTTCTGTTCAACAATTTTGGCACAACAGTCAAAATATCACCTTTTTATGACAGTACAGGTGTAATAGTTACCAAATAAGCAGAAACACATCTGATAAAAGCAACTTTTTATCAAGTGAGGGCTCATTTGAATATAGGGGGGGGTTGAAAACAGTCGGTTCTGTTGCTATGACGGTATGATATAAAAATTAACATTTTTCCTCACAAAAGAAAAAAAACTAGCTAAAAAAGCTTTTCTTAGCTGTAATGAGTGTATAAATGAACTTATTAAGTAGAAATACACCACAATGGAATTCAGGTTGAGAAGCAGAGGTCTCTTTTCTGTAGCTTAAACTTTAATAAAACTATGTACAATGTAGAGTTATGACTAGTTTTAAGAAAACTGACATATAATTTTTATACAAAAAGACTCATTGGCATCTTTTCAGTCCTTTTTGCATGCCAAGTCACTGAAAAAGTAGAAAACATAGCAGCTGACTAGACTGATTGGTTCAAAGTACCCAAAAGCATACTAGATTCACAGACTTTACATCAAAACGGCACATTGCAAATGATGCCTACCCATGCCAAATAATTACCTAGAGGCCAGAGGAATGAATAAACACTACATATTGATTAAAATACTGCTGTATAACCTTCTTTTAAGAAACAAAATGAATACATTTAATCTTTAGTTACAATCTTCAAGGTATGATACATGTTTCTGTCTAGCAATAAGTGCTGGTAAATGAAATAGGATCATGGTTTACATTTATTTAATCAATTTTTCGTCTGAAAGGTATTATTTAATACCAATAATACATTTTTATTTCATGTCACCTTGGGTTCTACCTTACTGTACTCTATAGAATTGTTAACAGTGTGCTTTTTGCAAAAATAATCACTTTTTATGATACCATAAGCCAAAAAGTCAAATTTTACCGCAGCTAATGAAACAGACTATAACTATAAAACCTGAAGATATATTTTGCAGAAAAGATGTTTTCCTACAATGAGTTCTGGTACCCTTTCATAAAAAGTACCTGACAAGTGGGATTTGTGTATTTGACCAATTTGTAAATTTTGCTCTTACAGAGGTCATTATCCTTTTGGATGGCCTGAGCAAAAGTAACCGAACGGGCGAGACATCAAAATTTTTTATTAAAAAACTCCTTCTTTCACGTAAAATTTCATATATGGGGCATTACACCTATAATGCTAAATTACATAAAAATGGAGACAAAAGTATACCTGTCCACGGATTTTTTTCGGGAAAATTACCTTAAAGTTTAAGAATGGTTTTTCTACTTTCATTTCAGTGTTGTGGTCACATTGTACCACATTACACACTTTAGGAAGTGCTTCCACTGTAAAGACATTGACTGGAAAAAAATATATTCTTGTTCTACAGTAATGCCATACCTTTCAAAATATCCAACTCTTAAGCAATAGCAGTTACAGGCAAAAGCAGAAACAAAAGAGAAAATTGGGACTATTTTTTCATTCTGCCATCTTTTGACATGCACCGGAAATTCATTACATGAATAGGATAATGACCCCTTTAAGCAAAGCCAACAGTTCCGGATTTCCACCAAAATTTTTTTATATGTTATTTAATGATTCTGTAAATAAAATAAGCATGCAGTTTGAATATATTGCTACTCAAATAAAAATTATGACAGTTTCCAAAGATGTGGTGAAACCTTGTTTTAGCAATTTTTAACTGATAAGGACAGTAAGGGTATAATTTTTTTCTTCTGTTCAACAATTTTGGCACAACAGTCAAAATATCACCTTTTTATGACAGTACAGGTGTAATAGTTACCAAATAAGCAGAAACACATCTGATAAAAGCAACTTTTTATCAAGTGAGGGCTCATTTGAATATAGGGGGGGGTTGAAAACAGTCGGTTCTGTTGCTATGACGGTATGATATAAAAATTAACATTTTTCCTCACAAAAGAAAAAAAACTAGCTAAAAAAGCTTTTCTTAGCTGTAATGAGTGTATAAATGAACTTATTAAGTAGAAATACACCACAATGGAATTCAGGTTGAGAAGCAGAGGTCTCTTTTCTGTAGCTTAAACTTTAATAAAACTATGTACAATGTAGAGTTATGACTAGTTTTAAGAAAACTGACATATAATTTTTATACAAAAAGACTCATTGGCATCTTTTCAGTCCTTTTTGCATGCCAAGTCACTGAAAAAGTAGAAAACATAGCAGCTGACTAGACTGATTGGTTCAAAGTACCCAAAAGCATACTAGATTCACAGACTTTACATCAAAACGGCACATTGCAAATGATGCCTACCCATGCCAAATAATTACCTAGAGGCCAGAGGAATGAATAAACACTACATATTGATTAAAATACTGCTGTATAACCTTCTTTTAAGAAACAAAATGAATACATTTAATCTTTAGTTACAATCTTCAAGGTATGATACATGTTTCTGTCTAGCAATAAGTGCTGGTAAATGAAATAGGATCATGGTTTACATTTATTTAATCAATTTTTCGTCTGAAAGGTATTATTTAATACCAATAATACATTTTTATTTCATGTCACCTTGGGTTCTACCTTACTGTACTCTATAGAATTGTTAACAGTGTGCTTTTTGCAAAAATAATCACTTTTTATGATACCATAAGCCAAAAAGTCAAATTTTACCGCAGCTAATGAAACAGACTATAACTATAAAACCTGAAGATATATTTTGCAGAAAAGATGTTTTCCTACAATGAGTTCTGGTACCCTTTCATAAAAAGTACCTGACAAGTGGGATTTGTGTATTTGACCAATTTGTAAATTTTGCTCTTACAGAGGTCATTATCCTTTTGGATGGCCTGAGCAAAAGTAACCGAACGGGCGAGACATCAAAATTTTTTATTAAAAAACTCTTTCTTTCACGTAAAATTTCATATATGGGGCATTACACCTATAATGCTAAATTACATAAAAATGGAGACAAAAGTATACCTGTCCACGGATTTTTTTCGGGAAAATTACCTTAAGTTTAAGAATGGTTTTTCTACTTTCATTTCAGTGTTGTGGTCACATTGTACCACATTACACACTTTAGGAAGTGCTTCCACTGTAAAGACATTGACTGGAAAAAAATATATTCTTGTTCTACAGTAATGCCATACCTTTCAAAATATCCAACTCTTAAGCAATAGCAGTTACAGGCAAAAGCAGAAACAAAAGAGAAAATTGGGACTATTTTTTCATTCTGCCATCTTTTGACATGCACCGGAAATTCATTACATGAATAGGATAATGACCCCTACAGAGAGATGTTAGCTATGTGAAGATAGCACTAAATACCTACAAATAGCTAAATACAGAAAAAGAAGACCACTCCAGTAAAGTGTTGTCAGACTTCATGAACACAAGACAAAAGATCTGCACAGTAAGAATCCAGAGTTCAAGAAAGGACAGCTAGATCTGAACTGTACACAACAGTGACTGCTGCAAGTAGAAACTACACAGAGATCCTGCTGATTATTGAAAAAAGGCCCTTTTAAGGGCCAACCAGATTTTCCAAAAAGAATCTATATTGTTGTTTCATTTTTAAAATGCAATAAACAAACACATGTATACAGATGAAAATAATTATAGGTCAACCTGCTCCTTTTTCACAGTAAACATAATTCAAAAGTCTCTACCCTCCCCCCCCTTTTCAGAAAAACAAAGAAAAAAAAACTCTATCATTTAAAAGTAACCAGAATAGACTACCAATGTTGTTTTTTGCCATTTTTCAAGCATTTTTACAAGACCGCAAAGGTGCAGGGTGGCCTAATCTACTGTTGTTGAAGCCCAGAGGCCGACACAAGATGGCCGACATTCACACTTTCCTGTTGTGGGACAGTTGCAAATCATCAGCATTAAATAAAAATGAAGTATCCCCTGCTGTATCCTGTATGCCAATCCGTGCATGCATGTGCATCTGTCTCCACCCCCTGGCTTCTGGCAGTTAACAATTCAAAGCTCCATAATTGCCATTGGATTGGATGTGCAAGCTCCTTGCTAAATTAAGCCATCTCCTTAAAGCCCAATAGCACAGTTTTTCTCAATTTTATGGCTATATTTTTTAAAAACACCTCCATTTTTAAATCCTACAACTTGTTTTACCATGGAAATGGGTATTTATTATGTCAACAAAAAGAGGGGTGGCCAATAGGAGACCCTTAATAGAAAATCATATAGAAAAGTAATAATTTTGAACCAAATTTAAAAAAAGACCCTAAAAAAACAATAAAACTGTTTAATTTTCATACATTTCTTGAATTTATATTGTTTTTCATTGAACTTAACAAAAATTTGCCTTTAGTGCCAATGTAGAGTGAAAAATCTAACTTTTTTTACTCACCTCATTCTGGCTCCTAAATATAAGCTGAAAATTGCTAGATTTTAATCAAACTTACCCTATGCCTTGTTTGATATAATACGAGTCATTCTTCCAAATTTGATGTCAGTCTGACCAATAGTTTTGGAGATATTTGGATTCAATTGCACCTACCGTAAGCCTGAAAAATAGCCCCATTTTCTCTTCATTATAACCAAATTTTCCAACTGTACCCCTCTCACTAAAATGGCTGTAACTTTCTTGCTTTTTAAGATATCTACAAAAAGTAAAATGTGTCAGAAAGTAGAAAGCTACATGTAATTAAGTCAATCTTTTTTTTTTGGCAATTTTGACTTTTAACTATCTAAAATGTTAAAGAAATTTAAATATTTGAAATAATTCAGAAAATAAATGAACAAAAACATTCAAAATTCTATTTAAAATATAAAGATTGGCTTTAAAAATTCAACTTTTAGAGAAAAAAAGGCCAAAAACATTCTATTTAAAAAAAAAAAAAAACTTTTTACATACCTGAGATGCACCAAAAAGGTGGCAAAAAATATTCAATACACATACCTTACACTTGCCTCAGGTCAAGGGGAGAGCAATAAAACTTAACAGGTGGTAAATTTCAAAGAAATTGCAAATAACTCATTAATTAATATTTCTATTGCTTAATTAATTGTAAATTGAAGATAAATTTCACAGAAATAAACATTTTAATTTTAACATGCGACTTTAATCAGCAAGTCTTTGGATGTAGTGCTAAATTTAAGATAAGAATTATTAAAAACCTAAAAATCATAAATCTAGCTTGAAAAATGAATATATTTGGATTTGAACGGGTAAAATAATGAAACATTTTTAATTTGAAATTAAATAGAAAAATAAGTTGTAACAAACCTGCAGTTCTGTGGTCCTGTCATCATTTTTGTGTTGATGCTGTAGGGCTACACTATACACCAGCAAGCTAAGTATTGAAGATGTTTACCACTGGTTACAATCCTATCATGAAAGACTGTCTGACTGCAGAATAGGAAAGTTCTTCATGCTGGTAAATACAGGAAGGCTAATGAATTGTTCAGAAGAAATGATTATACATCTTAAGCTCATGATGAAGAAGCCAACACCTCATTCAATCACATGGACTCAAGTCAAGACTGGAGGTTCATGAACACAGTCTAGATGTACATGGAATGACAGAGATGACAGCAGGTTCTAATCAATACCATCTCACATTTCACTCCTCAGATGGTAAATCCAGCAACTTGATAACAGAACAAGAAGAAAAGAGTGTACCTGGCACCTTGAGATTAGTTGACAGTGAATGTATGAGTGTACATGCTTCATACACTACTCTACAGTCTACAGACAAGTATTACAGAGGTCATTATCCTTTTGGATGGCCTGAGCAAAAGTAACCGAACGGGCGAGACATCAAAATTTTTTATTAAAAAACTCCTTCTTTCACGTAAAATTTCATATATGGGGCATTACACCTATAATGCTAAATTACATAAAAATGGAGACAAAAGTATACCTGTCCACGGATTTTTTTCGGGAAAATTACCTTAAAGTTTAAGAATGGTTTTTCTACTTTCATTTCAGTGTTGTGGTCACATTGTACCACATTACACACTTTAGGAAGTGCTTCCACTGTAAAGACATTGACTGGAAAAAAATATATTCTTGTTCTACAGTAATGCCATACCTTTCAAAATATCCAACTCTTAAGCAATAGCAGTTACAGGCAAAAGCAGAAACAAAAGAGAAAATTGGGACTATTTTTTCATTCTGCCATCTTTTGACATGCACCGGAAATTCATTACATGAATAGGATAATGACCCCTTTAAGCAAAGCCAACAGTTCCGGATTTCCACCAAAATTTTTTTATATGTTATTTAATGATTCTGTAAATAAAATAAGCATGCAGTTTGAATATATTGCTACTCAAATAAAAATTATGACAGTTTCCAAAGATGTGGTGAAACCTTGTTTTAGCAATTTTTAACTGATAAGGACAGTAAGGGTATAATTTTTTTCTTCTGTTCAACAATTTTGGCACAACAGTCAAAATATCACCTTTTTATGACAGTACAGGTGTAATAGTTACCAAATAAGCAGAAACACATCTGATAAAAGCAACTTTTTATCAAGTGAGGGCTCATTTGAATATAGGGGGGGGTTGAAAACAGTCGGTTCTGTTGCTATGACGGTATGATATAAAAATTAACATTTTTCCTCACAAAAGAAAAAAAACTAGCTAAAAAAGCTTTTCTTAGCTGTAATGAGTGTATAAATGAACTTATTAAGTAGAAATACACCACAATGGAATTCAGGTTGAGAAGCAGAGGTCTCTTTTCTGTAGCTTAAACTTTAATAAAACTATGTACAATGTAGAGTTATGACTAGTTTTAAGAAAACTGACATATAATTTTTATACAAAAAGACTCATTGGCATCTTTTCAGTCCTTTTTGCATGCCAAGTCACTGAAAAAGTAGAAAACATAGCAGCTGACTAGACTGATTGGTTCAAAGTACCCAAAAGCATACTAGATTCACAGACTTTACATCAAAACGGCACATTGCAAATGATGCCTACCCATGCCAAATAATTACCTAGAGGCCAGAGGAATGAATAAACACTACATATTGATTAAAATACTGCTGTATAACCTTCTTTTAAGAAACAAAATGAATACATTTAATCTTTAGTTACAATCTTCAAGGTATGATACATGTTTCTGTCTAGCAATAAGTGCTGGTAAATGAAATAGGATCATGGTTTACATTTATTTAATCAATTTTTCGTCTGAAAGGTATTATTTAATACCAATAATACATTTTTATTTCATGTCACCTTGGGTTCTACCTTACTGTACTCTATAGAATTGTTAACAGTGTGCTTTTTGCAAAAATAATCACTTTTTATGATACCATAAGCCAAAAAGTCAAATTTTACCGCAGCTAATGAAACAGACTATAACTATAAAACCTGAAGATATATTTTGCAGAAAAGATGTTTTCCTACAATGAGTTCTGGTACCCTTTCATAAAAAGTACCTGACAAGTGGGATTTGTGTATTTGACCAATTTGTAAATTTTGCTCTTACAGAGGTCATTATCCTTTTGGATGGCCTGAGCAAAAGTAACCGAACGGGCGAGACATCAAAATTTTTTATTAAAAAACTCCTTCTTTCACGTAAAATTTCATATATGGGGCATTACACCTATAATGCTAAATTACATAAAAATGGAGACAAAAGTATACCTGTCCACGGATTTTTTTCGGGAAAATTACCTTAAAGTTTAAGAATGGTTTTTCTACTTTCATTTCAGTGTTGTGGTCACATTGTACCACATTACACACTTTAGGAAGTGCTTCCACTGTAAAGACATTGACTGGAAAAAAATATATTCTTGTTCTACAGTAATGCCATACCTTTCAAAATATCCAACTCTTAAGCAATAGCAGTTACAGGCAAAAGCAGAAACAAAAGAGAAAATTGGGACTATTTTTTCATTCTGCCATCTTTTGACATGCACCGGAAATTCATTACATGAATAGGATAATGACCCCTTTAAGCAAAGCCAACAGTTCCGGATTTCCACCAAAATTTTTTTATATGTTATTTAATGATTCTGTAAATAAAATAAGCATGCAGTTTGAATATATTGCTACTCAAATAAAAATTATGACAGTTTCCAAAGATGTGGTGAAACCTTGTTTTAGCAATTTTTAACTGATAAGGACAGTAAGGGTATAATTTTTTTCTTCTGTTCAACAATTTTGGCACAACAGTCAAAATATCACCTTTTTATGACAGTACAGGTGTAATAGTTACCAAATAAGCAGAAACACATCTGATAAAAGCAACTTTTTATCAAGTGAGGGCTCATTTGAATATAGGGGGGGGTTGAAAACAGTCGGTTCTGTTGCTATGACGGTATGATATAAAAATTAACATTTTTCCTCACAAAAGAAAAAAAACTAGCTAAAAAAGCTTTTCTTAGCTGTAATGAGTGTATAAATGAACTTATTAAGTAGAAATACACCACAATGGAATTCAGGTTGAGAAGCAGAGGTCTCTTTTCTGTAGCTTAAACTTTAATAAAACTATGTACAATGTAGAGTTATGACTAGTTTTAAGAAAACTGACATATAATTTTTATACAAAAAGACTCATTGGCATCTTTTCAGTCCTTTTTGCATGCCAAGTCACTGAAAAAGTAGAAAACATAGCAGCTGACTAGACTGATTGGTTCAAAGTACCCAAAAGCATACTAGATTCACAGACTTTACATCAAAACGGCACATTGCAAATGATGCCTACCCATGCCAAATAATTACCTAGAGGCCAGAGGAATGAATAAACACTACATATTGATTAAAATACTGCTGTATAACCTTCTTTTAAGAAACAAAATGAATACATTTAATCTTTAGTTACAATCTTCAAGGTATGATACATGTTTCTGTCTAGCAATAAGTGCTGGTAAATGAAATAGGATCATGGTTTACATTTATTTAATCAATTTTTCGTCTGAAAGGTATTATTTAATACCAATAATACATTTTTATTTCATGTCACCTTGGGTTCTACCTTACTGTACTCTATAGAATTGTTAACAGTGTGCTTTTTGCAAAAATAATCACTTTTTATGATACCATAAGCCAAAAAGTCAAATTTTACCGCAGCTAATGAAACAGACTATAACTATAAAACCTGAAGATATATTTTGCAGAAAAGATGTTTTCCTACAATGAGTTCTGGTACCCTTTCATAAAAAGTACCTGACAAGTGGGATTTGTGTATTTGACCAATTTGTAAATTTTGCTCTTACAGAGGTCATTATCCTTTTGGATGGCCTGAGCAAAAGTAACCGAACGGGCGAGACATCAAAATTTTTTATTAAAAAACTCTTTCTTTCACGTAAAATTTCATATATGGGGCATTACACCTATAATGCTAAATTACATAAAAATGGAGACAAAAGTATACCTGTCCACGGATTTTTTTCGGGAAAATTACCTTAAAGTTTAAGAATGGTTTTTCTACTTTCATTTCAGTGTTGCGGTCACATTGTACCACATTACACACTTTAGGAAGTGCTTCCACTGTAAAGACATTGACTGGAAAAAAATATATTCTTGTTCTACAGTAATGCCATACCTTTCAAAATATCCAACTCTTAAGCAATAGCAGTTACAGGCAAAAGCAGAAACAAAAGAGAAAATTGGGACTATTTTTTCATTCTGCCATCTTTTGACATGCACCGGAAATTCATTACATGAATAGGATAATGACCCCTACAGAGAGATGTTAGCTATGTGAAGATAGCACTAAATACCTACAAATAGCTAAATACAGAAAAAGAAGACCACTCCAGTAAAGTGTTGTCAGACTTCATGAACACAAGACAAAAGATCTGCACAGTAAGAATCCAGAGTTCAAGAAAGGACAGCTAGATCTGAACTGTACACAACAGTGACTGCTGCAAGTAGAAACTACACAGAGATCCTGCTGATTATTGAAAAAAGGCCCTTTTAAGGGCCAACCAGATTTTCCAAAAAGAATCTATATTGTTGTTTCATTTTTAAAATGCAATAAACAAACACATGTATACAGATGAAAATAATTATAGGTCAACCTGCTCCTTTTTCACAGTAAACATAATTCAAAAGTCTCTACCCTCCCCCCCCTTTTCAGAAAAACAAAGAAAAAAAAACTCTATCATTTAAAAGTAACCAGAATAGACTACCAATGTTGTTTTTTGCCATTTTTCAAGCATTTTTACAAGACCGCAAAGGTGCAGGGTGGCCTAATCTACTGTTGTTGAAGCCCAGAGGCCGACACAAGATGGCCGACATTCACACTTTCCTGTTGTGGGACAGTTGCAAATCATCAGCATTAAATAAAAATGAAGTATCCCCTGCTGTATCCTGTATGCCAATCCGTGCATGCATGTGCATCTGTCTCCACCCCCTGGCTTCTGGCAGTTAACAATTCAAAGCTCCATAATTGCCATTGGATTGGATGTGCAAGCTCCTTGCTAAATTAAGCCATCTCCTTAAAGCCCAATAGCACAGTTTTTCTCAATTTTATGGCTATATTTTTTAAAAACACCTCCATTTTTAAATCCTACAACTTGTTTTACCATGGAAATGGGTATTTATTATGTCAACAAAAAGAGGGGTGGCCAATAGGAGACCCTTAATAGAAAATCATATAGAAAAGTAATAATTTTGAACCAAATTTAAAAAAAGACCCTAAAAAAACAATAAAACTGTTTAATTTTCATACATTTCTTGAATTTATATTGTTTTTCATTGAACTTAACAAAAATTTGCCTTTAGTGCCAATGTAGAGTGAAAAATCTAACTTTTTTTACTCACCTCATTCTGGCTCCTAAATATAAGCTGAAAATTGCTAGATTTTAATCAAACTTACCCTATGCCTTGTTTGATATAATACGAGTCATTCTTCCAAATTTGATGTCAGTCTGACCAATAGTTTTGGAGATATTTGGATTCAATTGCACCTACCGTAAGCCTGAAAAATAGCCCCATTTTCTCTTCATTATAACCAAATTTTCCAACTGTACCCCTCTCACTAAAATGGCTGTAACTTTCTTGCTTTTTAAGATATCTACAAAAAGTAAAATGTGTCAGAAAGTAGAAAGCTACATGTAATTAAGTCAATCTTTTTTTTTTGGCAATTTTGACTTTTAACTATCTAAAATGTTAAAGAAATTTAAATATTTGAAATAATTCAGAAAATAAATGAACAAAAACATTCAAAATTCTATTTAAAATATAAAGATTGGCTTTAAAAATTCAACTTTTAGAGAAAAAAAGGCCAAAAACATTCTATTTAAAAAAAAAAAAAAACTTTTTACATACCTGAGATGCACCAAAAAGGTGGCAAAAAATATTCAATACACATACCTTACACTTGCCTCAGGTCAAGGGGAGAGCAATAAAACTTAACAGGTGGTAAATTTCAAAGAAATTGCAAATAACTCATTAATTAATATTTCTATTGCTTAATTAATTGTAAATTGAAGATAAATTTCACAGAAATAAACATTTTAATTTTAACATGCGACTTTAATCAGCAAGTCTTTGGATGTAGTGCTAAATTTAAGATAAGAATTATTAAAAACCTAAAAATCATAAATCTAGCTTGAAAAATGAATATATTTGGATTTGAACGGGTAAAATAATGAAACATTTTTAATTTGAAATTAAATAGAAAAATAAGTTGTAACAAACCTGCAGTTCTGTGGTCCTGTCATCATTTTTGTGTTGATGCTGTAGGGCTACACTATACACCAGCAAGCTAAGTATTGAAGATGTTTACCACTGGTTACAATCCTATCATGAAAGACTGTCTGACTGCAGAATAGGAAAGTTCTTCATGCTGGTAAATACAGGAAGGCTAATGAATTGTTCAGAAGAAATGATTATACATCTTAAGCTCATGATGAAGAAGCCAACACCTCATTCAATCACATGGACTCAAGTCAAGACTGGAGGTTCATGAACACAGTCTAGATGTACATGGAATGACAGAGATGACAGCAGGTTCTAATCAATACCATCTCACATTTCACTCCTCAGATGGTAAATCCAGCAACTTGATAACAGAACAAGAAGAAAAGAGTGTACCTGGCACCTTGAGATTAGTTGACAGTGAATGTATGAGTGTACATGCTTCATACACTACTCTACAGTCTACAGACAAGTATTACAGAGGTCATTATCCTTTTGGATGGCCTGAGCAAAAGTAACCGAACGGGCGAGACATCAAAATTTTTTATTAAAAAACTCCTTCTTTCACGTAAAATTTCATATATGGGGCATTACACCTATAATGCTAAATTACATAAAAATGGAGACAAAAGTATACCTGTCCACGGATTTTTTTCGGGAAAATTACCTTAAAGTTTAAGAATGGTTTTTCTACTTTCATTTCAGTGTTGTGGTCACATTGTACCACATTACACACTTTAGGAAGTGCTTCCACTGTAAAGACATTGACTGGAAAAAAATATATTCTTGTTCTACAGTAATGCCATACCTTTCAAAATATCCAACTCTTAAGCAATAGCAGTTACAGGCAAAAGCAGAAACAAAAGAGAAAATTGGGACTATTTTTTCATTCTGCCATCTTTTGACATGCACCGGAAATTCATTACATGAATAGGATAATGACCCCTTTAAGCAAAGCCAACAGTTCCGGATTTCCACCAAAATTTTTTTATATGTTATTTAATGATTCTGTAAATAAAATAAGCATGCAGTTTGAATATATTGCTACTCAAATAAAAATTATGACAGTTTCCAAAGATGTGGTGAAACCTTGTTTTAGCAATTTTTAACTGATAAGGACAGTAAGGGTATAATTTTTTTCTTCTGTTCAACAATTTTGGCACAACAGTCAAAATATCACCTTTTTATGACAGTACAGGTGTAATAGTTACCAAATAAGCAGAAACACATCTGATAAAAGCAACTTTTTATCAAGTGAGGGCTCATTTGAATATAGGGGGGGGTTGAAAACAGTCGGTTCTGTTGCTATGACGGTATGATATAAAAATTAACATTTTTCCTCACAAAAGAAAAAAAACTAGCTAAAAAAGCTTTTCTTAGCTGTAATGAGTGTATAAATGAACTTATTAAGTAGAAATACACCACAATGGAATTCAGGTTGAGAAGCAGAGGTCTCTTTTCTGTAGCTTAAACTTTAATAAAACTATGTACAATGTAGAGTTATGACTAGTTTTAAGAAAACTGACATATAATTTTTATACAAAAAGACTCATTGGCATCTTTTCAGTCCTTTTTGCATGCCAAGTCACTGAAAAAGTAGAAAACATAGCAGCTGACTAGACTGATTGGTTCAAAGTACCCAAAAGCATACTAGATTCACAGACTTTACATCAAAACGGCACATTGCAAATGATGCCTACCCATGCCAAATAATTACCTAGAGGCCAGAGGAATGAATAAACACTACATATTGATTAAAATACTGCTGTATAACCTTCTTTTAAGAAACAAAATGAATACATTTAATCTTTAGTTACAATCTTCAAGGTATGATACATGTTTCTGTCTAGCAATAAGTGCTGGTAAATGAAATAGGATCATGGTTTACATTTATTTAATCAATTTTTCGTCTGAAAGGTATTATTTAATACCAATAATACATTTTTATTTCATGTCACCTTGGGTTCTACCTTACTGTACTCTATAGAATTGTTAACAGTGTGCTTTTTGCAAAAATAATCACTTTTTATGATACCATAAGCCAAAAAGTCAAATTTTACCGCAGCTAATGAAACAGACTATAACTATAAAACCTGAAGATATATTTTGCAGAAAAGATGTTTTCCTACAATGAGTTCTGGTACCCTTTCATAAAAAGTACCTGACAAGTGGGATTTGTGTATTTGACCAATTTGTAAATTTTGCTCTTACAGAGGTCATTATCCTTTTGGATGGCCTGAGCAAAAGTAACCGAACGGGCGAGACATCAAAATTTTTTATTAAAAACCTCCTTCTTTCACGTAAAATTTCATATATGGGGCATTACACCTATAATGCTAAATTACATAAAAATGGAGACAAAAGTATACCTGTCCACGGATTTTTTTCGGGAAAATTACCTTAAAGTTTAAGAATGGTTTTTCTACTTTCATTTCAGTGTTGTGGTCACATTGTACCACATTACACACTTTAGGAAGTGCTTCCACTGTAAAGACATTGACTGGAAAAAAATATATTCTTGTTCTACAGTAATGCCATACCTTTCAAAATATCCAACTCTTAAGCAATAGCAGTTACAGGCAAAAGCAGAAACAAAAGAGAAAATTGGGACTATTTTTTCATTCTGCCATCTTTTGACATGCACCGGAAATTCATTACATGAATAGGATAATGACCCCTTTAAGCAAAGCCAACAGTTCCGGATTTCCACCAAAATTTTTTTATATGTTATTTAATGATTCTGTAAATAAAATAAGCATGCAGTTTGAATATATTGCTACTCAAATAAAAATTATGACAGTTTCCAAAGATGTGGTGAAACCTTGTTTTAGCAATTTTTAACTGATAAGGACAGTAAGGGTATAATTTTTTTCTTCTGTTCAACAATTTTGGCACAACAGTCAAAATATCACCTTTTTATGACAGTACAGGTGTAATAGTTACCAAATAAGCAGAAACACATCTGATAAAAGCAACTTTTTATCAAGTGAGGGCTCATTTGAATATAGGGGGGGGTTGAAAACAGTCGGTTCTGTTGCTATGACGGTATGATATAAAAATTAACATTTTTCCTCACAAAAGAAAAAAAACTAGCTAAAAAAGCTTTTCTTAGCTGTAATGAGTGTATAAATGAACTTATTAAGTAGAAATACACCACAATGGAATTCAGGTTGAGAAGCAGAGGTCTCTTTTCTGTAGCTTAAACTTTAATAAAACTATGTACAATGTAGAGTTATGACTAGTTTTAAGAAAACTGACATATAATTTTTATACAAAAAGACTCATTGGCATCTTTTCAGTCCTTTTTGCATGCCAAGTCACTGAAAAAGTAGAAAACATAGCAGCTGACTAGACTGATTGGTTCAAAGTACCCAAAAGCATACTAGATTCACAGACTTTACATCAAAACGGCACATTGCAAATGATGCCTACCCATGCCAAATAATTACCTAGAGGCCAGAGGAATGAATAAACACTACATATTGATTAAAATACTGCTGTATAACCTTCTTTTAAGAAACAAAATGAATACATTTAATCTTTAGTTACAATCTTCAAGGTATGATACATGTTTCTGTCTAGCAATAAGTGCTGGTAAATGAAATAGGATCATGGTTTACATTTATTTAATCAATTTTTCGTCTGAAAGGTATTATTTAATACCAATAATACATTTTTATTTCATGTCACCTTGGGTTCTACCTTACTGTACTCTATAGAATTGTTAACAGTGTGCTTTTTGCAAAAATAATCACTTTTTATGATACCATAAGCCAAAAAGTCAAATTTTACCGCAGCTAATGAAACAGACTATAACTATAAAACCTGAAGATATATTTTGCAGAAAAGATGTTTTCCTACAATGAGTTCTGGTACCCTTTCATAAAAAGTACCTGACAAGTGGGATTTGTGTATTTGACCAATTTGTAAATTTTGCTCTTACAGAGGTCATTATCCTTTTGGATGGCCTGAGCAAAAGTAACCGAACGGGCGAGACATCAAAATTTTTTATTAAAAAACTCTTTCTTTCACGTAAAATTTCATATATGGGGCATTACACCTATAATGCTAAATTACATAAAAATGGAGACAAAAGTATACCTGTCCACGGATTTTTTTCGGGAAAATTACCTTAAAGTTTAAGAATGGTTTTTCTACTTTCATTTCAGTGTTGTGGTCACATTGTACCACATTACACACTTTAGGAAGTGCTTCCACTGTAAAGACATTGACTGGAAAAAAATATATTCTTGTTCTACAGTAATGCCATACCTTTCAAAATATCCAACTCTTAAGCAATAGCAGTTACAGGCAAAAGCAGAAACAAAAGAGAAAATTGGGACTATTTTTTCATTCTGCCATCTTTTGACATGCACCGGAAATTCATTACATGAATAGGATAATGACCCCTACAGAGAGATGTTAGCTATGTGAAGATAGCACTAAATACCTACAAATAGCTAAATACAGAAAAAGAAGACCACTCCAGTAAAGTGTTGTCAGACTTCATGAACACAAGACAAAAGATCTGCACAGTAAGAATCCAGAGTTCAAGAAAGGACAGCTAGATCTGAACTGTACACAACAGTGACTGCTGCAAGTAGAAACTACACAGAGATCCTGCTGATTATTGAAAAAAGGCCCTTTTAAGGGCCAACCAGATTTTCCAAAAAGAATCTATATTGTTGTTTCATTTTTAAAATGCAATAAACAAACACATGTATACAGATGAAAATAATTATAGGTCAACCTGCTCCTTTTTCACAGTAAACATAATTCAAAAGTCTCTACCCTCCCCCCCCTTTTCAGAAAAACAAAGAAAAAAAAACTCTATCATTTAAAAGTAACCAGAATAGACTACCAATGTTGTTTTTTGCCATTTTTCAAGCATTTTTACAAGACCGCAAAGGTGCAGGGTGGCCTAATCTACTGTTGTTGAAGCCCAGAGGCCGACACAAGATGGCCGACATTCACACTTTCCTGTTGTGGGACAGTTGCAAATCATCAGCATTAAATAAAAATGAAGTATCCCCTGCTGTATCCTGTATGCCAATCCGTGCATGCATGTGCATCTGTCTCCACCCCCTGGCTTCTGGCAGTTAACAATTCAAAGCTCCATAATTGCCATTGGATTGGATGTGCAAGCTCCTTGCTAAATTAAGCCATCTCCTTAAAGCCCAATAGCACAGTTTTTCTCAATTTTATGGCTATATTTTTTAAAAACACCTCCATTTTTAAATCCTACAACTTGTTTTACCATGGAAATGGGTATTTATTATGTCAACAAAAAGAGGGGTGGCCAATAGGAGACCCTTAATAGAAAATCATATAGAAAAGTAATAATTTTGAACCAAATTTAAAAAAAGACCCTAAAAAAACAATAAAACTGTTTAATTTTCATACATTTCTTGAATTTATATTGTTTTTCATTGAACTTAACAAAAATTTGCCTTTAGTGCCAATGTAGAGTGAAAAATCTAACTTTTTTTACTCACCTCATTCTGGCTCCTAAATATAAGCTGAAAATTGCTAGATTTTAATCAAACTTACCCTATGCCTTGTTTGATATAATACGAGTCATTCTTCCAAATTTGATGTCAGTCTGACCAATAGTTTTGGAGATATTTGGATTCAATTGCACCTACCGTAAGCCTGAAAAATAGCCCCATTTTCTCTTCATTATAACCAAATTTTCCAACTGTACCCCTCTCACTAAAATGGCTGTAACTTTCTTGCTTTTTAAGATATCTACAAAAAGTAAAATGTGTCAGAAAGTAGAAAGCTACATGTAATTAAGTCAATCTTTTTTTTTTGGCAATTTTGACTTTTAACTATCTAAAATGTTAAAGAAATTTAAATATTTGAAATAATTCAGAAAATAAATGAACAAAAACATTCAAAATTCTATTTAAAATATAAAGATTGGCTTTAAAAATTCAACTTTTAGAGAAAAAAAGGCCAAAAACATTCTATTTAAAAAAAAAAAAAAACTTTTTACATACCTGAGATGCACCAAAAAGGTGGCAAAAAATATTCAATACACATACCTTACACTTGCCTCAGGTCAAGGGGAGAGCAATAAAACTTAACAGGTGGTAAATTTCAAAGAAATTGCAAATAACTCATTAATTAATATTTCTATTGCTTAATTAATTGTAAATTGAAGATAAATTTCACAGAAATAAACATTTTAATTTTAACATGCGACTTTAATCAGCAAGTCTTTGGATGTAGTGCTAAATTTAAGATAAGAATTATTAAAAACCTAAAAATCATAAATCTAGCTTGAAAAATGAATATATTTGGATTTGAACGGGTAAAATAATGAAACATTTTTAATTTGAAATTAAATAGAAAAATAAGTTGTAACAAACCTGCAGTTCTGTGGTCCTGTCATCATTTTTGTGTTGATGCTGTAGGGCTACACTATACACCAGCAAGCTAAGTATTGAAGATGTTTACCACTGGTTACAATCCTATCATGAAAGACTGTCTGACTGCAGAATAGGAAAGTTCTTCATGCTGGTAAATACAGGAAGGCTAATGAATTGTTCAGAAGAAATGATTATACATCTTAAGCTCATGATGAAGAAGCCAACACCTCATTCAATCACATGGACTCAAGTCAAGACTGGAGGTTCATGAACACAGTCTAGATGTACATGGAATGACAGAGATGACAGCAGGTTCTAATCAATACCATCTCACATTTCACTCCTCAGATGGTAAATCCAGCAACTTGATAACAGAACAAGAAGAAAAGAGTGTACCTGGCACCTTGAGATTAGTTGACAGTATGTATGAGTGTACATGCTTCATACACTACTCTACAGTCTACAGACAAGTATTACAGAGGTCATTATCCTTTTGGATGGCCTGAGCAAAAGTAACCGAACGGGCGAGACATCAAAATTTTTTATTAAAAAACTCCTTCTTTCACGTAAAATTTCATATATGGGGCATTACACCTATAATGCTAAATTACATAAAAATGGAGACAAAAGTATACCTGTCCACGGATTTTTTTCGGGAAAATTACCTTAAAGTTTAAGAATGGTTTTTCTACTTTCATTTCAGTGTTGTGGTCACATTGTACCACATTACACACTTTAGGAAGTGCTTCCACTGTAAAGACATTGACTGGAAAAAAATATATTCTTGTTCTACAGTAATGCCATACCTTTCAAAATATCCAACTCTTAAGCAATAGCAGTTACAGGCAAAAGCAGAAACAAAAGAGAAAATTGGGACTATTTTTTCATTCTGCCATCTTTTGACATGCACCGGAAATTCATTACATGAATAGGATAATGACCCCTTTAAGCAAAGCCAACAGTTCCGGATTTCCACCAAAATTTTTTTATATGTTATTTAATGATTCTGTAAATAAAATAAGCATGCAGTTTGAATATATTGCTACTCAAATAAAAATTATGACAGTTTCCAAAGATGTGGTGAAACCTTGTTTTAGCAATTTTTAACTGATAAGGACAGTAAGGGTATAATTTTTTTCTTCTGTTCAACAATTTTGGCACAACAGTCAAAATATCACCTTTTTATGACAGTACAGGTGTAATAGTTACCAAATAAGCAGAAACACATCTGATAAAAGCAACTTTTTATCAAGTGAGGGCTCATTTGAATATAGGGGGGGGTTGAAAACAGTCGGTTCTGTTGCTATGACGGTATGATATAAAAATTAACATTTTTCCTCACAAAAGAAAAAAAACTAGCTAAAAAAGCTTTTCTTAGCTGTAATGAGTGTATAAATGAACTTATTAAGTAGAAATACACCACAATGGAATTCAGGTTGAGAAGCAGAGGTCTCTTTTCTGTAGCTTAAACTTTAATAAAACTATGTACAATGTAGAGTTATGACTAGTTTTAAGAAAACTGACATATAATTTTTATACAAAAAGACTCATTGGCATCTTTTCAGTCCTTTTTGCATGCCAAGTCACTGAAAAAGTAGAAAACATAGCAGCTGACTAGACTGATTGGTTCAAAGTACCCAAAAGCATACTAGATTCACAGACTTTACATCAAAACGGCACATTGCAAATGATGCCTACCCATGCCAAATAATTACCTAGAGGCCAGAGGAATGAATAAACACTACATATTGATTAAAATACTGCTGTATAACCTTCTTTTAAGAAACAAAATGAATACATTTAATCTTTAGTTACAATCTTCAAGGTATGATACATGTTTCTGTCTAGCAATAAGTGCTGGTAAATGAAATAGGATCATGGTTTACATTTATTTAATCAATTTTTCGTCTGAAAGGTATTATTTAATACCAATAATACATTTTTATTTCATGTCACCTTGGGTTCTACCTTACTGTACTCTATAGAATTGTTAACAGTGTGCTTTTTGCAAAAATAATCACTTTTTATGATACCATAAGCCAAAAAGTCAAATTTTACCGCAGCTAATGAAACAGACTATAACTATAAAACCTGAAGATATATTTTGCAGAAAAGATGTTTTCCTACAATGAGTTCTGGTACCCTTTCATAAAAAGTACCTGACAAGTGGGATTTGTGTATTTGACCAATTTGTAAATTTTGCTCTTACAGAGGTCATTATCCTTTTGGATGGCCTGAGCAAAAGTAACCGAACGGGCGAGACATCAAAATTTTTTATTAAAAAACTCTTTCTTTCACGTAAAATTTCATATATGGGGCATTACACCTATAATGCTAAATTACATAAAAATGGAGACAAAAGTATACCTGTCCACGGATTTTTTTCGGGAAAATTACCTTAAAGTTTAAGAATGGTTTTTCTACTTTCATTTCAGTGTTGTGGTCACATTGTACCACATTACACACTTTAGGAAGTGCTTCCACTGTAAAGACATTGACTGGAAAAAAATATATTCTTGTTCTACAGTAATGCCATACCTTTCAAAATATCCAACTCTTAAGCAATAGCAGTTACAGGCAAAAGCAGAAACAAAAGAGAAAATTGGGACTATTTTTTCATTCTGCCATCTTTTGACATGCACCGGAAATTCATTACATGAATAGGATAATGACCCCTACAGAGAGATGTTAGCTATGTGAAGATAGCACTAAATACCTACAAATAGCTAAATACAGAAAAAGAAGACCACTCCAGTAAAGTGTTGTCAGACTTCATGAACACAAGACAAAAGATCTGCACAGTAAGAATCCAGAGTTCAAGAAAGGACAGCTAGATCTGAACTGTACACAACAGTGACTGCTGCAAGTAGAAACTACACAGAGATCCTGCTGATTATTGAAAAAAGGCCCTTTTAAGGGCCAACCAGATTTTCCAAAAAGAATCTATATTGTTGTTTCATTTTTAAAATGCAATAAACAAACACATGTATACAGATGAAAATAATTATAGGTCAACCTGCTCCTTTTTCACAGTAAACATAATTCAAAAGTCTCTACCCTCCCCCCCCTTTTCAGAAAAACAAAGAAAAAAAAACTCTATCATTTAAAAGTAACCAGAATAGACTACCAATGTTGTTTTTTGCCATTTTTCAAGCATTTTTACAAGACCGCAAAGGCCTAATCTACTGTTGTTGAAGCCCAGAGGCCGACACAAGATGGCCGACATTCACACTTTCCTGTTGTGGGACAGTTGCAAATCATCAGCATTAAATAAAAATGAAGTATCCCCTGCTGTATCCTGTATGCCAATCCGTGCATGCATGTGCATCTGTCTCCACCCCCTGGCTTCTGGCAGTTAACAATTCAAAGCTCCATAATTGCCATTGGATTGGATGTGCAAGCTCCTTGCTAAATTAAGCCATCTCCTTAAAGCCCAATAGCACAGTTTTTCTCAATTTTATGGCTATATTTTTTAAAAACACCTCCATTTTTAAATCCTACAACTTGTTTTACCATGGAAATGGGTATTTATTATGTCAACAAAAAGAGGGGTGGCCAATAGGAGACCCTTAATAGAAAATCATATAGAAAAGTAATAATTTTGAACCAAATTTAAAAAAAGACCCTAAAAAAACAATAAAACTGTTTAATTTTCATACATTTCTTGAATTTATATTGTTTTTCATTGAACTTAACAAAAATTTGCCTTTAGTGCCAATGTAGAGTGAAAAATCTAACTTTTTTTACTCACCTCATTCTGGCTCCTAAATATAAGCTGAAAATTGCTAGATTTTAATCAAACTTACCCTATGCCTTGTTTGATATAATACGAGTCATTCTTCCAAATTTGATGTCAGTCTGACCAATAGTTTTGGAGATATTTGGATTCAATTGCACCTACCGTAAGCCTGAAAAATAGCCCCATTTTCTCTTCATTATAACCAAATTTTCCAACTGTACCCCTCTCACTAAAATGGCTGTAACTTTCTTGCTTTTTAAGATATCTACAAAAAGTAAAATGTGTCAGAAAGTAGAAAGCTACATGTAATTAAGTCAATCTTTTTTTTTTGGCAATTTTGACTTTTAACTATCTAAAATGTTAAAGAAATTTAAATATTTGAAATAATTCAGAAAATAAATGAACAAAAACATTCAAAATTCTATTTAAAATATAAAGATTGGCTTTAAAAATTCAACTTTTAGAGAAAAAAAGGCCAAAAACATTCTATTTAAAAAAAAAAAAAAACTTTTTACATACCTGAGATGCACCAAAAAGGTGGCAAAAAATATTCAATACACATACCTTACACTTGCCTCAGGTCAAGGGGAGAGCAATAAAACTTAACAGGTGGTAAATTTCAAAGAAATTGCAAATAACTCATTAATTAATATTTCTATTGCTTAATTAATTGTAAATTGAAGATAAATTTCACAGAAATAAACATTTTAATTTTAACATGCGACTTTAATCAGCAAGTCTTTGGATGTAGTGCTAAATTTAAGATAAGAATTATTAAAAACCTAAAAATCATAAATCTAGCTTGAAAAATGAATATATTTGGATTTGAACGGGTAAAATAATGAAACATTTTTAATTTGAAATTAAATAGAAAAATAAGTTGTAACAAACCTGCAGTTCTGTGGTCCTGTCATCATTTTTGTGTTGATGCTGTAGGGCTACACTATACACCAGCAAGCTAAGTATTGAAGATGTTTACCACTGGTTACAATCCTATCATGAAAGACTGTCTGACAGGAAAGTTCTTCATGCTGGTAAATACAGGAAGGCTAATGAATTGTTCAGAAGAAATGATTATACATCTTAAGCTCATGATGAAGAAGCCAACACCTCATTCAATCACATGGACTCAAGTCAAGACTGGAGGTTCATGAACACAGTCTAGATGTACATGGAATGACAGAGATGACAGCAGGTTCTAATCAATACCATCTCACATTTCACTCCTCAGATGGTAAATCCAGCAACTTGATAACAGAACAAGAAGAAAAGAGTGTACCTGGCACCTTGAGATTAGTTGACAGTGAATGTATGAGTGTACATGCTTCATACACTACTCTACAGTCTACAGACAAGTATTACAGAGGTCA
Organism: Limnoperna fortunei; assembly: GCA_944474755.1. Lineage (NCBI taxonomy): Eukaryota > Metazoa > Mollusca > Bivalvia > Mytilida > Modiolidae > Limnoperna > Limnoperna fortunei. The sequence goes on from OX104113.1 coordinate 48,834,579, forward strand.
TTATCCTTTTGGATGGCCTGAGCAAAAGTAACCGAACGGGCGAGACATCAAAATTTTTTATTAAAAAACTCCTTCTTTCACGTAAAATTTCATATATGGGGCATTACACCTATAATGCTAAATTACATAAAAATGGAGACAAAAGTATACCTGTCCACGGATTTTTTTCGGGAAAATTACCTTAAAGTTTAAGAATGGTTTTTCTACTTTCATTTCTGTGTTGTGGTCACATTGTACCACATTACACACTTTAGGAAGTGCTTCCACTGTAAAGACATTGACTGGAAAAAAATATATTCTTGTTCTACAGTAATGCCATACCTTTCAAAATATCCAACTCTTAAGCAATAGCAGTTACAGGCAAAAGCAGAAACAAAAGAGAAAATTGGGACTATTTTTTCATTCTGCCATCTTTTGACATGCACCGGAAATTCATTACATGAATAGGATAATGACCCCTTTAAGCAAAGCCAACAGTTCCGGATTTCCACCAAAATTTTTTTATATGTTATTTAATGATTCTGTAAATAAAATAAGCATGCAGTTTGAATATATTGCTACTCAAATAAAAATTATGACAGTTTCCAAAGATGTGGTGAAACCTTGTTTTAGCAATTTTTAACTGATAAGGACAGTAAGGGTATAATTTTTTTCTTCTGTTCAACAATTTTGGCACAACAGTCAAAATATCACCTTTTTATGACAGTACAGGTGTAATAGTTACCAAATAAGCAGAAACACATCTGATAAAAGCAACTTTTTATCAAGTGAGGGCTCATTTGAATATAGGGGGGGGTTGAAAACAGTCGGTTCTGTTGCTATGACGGTATGATATAAAAATTAACATTTTTCCTCACAAAAGAAAAAAAACTAGCTAAAAAAGCTTTTCTTAGCTGTAATGAGTGTATAAATGAACTTATTAAGTAGAAATACACCACAATGGAATTCAGGTTGAGAAGCAGAGGTCTCTTTTCTGTAGCTTAAACTTTAATAAAACTATGTACAATGTAGAGTTATGACTAGTTTTAAGAAAACTGACATATAATTTTTATACAAAAAGACTCATTGGCATCTTTTCAGTCCTTTTTGCATGCCAAGTCACTGAAAAAGTAGAAAACATAGCAGCTGACTAGACTGATTGGTTCAAAGTACCCAAAAGCATACTAGATTCACAGACTTTACATCAAAACGGCACATTGCAAATGATGCCTACCCATGCCAAATAATTACCTAGAGGCCAGAGGAATGAATAAACACTACATATTGATTAAAATACTGCTGTATAACCTTCTTTTAAGAAACAAAATGAATACATTTAATCTTTAGTTACAATCTTCAAGGTATGATACATGTTTCTGTCTAGCAATAAGTGCTGGTAAATGAAATAGGATCATGGTTTACATTTATTTAATCAATTTTTCGTCTGAAAGGTATTATTTAATACCAATAATACATTTTTATTTCATGTCACCTTGGGTTCTACCTTACTGTACTCTATAGAATTGTTAACAGTGTGCTTTTTGCAAAAATAATCACTTTTTATGATACCATAAGCCAAAAAGTCAAATTTTACCGCAGCTAATGAAACAGACTATAACTATAAAACCTGAAGATATATTTTGCAGAAAAGATGTTTTCCTACAATGAGTTCTGGTACCCTTTCATAAAAAGTACCTGACAAGTGGGATTTGTGTATTTGACCAATTTGTAAATTTTGCTCTTACAGAGGTCATTATCCTTTTGGATGGCCTGAGCAAAAGTAACCGAACGGGCGAGACATCAAAATTTTTTATTAAAAAACTCTTTCTTTCACGTAAAATTTCATATATGGGGCATTACACCTATAATGCTAAATTACATAAAAATGGAGACAAAAGTATACCTGTCCACGGATTTTTTTCGGGAAAATTACCTTAAAGTTTAAGAATGGTTTTTCTACTTTCATTTCAGTGTTGTGGTCACATTGTACCACATTACACACTTTAGGAAGTGCTTCCACTGTAAAGACATTGACTGGAAAAAAATATATTCTTGTTCTACAGTAATGCCATACCTTTCAAAATATCCAACTCTTAAGCAATAGCAGTTACAGGCAAAAGCAGAAACAAAAGAGAAAATTGGGACTATTTTTTCATTCTGCCATCTTTTGACATGCACCGGAAATTCATTACATGAATAGGATAATGACCCCTACAGAGAGATGTTAGCTATGTGAAGATAGCACTAAATACCTACAAATAGCTAAATACAGAAAAAGAAGACCACTCCAGTAAAGTGTTGTCAGACTTCATGAACACAAGACAAAAGATCTGCACAGTAAGAATCCAGAGTTCAAGAAAGGACAGCTAGATCTGAACTGTACACAACAGTGACTGCTGCAAGTAGAAACTACACAGAGATCCTGCTGATTATTGAAAAAAGGCCCTTTTAAGGGCCAACCAGATTTTCCAAAAAGAATCTATATTGTTGTTTCATTTTTAAAATGCAATAAACAAACACATGTATACAGATGAAAATAATTATAGGTCAACCTGCTCCTTTTTCACAGTAAACATAATTCAAAAGTCTCTACCCTCCCCCCCCTTTTCAGAAAAACAAAGAAAAAAAAACTCTATCATTTAAAAGTAACCAGAATAGACTACCAATGTTGTTTTTTGCCATTTTTCAAGCATTTTTACAAGACCGCAAAGGTGCAGGGTGGCCTAATCTACTGTTGTTGAAGCCCAGAGGCCGACACAAGATGGCCGACATTCACACTTTCCTGTTGTGGGACAGTTGCAAATCATCAGCATTAAATAAAAATGAAGTATCCCCTGCTGTATCCTGTATGCCAATCCGTGCATGCATGTGCATCTGTCTCCACCCCCTGGCTTCTGGCAGTTAACAATTCAAAGCTCCATAATTGCCATTGGATTGGATGTGCAAGCTCCTTGCTAAATTAAGCCATCTCCTTAAAGCCCAATAGCACAGTTTTTCTCAATTTTATGGCTATATTTTTTAAAAACACCTCCATTTTTAAATCCTACAACTTGTTTTACCATGGAAATGGGTATTTATTATGTCAACAAAAAGAGGGGTGGCCAATAGGAGACCCTTAATAGAAAATCATATAGAAAAGTAATAATTTTGAACCAAATTTAAAAAAAGACCCTAAAAAAACAATAAAACTGTTTAATTTTCATACATTTCTTGAATTTATATTGTTTTTCATTGAACTTAACAAAAATTTGCCTTTAGTGCCAATGTAGAGTGAAAAATCTAACTTTTTTTACTCACCTCATTCTGGCTCCTAAATATAAGCTGAAAATTGCTAGATTTTAATCAAACTTACCCTATGCCTTGTTTGATATAATACGAGTCATTCTTCCAAATTTGATGTCAGTCTGACCAATAGTTTTGGAGATATTTGGATTCAATTGCACCTACCGTAAGCCTGAAAAATAGCCCCATTTTCTCTTCATTATAACCAAATTTTCCAACTGTACCCCTCTCACTAAAATGGCTGTAACTTTCTTGCTTTTTAAGATATCTACAAAAAGTAAAATGTGTCAGAAAGTAGAAAGCTACATGTAATTAAGTCAATCTTTTTTTTTTGGCAATTTTGACTTTTAACTATCTAAAATGTTAAAGAAATTTAAATATTTGAAATAATTCAGAAAATAAATGAACAAAAACATTCAAAATTCTATTTAAAATATAAAGATTGGCTTTAAAAATTCAACTTTTAGAGAAAAAAAGGCCAAAAACATTCTATTTAAAAAAAAAAAAAAAACTTTTTACATACCTGAGATGCACCAAAAAGGTGGCAAAAAATATTCAATACACATACCTTTCACTTGCCTGAGGTCAAGGGGAGAGCAATAAAACTTAACAGGTGGTAAATTTCAAAGAAATTGCAAATAACTCATTAATTAATATTTCTATTGCTTAATTAATTGTAAATTGAAGATAAATTTCACAGAAATAAACATTTTAATTTTAACATGCGACTTTAATCAGCAAGTCTTTGGATGTAGTGCTAAATTTAAGATAAGAATTATTAAAAACCTAAAAATCATAAATCTAGCTTGAAAAATGAATATATTTGGATTTGAACGGGTAAAATAATGAAACATTTTTAATTTGAAATTAAATAGAAAAATAAGTTGTAACAAACCTGCAGTTCTGTGGTCCTGTCATCATTTTTGTGTTGATGCTGTAGGGCTACACTATACACCAGCAAGCTAAGTATTGAAGATGTTTACCACTGGTTACAATCCTATCATGAAAGACTGTCTGACTGCAGAATAGGAAAGTTCTTCATGCTGGTAAATACAGGAAGGCTAATGAATTGTTCAGAAGAAATGATTATACATCTAAAGCTCATGATGAAGAAGCCAACACCTCATTCAATCACATGGACTCAAGTCAAGACTGGAGGTTCATGAACACAGTCTAGATGTACATGGAATGACAGAGATGACAGCAGGTTCTAATCAATACCATCTCACATTTCACTCCTCAGATGGTAAATCCAGCAACTTGATAACAGAACAAGAAGAAAAGAGTGTACCTGGCACCTTGAGATTAGTTGACAGTGAATGTATGAGTGTACATGCTTCATACACTACTCTACAGTCTACAGACAAGTATTACAGAGAGATGTTAGCTATGTGAAGATAGCACTAAATACCTACAAATAGCTAAATACAGAAAAAGAAGACCACTCCAGTAAAGTGTTGTCAGACTTCATGAACACAAGACAAAAGATCTGCACAGTAAGAATCCAGAGTTCAAGAAAGGACAGCTAGATCTGAACTGTACACAACAGTGACTGCTGCAAGTAGAAACTACACAGAGATCCTGCTGATTATTGAAAAAAGGCCCTTTTAAGGGCCAACCAGATTTTCCAAAAAGAATCTATATTGTTGTTTCATTTTTAAAATGCAATAAACAAACACATGTATACAGATGAAAATAATTATAGGTCAACCTGCTCCTTTTTCACAGTAAACATAATTCAAAAGTCTCTACCCTCCCCCCCCTTTTCAGAAAAACAAAGAAAAAAAAACTCTATCATTTAAAAGTAACCAGAATAGACTACCAATGTTGTTTTTTGCCATTTTTCAAGCATTTTTACAAGACCGCAAAGGTGCAGGGTGGCCTAATCTACTGTTGTTGAAGCCCAGAGGCCGACACAAGATGGCCGACATTCACACTTTCCTGTTGTGGGACAGTTGCAAATCATCAGCATTAAATAAAAATGAAGTATCCCCTGCTGTATCCTGTATGCCAATCCGTGCATGCATGTGCATCTGTCTCCACCCCCTGGCTTCTGGCAGTTAACAATTCAAAGCTCCATAATTGCCATTGGATTGGATGTGCAAGCTCCTTGCTAAATTAAGCCATCTCCTTAAAGCCCAATAGCACAGTTTTTCTCAATTTTATGGCTATATTTTTTAAAAACACCTCCATTTTTAAATCCTACAACTTGTTTTACCATGGAAATGGGTATTTATTATGTCAACAAAAAGAGGGGTGGCCAATAGGAGACCCTTAATAGAAAATCATATAGAAAAGTAATAATTTTGAACCAAATTTAAAAAAAGACCCTAAAAAAACAATAAAACTGTTTAATTTTCATACATTTCTTGAATTTATATTGTTTTTCATTGAACTTAACAAAAATTTGCCTTTAGTGCCAATGTAGAGTGAAAAATCTAACTTTTTTTACTCACCTCATTCTGGCTCCTAAATATAAGCTGAAAATTGCTAGATTTTAATCAAACTTACCCTATGCCTTGTTTGATATAATACGAGTCATTCTTCCAAATTTTATGTCAGTCTGACCAATAGTTTTGGAGATATTTGGATTCAATTGCACCTACCGTAAGCCTGAAAAATAGCCCCATTTTCTCTTCATTATAACCAAATTTTCCAACTGTACCCCTCTCACTAAAATGGCTGTAACTTTCTTGCTTTTTAAGATATCTACAAAAAGTAAAATGTGTCAGAAAGTAGAAAGCTACATGTAATTAAGTCAATCTTTTTTTTTTGGCAATTTTGACTTTTAACTATCTAAAATGTTAAAGAAATTTAAATATTTGAAATAATTCAGAAAATAAATGAACAAAAACATTCAAAATTCTATTTAAAATATAAAGATTGGCTTTAAAAATTCAACTTTTAGAGAAAAAAAGGCCAAAAACATTCTATTTAAAAAAAAAAAAAAAACTTTTTACATACCTGAGATGCACCAAAAAGGTGGCAAAAAATATTCAATACACATACCTTTCACTTGCCTGAGGTCAAGGGGAGAGCAATAAAACTTAACAGGTGGTAAATTTCAAAGAAATTGCAAATAACTCATTAATTAATATTTCTATTGCTTAATTAATTGTAAATTGAAGATAAATTTCACAGAAATAAACATTTTAATTTTAACATGCGACTTTAATCAGCAAGTCTTTGGATGTAGTGCTAAATTTAAGATAAGAATTATTAAAAACCTAAAAATCATAAATCTAGCTTGAAAAATGAATATATTTGGATTTGAACGGGTAAAATAATGAAACATTTTTAATTTGAAATTAAATAGAAAAATAAGTTGTAACAAACCTGCAGTTCTGTGGTCCTGTCATCATTTTTGTGTTGATGCTGTAGGGCTACACTATACACCAGCAAGCTAAGTATTGAAGATGTTTACCACTGGTTACAATCCTATCATGAAAGACTGTCTGACTGCAGAATAGGAAAGTTCTTCATGCTGGTAAATACAGGAAGGCTAATGAATTGTTCAGAAGAAATGATTATACATCTAAAGCTCATGATGAAGAAGCCAACACCTCATTCAATCACATGGACTCAAGTCAAGACTGGAGGTTCATGAACACAGTCTAGATGTACATGGAATGACAGAGATGACAGCAGGTTCTAATCAATACCATCTCACATTTCACTCCTCAGATGGTAAATCCAGCAACTTGATAACAGAACAAGAAGAAAAGAGTGTACCTGGCACCTTGAGATTAGTTGACAGTGAATGTATGAGTGTACATGCTTCATACACTACTCTACAGTCTACAGACAAGTATTACAGAGAGATGTTAGCTATGTGAAGATAGCACTAAATACCTACAAATAGCTAAATACAGAAAAAGAAGACCACTCCAGTAAAGTGTTGTCAGACTTCATGAACACAAGACAAAAGATCTGCACAGTAAGAATCCAGAGTTCAAGAAAGGACAGCTAGATCTGAACTGTACACAACAGTGACTGCTGCAAGTAGAAACTACACAGAGATCCTGCTGATTATTGAAAAAAGGCCCTTTTAAGGGCCAACCAGATTTTCCAAAAAGAATCTATATTGTTGTTTCATTTTTAAAATGCAATAAACAAACACATGTATACAGATGAAAATAATTATAGGTCAACCTGCTCCTTTTTCACAGTAAACATAATTCAAAAGTCTCTACCCTCCCCCCCCCTTTTCAGAAAAACAAAGAAAAAAAAACTCTATCATTTAAAAGTAACCAGAATAGACTACCAATGTTGTTTTTTGCCATTTTTCAAGCATTTTTACAAGACCACAAAGGTGCAGGGTGGCCTAATCTACTGTTGTTGAAGCCCAGAGGCCGACACAAGATGGCCGACATTCACACTTTCCTGTTGTGGGACAGTTGCAAATCATCAGCATTAAATAAAAATGAAGTATCCCCTGCTGTATCCTGTATGCCAATCCGTGCATGCATGTGCATCTGTCTCCACCCCCTGGCTTCTGGCAGTTAACAATTCAAAGCTCCATAATTGCCATTGGATTGGATGTGCAAGCTCCTTGCTAAATTAAGCCATCTCCTTAAAGCCCAATAGCACAGTTTTTCTCAATTTTATGGCTATATTTTTTAAAAACACCTCCATTTTTAAATCCTACAACTTGTTTTACCATGGAAATGGGTATTTATTATGTCAACAAAAAGAGGGGTGGCCAATAGGAGACCCTTAATAGAAAATCATATAGAAAAGTAATAATTTTGAACCAAATTTAAAAAAAGACCCTAAAAAACAATAAAACTGTTTAATTTTCATACATTTCTTGAATTTATATTGTTTTTCATTGAACTTAACAAAAATTTGCCTTTAGTGCCAATGTAGAGTGAAAAATCTAACTTTTTTTACTCACCTCATTCTGGCTCCTAAATATAAGCTGAAAATTGCTAGATTTTAATCAAACTTACCCTATGCCTTGTTTGATATAATACGAGTCATTCTTCCAAATTTTATGTCAGTCTGACCAATAGTTTTGGAGATATTTGGATTCAATTGCACCTACCGTAAGCCTGAAAAATAGCCCCATTTTCTCTTCATTATAACCAAATTTTCCAACTGTACCCCTCTCACTAAAATGGCTGTAACTTTCTTGCTTTTTAAGATATCTACAAAAAGTAAAATGTGTCAGAAAGTAGAAAGCTACATGTAATTAAGTCAATCTTTTTTTTTTGGCAATTTTGACTTTTAACTATCTAAAATGTTAAAGAAATTTAAATATTTGAAATAATTCAGAAAATAAATGAACAAAAACATTCAAAATTCTATTTAAAATATAAAGATTGGCTTTAAAAATTCAACTTTTAGAGAAAAAAAGGCCAAAAACATTCTATTTAAAAAAAAAAAAAAACTTTTTACATACCTGAGATGCACCAAAAAGGTGGCAAAAAATATTCAATACACATACCTTACACTTGCCTGAGGTCAAGGGGAGAGCAATAAAACTTAACAGGTGGTAAATTTCAAAGAAATTGCAAATAACTCATTAATTAATATTTCTATTGCTTAATTAATTGTAAATTGAAGATAAATTTCACAGAAATAAACATTTTAATTTTAACATGCGACTTTAATCAGCAAGTCTTTGGATGTAGTGCTAAATTTAAGATAAGAATTATTAAAAACCTAAAAATCATAAATCTAGCTTGAAAAATGAATATATTTGGATTTGAACGGGTAAAATAATGAAACATTTTTAATTTGAAATTAAATAGAAAAATAAGTTGTAACAAACCTGCAGTTCTGTGGTCCTGTCATCATTTTTGTGTTGATGCTGTAGGGCTACACTATACACCAGCAAGCTAAGTATTGAAGATGTTTACCACTGGTTACAATCCTATCATGAAAGACTGTCTGACTGCAGAATAGGAAAGTTCTTCATGCTGGTAAATACAGGAAGGCTAATGAATTGTTCAGAAGAAATGATTATACATCTAAAGCTCATGATGAAGAAGCCAACACCTCATTCAATCACATGGACTCAAGTCAAGACTGGAGGTTCATGAACACAGTCTAGATGTACATGGAATGACAGAGATGACAGCAGGTTCTAATCAATACCATCTCACATTTCACTCCTCAGATGGTAAATCCAGCAACTTGATAACAGAACAAGAAGAAAAGAGTGTACCTGGCACCTTGAGATTAGTTGACAGTGAATGTATGAGTGTACATGCTTCATACACTACTCTACAGTCTACAGACAAGTATTACAGAGAGATGTTAGCTATGTGAAGATAGCACTAAATACCTACAAATAGCTAAATACAGAAAAAGAAGACCACTCCAGTAAAGTGTTGTCAGACTTCATGAACACAAGACAAAAGATCTGCACAGTAAGAATCCAGAGTTCAAGAAAGGACAGCTAGATCTGAACTGTACACAACAGTGACTGCTGCAAGTAGAAACTACACAGAGATCCTGCTGATTATTGAAAAAAGGCCCTTTTAAGGGCCAACCAGATTTTCCAAAAAGAATCTATATTGTTGTTTCATTTTTAAAATGCAATAAACAAACACATGTATACAGATGAAAATAATTATAGGTCAACCTGCTCCTTTTTCACAGTAAACATAATTCAAAAGTCTCTACCCTCCCCCCCCATTTTCAGAAAAACAAAGAAAAAAAAACTCTATCATTTAAAAGTAACCAGAATAGACTACCAATGTTGTTTTTTGCCATTTTTCAAGCATTTTTACAAGACCGCAAAGGTGCAGGGTGGCCTAATCTACTGTTGTTGAAGCCCAGAGGCCGACACAAGATGGCCGACATTCACACTTTCCTGTTGTGGGACAGTTGCAAATCATCAGCATTAAATAAAAATGAAGTATCCCCTGCTGTATCCTGTATGCCAATCCGTGCATGCATGTGCATCTGTCTCCACCCCCTGGCTTCTGGCAGTTAACAATTCAAAGCTCCATAATTGCCATTGGATTGGATGTGCAAGCTCCTTGCTAAATTAAGCCATCTCCTTAAAGCCCAATAGCACAGTTTTTCTCAATTTTATGGCTATATTTTTTAAAAACACCTCCATTTTTAAATCCTACAACTTGTTTTACCATGGAAATGGGTATTTATTATGTCAACAAAAAGAGGGGTGGCCAATAGGAGACCCTTAATAGAAAATCATATAGAAAAGTAATAATTTTGAACCAAATTTAAAAAAAGACCCTAAAAAACAATAAAACTGTTTAATTTTCATACATTTCTTGAATTTATATTGTTTTTCATTGAACTTAACAAAAATTTGCCTTTAGTGCCAATGTAGAGTGAAAAATCTAACTTTTTTTACTCACCTCATTCTGGCTCCTAAATATAAGCTGAAAATTGCTAGATTTTAATCAAACTTACCCTATGCCTTGTTTGATATAATACGAGTCATTCTTCCAAATTTTATGTCAGTCTGACCAATAGTTTTGGAGATATTTGGATTCAATTGCACCTACCGTAAGCCTGAAAAATAGCCCCATTTTCTCTTCATTATAACCAAATTTTCCAACTGTACCCCTCTCACTAAAATGGCTGTAACTTTCTTGCTTTTTAAGATATCTACAAAAAGTAAAATGTGTCAGAAAGTAGAAAGCTACATGTAATTAAGTCAATCTTTTTTTTTTGGCAATTTTGACTTTTAACTATCTAAAATGTTAAAGAAATTTAAATATTTGAAATAATTCAGAAAATAAATGAACAAAAACATTCAAAATTCTATTTAAAATATAAAGATTGGCTTTAAAAATTCAACTTTTAGAGAAAAAAAGGCCAAAAACATTCTATTTAAAAAAAAAAAAAAACTTTTTACATACCTGAGATGCACCAAAAAGGTGGCAAAAAATATTCAATACACATACCTTACACTTGCCTGAGGTCAAGGGGAGAGCAATAAAACTTAACAGGTGGTAAATTTCAAAGAAATTGCAAATAACTCATTAATTAATATTTCTATTGCTTAATTAATTGTAAATTGAAGATAAATTTCACAGAAATAAACATTTTAATTTTAACATGCGACTTTAATCAGCAAGTCTTTGGATGTAGTGCTAAATTTAAGATAAGAATTATTAAAAACCTAAAAATCATAAATCTAGCTTGAAAAATGAATATATTTGGATTTGAACGGGTAAAATAATGAAACATTTTTAATTTTTTTAACGAGTTGCAAAGGTCATTAATTGTGTTGTCGTTCCTACACATGTGGTCACTAAAAATATTGACATATTGTTCTATTTTTAAAACGACAGAAATGCGCATGCGTGGTATTTTGTCATTTGACTCGTTGACGTTAACCACGCCCCGTTTTAAGATCTGGTACCCGGTCTGTCAGATTTATTTAGCATAATAAACTTTACGTCGGGAACCTAATCTGGTTCCCGTGATCCTTTGCGAATCTACGAATCGCAATATTGTACTTTATAGTACGAGGTACGAGTTATAAATACGGCAGTGGGACCAGTCTAGTCGGGAACCAACCAAGCCACTTCTTCTCGCTAGGTGTCGTAATAAACAAGTGTTAGTTAGTATACATGTGTCGACTGAACTATGGAAATTAGCGTCGTGTAGAAATTTAATATTGGAGATATTATTTTAGAAGATAAATTGTACTGCAAATTCAAAGATCATCAAAAAGAAGAAAAATAAAGATATGGCATCGACTTGCGGTAAGAAAAATATAGCTAAAACATTGCTTGCTTCACGTTTTTAAATGCAATCCGTCGTCAGTTTTGCGACAAATCAAGTAACTTCGGATTATAACGGCTGTAAAATTCGTCATTGGCAATGAAATGGTCGTAGGATAAAAAGTAGAAAGAATAATCGTACCCTCGCTTTCTTTGTTTTTGGCGAGGTTAATCCGACAAATCTGAAACACAAAACTAACATCGGCTTACGTTACGACTTACGGCAGTAAAAATTATTCGGCCTTCAAAGAAAGTCACAAGAAGAAAAGTCACAGGGAAAAAAGATCACAATTAAAAAGTTGCATTGTTATTGAGTTTTTAACGGTTTTTTTGCAAGATTTATGTTCTTGTGGATAAAAAGTAAAATGGATATCCAGTTTTACCTCATTTATCTCCCTTCTTACTTCCAGTTAAATCACTAAAAGTTAGACTATGATATTGAAATTAAGATTTTGCATTGTTTTTTTGTATTGTTTGTCTATGAAAATTAAATAATCTAATTAACCTCATTAGTAGATGTTACTATAGACGATGTCAGTTCCGGTCTTATCGGGCGCCGCCATATTTGATATCACGTGATCGCCGCCATCGTAAGACGTAAACTTGTCAGAAGGCCTTTACTTACGCCCAAGGAAAACATTCCAGCCAATGAAGAAAATCTTGATGAAAAACTTATTGCTACCCCGGTATTTAATAAATAGGATTCTCCTAAAATCTTTAAGCGTTGTTATCGAGTCAGACTGTCAGTTTGGCAGTATCGTTATGGCGGCGATCACGTGATATCAAATATGGCGGCGCCCGATAAGACCGGAACTGACATCGTCTATAGTAACATCTACTAATGAGGTTAATCAAGATTGCTTGTATCATAACATTATTCATAATACTCCTTTCATACAATTTAATGCATGTCCAGATGTCCCTACAAAGTACTATGAAAAAGACCAAGAATGCATACATGTTCAATAAGCAGTATTGACAACAATGTTTTTTTGAAAGGAATATTTTCCCCGGTAATTTACCTAACAAAAAAAAACAATTCATTTGGATTTCTTGATACTTATAAATCATAAATCTGCTCCGCACAATAGTATCCGAATTTTCGCTATCCGAAAACTGTTCATGACGATCAAAGGCAAATTAGGACAAATGTGAAAATCGACAAATTACGAAAATCGTCAAATTACCAATTGAATTCACATGCCTTACCAGTGATTGTGATGCTGGACTGTAGTCTTTCCGGTTTATTGCCTTCAACCATGCATTTTTCTTACTTTCGTCCTTTGGAAGGCAATGGAATCGAAATGGTTGCAAACAAAGACAGTCACTGTGTTTTTCCTTGTGAATGTCACATATGCTGTTATTCCACTTATAAACATCTCTCTGGCTATTACTACATCCAACAACTATACATTGTTTCCCTCTACTACCCTCATAAGGCATTGTAACTCCAGTAATAATGTACTTTTTCCGACAGAAAATGCGGTGAAGTGTTTGGCAGTAGTGTAATGGCGGACGCGTTATCAATAAAGGGGCGCAACTCGTGACTGCCTTATTTCTGACATCGTCATAGCCATAGGAAACAGGTGAGTTTGAATATTGGAAAATGGATGTCACTGGTTAGCTTGTTTAATCAAGCTATAACAGCTGGGGTTCTACCTTGATTAGCATCAGGTAAAGGGGATTATAAACATTGGTTAATTAATTAACAATCATGTTTATACAGCAGGGGGTTTTAATAACATCTTCACTTGACTCAGATTTTGACTTCTGTAATTAACATGAAGTGTTAAAATTTGTCAAAGATATTTGTCCATTTCAAAAGTTTTCAACAGGACAAACTGCAGCTGCAGTTTTTAGTACTGGAATGGACACTAGGTGCCGTTTTTTATATTGGAAAGTCGTCAATTTTAAACCGTACATCGAAAGTGTAAAACCTTCAGAAAAGTGTAAAAAAAAACCCCATATTTGTGGTGAAAACCCCTCAGAAATGATAGATATTACCATATATTATGATAATAATCCAAAATTTGTGAAAAAATAATTACGCTTTATCCCACAGAATCGATTTTTTGTAACCGCATGATGCGTCCTATATTAGGTCAAATAGCTAGGGGAGAGCACCCCAATTCATTGCAATAAAACTACTTTAAGTACTGTAGGTAGGAATAAAATATAATATGAATATAGACACAGCCATAATGCGAGCATCGCATATTTTTTGGTTCTTGACGTTACTTCAGTGCACCCTAAGAGTGCCTCTGCATTCCTTTTGTGACGTGACGTCTTTACTGTGTTGGTGACTTCACAAACAATGTAAAAAATAAAAGCCTTTTTGAGATTGCACAAAAATTGTCGGCTATTTTTGTTTTGCTATTTAAAAAATAAACAATTGAATTTTAGCGATGTAAGATTTATTTCTGTCTACTTAAAAAAATTTTTTTGTGCTGGACCATAATATTTTCTTCTGACAGCTCAGCTACCATGCGAAATGGGTTTGTTCATATGGATCACATGACCTTATTTACACACATTCATGTAACCGTATAGATAAAACATGAATGCTATAATACACAATTTGTTACATCAAAAATGATTTTGAATAAGAATTTATTAATTTAATTGATATATAATGTAATCTATACCTTTAGAATATGAGTATTAAATGTTTTAAAAAATAGTCCATACTAGTACATATGAATTGCTAATATAAAACTACATTTTAATAGGAGATAATTAATACAGTTATTTTGTTTGTTTGTTTATTTTTGTTTTTTTGTGTTTTTTTTTCAAAATGGACAACTTAATAAAGTTTCATCAATTTCAATAACAAACTGCTTATTATCATGAAAAGACAAAACAGAAGACTGCAGAGACATATTTCTTATTATCAAACAACTGTCATAAAATTCAGTCTATGTAGATTGAAAGAGTTGTAATTTTTTGTTTATGAATATTATATGCAAACAGAGACTAATAAAATTTAAGGACATGTTATCTTTGTCGGGATCTTAATGTATACTGTGTTATCAAATAAAAATGGTCTGGGATGTTATAAATAAGGAACACTAGAAAAATCTGGAGATAATACATACTAGAACAAAACACAAGACACACTTTATACATATATTCATCTTGAAAAAACGTAACATACATAACAAAAAACAACAAAATTACATTCTGTCCATTACCGCTATGTCCAATGCCCCAGAACTTGTCGCTTACGTTGTGGCATGCGTAGCCCAAAACTGTTGGCTCTGGACATATTTTATCTGTAAGATTTCTGCCATAATTGTTGGCTTTACGTCTTCCCAAGACTGACTTGGCCGAATCATCTTGCCTGTAGCTTTTGCAGTCTTGGCATCCTTCGCTTGTATTATTTCAGCTGCAAGGACTGCTTGCTTGTGGTAGAGTGGTATCATCCCAGATTGCCGAATCCCATATTTACAATTCCAGTTGGCCGATTCCCAAACTGCCGACAATCAAGAAGTTATATGTTATGAAAGGTTTTTAAAAAAAAGTGTTTTGTCGAAGAAGTAGTTTGTTAATATATAAATTTCAAGAAATTCATAAGATAATTGTAATTTTACAGATTCCAAGAGCAAATGTGTGTGTTTACGTTGAAAGTTTTATTGTATTTATGTTGTTTTTGACAATTTCTTTTTACTAGTTTAAGACAACATATCAACTCAATGCCAAGGAAACGAGATTATTGGTGTTGTTATCTCTTTGACATGTATGGGACGCTTACTGCAGATCTTGTATTGTTTCATATATAGCTTATTTTTTTACTTTGATCATGACTTTAAATAATAAAAAAAACATTTAGATAAATCTATAATTTAATCATTAATTTAACCTTTTAAGCCCTAGATTTATAACAAAGCAACTATTTGCTTAATTTTCACAAAAACACTTAAACATAAAACAAATTGACTATTTCCTCTGTAGATTCTTTGTCAATTAACTTTTTTTCTGATTAGTTGCAAGTAATTCCTCAAATAAAAAATATTTTATGATAAATTTCTTTTATTCAGCAATTTGCGAGTCGGAAAATGGGATTAGGCAATCTGGCATGGATTCGGTATAGGGTGCTTTTATATTTTGATACAAGTGTTCTGCACTGGAGTAGATCTCACCATTGAAATGTAATTGTAATGGAAAAAAATTGGACATGACATCTTATACTCCTTTTACATGATTATCCGATACCACGAAAATCTGTATATAAATATGTGTACGTCCAAGTTTAAATGTCGTTGTCCTTATATTTATTTGTACAGTGTGATTGTTTTACAATAATTTATTTGTGGTCCCTAGTTTTTAGCTCACCTGTCCCGAAGGGTCTTGTGAGCTATTGCCATCACTTGGCGTCTGTCGTCTTTAACTTTTATTTAAAAATCTTCTTCTCCAAAACCACTGAAGGGATTGCTTTGAAACTTTGCACACATCATCAGTTAAATGTCCTCTGCCAAAGTTTGCACAAATCATGGCCTCAGACCAACCAACATGGCCGCCATGGCTAAAAATAGAACAGGGGGGTCAAAATACAGTTTTTGGCTTATAGTTAAAAAAAGATAACAGATACAGGAAAACCAAACAGACATTCCTTCTTCAGCATCAAAAGCTCTACAAAACACTCAATTGGGTCAAAGTTGTATGACGAATCCTTGTAGGAGTTATGGCCCTTTAATTGTGGAAATTGATGATTTTTGCCTCAAAATCTTGAAAATTATTAGAACTAGAGAAAAAGAAGAATTGCTTAATTGTTCTGCTCTATGAGGGCTACGAAATTGGCTTAGAGTCAAGATTGTCTGATTTACCGTTTAAGAGTTATTCCCCTTGAACTGTTTATTTTAATCAGTTTTAATTGATTTTTTAAAATCTTCTCCTCTGAAAACACTGAAAGTACAGCTTTGAAATTTTGTACACATCATCCGTCAAATGTCCTCAACCAAGTTTGCACCAACCATGGCCGCAGATTAACCAACGTGGCCGCCATGGCTATAAAAAGAATGGGGTGGGGGGGGTGGTCAAAATACAATTTTTGTCGTATAGTTCAAAAAGTATAACAGATACAGGAAAACCGAACAGACATCCTTCATCATCATCAAAAGCTCTATGAAACACTCCATTGGGTCAAAGTTGTATAATGACCCCTTATAGGAGTTATTGCCCTTTAATTGTCGAAATTGATTATTTTTGACATTTTTGCCTCAAAATCTCGACAATTATTAGAACTAGAGAAAAAATTAGCATTGATTAAATGTTCTGCTCTATGAGGGCTACAAAAATGACTTTAGGGTTAATATTATCTGATGAACCTTTTAAGAGTTATTCCCCTTGAACTGTTTTTTTTTAATCGGTTTTAATTGATTTTTTTAAAAATCTTCTCCTCTGAAACCACTGAAAGTACTGCTTTGAAACTTTGTACACATCATCCGTCAAATGTCCTCAACCAAGTTTGCACCAACCATGGCTGCAGATTAACCAACATGGCCGCCATGGCTAAAATAGAATGAGTGGAAGGGGGGGGATAAAATACAGTTTTTGCCTTATATTTAAAAACGTGTAACGGATACAGAAAAACCAAAGAGACATGCCTTCATCTGCATCAAAAGCTCTACGAAACAATCCATTGCGTTGAAGTTGTATGAGGACTCATTATAGGAGTTATTGCCCTATAATTGTCAAAATTGATTATTTTTGACATTTTTGCCTCAAAATCTGGAAAATTATTAGAACTAGAGAAAAAGTTAGCATTGCTTAATTGTTCTGCTCTATGAGGGCTACAAAAATGACTAAGGGTCAAGATTGTCTGATAAACCGTTAAATAATTATTCTCCTTGAACATTTTTCAATCAATTGTACTTGATTTTAAAAAATCTTCTCCTCTTTAACCCATTAAAGGACTGCTTTGAAACATTGCACACATCATCTTTAGAATGTCCCAGGGAATTTTATAGCGCTCATCACTTTCGTCATTGACGAAGCCATTTGAAAATTGACGATAGATTCCTAAATCCATTTCGTCACTAAACTTTCCACAAGTATAAAAATTATGTCGATACAAATTCATTCAAGCAAGTGCAAAACGACCTAATTATGTCCCCAAGCCAATTAACAGGAAATATAATGATTTCACCTTTGTCCTCGATAACAGCAGGTGTCAATGTTTTTACATGTAATCCAATGGAGTCATGTTGTGATTAAATCATAATGAGCCGACAAAAGGATCATATGATTGTAAATAGTGCGCTTGGGTGTAGAATTTTGAGTTGCTCAATCTCAAAATGTCATGATAGCAACATAAATAGATCGAATGAATCAATTTTCGTCATTCTTGTACATCGCCATGATTACGAATTTCTTCACGACTACATGTGACCCAGGGTCACAGGTCACCAATCCAAAAGTTATTCCAACTACCACAAAGACAACCAGGGCAAAACGACTTCAAAATTCCAAGTTTAAATCGGAATGGTCCAAGATAATCCCGTCCATTTACTTTGATGCAGTGCACAACGTAATGTTTTGCAAAGACTGTAAAGATGCCGGCATAATCCAACACATTAATGAAAGATGACATTCAGAAACATGTCCGCAGCGCTGACCATAAGAAGGCCATTTAAATTAAAACAATGAAAGTCAACTGCGACCAAGGCGTAGCCACTTTGCATAAAAACCACGAAAAAGACGTCGTCAGTGCCATGACAAATATAATGTGGATGGCGAAAAATAACCAGCCTTCGGCATTGATCACAGAACTCAACGATCTTCTTGATCATCATGTACGTGGTGATCTACGACTTTTTAAGCATTTATAATTAAATATAAATAAAATAAAATAAAAATTGGCCCTGCTATCAAAAATTAAAACAAATCAGCTTGTATTACCTTGTCAAATTTCCATGTTTTATTTCCACGTTATTGATGTTATTGATGTTTTATTTAAATTATCAATCAATCTTAAAAAATAGACCAACTACTATTTTAGCAAAAATTTAATGTATGTCTTATTCTATTTTAGGGAGTTGAATCTGTCACCAAACTCCAGAAAGCAAAAAATGCTAGATATGACAGCCAAGACGCAGTCCGTGACATGCAGACTTCTATTGCAAAAGTTGTCGACGATGAAATCATCGCAGACCTCCACAACTCTGACTTCTCTATAATGATAGACGAGTCAACCGACAGAAGCACTGAAAAAACTTTGATTGTAGATATGTTAAATGTAGTCAGAGTGTGACTAGATTTTTGTCTGTTGTTGAATTGAGTAGTGGTACGGCAGACTGTATTTTTGAAGCCGTAAAAGAGCTATTTGCAATGTATGAGTTAAATTTATCTAATTGCATTTCTATATCCACAGACGGTGCAAGTGTTATGACAGGTATACGCTCAGGCGTTACTACAAGATTTTCAGAGAAGAATCCTTTTATTATAAAGGTGCATTGCATTGCTCATAAGTTGGCCCTTTGTTCCTCGCAAGCAGCAGATAGCATCCCATACTTAAAAAAGTATCAGGGTGTTATCAATGAGGTTTACAAATACTACCACTATTCCTGTAAACACACTGCTGAAAAGGCCATGGCTGTTATTTTTGACAAAGTTGAGAAGAAGTTCGTGGAAGTATTCAGTACAAGGTGGTTATCCTTTGATGGAGCTGTTGATGCACTTCTTAGTAATTTTGACATAATGGTTGGATGTCTGCTTTCTGACATGAACAGTGGTAATGTGATAGCAGGTGGTTTAGTTAAGTTCATTTCTACTTATGAGTTCCTCTCTGTTTCTCACCTAGTTGCCGATGTTATGGGCATTGTCTGTCGGGTTAGTAGAGTGTTTCAGAGAGAAGATCTCACTTTCCCTGTTGTTAAGGAAACTCTTGACCCAGCGTGTGCTGCCCTTCTTTGTATGAAATCCTGTAATGGTCCCAGGCTAGAGACCTTTCTTTCACAGGCCCCTTCTGAGGTTGAAGAAAGTGGAAATTTTATGTATGGTGGCAATCTTATTAAGGACAGTGCTTCTCAGAGGTCTCACTTTGAAAGTCTAAGGGTGAAGTTTATTGACCAGTTGGTGGCTAATCTCAGCAACAGATTTCCTTCCCTACAGGTTTTTGATGGTCTTTCTATCTTTGATCCCAAGTTGACCCCCAGTAGTGATAGTCCTCAGTTTTTGTCCTATGGAAAGGAACAGGTTGACTTTCTGTGCAGTCATTTTGGGAAGGACAGAGAAGGGCACAAGTCTTTGATAAGTGAGGTCCATTTCAGGGAAGAATGGTTGCTGTTTAAACAGGTCTTGTCTAGTTATAAGGATATGAGAATTGATTCTGCTATTACTTCTCTCCTGGCCGAGGAATCCTTCTCATTGGACTATCCAAATGTATCTAAGCTCCTTTACATCTGTCTCATCTCTGCTGTTTCTTCAGTTGACTGTGAGAGGGGCTTCAGCAGGTATAATCTAATCAAGACTTATCTTAGAAACAGGTTGAAGGTCTCTTCTGTTAATATGCTTCTGAAGCTTTCTCTGCACCCTGCTGGTTACAAGACTTTCAACTATAAGAGGGCCTTTGAGTTTTGGTGTAAAGCCAAAGATAGGAGGATTCTACAGTATTAGTTCTACTAGTGCTTAACTATACTCAATAGTAGCTGATTTAAATGATAGTGCACACCTCTGCTTTATCTTTAATTTTTTATTTTATTAAGCAAACATTGAAATAAAAGATCAATGAACACATTTTATGTATGTCTGTTGTTATCTGTTTACTTGTTTTTGCTGAAAATAAATAAAACATATGAAATAACTTGTGTTAATAGTTTATACTATACAATTTGGTGACCATTACAAGGATTGCACCTGAGCAGATGGTTACAGCGCGACCGCAAAAGTGACTAAAGCCTTGAAAATCCTAGAAAATTCCCTGATGTCCTCTATCAAAATTGTGCAAAACATGACAGCTGACTACCAACATAGCTATGTTGGCTTAAAATAGAAAAGGGGTGGGGGTCAAGAGAGTTTTAGGCTGATAGTTAAAAGAGTATAACAGGTACAGCAAATTTGAAGTGAACCTCCCTTCTCCCTCTAAGCATCAAAAGCTCCTCCTTATAGGAGTTATTTCCCTAAAACAGGTCAAAATTAATGATTTTTGCAGAAGTGTTGGGCAATTCCTTATAGGAAAGAAAAGCTGGAAAAAAAAAAGGATTGTTTGGTTTCAGATTCAGGTTAGTGATACAGGCTCCTGGGAGCCTCTAGTTCTGATCACAATCAATTGACTTTACAACTCAAATGTAAGAATAAATTAATAAACCTTATGACAACTATAAAAAACAATAATTAAGTTTCAAATGGACAAACTACTCAAAAATGATACTTGAAAAAGAGCTTTCTGATAAATGTACTGGTACCCATGATGATGACAATATAGTACACTTTCAAAACACAATTTTTGAAAACAATATAAGTGTTGTCAACAGTGCAAATGACAAAATTTCCAATATATATATTATCTTCAAAGTGTATGAAGAAATGTTATATTACAACTAAGGAAGAAAAAGAAATCCTCATGGACAAATTCTCAGTTTATGTCTCTAAGAAATACTAGTAAAAAAATGAGATTATCTCCCTTTGACCAAAAAATTTAAGAATAACCTTTTTAACTAAAGAAAATGTCTAAAATTATGAAAAGAAATCACAAACAAAATATTATATTAATAAAATAAACAATATTAACACAAATGAGAGTTAAGAATTTTGGAAAATTCTTTAAAATATTAAAAATGAAAATGAATGTAAAAATGAACCTAACATAGATTTAAATCAATTTGCTAATCATTTTAAAAATAAAGGTAATCCTCAAGAGATTAATAAACAGTTTGAATCCCAGATAAATAACAATCTATTATTAGAAGAGCAAAACCTACTTGAACAAAATACAGATATACCTATTACAATAACAGAAATTAAAAAACAATTTAAAAAATAAAAAATGGAAGAAGTAGTGGACCAGATCTTTTTTTTGCTAAAAAGTTAATAAACACAGTAGTACTGTAATGCTAACAGCTTTAGCCAAATTCTTTAATCATATCTTAATTCAACATTATGGAAACATGGAATAAATCATTTATTATTCCAATATTTAAAAGTGGAGATCAAACAAACCTTTCAAATTAAAGAGGTGTCTCACTAACAAACTGTTTAAGTAAATCATTTAATTCTATAATTAATAATACATTATTTGATATCTTACAAGACAAAATTGATACATCACAATTTGTTTTTCAAACAGACCACAGAACCTCAGACAGAATATTTATTGTCAAAACCTTACTGAATAAATATATAAACAAGGATAAAAAGAAAGTATTTGGATGTTTCATAGATTTTAAAAAAGCATTTGATTCCGTGTGGACAAATGGTGTTCTGTATTAACTTATTCAAAATAAAAAAATAGGATATAAAATATATAATGTGATTAAAAATATGTATAGCAAAACTGTAGCTTCAGTTAAATCACACAATTTTATATCTGATAAGTATCCTAATAAATAGAGGCATAAAACAAGGGGACAATTTAAGTTCCTTGTTATTTAATATTTATATCAATTATATTTCAGGTGTATTTGATACTAACTGTGGGCCAGTTTCACTAAAAGATTGGTGCGTCTTTTTACAACAGAACACCACAGAACTCGATAAAATGTCGTTTTCTCTTTGATAAAATTAAATGAAATATTTTTTTATGTGTAATTATGGGTTATTGTGTATAATTACGTATTAAAATCACATATTTATTCAACATTATGTCTTCGTACGCGGATGAAGTTTTCGATGAAAACGGCGATAGCGAAAATTGTCATGTTAACTTCACTTGTAACATTTTCCATCAAAAATATAACATATAAAATGTTTAAACATAAAATAAAAGCAAAAAATGTTATATTAATGTGTGTTTGGGTAAGTTTTGGTATGTCTGGGTAAGTTTGGGTAAAAAGTCACACAGAAAATCTAGGAACAAATTTGAGGTTAAAGAGCTATTTTTTATACAATAAGACATTTTTACGTGCATACAACTTTTTAGCTCACCTGACCCAAAGGGTCAGGTGAGCTATTGTTATCACTTTGCGTCCGTCGGCGTCGTCGTCGTCGTCCTCGTCGTCGTCGGCGTCTGTAAACTTTTTACATTTTAATCTTCTTCTCTGAAACCACTTGGCCAATTGAAACCAAACTTGGCCATAATGTTCATTGGATGGACCTTTACAAAGTTTGTGTTTTTTATTTTGATTGGTAAACCAATATGGCCGCCACCTCAAGACTTAGTTTAACATAGGACCCTATGGGAAAAAAGTTAAAAAGGGCTTCTTCTCTGAAACCGTTTAACCAATCAAAACAAAACTTACTAGCAATATTGTTTAGATGGTCCTCTATAAAGTTTGTGTTTTAGATGGGAATTGGAAATTCAAAATGGCCGCTACTGCAGGACTTAGTTTAACATAGAACCCTATGGGAAAAAGTTTTAAAAGGCTTCTTCTCTGAAACCGGTTAATCAATGGAAACAAAAACTTACTAGCAATATTGTTTGGATGGTCCTCTATAAAGTTAGTGTTTTTTATGGCAATTGGAAATTCAAAATGGCTGCCACCGCAGGACTTAATTTAACATAGGACCCTATGGGAAAAAGTTTGAAAGGCTTCTTTTCTGAAACCGGCCAACCAATGGAAACAAAACTTACTAGCAATATTGTTTGGATGGTCCTCTATAAAGTTAATGTTTTTTATCCCAATCTGATATTCAAAATGGCCGCCACCGCAGGACTTAGTTTAACATTGGAGCCTATGGGAAAAATGTTAAAAAGGGCTTCTTCTCTGAAACCGGTTAACCAATCAAAACAAAACTTACTAGCAATATTGTTTGGATGGTCCTCTATAAAGTTTGTGTTTTTTATGGCAATTGGAAATTCAAAATGGCTGCCACCGCAGGACTTAATTTAACATAGGACCCTATGGGAAAAAGTTTGAAAGGCTTCTTTTCTGAAACCGACCAACCAATGGAAACAAAACTTACTAGCAATATTGTTTGGATGGTCCTCTATAAAGTTAATGTTTTTTATCTCAATCTGATATTCAAAATGGCCACCACCGAAGGACTTAGTTTAACATTGGACCCTATGGGAAAAATGTTAAAAAGGGCTTCTTCTCTGAAACCGGTTAACCAATCAAAACAAAACTTACTAGCAATATTGTTTGGGTGGTCCTTTATAAAGTTTATGATTTTTATGCCAACTGGAAATTCAAAATGGCCACTACCGCAGGACTTAGTTTAACATAGGACCCTATGGGAAAAAGTTTTTAAAGGCTTCTTCTCTGAAACCGGTTAATCAATGGAAACAAAAAACTTACTAGCAATATTGTTTGGATGGTCCTCTATAAAGTTTATGTTTTTTATGGCAATTGGAAATTCAAAATGGCCAACTCCCCCGCAGGACTTAGTTTAACATAGGACCCTATGGGCAAATAAAAAAAATCTCTATACAACTGGTTAACCAATGAAACAAAGCTTTCTAGTAATATTGTTTGGATGGTCCTATTTAAAGTTTATTGAAAATTACAGGACTTACTTTAACATCAGGGAAATGCCATCTTGCCTATAAAATCAGGTGAGCGATACAGGCTCTTAAGAGCCTCTGGTTATATTCGTTTTATCAATAAAAAAGGATATTTTATCGAGTTCTGTGGTGTTCTGTGGTATCTCCGTTTTCAGCGAAAACTTCATCTGCGTACGACGAGACGTAATGTTGAACAAATATGTGGTTTTCATACATAATTTATCCAATAAGTCATAATTTCACACAAAATATTATTTTATTTAGTTTATTCAATAAAAAAGTATATTTTATCGAGTTCTGTGGTGTTCTGTGCTATTGCCATTTTCATTGAAAACTTCATCCGAGTTCGACAAGACACAACGTTGAACAAAATGTGGTTTTCAGACATAATTACACATAAAATAATATTTCATATAATTTTTATTAAAGAAAGAACTCTATTTTATTGAGTTCTGTGGTGTTATGTGGTATTCTGTGGTGTTCTGTGGTAAAAAGACGCACCCCTCAAAGATATGTCTTTTTAAAAATTGTCTTATGTTTGCTGATGACATACTACTTTTGTCAGAATCACCTGATGGACTACAAAAATCTATTGATAGACTACATCAGTACTGTGAGAAATGCCAACAAAACTAAAATTATGATATTTCAACAAAAAAATATTTTGAATTAAAAAGATGATTGTTTTATATTTAGGCACAGAAAAAATGGAAAAAGTATTGAAGTACAAATATTTAGGGAACATCATAGAAGAGTCTGTACAATTTCACTTGACCCACATTGAATTATCAATAAAAGGAAACGAAGTAATTTTGGAATGTTTAAATATCTACAACCCTTAGACAATATTTCAATAGATATCTATAAAAAGTTATTTTTTTCACTTGTTAAAAAAAATCTTAATGTATAACTCTGAAATTTGGTACATGGAATTCTATTAAAATACAGTCAATCAAATACCTAATAAGACTTCTACAACTTACTAGTAAACCTTTGCTAGATGAGGCATTCCTATTATCACAGTCCCTGCATAATAAAGGTACATAATACCTGGTTTTCATATGTACATAATATATGCAGTTGAAATAATATGGAAATAGAAGAATATAATTTGGAATATTTTTTAAATTTTAAATATCCTTTATACCATGAATAAAATAGGTGAATATCTGATATCCCAATATGCCCTAAAAAAGCCTCATAAAACACTTATTCCGTTTTCCGTTTCAGTTCCGCGTTTTAGTAACACCCATACAAGGGAAGCCTTTATTCTGGTACCCTGACAATGATATCCTCATTAGCCTAAGCGGCCTTCGGATATAACGTCAGGTCAGGAGCATTGGATTTCAACGCTGACAGCGTTGAAATTTGACGTTTGGGTATTCTCTAGACTAACCATTTTGTATCATAGATAAGTTCAAGTAGACCGAATGTATTATGACGTCACTCTCTTTATGACGTTCAATGTTTACAATTCTCAGCTGAGTTTGCATTAAGATTTAATCCTTTTAACGTAAAGTTAAATGTAATTTATATTTAAATTTAATCAGGAAAAGGTATTCCCAACTTTAAAAAATGATTGACATGTGCATATGATATTAAATGGCGTCATATTATCAACCAATTACAATGCTTATATCGGAGGTCCTGACTTGGTGTTATATTTAAAGTGAAGCTTGTGTCAATGAAAAATATTACACCAGGAGACCAGGTTAGGGAAGACTTCAACCAATCTCCACGCAAAGGATTCTGGGTATCCTACGTCAACACAATCACCTCTGCCATACCACTGGTTGACACTGTGAGAGATATCTCACATTGCAGGTACGCTTTGCATACAAACGCAGTTTTAAATGTAAAACTACATCAAAAGTGTGTAAACAGACCATACAAAAATAAATAAGATCTTGTATATTATTTTACAAACATTGTTCTTTGTTTACAAACGTCTCGGGCAGACGACATATATAGTCACTCAGTAAATGGAGGATGACTTGTGGCAGAGGTTATATCTGGGAACCAGTTATGTTCTCTGTGCCGGAGAGTGGCCTTCAACGCACGCTAATGTTTCTAACCACAGTTAAGACAACATTATAAAAATCAAAATTTGAGTAGGGAAAATGATGGCATAATAGTTAGATAGGTAGTCTTTTATTATTTCTTTTTAATCATCTTGAAATTATGCCTTGCCAAAAAGATTTGAAGACAGAACTGAATAGTGGTATGGGCTGTCTGTTGGACCATCTGTACCTATTGATAGAAAGCCAAGGCAGCATCTTTTCAGAACAGAAAAAAACAATTCAAGACACTTCTTTTCTACTTTATAATTTATTAATTAATTGGTTAAGTCATTAACACTGAGAACAAGCACTTGTTTAATATCAAATACATTTGTTTTTTTAAATTTCAGTTATTTTCTTCATAATAAAAAAAAATCGCTCGCTCGCATCAGTTTAACCATGAAAACCTAAAAAAATCTCTAAAAAATTAAAAACATGTCGCTTGCCTTAAAAAAAATCATTGGCTCCACAAAATCAGAATTTCAAAAAAAAAAAATAATAATAAAAAAAATTTAGCTCGCTTCCTCCTTATTTTCAAACTTAAAGTCTGAAGAACAAGAAATTAATTCTGTGTGGCCTAATGGGTTATGATTGTATGATATTTCAAAAATCTTCTTTTTACAAACCGCATGGCAGATTGATTTGAAGTATTGCCTAAATGTACCTTAAATGGTCCTCTACAAAGTTTTTTGTGGTGATCCAAAATCCAAGATGGCTGCCACCGTGGAACACAGCTTAAAATAGGACCAAATTGGAAAACCATACAAACTGAAACTGTTCCACACAATTAAACCAAATAATGCAGAAGTGAATCTTAAGATACATGTAGTAATCTTATTATTTAAAGTTTTTCGAGCTGATAGGAAATTCAACATGGCTGCAAGAGCTGCAAATGTGTTCTGATTGGGTGAAATTTTTAAAATTCATTTTCTCACAAAACACTTGGCAGAAATATATGTGATATTGTGTGGTCCTCTACCAATTTCGAGTTTTTTGGTTTGATCCAAAATACAAGATTGCTGCCACCATGGAACCTTACTTAACATACTTACCTACTAGTAAAAAAATAAAATTAATAAAAAACATAAAAACTGCTTCTTCTTAGAAACTGTCCTAAAAATTGCTGCTGATTGGAAATTCAACATTCACAGAAACAGCATCTTCACATAAACTCTTGTGCATTTAATATCAGAATTTTCAAGAAAAGTCATGTCTCTTACAAAGTTTTTTTGTAAGTCAGGGAAACGATACAGGCTCTTAAGAGTCTCTAGATCATTATTTACATCTATTTTTTAATAGCTGTGGATTTCCTGGATTATTTCTCTTGTTTTTTAACCAATTAACACACTTAGATTAAGTTGTTTTTTTCTTTCTTTTCATTATTATTTATGGTATGCAATATCAAACAGCCTTTACCTTTAACATTGAGCAATGAAAAAAGTCACCAGATATAGCCTATTTTTCTATCTACTTCAGTACTTGTAGCCATACAAGGTATTCACACATAAAAATGGATCAGCTTAAAATATTTGTATAACCAATACTCCGTACATTTCCAGTGTCAGTCAAATTTTGTTCCCTGTGTCCCATCCCACCCCTTCTTCCATTTCAATTGATGTATTGGTTGTTAACTTGTTCCTGTCCTGAATATAGCTGAAATACTGGATGTAAAGCAAACATCAAATCAATCAATCAATCTTTGGTATACATATTTTCAAGCAGAACAAAAAGAGCCATCCACAGTAATGTGTTTTTACTAAAATGTTTTCTAGATTTTGATGGACTTGAAAATACAATTTTTGTTGATGGTATTAAACTAGGGGTAGGACCACCATTGTTTATCACCTCTTTAGCTATATCAAATTAGTTGATTTTAAATTTTTCCTTTGTTTCAAATAAAGAAATATATAATGACAACATGTGACCCCCAAGTATTCTCTCAAAATTTCAGCACCACTTTCATGGCATATAAGAACTACCGAAACCAAACCAACCGAAAGACAACACACTGAAAAAATCTACTTTCACTTTCAAGTTCAGTCCCAAATAGTGCATGCCATCCAATGACTTGCATAATTTTAATCATTAGTACACATCAGTTCAACTTTATCCTCTTGTTTCCTGAATTATTCAGCTTTCCAAAAATACCAAGTTTGTTCCAATATCTATGATGGTTCAAAAGTTTTAATTATAACAGTGAGCAGCTATTTTTAAATAGCACTACTTTTACGTACATCCTCAGGACTGGTTCCTGGTATTTGGTAGTCCTACAACTAAATAACTTTTAAGTAATAAAGTAATAAACAAGTTTTACATTAAAATAAGACTATAATTATAATAAACATAAAACATATCTTCATATTATGACAACATTTGTGACCAGGACAACTTATTAATTGTGACTGGTTTTTTTTATGACTTTTTTCATGTGGCTTTTTTTTTCCTATCAAAAGTGACTTCATTTCCTGTGACTTTCTTTCAGTTCACCAATCCAATCATTAATTAACGTTGCATCGAGAATTCTGTCATATATTTTAAACTGCAGGCATTTAAATGCTCCAACCAATAGATGCGCAAGTCCTTGAAATATCTAGCTATCAAGGCCATTAACATGATTTTATACTAGATTTTTATACTCCCGCTCGGGGGTATATAGTGGTCCTCATGTCCGTCCGTTCGTCCGTCCACATTTGGTTTCTGGATGATAATTCAAAAAGTTTACTTCCGATTTGAATGAAACTTTGGGATATTTATATATCAGGTTGGTAAGAAGCCTATCGATTTTGGGGGAAATCCGTCAAATTTCAAGGTCACAGTCCTCGAAAAACTTTAGTAATTTTAACAAAAAAGTTGTTTCCGGACAATAACTCAAAAAGTTTACATCCGATTTGAATGAAACTTTGGGATATTGTCATATATCAGGTTGGAAAAAATACCTATCGATTTTGGGGGAAATCCGTCAAATTTCAAGGTCACAGTCCACGAAAAACTTTTACAATTTTAACATAAAAGTTGTTTCCGGACAATAACTCAAAAAGTTTGCATCCGATTTGAATGAAACTTTGGGATATTGTTATATATCAGGTTGGTAAGAAGCCTATCGATTTTGGGGGAAATCCGTCAAATTTCAAGGTCACAGTCCACGAAAAACGTTAGAAATTTTAACAAAAAAGTAGTTTCCAGACAATAACTCAAAAAGTTTACATCCGATTTGAATGAAACTTTGGGATATTGTCATATATCGGGTTGGTAAGAAGCCTATTGATTTTGGGGGAAATCCGTCAAATTTCAAGGTCACAGTCCACGAAAAACGTTAGAAATTTTAACATAAAAGTTGTTTCCGGACAATAACTCAAAAAGTTTGCATCCGATTTGAATGAAACTTTGGGATATTGTTATATATCAGGTTGGTAAAAAGCCTTTTGATTTTGGGGGAAATCCATCAAATTTCAAGGTCGCAGTCCACAAAAAACGTTAGAAATTTTCACAAAAGCGGGGGTATCAGCGATCGCTAGATCAACTTTGTCTAGTTTAAATATGTCATCATTTAAGAAAAAGTGTTTTATTGAATACTAATCTCTATATCAAGTTACTTCTAAATTCAAGATTGATAACTGATAAACTGAACATTTTATGTCTCAAATGTTGCATAGTTGTTGTTCTGTAGTCTACTGCTTTCTTATTTGATATGGGGATCCCCATATGAAAAATCATATCATTTCAATCTAATCTTTGTATGTAATTGATGCACTTTATTGTAGCACTTGTAATAAAGTACTTCAAGCTTTATCTTTTAGCTGTAACTTTATTGTACAACAACTCTTAATGAAAAATTGTAACCGATTGATAAACAAAAGCTTTTTAAATAAGTTTTAAAATTAAAATTCTTTAAAAATTTATACACATTTTTTAATATCATTTTTTTTAAACAAATTTATACACTGCATACTTATTTACCTAAAAGCTGAATTTAAAGCATCTTTTGATTGTTATATATGTTAGTTTGTTCTTTCATGTTATTGAGTTCGATTCTCACTGCAGGCAAGGTGTACTCGACCCCAATCTTAATTGACAAGGATTGCCAGTTTTCCTACCGCAGGTCGGGGGTTTTCTCCGGGTACTCCGGCTTCCTCCCCCAATAAAAACTGGACGCCATGATATAGCTGAAAAATTGCTGAAAGTGGCGTTAAACAAAAATCAAACAAACAAACAAACATGTTATTGATTTTATATTTTATTTTGATAGTTACCCTGGTAACAGAGGATTTAAGCAGAAGTAAAATTGAACAGACAATTCAGACTATTAGTCTATTCACAGGTATTTCTTATATAACTTAAGTTTTTTTTGTAGCAGTCTTGTAGCAGTATCAACGCATATTGTAAACACGGGGGCCTCGATGGCAGAGTAATTAAGGTAGTTTGTCTACTATTGATCACATGCCTGTCAACACTGAGGTTGTGGGTCGAGTCTTATTGAAGGCATGCACAGGATGTGCTAGACTCCAATTTAAAAAGATTGCCTATTTTGCCACCGAAAGTGCAGGGTTTTCTCCATGTACTTCAGCTTCCTTCTACATGTATAATAAAAATTGGATAACATAATCATGCGGAAAAATTGTTGAAAGGGGTATTTAACACCATTAAAACAAACAAACAAGGGAAAACATATTTTTACCCAAAAATTAATTTCACAACTTTGTCACAACAAACGCAACAAGGACATGAAAGATATTTCTTATACTTTTGATTGCAACGTACATACTACATGTATTATCAAAAATCTGGGTTAGATTTTTTAAGCAAGTGACCTTTTGAAGCTCTCCTAAGTCATCTTCAATGTGCTTTGATATAACATGTATATTTAACTTTAAGCTGAAAAACTTTTGTTCTGTTTGGATATTGTGGTATTATTAGAAAAACTAGACATTATTCCTAAGATATCGCATATTGAAACCGAATATGCTTGTTAAATAATACATTTTAAAAAGGGTTCAATTAACCTTGTATAAAAACTATTAAAAAATAATGTATTGCTTTTTCTTTAAATTTGCTTAAACATATGTAGAATTAAATTTTGAATTGTTTGGTCTTAAACAGTCCTATTTAGCTCTCTTTACCAAAGGATCACGTGGGCTATTATTATCATGGATTTGGTGCATTTGTGGTATGCGCCTTATTGAACTGTAACTGTGACGTTCTGTTCATAATGTCCCTGAGTCACTATGTAACTTGTAATATACAAAACGTATCCATTCTGATGAACGTTAACTGATCTAAGTTGCTTATTCTGTTAATTATCATCAATTGGCGTTTGTTGTTGTCATCACTTTTCACATTTCTATATTTTTCTCCAAAACTAATTCTCCAATTTGAACCAAACTTGTCAGGAATATGTACTGGGTGGTTGTTAACAAAGTTTGAGTTTTTGGTGCTAATCAGGTAATCAACACATGGCTGCCAGGGCCATAAATATGTTTTGGTTGGCTGAATTGAAAAAATCTTCACTTTTGCGTTATTAAATTAATTAGAGCCCTGCTTCTTAGTGTTGGATTCCCTATAGTGATAAGTAGTCTGTTCATCCGTTCGAAATTGTGTCAAGCCTATAACTTTTTATACCCCACCACACAAAGTGATACCTTTCCGTATAAATATGAGTGTCAGTGTGTCATTCGGTCTGTTTGTGCCTCTCTAGTTTTCAGATATTAACTTGAAAACGTGTCACCAGATTTTATTTAAACTTAGCACAGCTGTTAAGTACTTTAAATTGAAAACCAGGTTGAATTTTTAGAACAATCATATTTAAATAGTTTTTGAGTTGTGTCTATTTTAAATAATTTCTATAGTTCCAGGGTCAAGGTAAAATTTGTCTTCTGAGATGGACTGTTATCATTGATCCTTAGCTGTTCCCGTAAGCTGATTTGTAATTCAGTAAATGTGTTCATGAATATTAAAAACAATGCAACATAGTGGGGTATCATTTCATGTTGCATTAAATGCCCTATTTTTATCTTTTGACGTAGGCTTTTGATATTGGATATTTTGGTAGATTTAAATAGTCTACCAAATTATGCTGGTCTGCCTGACCCATCTAGTGGCAGTCTATTTATTTTTGTCAGAAAAAATGACAAGCAGATAAATTTCATGAGAGGCAGTCCAATTATTGTTTGTTTTTGCGCCTGACAGTCAGTTAAAGTTTTTGTCCTTTTAATTTACTTCACTTAATCGAAAGTCCACCAAAATTAATGTTAATTATACTTGACATTTATGGTTATTCCATTTTAATTCTAATTGTGCATTTTGATGGTGTCTTACAAATTCAGTAGTGTAATTAATTTTCGATCTACAAATCAAATGAAACTTGGAAGGCTGTTCTGATTTTCAAAATGAGTTTTTGAATTTTGAAAAAATATTGAATTTAGTAGAGATTAACATTATTCTTATACTACTCAGAAACTCTTGATGTATTCATATTGTTTGATTATATATTCTTAATACTTTCTTATGTTTCAATCAATATTTTTAACTTTTTTCTATGTTAAATTTTTCTAGATTTGTTATCTCTTTTCACATTTCATTAGTTTTTTTCTTAATTATAAGGAACATATATATATAACTATAAAATTCATCTAATATTGGGATTTCCTCTTCAGTAAGCATAATTCAAAATATAACCAAGGTTTCATTAT
This sequence comes from Limnoperna fortunei, assembly GCA_944474755.1. Taxonomy (NCBI): domain Eukaryota; kingdom Metazoa; phylum Mollusca; class Bivalvia; order Mytilida; family Modiolidae; genus Limnoperna; species Limnoperna fortunei. The sequence goes on from OX104113.1 coordinate 48,867,898, forward strand.
GAAAGTTAAATCCAAACTTATCATTATCATAATGCCATTGATTTTACCTTTGAAATGTTTACTCATGTGTGTTAATATTTTTAACATTTGCATTTCATAGGTCTGCCTCCAAAGGATGCAACTCATATTGCAGAAGTGAAACATCTGATAGAAACATTCCCCCATCCTAACCGAGAGGGTGTGGTCAGTCAGCATGCAGGCACTATTCCTGTTGATACTGATGTGTGGGATAAGCTTGCAGGTGACATTTTAGTGGTTTTTGATAATTAAATAAGAATATGTTCATCTAAATTACAAAAAGTGTAAAAATTTTGAATTTTGCAATTTTAGATATGACATCATTAAAAGTTAACATTGCAGTGGTTTGGCAGTATTGTAATAATAGTATGAAGTTCGCTAGTTAAAATAATTAAAACTATTGTCCATATACTAGTATTTCTGTATAGTACTAATATATATGCACATTATATTTTTACTGTAGACTGGGATCAGTTAACATCAGAGAGACAATGGGAAACAAAAAGAGACTTGTTGAAGACATACAGTGTTGATGATCTGCTGTTAGCATTTGATGAATATTATTTGCAATATGGTAAATTCAAAAACATTGTATCAGAACACTATGTTATGCCTGACAACAAAATAGCATTATACATTTGATGACCGGTCATGAAGGGAACAGTCATAATCTGTTTTATTATACTAAACAAATAAACATTTACTAGTACCTTCCACAGTTTATACCTTTCATTCCAAATGTACATGAGGTTTGTGTTATGCTCTTAAAAATATATGATGTTTTGACTTTTCTCGCATGCGAAAAATAGTCGCTGGATATCCTTGCTGGAGGCAAGACATATATATGGGAATCTGGCTAAGGGACAATAACACTTATAAATCTTGCTTCATATCTTTGTTAGCCTAAGCCATAGGTCCATCGAATTTGGTACATTGGTAGCATATAATTAGTACTTGCCAATCAGTCACCCGTCACCTTACATTGACCTCAATTTCACAGTCCAGTGACTACTTTAAATTTTGTGGATTACGGCAGTTCGTTTGTAACCATGCATGGTAGTATGACAATATTTGGTATATAGGTTGCTGATGAAAAGTACATGACTGGTAGGTGTCCCCTGACCTTGACATCAATTTTACGGTCCAGCGACGACGTTAACATTTTTGTATTAGAGCAGTTCCTTTGTAACCATGCATGCTAAGAAGACAATATTTGGTATATAGGTTGCTGATGAATAGTATATGACTATCTGATATTTTTTGCCTAATCTTACCTCAATTTCTCTGTCCAGCGACTAGGTTGAAGTCTTTGGATAAGAGCAGTTTCTCCGTATTAACCAAGCATTTTAGGTTGTCAATATTTGGTATATATGTTGGTGATGAATAGTACATCAATGTCTGGTAGGTTTCACTTGATCTTGACCTTAATGGAGACTGAGGCCCACAATTTCAGCAAATAACTATTAATTGACTAACATTAATTTTTTTCCAGTGATTTGATTTTCACTATATTCCCAGTAAAAATTGGAACACAAAAATAAGAACAGTGAATTTATCTTGTTTATTTTTAACATGCCTGTCAGCGAACTTTAAAACAGTACTCACTGTAAGAAAATCAGTTACACAGTTGTAAATGTTTACATTGGTTTACTGTTCATAAACTTGTCCAAATGTTCAAACATTAACAAAAGAACCAGTCAGATATTTGTCTGGCAAGGAGTTCAAGAAAGCACAAGAACTTGTAGAAGAAATTGTTTCTGCAGATCAATCTTCAACACCCCAGAAACGCGTAAATTACAGACATTATTTGGCAAAACAGCTTTTTGAAATCTGAAGGTTTGCTAAAGCTGTTGAAAAATGGTGTCATTTATTCAACAGATTGTTAAATTAAAGCTTGATTTGTGGTTAAAAAACTATATAGGAAAATATGCTGAAAACAGTGAAACATAAATTAGTTGAGAATAATTCTGAGGATGTTGAAATTACAGAACTTAATCCAAAACAGCAGGGTTGCAAAACCATACTTAGTGATGAACTTGACACTGGAGCTTTTTATTAGTGTGATTCTAGATGAACTATATCTTTAGAACTGCCAAAAAGCCCTAGTGACCGATGATTTTCTCACTAAATTAAAATATGAAAACTAGGAATATGTAACAATTCTGTTCAAATGTGTGGACAAGTTGCAACCTATGGATATGAGTGTGAACAAATGTTCCAAAGATTTTCCCAAACTGGTACGCGGAACAAGTTGTTAATCACTTCAGTTATAATACGAAAAATTGGAAAAAAAAGAAATTGATTTGTCATTAACCCAACATAAGCCATTCAGGACAAAATGGATTGTGAAACTTGATCACTTTCTACGGCAAAATCCAAATATTGTTAGATGCAGAATCACTGAGGCTCTTGAGTTTTCTGTAAAATGAATTCCAATCAGAGCTCCAGATAAGATTTTCTTCATTGAGTTTTTCACCCATCTGATGATTTATTTCATTGGTTATTTTTTTATATATCACTTTTATCTTTTATTTTTTACCCACTCAAAAATAAGTAAATTGGGTTTTTCACCCATCTAAAATTTATTGAATTGGGTTTTTTTATGCTGACAAAAATGTGTTTCACTACATGTAGATAACCTTTTGTTGTTTTGCAGCAACTATACAAAAACACTTTGTTCTTCCACATCTATTCATGGTGCCACAACAAAAATCTAGACTGGTTCTAACCATAAATAAAATTTTTGAAGAAAAATATATTACGCAACTTTGTGTATTTATTTGAATGAATTAACGCAATCACTGAACAATTTTATGCACTCAGTGAGTGAATTAAGCATGTTTATAAAAATTGATTGGGTTTTAGGCCTTTGATATTGTGTTTTGCAATGCAAATCTATAAAAATAATTGGGTTTTAGGAAAATTTAATTGCGTAATAACGCAAATATGCAGGTTATCTGGAGCTCTGCTTCCAATTACTTCCTTTGCTTTTCCTTAATGTTCTGTTGTATTTAAATTTTGAGGATTCAAATAATGAAAGTAAATGTATTATATGTTTTATGTTGCATGTTGGCCAGTTATATATAATTTATCAAACTCATTTTATTTATCACTGCCTGCATCTTTAGCCCAGAAGCGTGAGGTCCATATTTGATTTGTTTTATTATCAACACTTTAAAACCTGATTTTCCCAACTATGTATTTTTCTGAATATCCAGAGACCATCTTAAACACAAATGCAAAAATGTATTTTCGTACAGTTAAGAGACCACGAACATTACATTACCCCAAAATAAACTCACCAGTTTTTCAACAAAAATGCTACATTTTCCCCATGTGAAAAAAAAATGCTTATACAGCATATCAAGAGAAACAAAAACCAAACACAAACTTCATGATCCAATTAATCAATAATCAGGTAGAGCAACAAGTCAGCACAAATTTCAACACAAAAAGGATACAAAATAGGTTACAAACTACTGGAGTGGAATAGTTGCAAACACAAAATCAAAGGTTGTTATTAATATACTGGTATGTTTTACAAACCTTAATCCGACTATACATCCCGAGTCCCATCGAGTCTAAAAAAGCTTTTGGATAGGCAAGGAATTTCAGATTAACAAGCTGTTTTTTTTTAAAGAAAAAATTATGACAAATAAAACCATTAAAAAAAAGTATTTTATCTATTTCAGGATACATACCCAGTAGCCTTCAGTACAAGATATTTATCAATAATTGGAGAGGTAATAAAATTAAAAGAAGATCCCAATCTTTAGGTACTTTTACTTGTGAGCTAATGTCATACTAGTAACTTTTCTTTCTTGTCTATCTCTACATTATTTTATTGTGCATAAACTATTTTCCAGTTTAAAATTGTTTATAAAATCCTGATTTTTGGATTTTCCAGGAAGAGAACAAAATAGCAGTAATAATCTTAATTACATATTTTTGTTAAATTTTTGCAATGCAAGTAACTTTTATTTGTAATATGGGGTCAAATATTTTTTTTAAAGGAAAAATAACTTCCAGCATTTAAAAAATTATAGAAAATAGAGTTTCCAACTTTTTTGACATAATTACTGAACTCCATTACTCGGTTCTCTGCCTATAATTAAGATATTTTACTTGTAACTTGTATAAAAAGTGTTAGTAATTAATATGTTGGTAAATAAACCAGTAGGTATAATTCCTGGCAGATATTTTAAATTTACTCAAATTTAAAAATAAATAATAACAGAAATTTTAAATAATTTCATCGTCATGGTAAATATCTACTGGGGTATTCCCATTTTTCAGAACAAATAGACAAAATGGTCATTTTGACCTAATTTTTATACTTGATTTAATTATTTTATTTTTTATATCATAAAGAACAAAGGTAAATGGGAAAAACTTGCTAATCTTTTTTATGAATGTGATTTATTGTATATATATATATATATATATATATATAGTCTCGTATGTCTGTACAGGCTGGATATTGATCTTTTATTGCATTTTAATCCATTGTATTGTACGTTATTTGTTGATCAATATGTGACACTTGAATAAAATAAATATTATTATTATTATTACATATCAACTACTATGCTTTAGCAAAAGGGATTCAATTAAAATGTTGTACAATGTATTTGATAAAAAATTTGGCAACATTAATTAGGATACATGCTTGTTTATCACAGATGACTAACAAATTTGGTTTGAGCTACAATAATTTGGAATTGTATGTATAGTATAACATGCAGAGTATACATGAATACAGAGGTTATCACAATATTTAGTAATGAAAAGTTGTTTTCCATTACAGATGAAATGAAAAGGGACAACAATGGACTCCAACAGGAAATTGTTAAACTCAAAGCAGAAAACCATGTGAATGGTGGTAAAATCAATGAGATGAGAGAAAGGTTTAAGATAAGTGAGGCTTGTGACAGAGAATTAAAGAAGGAATTGGCTGAAAAAAATAGGAATAACAAAGATCTGTCAGACCAGTTGGAAAGATTTGGAGCCCAAAACCATGCGCAGAGTATGGTCATAGAGGAGCAGAAAAATAGAATGGCTGAAAAAGACAGGAACAACAAAGATCTGTCAGACCAGCTGGAAAGACTTGGAACAGACAACCATGTGCAGAGTATGGTCATAGAGGAGCAGAAAGATAGAATGGCTGAAAAAGACAGGAGTAACAAAGATCTGTCAAACCAGTTGGAGATACTTGGAGCAGACAACCATGCGCAGAGTATGGTCATAGAGGAGCAGAAAGATAGAATGGCTGAAAAAGACAGGAGTAACAAAGATCTGTCAGACCAGTTGGAAAGACTTGGAGCAGACAACCATGAGCAGAGTATGGTCATAGAGGAGCAGAAAGATAGAATGGCTGAAAAAGACAGGAGTAACAAAGATCTGTCAAACCAGTTGGAAAGACTTGGAGCAGACAACCATGCGCAGAGTATGGTCATAGAGGAGCAGAAAGATAGAATGGCTGAAAAAGACAGGAGTAACAAAGATCTATCAGACCAGTTGGTAAACTTAAAACAATTTTGCAAGTAAGTACAAATAATGTTTGGTATTCTTTCTCTCTCTCTCTCTCTCTCTCTCTCTCTCTCTCTCTCTCTCTCTGTGTTTGTGTGTGTGTGTGTGTGCAGGTGGGCCGGACTGTGAAAAGGGGGGGGGGGGTGTTTGGGTAGGTGTGCAGTTGAAAAATATTTTACAAAATGACATGCAAAATTCAGTTTTCATTTTTGTTGATTTTTGATGATAGATATAAAAATAAACATGCAAATATACCATCATTAATTTATAGTAGGCTGTATTGTTACACCCTCTTCCACGCCGTAACAATACTTCATGGCGATCCACCCAAATGTGGTGATTTTAAATGATCTATAGTGTTTCATGGCGAAACACCAAATTATTTTGTCACGACATCCTTCGAGAAAAAGTCCTATAAATTTTCCTTTGATGTGCTGTCGTCAACATGAGCTTTATATTACCTGTGATGATTGTCTGCAATTGAAAACGTGTTCAATAGGGTCAGGTGAGCTATTGCCATCACTTGGCGTCTGTCGTCATCAGTCGTCAGCGTTGTTAACTTTTTTTAAAAATTCTTCTCCTCCAAAACCACTGAAAGGATTGCTTTGCAACTTTGCACACATCATTTGGCTTATAGTTCAAAAAAGTGTAACAGATACAGGAAAACCGAAGAAACCGAAGAAACCGTCCTACTTCAGCATCAAAAGCTCTACAAAACACTCCATTGGGTCAAAGTTGTATGACAACTCCTTGTAAGAGTAATTGCCCTTTAATTGTGGAAATTGATGATTTTTGCCATTTTTGCCTAAAAATCTTGAAAATTATTAGAACTAGAGAAAAAGTTAGCATTGCTTAATTGAGAGCTACAAAAATGACTTTAAGGTGAAGATTGTCTGATGAACTGTTTAGGAATTATTCTCCTTGAACATTTTTTTAATGAATTTTAATTGATTGTAAAAAATCTACTCCTCTTTAATCAATAAAAGGACTGCTTTGAAACATTGCACACATCATTTTTAGGATGTCCTCTACCAAAATTGTGCAAATCATGACAGCTGACTACCTACATAGCTACTTTGGCTTAAAATAGAAAGGTGGGGGGGGGTCAAGATAGTTTTTGGCTTATAGTTAAAAAAGTATAACAGGTACAGCAAATAAATTTGAAGTGAACCTCCCTCCTAAGCATCAAAAGCTTCTCCTTATAATAGTTATTTTCCTTAAAAGGTCAAAATTAATGATTAAAGTGTTGGGCAATTCCCTATAGGAAAGAAAAGCTGGATAAAAAAGGGTTGCTTGGTTTCAGGTTCAGGTGAGCAATACAGGCTACTGGGAGCCTCTAGTTTAACTGATAACCAATGTTTTTATACCCCCGCCATTCATCTGTCCACATTTGGTTTCCGGATGATAATTCAAAAAGGTTACATTTGAATGAAACTTTGGGATATTGTTATATATCAGGTTGGTAAAAAGCCTATTGATTTTGGGGGAAATCCGTCAAATTTCAAGGTCGCAGTCCACGAAAAATGTTAGAAATTTGTACAAAAAAGTTGTTTCCAGACGACAACTCAAAAAGTTTGCATGTGATTTGAATGAAACTTTGGGATATTGTTATAAATCAGGTTGTAAGAAGCTTATAGATTTTGGGGGAAATCCATCAAATTTCAAGGTCACAGTCCACGAAAAACGTTATTAATTTTTACAAAAGCAGGGGTATACGTGATCGCTAGATTGATTTTGTCTAGTTTTAATCTGCAATTTCTATTGACAAATTACTAATTACTAATATTGTGTTTTGGTTTCCATGGTCATTTTATGCAGGTAAATTTTTTACAGTTGTATCAATTGGAAATTTACATGTATTTATCTATAATAAGAATGATTGCAGTTGTGTTTATTATTTTAGTTAGTGTATTACAATCGAAAGTGGGTATGGAGAGCAGTTTATGCATTGATTTGTATTGGTCTTGTCTGGTTTTTTAAACCACTGCTTGCCCACTCCACAGAGTCGGGGGTATATAGTGAGTTGCATATCCATCCGTCCAAATTTGGTTTCGGATGATAATTCAAAAAGTTTGCATCCAATTTAAATTTAAATTTGCGATATTATTACATATCAGATTGGTAAGAAGCCTATCAATTTTGGGGGAAGTCCGTCAAATTTCAAGGTCACATTCAACAAAAAACATTAGAAAAAAGATGTATCCTGACAACAACTCCAAAATTTGATTTGATTTCAATGAGACTTTGGAATATAGTTTCATATTAGATGGATCAGAAGCCTATTGTTTTTTGGGGAAATCTATCAAAATTCGAGGTCCTCATTGACAAAAAAAGTTAGAAATTTTTACAAAAAATTTGATTCCGGACAATAACCCAAAAAGTTTGCCTTTGATTTCAATGAAACTTGGGGATATAGTTTCATATTAGGTGGATCAGAAGCCTATTGATTTCTGGGCAAATCCATCAAATTTCAAGGTCATATTTGTCAATAAATGTTAGAAAAAAAAAATGTTTCCAGTATAATAACACTAAAAGTATGTATTTGATTTCAATGAAACTTTACGATATTATTATATATCAGGTGGGTAAAAAGTCTATTTATGCTGGAGGATTCCATCAGTGGTCAAGGTCACAACAAAAATGCATTAGAATTGTTTACAGAAAACAAGTGAAGTTCTGCAAAAAGTGGGGGTATCAGTGATCGCTAGATCAACTTTTTCTAGTTTTTAGCTCACCTGACCCGAAGGGTCATGTGAGCTATTGCCATCACTTGGCGTCCGTCGTCGTCGTCGTCGTCGTCGTTAACTTTTCTTCAAAAATCTTCTCCTCCAAAACCACTAAAGGGATTGCTTTGAAACTTTGCATACATCATCAGTAAAATGCCCTCTACCAAGTTTGCCCAAATCATGGCCTCAGACCAACCAACATGGCCGCCATGGCTAAAAATAGAACAGGGGGGTCAAAATACGGTTTTTTGCTTATAGTTCAAAAAGTATAACAGATACAGGAAAACCGAAGAGACCTTCCTTCTTCAGCATCTAAAGCTCTACAAAACACTCCATAGGGTCAAAGTTGTATGATGACTCCTTGTAGGAGTTATTGCCCTTTAATTGTCAAAATTGATGATTTTTGCCATTTTTGCCTCAAAATCTTGAAAATTATTAGAACTAGAGAAAAAGTTAGCATTGCTTAATTGTTCTGCTCTATGAGGGCTACAAAAATGACTTTAAGGGTCAAGATTATCTGATTAACCGTTTAAGAGTTATTCCCCTTGAACTGTTTTTTTTAATCGGTTTTAATTGATATTTTAAAATCTTCTCCTCTGAAACAACTGAAAGTACTGCTTTGAAACTTTGTACACATCATCTGTCAAATGTCCTCAACCAAGTTTGCACCAACCATGGCTGCAGATTAACCAACATGGCCACCATGGCTAAAAATAGGATGGGGGGGGGGGGGGCGGTAAAATGGTAAAATACAGTTTTTGGCTTATATTTAAAAAAGTGTAACAGATACAGGAAAACCGAAGAGACATGCCTTCATCTGCATCAAAAGCTCTAAGAAACACTCCATTGGGTTGAAGTTGTATGATGACTCCTTATAGGAGTTATTGCCCTTTAATTGTCAAAATTGATGATTTTTTCTATTTTTGCCTCAAAATCTTGAAAATTATTAGAACTAGAGAAAAAGTTAGCATTGCTTAATTGTTCTGCTCTATGAGGGCTACAAAAATGACTTAAGGGTCAAGATTGTCTGATTAACCGTTTAAGAGTTATTCCCCTTGAACTGTTTTTTTTAATCGGTTTTAATTGATTTTTTAAAATCTTCTCCTCTGAAAGTACTGCTTTGAAACTTTGTACACATCATCTTTAGGACTAGAGAAAAAGTTAGCATTGCTTAATTGTTCTGCTCTATGAGGGCTACAAAAATGACTTAAGGGTCAAGATTGTCTGATTAACCGTTTAAGAGTTATTCCCCTTGAACTGTTTTTTTTAATCGGTTTTAATTGATTTTTTAAAATCTTCTCCTCTGAAAGTACTGCTTTGAAACTTTGTACACATCATCTTTAGGATGTCCTCTACCAAAATTGTGCAAATCATGACACCTGACTACCTACATAGCTACGTTGGATTAAAATAGAAAAAATGAAAATGGGGGGGGGGGGGGGGGGGGGGTCGAGAGTTTTCGACTGATATAACCATCAAAAGATCCTCCTTAAAGGAGTTATTTCCCTTAAAAGGTCAAAATTAATGATTTTTGCAGAAGTGTTGGGCAATTCCTTATAGCAAAGAAAAGCTGGATAAAAAAGGGTTGTCTGGTTTCAGGTTCAGGTGAGCGATACAGGCTCCTGGGAGCCTCTAGTTTATGTTTTGTTCTTTGTTAATTTTTGATGATTTTTTTTGTTTTGTCTTTGAGTAATTATTTATATTGTAAGGTTTATGTTTGGTTTATTTCCACTCTGTAACATAATACAGCATTTTTCTTTTGATCTTTTTATGATTTAATTACACCTAACCTGTGTGTTGTGCAACATCATGAGAAGTTTAATGTTAAACCAGAGTTTCACATCACGTGATAACAAATCCCATACATTAAAGTAGGCTGTATGGAACTTAATAGAATTGTAATGATATCTTGACAGCACTCGGTAGAGTGGTATTGCCTGAAACATTGATAATGCCCGAGCCAAAGGCTGGATCATTATCAATGTTGAAGGCAATACCACTCTCCCGAGTGCTGTCAAGTATCATGAAAATGCCCTCTTTATAGGCAAGTATAATATTTATTTCATTGAAGAATTTAAAAGTTTGTGTTGTTTGTGTTAAGTTTTCAAATTAAGTTTTATACAAGTATAATGAAACAAAATTAAATTTATGATTGGTATGTGCGATTTTTATTTGTAAATCAATTATTTAGTCTCCTTTGATGACAAATGCTAAGTTTAATTTAACTCAAAATCACTGGACAGGGCATTACCATGACATGATAATGCCCTCATGTCAAATTACTGCAGATTAATTAATACCAGCTGATCTTGTTTTATCCAATGGAAACAAACATAATTATACTGATATGAAATAATATGGTATAGTAATCCATCAACTTTTAAGTTATTCCATGGAGTACTAAGCCCTGCCTCTTGTAGTCTTTCAAAATGCTAAATGAACAGCACATATAGATCCTCTATACAGACAGTCTAGCACACCATTCTCTGATAACAATAATGTTATGTCCATTCCAAAGTCTATTAATTTAATTATATTACAAAACATATATATCATGCCTTATCGATTAACATATTTGAATTAACTTGTGATAATGCACTCGTTTGTTTAAATAATTTGTTAATTTGTAAAAGGCATGTAATATATATTATTTCATATCTGACAGTAAAATTATGTTTGTTTTAATTGGATAAAACAAGGTCAGCTGGTATTAGTTAATTTGCAGTAATTTGATGTGAGGGCATTACGTCGTGGTAATGCCCTCTCCAGTAACAAGCAACATAAAACTTTTTTTTTTTTAATTTATAAAAAAATATATGTACATGTACAATCCAAATGAGGAAAAAATGTCATAAAGTTTAGAAAACTAACTGTGTATTGCTAAAAATGCCAAACAATGATATATAATGAGGCCAAACATTCAAATCATACAGCAAGCAGCTACATATACATAATACGGTCTTAAACACATGGTTTCTTAATTCTTCAATAAAATAAATATAATAGTTGCTTATATAGCTGGCATTGTTATGACACTTGACAGCACTTTAACATTGATAAAGCCCTTGCCTTTGGCTCGGGCATAATCAATGTTTCAGGCAATACCACTCTCCCTTGTGCAGTCAAGATATCATGACAATGCCCTCTATATAAGCAACTATTGTATAAATATACCATATTGCATTTCATGTAATTTCAGTTTAATTTTTGTGGTATTTGTAGTTGTTTATTATAAAAATTGCTTATATTGGTAATGAAAAAACTACTGGATCTTTAATGAATAAATGTACACAATTTTCATTTTATGTTACATTTTGTATTCAATTAGACAATATATAACAGATGTACGTGTATTTTTGTATGGTAAATGCAATCATTGTTCTTCTTTGATAACAGGGTTGTGATTGGTGTTTTTGTTCTGTTGAGCTTGGTACTCTGGAAAGAAGGAAGCATTAGTGGAGAAATACCATTCTACATATTAGTTGTCTTAATTGCTACCTGGTTTGGCATGTTTGGTCTTCCTGACTTACCTGTAATTTATATAGCATGAAAGAGTAGGTATGTTTTTCATTTATTAAATTATTACACCCAGATTTATTATTTTGAGATGTTCAAGGAATCCATTATCTTTTAATATAATATTTCTGGGAATACTGTACTTTCTTTGACCTTCACTATTACTGTACAAACATACCATAAATCGGGTTATTTTGGCAATGGGATATTTTGGCATTTTCCTCTCAAAACCGTGTTTTATTTTTGGTGTGTTTAATTTTGGTGTTTCATCCAACTGATGTGTTAAATTTTGGCACCTTTAATAGTTGCTCTTTTAAAGCGCAGTAGCGAGCAAAGTTAATTTATCCTGCAATCAGTACATTTACTGTACAATAAAGGTAGCCAAATAAATTTTTGCTTTATTCGGCAGTGCCAAATAAAGTCTCCTGGTACCCTTGTCTCCGCTTCTTACGATATTTAGCATCCTGTTCTGGTTTACGACGTGTTGTCGAATACAGTATTTGTTTGTGACGTGAGGCTATCACTTAAAAACGCGCCGAAAATTTCACGGCAGAAATCTGCTAAAAGTGCAAATTTTTCATGTTTTTTCTTCGCTGTAAAATGTATTTTAAATTTCCAGGATAAAAACAATATTCGTACAGTGTCCAAAAATATTAAGTTTATTTGTACTCGCCGCTAAACAGGTGAGAAATGCTCGGCAGAGCCTCGCATTTCTACCTGTTTCTAAGTCTCGTACAAATAAATTTTATATTTTCGGACACTGAACGAATATTGTATATATATATATATGATTTATATATTATATATTGGTATATTATTAATATTAGATATTTTCTTTATTTTGATTTGTCTAACAATACCACGTGGTCATTTTTTATTTCTTTGGGCACATATAATATACCAAAAATAGAATTTTCCAACGATATTTTGTTATGCTGCATACCTATACAGCACGTTACTTAAAATAGTTTAAAAAAATTCCAAAAGTTAAATCGGTATATCACATGACAAATTTATCCAATCAAAATACTAGTTTATTTTGTTTATTAGGTTCTATTTTGGTAAATTTGATGTAGATAAAGGGGTCTGTTGTATTTTTGATGTGGAATACTTGTCATAGAACAATTACACATTTATTATGTATGTAGACCCGTAATCATATTACATTTTAAAAATCTGTCAAATAAATGGTGTGCACACAAAAAATGAAATATTTTTTTCAACAATCATGACAATAGGTTATATTAATAATATAACAATTATAGCTTAAGATTCGGTCAATACAAGAATATATCGACCAACAGATGTTTGGTCGATATATTCTCGTATCGACCTCATACCAAAGCTATAAGTGTATAATATAATTTGTGGCGACTGCATCTATCCACTTTGAGATCCAACCATGCCGCTGAAACTGTGTATAATTAAATTTTAATTAAACATTAATTAATTACCACACATATCATATATACCAAATGTTCATTATCGTTCTTTTGTTAGGAATTATTGATCACAGATTTAAATTTTAATCCTTTTCCTATTCCAGCAGTATTTCTTGACTGAATGACGATGAAGGTGTTTTTTTATTATCAATAAAATTATCTGATTTGTAAATGATAAGCCAGACATAATTATGTATGAATAGAAATTTACAAATTGTGTTTTTCTTAACAGTTTTTAAGAAAATAAGGAAATTTGCATGCAAATATACACTTGTTATTTTCCTTTACACACACTTGGGTATTAAGACATAGACTTTACCATAATGTCTAACCGGTCAGATATTTTGGCATTTCAAATATTGGTGCATGCTTTATTTTGGTGAGTTTACCGAAAGCGCCAAGTAAGCCAAAACTAAACTACAACCAAAAAAACCAGATTTATGGTAAATCCTTAATAAATGATTCTTTTTTTTTGCCAAAACAACTTCAATTTTGAACTTTCTAATGAAAATGAGTATATAAAAATTTTTTAACTGATAAATTTACAGATTTGCAAATAATTAAAATCTTATGTTAGGAAACCACAGGGCCAATTTGAACCAAATTCTTTATATTTGGTCACTGGAAGGCACCATACCAAATTTTGATTGTTCCACCCAGCCTTGCAACTAATTTTGCAACAAATACTGAAGTTGAAGTCATTTTAATAGCATGTTTAGCTTTTGAGTTGTTTTATTGTATACCATTTTTATGCCCTGTGACTAAAAGTCGGATGGAAATTTTAATTTATCCTTGTCCATCCATGGTTCCATCTATTCGTCCAGATTAGCTTGTGTCCTTCTACAGTTCTAGGGATACAACATTTATATTTTGCAGAATGTTTGTATACATAAAGAAGATGTGCAGGACCAAAGGGATTTTATTTTCATTAAGTTTTTATCAAATTGGAGATAGGTGTACAGTGTAGGTTCCTGCCTAATAGGAGTACATGCCTTGTCTGGCTATCTCCTCCTTCATCTTTTAAGCTACAGTGTTTATATTGGTACAATATTTGAACACATAATGGAGATGTTCAGGGCCAAAGGATTTTTATTTTTGATAAATATTCTTAAAACTAAAGATTGTTGGACATTTTGTGATAACTGAAATAGGGGTACATGTCTTGTCCAGCTATCTCCTCCTTCATTTTTAGAGCTATGGTATTTATATTTAGGAGGATGTTTCCAAACATAAGAAATCTATTAGATGCAGTTTGCTGTTGCACTTGAACATGACCCAAAAGAAGCTTTTCGACCAATCAAAAATATGAAAATTCTTTTCGACATGTAATAAAATTCTGTATCACACTTGAATATCTGCCTTGGACATAAGGATGTGTTAAAGCAGACTAATTCTGAATACTTCTTAAATTGCATCATAATTTACGCATTCAAATGTCAACAGGTCCTTTGTGATAGTTCCTATCACTAGGCTTTAGTTGGATACATTTTATTTTATCCTAGATGAAATGCCAAATGAAATGGGAGGTCATATATGATTAAGTTAATTTTGTGGGCAATAGCTATAAGATTTGAAGATGAAATCGTTATTTTAATTTTCTTTTTACAGCTTGCTGAAGAGGATGCATTAATCAAAGATGCCAACCATTCTGAAAGAATGAGATTGTAGTTTAAGCATTACTACCTTCATTGACAAGAATTAGCATGTACAGGATACACTTTTGTATATAATACATGTATTTTGTGATATGAAGGACCAATTGTTGAAATCCAGTATATACCTGTTTATGTTTTTGTTTTGTATTTATTTTTTATAAAGCATTATATGCAGTAAGGGGTTGTCCATAATTGTCAACCATTTTCATAAGTGTGCAAACCGCACACTTGAGGGAGGGGGTTAAAAATTTCGACATTTTTGCATACACTTTTTTTTTATCTTCTGAAATTTTTCGTTTCTGTGGAGTTTGGTTTTTATATTATTTTAATGGTTGATGTACACTTTTTGATGGTGGGGTGGGGGGTCTCAAAAAGTGTGCTTTTTGCACACTTGTGAAAATGGTTGACAATTATGGACGAACTCTAATATATATTAAGGATCATTAAGTGCAGTAGGACTGTATTTTAAGATAATATTGGTTTAGTAGTTCATGTGGTTATTGAAGATAAGTTGTTTAATACTTTCTGTTCTGACACCTAATGCAATAACAAATATAAATTGAAAAAATTGGGTATTTGTTTTGGAAAAATTGAGTATTTTATCAGAAATCTGTTTTATTACGGGAGTATATTTCAAAGCAATATCTTGAGTATAAAATACTCTTGTTGTAATGTGTTGTCTTAGTGTTTAGAACTAATTTATTAAACAATTTCTACAAATACTTTAGAATGGAATTAAAGAGTTCAATCATGTTTAATTGTGCAAGTGCTAGAACAATCTATTATTGGTAATTTGATCTGAACTGTTTCTATGTAATTAACTTATGTGTATTATATATGTTAGAGATTTGTTTAGTGCTTATTTTCCATAAAATTTTCATATACTTTGTATATAGACATATTTTATATGACTGGAAGTGATGGACCAATATAAGCCTTTGGGTCTAATATGGATATTAGCCCCGGTGGGTGATATCTGTTTTTAGCTTCCGCTTTCATTTTGCAGTTCCACTTATATGTCAAAATATCAAACAAACTTCAAGTAACAAAACTACAATTGACAGGTTTGTTGCTGTCACTGCAGAAAAAAACATTTTTTGATAGTATGAAAATGAAAATACCAAAGGAAAAAAAAACAGTTTTTACTGAGTCCCATATCTGTGATAAATATATGTTCTTCTTATAAAACCTATGATGTTGAACAGTTAAGGATTTATATATGTTTTTGTGTTTTTTGCATTTTTTTTTAATATTAATTTGTTTTCAACTGCTTTTTTCAGATAAAAGGTTGACTAGTGGTTATCAAACATGTGATAAACAGATAACGACATGTCATTTTCCATATAGGCCCTGGTATCAGTCCTTGACCCATATCAGCCCTCGAGCAAGCTTTCAGGCTTGATATGGGAGTCTGGCTGATATCAAGGCCAGATATGGAAATGCCATGTAATAATCTATAAATAATGCATTTCAATTGTATATATTATAGTATTTTTTATATCAGTTAAATTCAGATAGGATTTCTTTAACTGTAAATATTTTTATCTAAACATACATGACAAAATATGCCTTGCCTGATCTCTGTGCCATAAAACATAAACATTACGGGTAAAGGTATAGTCTTGAGGGACCGTGAATTTTGTTACTATGGATTTCTTATTTGAACATTTTTTGTTCCATAAAAGATGCATACTTTTTTCTTAAAACTTGGCAAAGAGTATATCAGGGTACAAGTGAGGGTTTTCTGTTACCTACCTCGTGGTCAAGGCTATTGATCACATGTCTGTCAACACTGATGATGCAGGTCGAGTCTAACTGCAGGCATGGTGTGCTCAACACCAGTCTTTTTATTAAGGATATTTAGTTTTCCTACTGAATGTTTTTGATTTCTCCTGCTACTTTGGCTTCTTCCCCTAAACAAATTGAACTATGATAAAGGTGAAAAATTGCTAAAAGTGGTGTTAAACCATTTGAACACATAAACAAATCAAAAACAAGTGGATTTTAAAAGCAATACGAATTTTTTGGCCAGAATAGAAATACAATTTTTGTCTCCAAACAAAAAATTCTGTCCTCCCGGTAAAGAAATAGTTGGTCCCATCAGACATAAATATTAATATAATATCTTCACCAAAAAATTGTATAGACAGGCAGCTTTTACCATTTTACTGCATATTGAGGAGAGTTATTTTAAACATCTATGCAAGAATGCAAAGTTTTATTAAATTTTGATATTAATTTTATCATCATTAGTTTTAGCAATAAACATTTTCATATTTTATGAAGAAAACATTCCATTTTATAATCTTCATGAAACACTTCTCAACAGTAAAACTGTTGAATGCTGAATTTCAATCAAATTATGTAGTTATTGCATGCATGTATATTTAACATTCTTCTTGTTTACACCTAAAGGTGTAAATTTTATATAACCTTTGTTTTATCTTACATATCATGGCTGTGAATTTTAGTTTCTGTTTCATTTATATGTGCTTTTTTAGCTCACCTGACCCGAAGGGTCATGTGAGCTATTGCCGTCACTTGGCGTCCGTCGTCCGTCCCTCGTCCGTCGTCCGTGGTCTGTCCGTTCAACTTTTCAAAAATCTTCTTCTCTGAAACCACTTGACAGAATGCAACCAAACTTGGTATGGTTGTTGCTTAGCATGTCCTTTACCAAACTATCGTTTGGATTTTTGATTCGTAAAAAAACATGGTCGCCATGGCTAAAAATAAAACAAGGGGGTTAAAATACAGTTTTTTGCTTATAGTTCGAAAAGTATGACAGATACAGGAAAACTGAAGAGACCAGCCTTCATCAGCATCGAAAGCTCTACAAAACACTCCATTGTGTTGAAGTTGTATGATGACTCCTTGTAGGAGTTATTGCCCTTTAATTGTCGAAATTGATTATTTTTGCTATTTTTGCCACAAAATCTTAAAAATTTTTAGAACTGGAGAAAAAGTTAGCATTGCTTAATTGTTCTGCTCTATGAGGGCTACAAAAATGACTTTAAGGTCAAGATTGTTTGATTAACTGTGTAGGAATTATTCTCCTTATAGGAGTTATTTCCCTTAAAAGGTCAACATTAATGACTTTTGCAGAAGTGTTGGTCAATTCCTTATAGGAACGAAATTCTATATAAAAAAGGGTTGTTTGGTTTCAGGTTCAGGTGAGCGATACAGGCTCCTGGGAGCCTCTAGTATTTTGTGTAGCTATTTATTAGTAATGAAGTATCATTCCAAGCAGTAACAGTTTCATGTTTGGAATGATATGATTGTCACATTGTCTATGTTGACACTGTTTAGAAATAAAAAGTGGGAGATATAAAAATACATGTATTGCAGTTGATGAGAGAACATGTAAATTATGTTACCTAAAGATAGAAAATGAGATTCATTTTTTGTTAGAATGCCATTCTTTAAACCACACTAGAGAGAAATTTATAAATGAAATTTTATTGAAATACCCAAATTTTAACAATTTAAATAATGAAGTAATATTCATTTAGATTCCACTAGCAGATGAGATAAATTTATTTATAGTAAACTTCATTTGCTACTGAGTGAGCTTACAAATGCTGGAAAAGAATTACTAAATGTTACTTCAAATAACTAAAGTCATTTGTCATATTAACATTTTTTGTATTATATCATAAATAAGTATTGATAAATTACTTAATTTCATATGTTCTTTTTAAATCTGTATAAAGCTGAAACAAATGTTCACTACCACCTTTATTCTCATATAAATAGTTTATATATCCTTTTTGACCCAAATCAGTACCAGTTATTCTAATATGTATACTTTGTTTCCATTTGTTATTGTACTGCTCATTTTATGGGGTGTCGTAATTGACAATAAAAAATACATGCATTTGTATTTGTTTGTTTATGAAAACTCAAGCTTAAGTTAAGATTCATTTAAGATTGAAACTTTATTTCCATGGGATGAAATATTTCATTAATAAAATTCATCAGAGTAATTGTTTAAATCTCAACTGAGACAATATATTCTTTTCAAATCACTTTCTTCTTTAATTTTGAAAAATTGTACTGCTATCTTTCAATTATATAAACCAAAGAACCAGATTACTACTGCAGTATATTTTTGTAGGCCCTCAGGTGTAAGTTTCTGACAGGCACAAAAACAAATGATTTTTTTTTGTGGTTTATTTTAAACTGCAGCTACTCATTTATGACTCGGGTAAATGAAAACTTACAACCAGGTTCACCTGCAGTATAGCCCATGATGATCTTCCAAGTTTTCATTTATCCAAGTAGCACAGGAGTGGCTGCAATTTTAATGTCTAGCTATTACTGATGAAAAGTTTCAAAGAAAACAGATTGAAGCAGTTTTCTAAACATCTGTACTTAAAATTGATTTAATAATAGGTATAAAATACCTGACAGGTCATAGTCTTTTGACTTTAATTTCAATTATTAGGTCACCTGATCCCAAGTGTCATGTGAGCTGTTGTTTTCACTTGGGGGTGTGTTGTCTGGCCATCTTCCATACATTGTCCATTAATGTTTTTCTTTAAAAATCATTAACCTTTAAAGGGATTGCTTTGAAACTTTGTGCACATTTTTGTCATTAAAATGTTTTCTTCCAAGATTTTACAAATCATAGTCAATGACAATTATCATGACTGCAGTGGCTAAAAATAGGACAGTTTTGGCTTATACATGTACTTCAAAAAGTATAACATAGATGGAAACAATGTAACCTTCCTTCTTCATCATCAAAATCTCAACAAAACTCTCCATTGAGTTGAAGTGACACAACATCCCCTTGCAGAAGTTAATGCCTCTTAATCATCAAAATTGATAATATATCCAGTTGTTTCTCTAAATATTAAAAATCATTAGAACTACAGAAAAATTCAGCAGTGCAAAATAGTTAGCTCATTTAGATCCATAAAATGATTTCAGGCTAAAATTTGTCAAACTACTTGTTTAGGAGTTGATGTCCACTTAACTTTGTTTTTTAACAAAGTTTCACCTTTCTTTGGAAATCTTCTCAGAAGCCACTAAAGGGATTGTTTAAAAACTGTGCACACTTTATTTTTAGGATGTTCTGTACCACGATTGCACAAATCATGGCAGCTGACATTGACCACCTTGGCGAAAAATGGGGGAAGGGGTCAAGATATTACTGCTTATAGTTTAAAAAGGATAACAGATTCAGGAAAACCAAAATGACTATTCTTTCTCAGCTTCAAAAGCTCTACAATACTATCCATTCAGTTAGTATAATAATGCCTCATAGGAATTTTTGGCCCTTCTGCATCCAAATCGTTGATTTTTTGCCAGATATCCACAATATCTTGAAATCGAAAGAGATAGAGAAAAACTTGTAAATACATAACAATCTGATTAAAATTAAATCTTTCACTTGCTCCCCCTTTTTAGCTCACCTGACCCGAAGGGTCAGGTGAGCTATTGCCATCACTTGGCGTCCGTCGTCGTCGTCGTCGTTAACTTTTCTTCAAAAATCTTCTCCTCCAAAACCACTAAAGGGATTGCTTTGAAACTTTGCACACATCATCAGTAAAATGTCCTCTACCGGTAAAGTTTGCCCAAATCATGGCCTCAGACCAACCAACATGGCCGCCATGGCTAAAAATAGAACAGGGGGGTCAAAATACAGTTTTTGGCTTATAGTTCAAAAAGTATAACAGATACAAGAAAACCAAAGAGACCTTCCTTCTTCAGCATCAAAAGCTCTACAAAACACTCCATTTGGTCAAAGTTGTATGACAACTCCTTGTAGGAGTTATTGCCCTTTATGGAAATTGATGATTTTTGCCATTTTTGCCTCAAAATCTTGAAAATTATTAGAACTAGAGAAAAAGTAAGCATTGCTTAATTGTTCTGCTCTATGAGGGCTACAAAATTGGCTTTAGAGTCAAGAATGTCTGATTAACCGTTTAAGAGTTATTCCCCTTGAACTGTTTATTTTAATCGGTTTTAATTGATTTTTTAAAATCTCCTCCTCTGAAACCACTGAAAGTACTGCTTTGAAACTTTGTACACATCATCTGTCAAATGTCATCAACCAAGTTTGTACCAACCATGGCTGCAGATTATCCAACATGGCCACCATGGCTAAAAATAGAATGAAAAGGGGGGGGGGTAAAATACAGTTTTTGGCTTTATTTAAAAAAGTGTAACAGATACAGGAAAACCGAAGAGACATGACTTCATCTGCATCAAACGCTCTATGAAAAATTCCATTGGGTTGAAGTTGTATGAGGACTCCTTATAGGAGTTATTGCCCTTTAATTTTCAAAATTGATTATTTTTGACATTTTTGCCTCAAAATCTTGAAAATTATTAGAACTAGAGAAAAAGTTAGTATTGCTTAATTGTTCTGCTCTATGAGGGCTACAAAAATGACTTGGGGTCAAGATTGTCTGATGAACCGTTTAGGAATTATTCTCCTTGAACATTTTTTTAATCCATTTTACTTGATTTTAAAAAATCTTCTCCTCTTTAACCCATTTAAAGGACTGCTTTGAAACATTGCACACTTCATCTTTAGGACATCCTCTACCAAAATTGTGCAAATCATGACACCTGACTAGCTACATAGCATTTTGAAGTGAACTTCCCTTCTCCCTCTAAGCATCAAAAGCTCCTCCTTATGGGAATTATTTCCCTTAAAAGGTAAAAATTAATGACTTTTGCAGAAGTGTTGGGCAATTCCTTATAGCAAAGAAAAGCTGGATAAAAAGGGTTGTTTGGTTTCAGGTTCAGGTGAGCGATACAGGCTCCTGGGAGCCTCTAGTTGTTATTACGCAGCGACGATAGCAAAAAGGGAGGAGCAAGCGAAAGATTTAATTTTAATTAGATTGAAATACATAATTGTCATGATCTACAAAAATGATTTCTGCGTGTATGTGTGGAATGACTCTTTTAGGTAGTTATACCGCATGAAACATCAAAATTTTTTAAAAAATCAGGATTTTTTGCAGTTTTTGACAATTCCTCAAAAGGGAAAAAAAAAGATTAATACAAATGAAGAATTACATAGTTGTTAAATTGGTTTCAAGTTCAGGTGCACTCTCCAGCACAGAGAACATAACTGGTTCCCAGATACAACCTCTGCCACACGTCATCCCCATTCACTGTGTGACTACATTTTTATGCCTGCAAATGATGTTTGTAAACAAAGACCGATGTTGGTAAAAAATTACATGAGATCTTATTTATACATTTTTTATAGGGTTTTAGTTAAAAAGTACTGCGTTTGTAAATGTTTCCTATCTGCCATGAGTGATAACTCTCATGGCAGAGATGATTGTGGTTGACATAGGATACCCAGAATCCTTTGTGTGGTTTAAAAAGGTGACCCATCCAGGCTCCTAGCAGCTAGTTAAACTTGTTATTCCTAACAGAACAGTTAAACAAAATAGTTAGGGAAAAACAACTTTGGAAGTACATTTTTTGTTATGCATAAATACTAAACACATATAAGAACAGTAGATACCTAACACAAATATTAAAAATTTAGTTAATCACTTTAAAATAGGAGAAAAAAATCACCAAAATGTCTTGAAACATACTCTAGAAAGAAAAATTTTAAGGGAATAAACCAGTGGATTGAAACAGTCTCATAGCATAACAACATATTTAAGGGTTAAAGATTTAATGCGATCTCTAATCTTGCCCCTTTTTATATCCAATAATACAGACAAGCTGAAACATCAACCTTGACCAACATGGAAACACACAATAGGGGCAGATACAGGATTTTCAAAAGGGGGGTGCATAAAAAGGGGATATCGGAAAAGGAAGGCCGTGAACATGGTTTTTATAGTGTTCAGGAACCTTTATTTGGTACAGTATATACAACAGAGATATCAAAATAAACAAATTATTACCGTTAATGCATTAATTTATGGCGAGGACGATCCAGGATTACATTTTTGCCTTTGGCGCTGGTTGTTACCCTCCCTGTTCTCTTTTTTTTTTCCTTTCCTTTTTTTTAAAGAGGGGCGTACGCCCCTATGCCACCCCCCTCCCCCCTTGGATCCGCCACTGCACAATGCAGCACATGAACAAATCAAAAGTATTCCTGCACTGGAACATGCACACAAACTATGTGGTGGGGATTGAACTTAATAAAGGATGTTAAATATGCCACCCAATCATATACATCATTCTTACTCAATACAATATAGTCCTTAATTTACCTTCTTGTTGTTGCTTCCTCAAATTATCAGAATAAATTAGAATTACATTTTGTGGTTTGAGCAAATGTGTGAATATTCATGACGTCAATTACTTTTTCAGGCATGGTTAACATAACACATAAAAATAACTCTTTTTTTTTCTACAATGAAATTTATAAATCATTCACAAGCCTTGTTATTTTTATGATCCAACTAAACAAAATGCTGCACTTTTGGGTCATCATAAAATTTTAAGTTTGCATAGTTGTTTTGCTATTAATTCACTTTCTCATGTTTTTTTTTTTTCTAAGACATAATAACAAAATATTTACATAACTCTGGCTTTGCATACACAACTGACTAAAGCACAGGGTATAAGGTCTTAAGAATCAACAACTTTTATAAGACAAATGCAGTAGACAACTTGGTATATTTCAAACCAGACTTCTACAACAACCACTGAAATGATACCAGTGACAATATTTTACAAGAAGACTTGGGATAAAAAGTTTTTTGTCAATATTTACTCCCAAATATTGAAGCTGTGTAACATCAAGACATGTTAAAATAATGTGAGTGTTACTTTGACATTTGCAATACATGTAAATGCAGACAGAAGTAAAAATCCTTCAAGACAATTTAAGTTACTGTCAAAATAATATCGTTTGATTCTGATGATGAAAAGGCACATAAAACCTGATAACTAGGGTATCTGGAACATCAGAAAGTTTTAATTGGCTTAACTTCAATTTAAGCTCAAAACTCAGCTCTGATATATTTTTATGAAAATTGGGTACATATTAACCTGAACTTGGCAACAATAATATGGGTATACTATAGTATTGTATATTTTATATCATATCACTATTAAATATATAATAAATATTGTCAATATGGTCAAATATAAACTTTTATTATGAATTTTTTACTGGAATTTATATATATTCAACACTTGTATTGTTTCCGGGTTGGACATACTTAAAATGTGAAACCCGACTGGTGACGCATGCGTATCTTGTAGGCGCCGTTTTTAAAAGAAAGTTGAGTTGAAAACATGCCTCCGAAGACCAGAAAAAAATCGACCAGAAATAAACCGACAGGTGTAGCAGGTAATATTGAATACCTTTTAATAAAGGAAAATTGCGTATTAACATAGAAAAAACGAGAACCACCAATATGCAATACTCTTTCGGCCTTGCAAAGTTGCATGTGGAAATTTTGCCAGTGGCTATGTTGCACGACGTTTCAGTCAATAGATGTGGCGAATATCTGTCCATATTATACATGAAACATTACTTGGTTACAAATGCCTCAGTTTTAATTGAAGGATATCTGTTATCACCCACGTAATGTTCGCCCTATAAGTTCGTTCGCCCTGGGCTGGATAGAATAGAATAGAATATGTTTATTTGTCTATTAAGACGCCCATGAAGAGCTATACAACTTTAAAGTTACAAAATAAAGAATGATTGTTCTAAACAAAATTAATAATTTCAAAGAAAATGTAAAAAACAAACAAATGAAAATGTAAATTTACCACTGTACAGCTGTATTTATTTTTTTAATTATATGTAATCTAAATAAAAAATAGTAAAATTTATAAAAATAATTGAAAAATAATAACATTTTTATGCTCATACTTTAAATGTAAGTTTTTACTTTTAAGTCCACCTTTTTTTGTACTTGCGCACAAGTTCAGGGATTTTTACACTCCTAGGAGTCTTCTCCCGTATATGGAAGAAGAAGTGAAACATCAATGCATATTACACAAATCAACATTTATAACCAGCACAGTGACCCAAGTGAACGCTACATAAATATATACTTTAAAGTATAATAATACATGTACAGGGTTTTAGCCAGGATTTTTTGACCATTAGTCACTTTTGCGTACGACCATTTATAAGTTATGATATCAAGAGTTGCACTCAGGCGGCAGTTGTGTGTGTGTCTGTATATATGCATATATAATTATTGAATAAATAAATAACAATATTTATATATTCACTATTTATTTCTTTATTTTCCAAGCACTACAAAGCATCAAATATAAAAATGAAATATAAACATAACAATGATAAAAGAGTTGGTTTTGACATATCTTGCAAACAATATACAGTATAGTTACTATTTAATATTAGGTATTAATATATCAATAGTCCTGTCCTTTGCCCGACACCACAACTCAAAAGCCCTCTTGAACTGAAATGATCTGATGGATGCAATGCAATCTTCAGAATTGTGATAACAGAAGAAACCTTCATCCTATTTCTCAGATAAGTCTTAACAAGATTATATCTACTGAAACCCCTCTCACAGTCAACAGAAGATAAAGCAGACAGAAGACCAGGGCTCACGCTGGGTCAAAATTATAGGGAGAAGTCATTTCTCTTTTGGGGGGCTGACAGGGAGTAGTGAGGACAGAACAGGGAGAAGTTGCATTATATGTCGCGAAAGTGTCAGGCCTGTTTTGTTCGTTTTTTAAAATAAGTGTTGGCATTTGCATTCATATTGTTATATGTATATTAGCAGTTTAATTGATAGAGGATTATCAAAGATTTCATTAACCATTCAGACAGTATACTTATATCACACATTTTTCATAAATATGTATATTAAATATAGCAATAAAAAAAAGAATCAGCTGTTACAAAACTGTTCATTAATATAAATGTTTCTTTGTCATTGTACCAAAGAAGTGTACCACAAATTGATTGAATTAATAAGTACTATTAGAACTAGAATAAGAAAATTACATCATTGTGACACATAATATATTATGTAGTTAATGAAAAATTCAATATTTAAACATATTTTAACTTAAATTAGTTTAAAATAACTGCCAAAATACTATACTATTTTTTTACTACGTTTCTATCATTGCAATACGCATTTCAACACAAACAGCATCGTATTTTTGAAATCTCCGGCAATAAACTCATATCTGCTCCAGGAATTTTAATGTTCTTATCCTCTGAACTGGTTTCCGGTCGTATTTTAAACCTATGCTTTATATAACAAATAAAAGTTAAAAGGTTACCAGTTAAACTTTGTGGCGTGTGAACAATAAACATGACGTGTATCAAAATACAAAGATTTCTTACCAAAATGGGAATAAAATTTGAAGGCGACATCAGGCGATTCTACAAAATGAAATGGCGACTTCACTTCGCTTTTGAAGATGATCGAGGGCGAAGTGGGACCACCATAAGGCGACTTCTTCCTCCGAGTCGCCCTCAAACACGAGCCCTGGAAGACAGACTGAAAGAAGCCTTGAGATATTGGGATAATCCACAGAGAAAGAATCCTTAGACAAGAGAGAAGATAGAGCACTTTCCATTTTCACACCTTTGAAAGATGAAAGAACCTGCTTGAACATTAACCACTCCTCTCTGAAATGAACCTCACTAACAACAGCCTTATGTCCATCTTTATCCTGACCAAAGTGTTTACAAAGAAAATCCACATGCTCCTTGCCATAGGACAACAACTCCTTACTACCACCACTGGGAATGCACTGGGGATCAAAAATAGATAAACTTTGAAAAATCTGCTGAGAAGGAAACCTGGTCTGAAGATTTAACACCAATTGATCAATGAACTTGACCCTAAGATTCTCAAAGCTTGACCTCGGACTAGAGCTGTCTTTTATTAAATTGCCCCCAAAGAGAAAGTTACCACAGATGGGACCTGAGAAAGGAAAGCCTCTAACCTTGGACCAGCACAAGATTTCATACCAAGGATAGCCTCACAAGCAGGATCCAGAACCTCTTTCACCACACCAAAAGTGAGATCTTCCTTCTGAAACACACGGCTAACCCTACAAACAATGCCCATGACACCAGCAAGCAAATGGGAGACGGCAAGAAATTCAAATGTAGACACAAACCTCACAAACCTCTAGCAACTATCTTACCACTCTGTTCATCAGACAAGATGCAACCAACCAAGATATCAAAGTTTTGCAAGACAGAACTGACAGCACCTTCAAATGATAACCACCTAGTACTAAACACCTCTTGAAACCTCTTCTCTGCCTTGTCAAAAATCATGGCCATTGCTTTTAACTCGGACATGTGTTTATATGAATAATGATAATATTTGTAAATTTCATTTACTGTACCCTGATACTTTTTGAGGTAAGTAATGGAGTTTGCTGCTTGTGATGAGGCTAATGCTAATCTGTGTGCTATACAATGTGTCCTTATAAGTGTTACACTCTGCAAATTTTGTTGTAACACCTGACCTTACACCGGTCATGACACAGCACCATCTGTCGAAATTGACATACACTTTGAAAAATCTAAGTTAAATGTTTCAAAAAGCGTTTTTACAGCTGCAAAAAAACCTTCAGAAGTGCCATCAGACAATTCAATTACAGATAAAAATCTTGTTACAGAGACATTGGCTTTAAGATATCTAATATACACCATAAATGTCTTTTCTGTAGATCGGTCAGTAGATTCAGCTAGCATTACTGAATAATAATTTGAGTGTGTCAGGTCAGCCATCAACTCTTTATCTACAACCTTGGCTAATGCTCTCTGCATATCTAAGACTGAGTCTGGACTATTATACATTGCATTCTTTGCCTTTTGAATGGAGGTCACTGACTGAACACCATGATATGACAGAAGGTCATTCAAATCATTGAATGATGATGTTGGGTGATTATTCTTGGCCATTCCAGTAAATGTTAGCCATGGAACTGGTAACATCTGCCTCATGTTGTCTGTTGGCGTTAGCTAAACCTTGGTCCCAGTTAACTTTCATCAATTTAGTTTGTTGAGCTTTTTGGTGGTCGGTCGTTCTGACATGATTTTGTATGCAGTCTTTAAGCATGGTCTGACAGCCTATAGTGAAAACGTTTGTTTCCGGCGTTCTTACAGCCTCTGCAGAACATTGCTTTTGCAGTCTCGTCAAAATATATAGACGGAAATATCTTCGACCATTCTACTTTAAATTTGGATTGCGTCAGACGGTCTGATCGGCTTTTGCCGGTATTAGATTTCTTGCCAGTATTTGGCTGTACCGCGATATTCGACCTTTGATTATTTGGCGTATTAAAATGGTTGGTAATCATGATAATATTAATTGGCAATGTTTGAAAAGTTATAGAACTCTCCATTTGACACATATTTATTCCACTCATACTCATCGACTGACGTTTTGAGAAAATTGAGCAACTCATATCTGCATCCAAGCGAAGATCAATGATTGTAATTAAATTTATTTGTCGGCGTCATTATCGATGCTTGATCTCGTGTGTAAACAGTAATTAACAGATTAATTATCAAACCATGTACTGTGACATGTCTATTACATTATTACTTGATTGGCTTGGGTCGTAAACTTGTACCAAAGGTAAGATTTGAGAATTTACCTGTGCCGATTTTGACGATAAAAATTTTTGATTTTTAAAATTTTAAGTGGCGAATTACGTTCAAAATATATTTGTCATTTCTGAAAAGGATTCGCCAATTGCGAAAGTGGCGAGCGCTAGCTAAATCACTGCATGTATAATTATTATGCATGAAGAATTTTATTTCTCTCACTGTCATTAGTTAGTAAATAATCAGTTAGTTTGTATATTATTATCATGCCTTCAGATGATAATACCCAAGTGAATTGGGAAAGGGTATCCAACCTACTAAAATTATTATTAATATTATTTATTTCCTGCAAAATTTTTGATCTTTCTTTGTTCAGTTTTTGACATTGGAGAAGAACATGGATTTCAGCTCCCACTCCCGCGTCCCACAACCCACAAATTCTATTTTCTGCAGGAATATTTTTATATCTTCCTATTTCTATCTCTAACTTATGTGCACTTATTCTAAATTTTGTGAACATTTTCCTTTTATTTTCAGAAAGATAGTCTAAATAAGGTTCATATGAAAAAATATTTTTAAATAGTCTGTAGGTTCTCAGTTTATTTCCAGACCTACTCTTATTGTCATTGAATATATCATCTTTCCAAATTTTGTTGTAAATAATTTTTACTTTCTTAATAATAAGTGATTTAATGTTATACTTGGATGTTATCCACATATTAAGGTTAATATTTTAGATTTTTCATGATAGATTTGATGCAACTATACCAGCTGCTTTTACCTGCATTATCTAGATTTACTGATTCTTCATAAGCATTTTTATGCCCCCGCAACGACATGTCGGGGGGCATTAAGTTTTACTCATGTCCGTCCGTCCGTCTGTCTGTCCGTCCGTCTGTACGTCCGTACGAATTTCCGTCAAGCTTTTCTCAGAAACTGTACATCAGAACAATTTGAAATTTGGCAGGGTGGTTCAGTATCACAAGTTGTATGTCCTAAGCGAATTTCAGACCTGTCGGACAACTACTTCCTGTTTGGGACTGGACCGATATGAAAATGTGTTAACATGAGTATGAAAATTTCCGTCAAGCTTTTCTCAGAAACCGTACATCAGAATAATTTGAAATTTGGCAGGGTGGTTCACAACTACTTCCTGTTTTCGACTGGGCCGATTTGAAAATGTATCAACACGAGTATGAAAATTTCCGTCGAGCTTTACTCAGAAACCGTACATTAGAACAATTTGAAATTTGGCAGGGTGGTTAAGTATCACAAGTTGTACGTCCTAAGCGACTTTCAGACCTGTTGGACAACTACTTCCTGTTTGGGACTTCCTTTAGCGGGGGCATCCGTGTCCCATGGACACATTCTTCAATTTTTTTTAGTGAAATGTCATCCGAAGAGTATAAATGTTGAAAGTACTTAAACATATTTCAGGGTTCACCACACTGGTGGGCAAGGTGGGCGACAAAGTGGCCCTACTATGACCTGAAGTTGCCCTAAGGCGCCCCAAAAGCGAAGTCAAAGTGGTCCTGTCATTTCCCTCAGGTCGCCCGATGGTTCACATAAGATACTTGTCAATCTGGTCCAAATACTTCACCCAGACTACCAATTTATCAGTAAATGTTTAATTCCAATAAAAAACGGCAAACAATATGCGTATTTAACATTTTTCAACGATTTACGTCTTTCAAATGTATTACGCGCCATTTGTTTACCGGATGTGACTAGTTACCGGAAGTGAACAATGAAGGAAAGTAATGTACAATGGCCCATAATGAAAAATTGTAATTTTTGTCTCGCCTGCAACGAAAGTCGCCGGAGGCGAGACATATGTATGGGAATCCGGCGGCGGCGGCGTAAACACTTGACATCTTGCTTCGTATCTTTGTAAGCCCAAGCCCTAGGTCCATCAAATTTGGTCCAGAGGTAGCTTATGATGAGTACTTGCCAGTCAGTCACCTGTCACCTGACCTTGACCTCAATTTCACGGTCCAGCGACTACGTTAAAGTTTTAGGGTTACGACAGTTCCTCTGTAACTACGCATGGTAGGATGACAATATTTGGTGTATAGGTTGCTGATGACTAGTACATGACTGTCTGGTAGGTGTCACCTGACCTTGACCTCAATTTCACGGTCCAGCGACTACGTTAAAGTTTTTGGGTTACGACAGTTCCTCTGTAACTACGCATGGTAGGATGACAATATTTGGTGTATAGGTTGCTGATGACTAGTACATGACTGTCTGGTAGGTGTCACCTGACCTTGACCTCAATTTCACGGTCCAGCGACTACGTTAAAGTTTTTGGGTTACGACAGTTCCTCTGTAACTACGCATGGTAGGATGACAATATTTGGTGTATAGGTTGCTGATGACTAGTACATGACTGTCTGGTAGGTGTCACCTGACCTTGACCTCAATTTCACGGTCCAGCGACTACGTTAAAGTTTTTGGGTTACGACAGTTCCTCTGTAACTACGCATGGTAGGATGACAATATTTGGTGTATAAGTTGCTGATGACTAGTACATGACTGTCTGGTAGGTGTCACCTGACCTTGACCTCAATTTCACGGTCCAGCAACTACGTTAAAGTTTTTGGGTTACGACAGTTCCTCTGTAACTACACATGGTAGGATGACAATATTTGGTGTATAGGTTGCTGATGACTAGTACATGACTGTCTGGTAGGTGTCACCTGACCTTGACCTGAATTTCACGGTCCAGCGACTACGTTAAAGTTTTTGGGTTACGATAGTTCCTCTGTAACTACGCATGGTAGGATGACAATATTTGGTATATAGGTTGCTGATGAATAGTACATGACTGTCTGGTAGGTTCCACCTGACCTTGACCTCAATTTCACGGTCCAGCAACTATGTTAAAGTTTTTGGGTTACGGCTGTTCCCCTGTAACTATGCAGGGTATGGTGACAATATTTTGTATACAGGCCGCTGCTGATATTAAATGCTATTTACGTAATGCTTATGACGAAATTTATTTTCGTTACTGATGCGGAATACAGGCGAGACGTTTTTCTGTGTCCACACTTGTTTTGATAAACAAACACTTTAAATTGGTTTCAAACTTCAGTTCTTTCAAAGAGTATTGTACTTTAACAATTTTCTTTGATAAGTATATGAGCTCCACTTGACAGAATAAAAGATGTATAGTAATTATTGACATCATGATAAGTTCTGTAGATGGGTGTCCCATGAAGCAATTTAGATCGGCGCAACTTTTTCCAAGTGGAAGTGTGCTGAACAGAATTATTTCTGAGTTTAATGTTATGTTATTCTATCTATCTTCTTTGGAAATTTGCTCAGATAAACATGGCATGTTCATAACAAACTGTTAGGAATATTATAATGCAAGAACTCACGAATTAAGTTTATGTCTAGACATATACAAATATTTTTGTTATCTATTTTTATTTGTGAATACCTTGTACGGCTACAAGTACGATCAGTAGATCAAAAATAGTCCCTATATCTGGTGTTTTTTTCATTGATTAATGATAAAGGTAATGTGCTGTTTCATATTGCACATCATGAATAATAATGAAAAAGAAAGAAAAAAAACTGAATCTAATTGTGTTATGGTTTTAAAAGACAAGATAAATAATCCTGGAAATTGATGTAAATAATGAAAAAATATAACTACCTCGAAATTAATTATTTGTGCGGTCCCCCTGACTTCTCCCTAGTGTCTCCTGAAGTCTCCCTATCAGGGCCTGACTTCTCCCTGTTTGGCTGCCAGGGAGAAGTGACTTCTCCCTACTTTTTTAGAGTGTGGTGACCCCTGCATATACGACGTGAATATATTGGTGTAAAGTGGATACCTTCCCAATTATCCCATTACTGCTGAAGATGTTGACCTTTTTCCTACCCCTAATAAATATTAGCAAAATTTCAAATGAACATGTTCCTGTTTTAAGTTGTTAAGTAATTTTGAAGTAAGACAATAATCATCTTTCTTTAGCTTATTACCAATAAAGCAACCCCATATCTCACTACCATATAACAAAACAGGTTTCACAGTATGATCAAATAGGTGCATAATTGTTTTTATGCTAGGTCTTTTAGATTCAAAACATTTAGTCATTTTATAAAGCGCTTTAAGTCCTCGATTATGTCACTTTTAGCTTCCGTGAAGGATCAGCAGGTTGAAAAATCAAGTCCAAGGTATTTGTATGTTCTGCCCTTTTCAATTGGATTATCATTCAAATAAAAGGTGTTTTTAACTGTTTTCCCATTTTTATTAAAAACTATAGTTTTAGTCTTTTTAATATTTACTTCAAGGCCCCATGTCTTACAATAGGTATGTAATTTGTTAATAGATTTTTGGAGCCCCTTTGCAGTTTTTGATACCAATACAAGGTCATCTGCAAAAAGTAAACAATTTAAATTGACATTATTAAGATTAACAGGATCACAATCTGTTTCAAAAATTTCTGGCAGGTCGTTTATGAATATTTTAAAGAGGTTAGGGCTCAAGTTATCACCTTGTTTAACTCCAATATTAGATTGGAAGCTGTCAGTGACATATTTTTTTCCTATTTTAACCGATAGTTCAGTATTACCATACATTTGTTTTATAATATCATAGAATAGGTCACTTGCTCCTATTTTCCTTAATTTATAAAATAAACCTTTATGCCAGACCATGTCGAATGCTTTTCTAAAATCTACAAAGCAAGAAAAAAGCTGTTTGGTCTCTCCTGTGTATATTTATCTATTAAGGTTTTTAATACAAAAACATGGTCTACAGTCCTTTTACCTCTACAAAAGCCTATTTGTTCTTTCTTGATAATATAATATTATTTCTAGATATCATAAAGTTTTCTAATCTATTATTTAATATTTTGGCAAGATTGCTAACTACAGTGATTCCTCTATAATTTGAGGGATCATCTTTTGTTCCACTCTTAAAAATGGGAACAAGATATCCTCATGACCATTCTTTAGAATATTTGCCAGTGCTAAGTATTTTATTAAATGGTTTTTTTTTAATGAATTTAAAAGAATTGTCTAGCTGTTTTTAATCATTTCATTGGAAATAAGATGAAACCACAAGATTGTTTATTTTTTAACGAACTTATGGCTTTCGAAATTTCAGAATTTTTAGTAGTTATATCAAGCTCTGAAAATATATTTTCTTTTTCTAGATTATTAAGTAAGTTATAAATGTCAAACGGATGATTTGCAGGTTCTCTGTTTAGATCCTGGAAGAATCCTGGATAGTACTATCATTCACCCTACCGTCATTACAGATGTATTACAAGTTATTCGTTTCATGATAAAACATGAAGTAAATCACTGTAAATGGCTTCAACTAATTGACGACTTTCCAATTTAAAAAACGCCACCTAGTGTCCACTTCCGGTACTTAAAACTGTGGCTATAGTGGCAATTTGTCCTGTTGAAAACTTTTTGAAATGGACAATTGTCTTCAGGTGAATGACAGGTGTCAATATCTGAGTGAGGATGTTACTATAGTTCCCTGCTGTGTAAACATGATCGTTAACTAATTAACCAATGTTTATTTGGCCATTTACCTGATGCTTATAAAAGGTAGAACCCCAGCTGTTTTATAGCTTGATTAAACAAATTTACCAATGACATCCCTGTTCAAAGATTCAAACTCACCTGTTGCCTATGGCTACAGTAACATTCTGCCATGATGTTAATTAGATGAAAATTTAAGTTGGTCTAGGCAAACAATTAAAAAATAATACAAAATCTTTATTTTAAATATCATAGTCCTTTAGTGATGACAGCCGCGGTTTTTTTAATCGGAAGTAAAAGGGGAGATAAATCACGTAAAACTGAAAATGGGTCAATTAGTTATGTAATTATAAAATCATTTATACTAAATGCCAAACCGCCTTGGAAAAAATTAGCTTGCATTGTTTTATTATTCCATCAACGTAAATAATTAATGTAAATATGTTATTAATAGGACATCAAAGAGAGCATATATCCTGTTGCTCAACATTTTATGGTATCAGCATAATAGGGGGTGGCCTTGTCTATTCTCATATATCACTGCCTTTTAATTGGGGATGACATTGTACACACCAATCAGATGATACAATCAATTAGCACTGGACAGCCATGTGACCCTGGGGTGGTCTGACCTGTTCAGTGGGAAAGTCAGTTGGGCGTCTGGCAGGCATTGCAAAAGCAGCATTGTGCATAGTTATGTTCTTTTTACCCTCCCACCACTCCCTTGATTTATTTGTTTATTTTATATTAATATGTTTCTGCTTTTCATTTTTGTGTAGTGTTGTTTTATTAATTTTGTAATTGATGTAGTACATTTACCTCCCGTATGGGAGTACCACAGGATTGCTTATTAATGTTATATTTGTCATTTGCATATACTGTTGTAACTTGTGTTGTACTGATAATGACAAATAATAAAAACTGTGGTTGACTTTGCCCAAACCTGTCTTGTGTGTTACTTGAGAGTAAAGGATATTAATTAAGACAAGCTGCAATCTTCAGACATATCTGTGACCCCTCACTGAGCTCAGAATTTACAAGAGCACACACATTCACATATTGCATTGTTTCTGGTGTTGGTCTTGGTACATTAACACATGGGTAACTTCTTCACACCTCATACAATCAGAACATTTATCTTAAGTGGGTGGGGTAGGGGGGCAATCTGTGATGTCTTGTATTAATGTTATCATTTTATTACGAAATTATAGTAGAAAAAATTTAGATACAATAACCTGTTCGTGTTTAATGCTATGCTGCTGTTGTTTACTTGTTACAAAGTGTCCTTGACTTTTTCGGCCATTTTATTTTTGTTTCTAAAGGGACCATTCGTTGTTTACTAACGGTCACTGCTTACATAACTTAAATGGTATTCAGACAAACGGCAAGACTTAATCTGCCTTAACTGCTGTCTGACGACATCACCTGAAGGATTTAGAATAGACAACAATCAATTATTCCTAAATTACAATTCCGTTCAAATTGAGGTTAAATTTTAATGTGGAAAATCGCCTGATCAAAATAAAAAACCACCATAAATTGAAACCCTGTATATAATGAGTAAATAATTGTTGATTTCAGAAAGTACCCTTTTTATCTACAAAAGGGGCATACATGTAAGCTGAACCATATGCGGTAATTATAGGATAATTAATTGGGCGGAGTGAATATTCAAAATATGATCACTCGTGCCGTATAACGCATCTGATTAAACGTGCGCGCGGAACTTGTTCTGCGCACGAGTTTAATCTGATGCTTTATGCGGCACGAGTGATCATATTTTGAATATTCACGATGCCCAATTGATTATCCTATTTATTATATAGATCAAAATGTGTTTTCGTAAAACTTTAATGCTTAATCCTAAATTTTATGAACGGCGGCTGAATATCTGTATAGTAAAAAACCATTGTGACATTTTGGCGGGAACAAACCTGAGAGTGAAAATAAACGATAATTTTCATATGTGATTAACCGTGATTTCTGTCACTTGGAAAATTTGATATTTCATCTCTATCTATATAATAAACAGTTTTCATTTGACACGAAAAAAATCCTCTCCAAAATAGGTTTATTGTAGTATACAAATTCAAATTCAAATTTTAAACATCTAAACAGAGTTTGTAAGTACCAATTTGTTTCTTTGATAGTTAATAAAATGATTTTTATAATTAAAAATTAATTATGAAGCTTGGACAAAGAAATCTATAAAAGCAATTAGTTTTAGTGTAATAACTAATTTATGAACATTAATATATAAGATTAATACATCATACACAAAAGTTTTCCAGTGGGAATTAGTTTTTTAATTAGAACAGACCTTCAAAACACGCCCTTCTGGTCATGTGTTGCTCATACATAAATCTTGTTTACAGTTTTACTGCAATTGTTGTCTCAAAGCACCTCATATTAAATTTAAATTGATCAAGGAACATGAATAGACATGTAGTTAGATTGAACCGTGGGTTACAAATTTAGCTTTATAGAGATGTTACAGTCTTAGAAATGAGCACCGGTCCGACGGTCAGCAGCCAGTAAAAAAGGCCATCTTGCTGGTGGATTTGTCTGCCAAGTCGGCCCAACTGACAGCTAAAAATTACACGCCATGTTTCCTTCTATGTTGTGATTCTCAAATTGTAGCTATTAAACAAGTCGTTTATATCGGGTTTTATTACCTGTTCATGTCATAATTTTTTGGTTTAATTGGTCTATTATCTGTAATAAAATAATTTTAAACATTTGCTTTCTATTTATAAATAACATTTACATATAATGCCGTACACATGCACAGTTCTGGACTTTTCTCCAAATGGCAGCCTCCATGTTAAGGTATGTCGCCGGAGCAATACCAGGAAAGCCTTTAAAAAGACTGGCAGAAAATTCACTAAATGTAAGGGAAAGAAAGAAAAAATATGAAGAAAAAGGAGAAAAAACTTTTTTATGTACTCCAGAGAATAATATATTAAATAAATTTATTGCATGAATTAAAACAGTTTATTATTAATGACATTTACATGCCAAAGTTGACCCATATTGTTTTTTTTTTCTGACCTGTAAAAATTTGGGATCTACAGGTCCGACTGACCTGTGTATTCAAATCAGAATTTATTTGACTGATGTTAAATTAATAATAATAATAATAATTTATTGTCAAATAAATCACATTTAAATGATTTGTAACAGAAAACTAAATAAAGGCAAACAAACAAATAACGACAAAATAAAGTCTTTGAGTCTCCTATCCTCAGTTCTGATGAAGGTGTATAAAGGAGGCAAAACTCTGAGTTCGCAGAAAATTTAATAAATTTTTATATTTGTTTGTATTTAAATATCCAAATTAATCGAGACTTGATGAAGATTGATTTTTATTTTATTGAACAGATGATGACTTAGGGCTTACACGAGAGAACGATAGTGCGCAATCTCCCAAAGGTCATTCTTCAGAGACTGAATGATCAAGGTTGTAATAAAGGGTTGGGTCTAGGCGGGCGTGTAAGCCCTAAGTCATCATCTGTTCAATAAAATACAAATCAATCTTCATCAAGTCTCGATTAATTTGGATATTTTATTGAACTAGTGATGACTTAGAGGCTTCCACGAGATTTTAGAGCCATTACCACCTTGATCATTCAACCATATGAATAAACAGTGACTTATCTTGTGCAGAATAAAAACTAATATTTAAGTAAAAAAGAATCTAATCTATTATGTAATCTACATGTACATGGTATCAATATGCAACATGCTTTTCTAACCTCAAAAAAGTCTATATCAAGTTTGTGAATTAACCTTTGGGGTCACGTGATCGTAATGACCTTTGGGAGATTGCGCACTATCGTTCTCTCGTGGAAGCCTCTAAGTCATCACTAGTTCAATAAAATTAAATTGTCTTAATCAGAGGTATTACTAGTTAATTTACAATATCAAAATCTATCAATAATTATATTAATAAGCCTTCCTCCTCTGCTAACATAGTAACTTTACAAATAAGTCAATTTGTTTCCATTTGCAGGAACTGGTTCTTCATCAGATGAACCTGAATATACAAAGACACTTGAAATCATTACTAGGCTATCTCAGAAGTACTTGGTAAGAAACCAAAATAGAATTAGAATGTGTTACACCTCAAATGTGCAGTTCATGAAACATAACAGAATAAATTTTTTTTAAATAAAAACAATAGGGTATTTTATATAAACAACAAAAAATTATTTGATATAAAGTCGTGAGCATGTCAAAAAAGAAATAATGTTATACAGCTTAGATGTTATAAATATGTCAGGTAAATCAAAATGTGCAACACACATAAGCATCATTATTGTGATAGATGGCTCAAATTGGAACTAAAACCCAAAGTTTTACAATAAAATTGGCACAAAGTAGTTTGGACAGATCAGAATTAGTTCTGAAGTATAGTTTCACAAACTAGTGTGAAATAAAGTAGACATGAAATTTTTTTTGAATGTATGTGTTAATCAAGGTTTTACTGCTGTTCATTAATATTTTATCATGATTTCAGAATACAGGACAAAAATCATCTAAAAAAGGAAATGACAATGTAAGTATTGCATTGTTTACAATGTTATGGTTAGCCCACTTTTCTGGCTGGAAGGAGATAAACCATCATTATTCTTTTGTATCATTTTCACCTTACTTTGGCAACCAAATGTGCCATTGTGTTTTTAGGTTTGTATTAAGTTTAAATTGTCTTATTGAAATTATTGATTTTCGCCCTGTATGTACAATTTAGTTGCTGAATGATAACTTGAGAAAGATTCATAGTGATGATCCTTATAACACTGATACTTAAAGAATTTTTAGTTTCCACATGATAATTCAAAATAAAGCTACATTGCTAAGGGAGGGGGTATCGGTGTATTATGAACATACTGTTTTATTTCAGTTAGTGTAATAATATTATCAGTTGAAGATTTTTCCCTTTTTTTTATGCTGGGTTTTTTTTTTTTTTTTTTTTTTTTTTTTTGTAAATCTCGCTTTTGACGATTCAAATGCAGATGTTGCATCTATCAATTGGCTGTGAGAGGTATCATACACAAGTTGAGTTTGTTGACATGGCACTGTAATAAAATTATCTTCATCTAAAGCAATTAAACTTGTTTGGATCACCTGAAAAATGCTGACAGTGTATAAAAAAGTATAAGAATAGTAATGAAGTAGGGCACTGTGAAAAACTGTCTGATTTGGTAAGTATTTGATCTGCATCATGGGCAGAAGTTTAAAAACAAAACTCTTGTGGTATTACACATTATATAAATATAATGTGCTGCAGTATTATGTAAAATAAAACATTTCTGTGAAGGAATTAGTAAAGAGTAACCTGTTGACTGGGCTTTACTCAGTTCACATAGCTTTTTTACACAATACAATATGCTTTGTCATTCTCTAGGGAGTGTGGCATTTATTTTGTTACTCTTGCATCTTTACAGAGTCAAGAAAGAGGTTATGAAGGAGATGAAGAGAATACAAGTGGGTCACAAGTATCGTCCAGTGGAAGCCCATATGATTTTGAAGATGAGGCAATGTCTGAAGATTCACCTTCTGAGAAGAAGAAAAAGACAAAGAAAAATGATAAGAAAGCAAACAAACAATCCAAAAATAGTAAAAAGTCACAAAGTATTAAAGTTGCACCTTCTACAAAACAAGACATTAATAAAAAAGTAACCCCACCTAGAACACAAGACAAGAGTGTCAGATTTTCAGGGGACTTTGATTCTGCAGATAAAGAAAAAGTAAAATTACCAAAGACACCATTTCCGAAAACACCAGTATTAGCATTAGAAAAAATTGATGTTCAAATGATTGAGGAATCTCAAAGACAATTAAGAAAGCGAAAGGTTGACACTCCAGAACCTGTGTCAACAGTGACAAAAGTTACAAAAGACTCAGTTGAAAGAGTTAAGGCAGAACCTAAAAATAAAGTAACCAAAATTGATACCTCAGTTGTTTTACCGTTAACAAGAAAAATTATACCAGAAATGGTACAGGACTCTTCTACACCAAATGAAATTGTTAGGACAAAAACATTGAGAAAAAGTGGAAATGATTCCTGTTTTGGATTTGATGAAATAAAAAGAACGTCGTTACCTGTGTCTCCTGTTCGTAGGTTGCCTATAACGCCTCTTTCTGACTATGCATCAATGGACACGTTTTCACATGAGGTGTCTATGGAAGATAGTATTGAGAAATCTAAGGATCCTTCGCCTACACTGTTTTCCATGGAAGAAGACGGTATGCGCTATTTATAGAAAAAAGAATTATATTTCAACAGTATAATTTTGAAAACATGAATATTTAATTTACAAGACAGTGAAAATTGCAGTACACCCAATACTCGATTGTTGTTGGATATACTTATATCTGTAAACTATAGTGTATTTAGAATGCAGATATAAAGTATTAAAATTTGGATATCTGATTCTATATTGACCTTTAAATAAATTGTAAATTATGTGGCCTTCAGACAACCCTTAGCTTGTTGAAACATTCAATAGGGCAGTTATAAAGAAGTTGATAATTTGTGGGTTACATCTATTTATTTCTATAAATAAGATTCTGCAAATGGTTTGAAATTTGTTGTTGTAGAGAATCAGTTTTATCAAAAAGTTTGCCTGAAAAAGGGATAAAAGCTTAACTATTTTGCCATTAAATATCTTTGATATGAGTGGCGTTGAGGAGTCTTGATTTGAGAAATGTTCATCTGATATTGCAATACCTAACACTCAATTTTTTTAAACAGATTTCAACGATCTCCAAGTAAACAAAAGTACTAGTAAATCCTACTCAAAACAGAAGAAAAGAATATACACAAAGAAACAACAGGTAAGCAGGTGTTTTGTGATTTTTCTTTTGATTAAACTGTCAAAAGTTTACACCAAATGCTTTAACATATCAAGATGTATGTTATGATACAAAATGTTGATTCAATTACTAATTAAAAGTGAAATCAAACAAAGTTATAATACACTGCATTGTTTGTCGTTTATGAACACAGTTATATATAGCATTCAGAATATCTATGTATTGTGTAATGTGACCCCTGATCCCTAACACTTTCTTTTATTCTCAAACTTAATTATAATATTTACAATGGTCAATAGATACATACAGTTCAGATGAATATTTGTGAATATCTTGACTAGATTACTATTTATGAGCTGTTTAATATGAACTGTATGGAAACAATCTTTTTTTTATC
Source organism: Limnoperna fortunei (assembly GCA_944474755.1). Lineage (NCBI taxonomy): Eukaryota > Metazoa > Mollusca > Bivalvia > Mytilida > Modiolidae > Limnoperna > Limnoperna fortunei. The sequence continues at coordinate 48,909,018 of OX104113.1, forward strand.
AAGGTCAGAGGTTATCATGTTCAAGCTGTACTAGGGACTTGTATTTTCATTTAAATCCGAAGTAATTACCAAAAATCTTATTAATAAAATATTATATACAGTAACTATTTGTTTTAACAGGTTGCAAAGTCAAACGAATGGGCAGAAAAGATGAATATTGAACTGCAGGAAATAGAAAGCTTTGAATTAAGTATTGAACAGGACTAAGTCTCAACATGTAATATTGACTTTATTATGTAAAATTTAGATCTTTCTGACTTTTAATATACATTTATTTTTATACTTCTGATGTTTGATATATACCAAAAAATGAATTATGTTTAATTAAACTAAAATTTAAAGCAATTAAAATCAATTTATTTCATGAAACAACTTTTTAAAAATATATTTCCGTTTTACATTATTTTATTTTAATTATTTAATAATGTGGTGCAAAATACAAATTCTCATTTTATATTTCCATTTTTCTATCATTAATGATTTAATATTTAATATTTTAGAAACGAGTTGAAACAATGGTTGTGATGACAACATTTACAGTTAACATTATTTCCTATAAGTGTCAGATAACTGCTGTTCTTAATAAATTCAAATGTTTTTTATAACCCCACACAGTTGCTCTTTATTATGGGATACTCTCTGTTTAGACACGAGTGTCTGTCCATCTCTCTGTGCCTCAGTCTTTTCCAGATGATAACTTAAAAATGTGTCAATTTTGTTTAAACTTTGCACAGCTGTTAAGTACTATAAAATGCAGATCTAGTTCAATTTACAGCACAATTTAATTTGTAACTTGTGACTTTAGGCCAATTCAAAATTTAAAATTTTAATTTTCAGCACAATCCCATTGGTAGTTTTTCGTTAAGGCCAATTAAAAAAAAATTGTCTAAAATTGGTACGGTAGTTTTCACAAGATTACTTAAAAAATGGATTCTGTTAAGACTTTGCACAGTACTATAAAATAAAATTCAATTTTTCAGCACAATCCCAATTGAAGTTTTGAGTTTGGCCAGTTTAAATAATTTTTTATAGGTCCAAGGTTAAGGTAAAATTTAGTTCCGAGATGGACTGTCATCATGCTTAGCTGTTCCTATAGGCTGATTTGTAATTCAGTAAAATGTAAGACAATACCAGTGTTCAATCTAAAGCGTGCCATTCCCGCATTTTTTGTTGAATTGACGAGCTTAAAAAAACCTCCTGGGTCATTACTGGGGCAACGTAAATTTTTATTGCTTTAAGAAATTCCCACATAGTCAACAGCTTTGTGAAAGTCCCTTTAAAATATACCGGAAATTTAACTGTTTTCTCAGTACGATTTTTATCATGTACAATTACAATTGAGCAAGCGTCTAAATGACGTAGACAATATATTATAGATTTTTTTATAACGTGTTGTTCATGCTTCAAGATGAAGCGTATTTCTTCATATTTTACTCCCATTGGAGATAAATGTGCACACTTTTTGTCCGGTTGTCCTGTCTCTATATTGGTTTTATTGATACCTAGCTATAAATTTTGGCCCCCTATGGTAAGTTATTAGGGCCATCATGACCCCCTTAGGCCAAATTCTAGATTGAACACTGCATTACAACATAGTGGGGTATCATTTAATGTTCCATTAGATGCCCTATTTTTGGTAATTAGTACCACAGTTCATATATGTATATATCTTATGGTTACTGTGCAATTAGGTGTTGGAATTTTTTAAGTACTTGCATTTAATATTGTGTGCTCTGTCAACACAAGTTGAACAAAAAAATAATGTACAGTAAATTGCTTCAGTTTATTTCATAGTCATGTCATTAGTAATCTCTTTGTAGTTATGTATTGAACATGTAAAATGTTCTATTTATTAATCAAGTGTACTGAATGTAGTGAGGAAAAAAAAAAGTCGCATTTCACAGGCAATGAGTTTATATGCACATTATTGGTTTAAGTGTCAAAAATGTTTGCTAGTCTTTATCATGTACAAAGAGTTTATATGCACATTATTGGTTTAAGTGTCAAAAATGTTTGCTAGTCTTTTATGTGAAAGAGACATGTATTAGGAAGAACTGTAAAGTTCAAAAGTTTTTATTTTCTTTTTGCTTATGTTTAATATCCATGTTTCTAATATGGCTTCCACAAGTTTGTACCTCTCTGTTACACACAAAATTATTATCATTATCACTAAGGTTATATGACATTTAATTAGCAGTCAGTTGATGGCTGTCTTTGACTGTACATGAAAGAGTATTTCTTTGTGTAAACAATATTTTATTGAATAAATGTACAAATATGTCAAAAATTTTACAATGTTAGTAAGTGGACATTTAAAGAAAAGGATTCGGAAAAAGCAGCATGCTTATTTAAATCTGTTTCCTAAGAAATATAACTATCATAAATTGGATATATTATCTGGAAAAATCAGAACATGACAGAATCGATTATATTACACTAAACTGACAATTGAATAATGTTAAATACAATATAATATAAGTCAGGGTTTGAAATAAGCACTCACCCACGGGCCAATGGCCCCTAAAATTTGCTGTGGGCTACTAGAATGTTTACCTATTTTGTATAGAACCATATGGATGGACTACTTAAAATTCAGTTGTGGGCTACCAAGCCAAAATTCTTAAGTTAAAACTGTATAAGTGAAATAAAGAAAAAAAAAGGACAAAGCTAAGCAGTGAATCTCTTAGCTCAGTATTTATAATATAGTTTTGAACATGTTTTTTAAATAAAAAGTTTTGGCCAGTTCTGTGAATGTTGCTTTATGGTTGTAGAAATCAGTGACAGAAAGTAAAACGTGTGTTTTGAAAGATCTTAATAAATAAGTTATTTATTAAACAGAATATGTTCATTTGCAGTCCTTTATTATAATTTCATGTTTGTTGTTAGGACCTAGTATTCCTAGTTATTAATAAGGTATTTCTATCTCTGTTATATGAAATACAATAAATGTTGTATACAATGGTATCTATGTAAATCTGGTATTCATAAGGCTTATTCCAGAAAAACTTGTATGTGGGTTGGGAAAAAAAATTGGCAACACCCTCAACCCAATGCAATTAAGAATTTCCTTAAATATCTTTTTAAAATATATTTTTGTAATGTTAGACCCTTACCACCCATAGTGTTCTATTTCAAGTGATTTTCAACACCCTGACCCTTCCTTAATTGTTTCCCCAAGGCCTATTCTGAAATTATCAATTGTATTGTTGTATTTAACCAAATCAGTCAAACTTATTTAATTTAATAGGTGTAATTAGGCTGAAGCTGTCAGATGACCACCCACATACATGTTTTTTTTCTGGAACAGCCTGAAGTAGGACAGATTGACTGTCTGTAGTCTATATATTTATATGAAATTCTATTAAAATATTCTGGCAATTCTATTGTTTGTAATTTTTTTTCAATTTGCATACTTTCAACTTGTTTTAAAAAAAAACTGGCTTTATTTAAAAATTATGATATGGAAGAATTGTTTTTGGGCAAGTTGCATCTAATGCAAATCCAGGTTATAGTATGGTGGATGTAAAGTTGGTGTGTTTTAAGGATTAATTACACAGTATTTATTACTTATTTGTGAAGCTTAGTCCATTTTCAGCTACATTCATTAACCAAAGTACTTATTTTGTGCCGTCATATAACTTCTTTATTTTTAATTCTGAGTATTGTTGGCATGTCTGTTTATATTGCCAGTTTCTCCTTACACTAGATGGATGTGGTTTCTGGATGATAAATCAGATACTTTTGACAGATGGCAACCTTACTTGGGTATTTGATGAATGATTCATTCTGATTTTTTAAGTTAAAGGTTATACTTAGATAAAAATAGATATATGTGCTGGAAGCTAGTTTATTGTTCATAAGGAAAATCTCGGATTGTTAGCTTCTTGTTAGGTGTATGCTTATATATGACACAAAGATCAATTTCTACTGTGAGGTCGTTAATACAAACTGAAATTTTTACAGAATTATCACTAACAGGGTATACATTTTGAGGTCTAGTATAAAATTTGATAAAGTGGTGTGAATCCCCACTAAAAACACTATTTTTAGGTTACTGCATCTAAGATCAAGGTCATAGTTACTTGCAACAATCCACATTGGTGCAGGAATCTTCTTGTTACCAGATTGGAAACGTTGATGAGATGAAGAAGGGCATCATTAATTATAACAAACCAAATTAATGCAGGAAACTTGGTTTCCAGATGATATAAACTTAAATGCATGTATGTTGGGGGAAAAACAATGTTTGGAAATACCTATTCCTGTTATGGTCACAGTGAAATGTTGGGAGTCCTACATACAGTTAGACTAAAATAAGTGCAACAGAGATATTTTCTGTTCAACTCAAATGGTATTCCAGCGAAAAAATATATTTTCCCAGAAGAAATGAAATGACAGAGTTCCTACTGAGTCTGAGACCATTTCATCCAAAACAAGACTAAAAATTATTGCAAAAAGGTGTTTTTCTGACCAGAATCAAAGAGCCTTGAATAGGTTTGAAACCAAATGTGTGTGATTACATATAAGTTGTCTGTTGATCATAGTTACTAAATTTAAAACAATTGAGGTGAGTATTCTGATTAAGGCATCTGGATCTTATGATGCCACCTTTCTTCCAAATGTGATATTAAATTCGTAAGTGAGATCGTTTCAAAGAAAATGCTTTTCTATGCATGATGCCTTGTTGAATTTCTAATCAGCAGAAAAACTCAATATTATTAGCGAACTCTCAGCTTTATTTCTGCATGATTTGGTTTTAATGTGTAGGACAGTTTCTCATATTTAAAGCTATGTGCCACTGTGTCAGCCATTTAGGCTTTAAAATGAATGCAAAAAACAAGTGGTTTGTTTGAAAGCAAATTTTAAAATTTGAGCCAATCAAAACATATTAGCAGTCTTGAAACATCCTAACAAGTCAGAGTTTCTGTCCACATGTGACCACGAAACCCTGACAAACTTAGCTAGGAAATTCCCCGGCTAGAAGTCACTATTTTGATTGGCTACATCATACCTGAATATAGCCAATCAAAAGCTCGCTTTTATTCACGAATTGGTAATCCCGATGTCGATTGTAAATAAACCAAACAGATGTGTTGCATAGACCATGTAAAAATTAATGTATTTTGTACAGCAGTGTTAATAGTTTGTTATTACTGCGTTATTTATTAGTTGCATTACGTTTTCTTCCCACTCAAGAATGAACAAGAATTACTACTGCCAAACACTTGCATCTTTCAAGAAATTTCATTAGTTGATATTTTGAAGGTTTGACTTCATAAAAAAATCTTCTAGCCCGGGAATTTCCTAGGTACGTTTGTCAGCGTTTCGTGGACACAGAAACCCTTACTTGTGAGGATGCTTGAAAACTCAAAATAAAAAATCTATTCTGATTTAATTTCCTAAAAGGTTAGATTTAATGTGTGGAAGTTCTATGTTAAGGCCCATTTAGGGTACATTTTTGCTAAATTACAAATCCATCTGCCAAGTGGTTTGTTAGGAAACAAATATTGAAATTTCAGCCAATCAGAAAACATTAGCGCCATGTAGAATCTATTATCAGCTAAAAGATAACTATCCAAGTTTCATTTCTGCATAAATCCGTTTAATTGTGTGGAACAGTTCCATAGCAGAAATTGTGAAATGCTTTTTCCCATATCGTCCTACATTAAGCTGTGTTCCAGGGCGATGGCCATCATGGATTTTTGATCAGCATTGTAACTTTTTATCGGATCATCCATGTAACATTTCTACAATATTTTTTTTAATCAATTTGCCACATGATTTTTGAGCAGATTTTTCACGAATTGGTAATCCCGATTACCAATTAGAATGCATTTGTGGCACAGACAGCCATGTTGAATTTCCAATTGGCTCAAAAAACCCAGCAACTATTCCAGCTTACTTTCTGCATACTTTGGTGGTTTAATTGTGTGAAACTGTTGAAGAACCAGTTTGTATGTTTTTTTGCCATAAGGTGGTGGCTATATTAGATTTTGCTATGGCACAACAAATTCAAACTTTCAAATATTCCTGGCAAGTTTGGTTTTAATTGGCGGCATGGTTTCAGAAAACGTAAAAGTGTAAAACTCCAAGGAACTTGCACAGTATTTTTACTGTGAACCAGATATATATGGCAGCAGAGATGTGCAATACTTTATTGCTAGATCAACAAGGGTAAAAAAGAGCATTTATGTTTTAGTTGTATTTATTCTGTAGTTCTTACTTTAGAACATCGATACAATGAAATAAATACACATTACATACATTATGTGTAGGTACAACTACCTGTATCACGTCGAGACAGTGGTGTACAATCGTATCACTACGAGACGCGTAGCGTCGAGTTGTGATGCGGAATGTATGCAACTGTCGAGACGTGATACAGGTAGTTGTACCTATACTTAAATGTATGTAATAAGTTTATCTAAAATTAAGAAGTATAAAATGGGGCTGAACAAAACTGAATGTTTAAAATTTTTAATAAACGTTCAACGAAGAATTTGTTTATAAAATATAGGCCCTAACGTCACACGTATTATGACGTCATATCTCATTCATAGAATGAAAGTCATTCACCGAATCATTGGTTATACCATTCATTGTGACGTCAAGAAGTAGTTCCGACAAAAGTACATCTTGTATCACATATATAGATGATACAAGGTTTTGTATCACACATGTTGTATCAATCGCTAATTTTACAGATTTTGACGAAATACATACTTAATTTTAGATAAACACTTAAATCACCATTTGATTTGCAGCAATAGGACAAGGACAAAGTGTTGAAACTTATTAATTAGGTACTGTAGAAATGTAAATTAGACAGTGGAGAATAGAAAATTATTCAACCATGGAAACAAAAAATCAGTATAAAATTACGAGTGAACTCCTTTCAGGCTTCTCCTTTACAAGTAGTGGGATCTCTGTAGTTCTGAGATCAAAATTGTCACAGGAGCTTCATGTAGTTGCTATTTATCAGGAAGCATTGATATGCACCAGTTATTTAGTTTGCTGGCAGTGGTGAATAAGAAGAGTAAATTTACGATGGCCGACATCTTAAATGAAAGCAGGACCTACTGGAAAATTTGTGTTTAGTTCAAATTGATTAAAAAAAAGTGGTTTCAGATATGGTTGTAAAAGTAAAAAAATATATTTTTTGTAAATATAAGACAAATACAAAATGTAATAATTTCCATCATCTGCAAAATTTTCCTTTTTTATGCAAAGCATATGTTTAACTATTGCTCATCACACAACTACATTTATCTTAGCTAGCTTTGCAGAAATTGAAGGGGAATTAGAAAAAATAAAGGATTTTCTATTTTTATGATATGGCAGCAATCTGTAGTTGGAGGGCAGGTCAGGGATACAAACCTTCTAATCAGGTCAGGGATACAAACCTGCTAATCAGGGATCCGGAAGTTTTCCCTGCCCATTTCGGTCATTAGAAGTTCTTATACAATCTTTACAAAGTTTTTAGACAACAGCTCTGTGGTTTCAGAAGAGAAGATTAACAATGTACAAATAATCAAATGACAGTCACAAAGTAATAAACCAGAGGCTCTCAAGAGCCTGTATCGCTCACCTGATTTTATAGGAAATGAAGATGGCATTTCCCTGATGTTAAAGTTAGTCCTGTAATTTTCAATAAACTTTAATTAGGACCATCCAAACAATATTAATAGAAAGCTTTGTTTCATTGGTTAACCGGTTGTATTGAGAAGATTTTTTATTTGCCCATAGGGTCCAATGTTAAACCAAGTCCTGCGGCGGTGGTGGCCATTTTGGATTTCCAATTGCCATAAAAAACATAAACTTTATAAAGGACCATCCAAACAATATTGCTAGTAAGTTTTGTTTCCATTGGTTGACCGGTTTCAGAAAAGAAGCCTTTCAAACTTTTTCCCATAGGGTCCTATGTTAAATTAAGTCCTGCGGTGGCAGCCATTTTGAATTTCCAATTGCCATAAAAAACACAAACTTTATAGAGGACCATCTAAACAATATTGCTAGTAAGTTTTTGTTTCCATTGATTAACCGGTTTCAGAGAAGAAGCCTTTTAAAACTTTTTCCCATTGGTTTCTATGTTAAACTAAGTCCTGCAGTGGCGGCCATTTTGAATTTCCAATTCCCATCAAAAACACAAACTTTATAGAGGACCATCCAAACAAAATTGCTAGTAAGTTTTGTTTTGATTGGTTAAATGGTTTCAGAGAAGAAGCCCTTTAAACTTTTTTCCCATAGGGTCCTATGTTAAACTAAGTCTTGAGGTGGCGGCCATATTGGTTTACCAATCAAAATAAAAAACACAAACTTTGTAAAGGTCCATCCAATGAACATTATGGCCAAGTTTGGTTTCAATTGGCCAAGTGGTTTCAGAGAAGAAGATTAAAATGTAACTAGACAAAGTCGATCTAGCGATCCCTGATACCTAAAATTTCTAACGTTTTTCGTGGACTTCGACCTTGAAATTTGATGGATTTCCCCCAAAATCAAAAGGCTTTTTACCAACCTGATATATAACAATATCCCAAAGTTTCATTCAAATCGGATGCAAACTTTTTGAGTTATTGTCCGGAAACAACTTTTATGTTAAAATTTTTAACGTTTTTCGTGGACTGTGACCTTGAAATTTGACGGATTTCCCCCAAAATCGATAGGCTTCTTACCAACCTGATATATGACAATATCCCAAAGTTTCATTCAAATCGGATGTAAACTTTTTGAGTTATTGTCCGGAAACAACTTTTTTGTTAAAATTTCTAACGTTTTTCGTGGACTGTGACCTTGAAATTTGACAGATTTCCCCCAAAATCGATAGGCTTCTTACCAACCTGATATATAACAATATCCCAAAGTTTCAGTCAAATCGGATGTAAACTTTTTGAATTATCATCCAGAAACCAAATGTGGACGGACGAACGGACGGACATGAGGACCACTATATACCCCCGACTCTGTCCAGCGGGGGTATAAAAAGTTTACAGACGACGACGACGACAACGACGCCGATGGATGCAAAGTGATAACAATAGCTCACATGACTCTTTAAAACAGGACAAAATAGACATCTACAAATTTATTTATGAAATGAAATGACTATATAAACAAAATGAAAACAAGATTACATGATCATGGTCTCAATCATTTCAGCATAATCTTTCACCTTTATCACTACTATGTGTTCAGAACTAAAATTAAAGGATAAAATAATGACAACCTCAAACTTCCATCCCTATAAAACAAAATATATTTAACAAGCTATATATCCTATATGTAAGTGAAACAAATGACAGAATACAGTATATATGTAAGTATCAAATCGAAGTCCAACATATACATCTAATACCATTTGTTCAGTTTTTTTAAGAAAAGTGCAAGATAATAAGTATGATAAATGATATGAAAATATAGCTGATATCAATGCAAACAATAAAAAAACCAATATCAATAGATATAAACAGCTTTCAGTTCTATTTATTAAATTGTTGTCTCTCAAGCTAAGTAGAATCTAATGTTTTGGAACTAACTTGTTTTATTATTACTTATCAAAACAACCCAGATCTTATTTTTTGTAATGTTTATTAGGAAAGCTGTTCTTTAAAGAAAAAAATTACAAATATAAAAATTTAATTCCATACTTTAAATATGACTTTTTAAAAAACTTCCTCCTACTTGAATAGTCAGTATGCCTAAAAACTGCACTACATAAATAAAGCTTAACAGTAAACACAAAATATATTTACATATTTGTTGAAATAAACTTCAAAACCAAAAGAAAACACAAAAAAACAGAAGCCAGCAGTTAAAATTTAAAATGCAGTCAATGAATGATAATATTATAGTACATAAAGACTGGTATAAAGTATCATGCATTTTACTGTGCTACTTATCTCCCCTCCCCCTACTTTAATCTAGTTCAAATGTTCCTTAAAATTTCATCTTAAAGCATAATATCTACTGCAACTAATATCTCATCATCAATAGGAAATTAAAACAAAACATAACAATTGTGTCCTCAAACACACAGCCGCCAATCATACAATGAAATTTGATTTATCAATGATTATAATCATGTTCATTTCCCTGCTTGTTTCCTTAACATCACATAAATCTTCTCCTTCAGCCAGTCTTTATTGTGTGGTACGTAACTCCCATAATTCTTCTGAAACCTGCAAAAAATTAATCTTAATATTAACTTTTATTCTTAATATCGAAATATTATGTTGCAATAAAAATCAGATGTTCAACAATACATGTAAGTATAAGTAACACGGTGAATGCCTACTTTTTTTTCATGCTTGTTTCCTTAACAAGACATATATTTTCTCTTTTAGCCAGTCTTTGTTGTGGGGTAGATAACTGCTAAGATTCTTCTGGAAACTGTAAAATATAAATATTCAGTACATGGTTCATCAACTTTTTTTTTCTTTTAAAGGAAAAAGAGAAAAATTCATGTACATGTTGTACATGTAAATTAACATATATAAATTCATTTCACATTTTTTTCCATTTACTAATCGAAAATAAAATACCAAAAACATATTTTTAAAAAACCAGTCAATTATACTACCCCACAACACAAGGAGACTAGAGATTTTATGTTTTAAAACATGCCAACATCAACAATAAATAACAACGGTTCCAGTATAGATTTTACATTTTGTTAGTTTGTATACTTGTGCTCAAAAAAGCAAAATTTAGAGATTTTGTATTGGTATATTGTGGATAATAAATATTATAATTTTTTTTATTTTTGAGGTTTAAAAAATAATTTTCATTTTCTTTATGCATATAGAGAGCCAAATGTTATTTACTATACAAATGTGTAAAAAATCGATCAAAGACAGAAATGGCCGCAGGGTTCACCACAAAAAAAAATTCAAGGGTGGAGGAACCGTACTCGTCAGACATGTCGATTCCCTAATACCAACTGAATGCAAAAAATAAATATATAAATATTCACCATATGTTTTTAATGTTTTTTTTTATCCAGCATTCTTAGATGGTAAATGTTCAACATATATTATTCAATAAATTAATTTCTTTCCATATTTGTGAATAGATTAATTAATTGAAGAGCTTACAAAACTTGCCCTACATCTTATCATAGTCTTCCCTTTGGTTGATAAAATACAATTTTGTGTTTCCTTGCAGTGTAATTTGGGATTGGATATGGGTTATTATCTTATCATGGTGAAAACCTTCTACCCTTGACACTTTTTATATTTTCTAAAGAAGTATTTGATTTCTATGTCCACAATAATTGCCTTTTTTAAAAGAAAATTTCAGTACTTCCATAAAAAAAATTGTGCATCCAGAGACATGCAATTATATGTCTCTAGTGCAACTGACCTTGGATTACTGAAATTAACATACAGAATAATTGCTGTTTTTATTTTATGACTGAATTGATCTCAGTTTCATAAAATGTCAATTAAAATGTTACAAATTCAATAAAATGTTCACATGTAATATTATAAGTTTAATTCTTGTTTATATCCGTTTTTACTATGATGTAGACTCGGGGATCCATGTAACGCTTCTAGATGCATATTGTACGCATGTTTTCAGTTCTTGCCACACTATTTCAACATCAAACGCATCCCTGTTCTCGTAGGTTAAAGCTATCGTATGCGTACGGATTTCCGTCTAGTTTGTTCCGTCTCCGATGCGTTATTAAATATTCTCACAAATGGCGATCGATATGTTACCTGTGTTTCTTCATCCGATTATCCACAGGTAACAATCACTCGGGCGGAAAATATGCCTAATTAGGATGTTTATTTAACAATAAACGTGTCATGGCTGATGGTCACCCTTTATAGTTGAAAATTAAGCGATGGTAATTACACTCGCTCGTGGTTTAAAAAGTGAAACTGAGAATGTGGCGACGTACATGGATTTTAAAGTGGCGCTTGGAAATGAAGCGCGGCGGGGAAAAAATCAAGCGTGGCGGCCCTCCACGCTAAAACAGCCTGTGGTGAACCCTGGGCCGAATTTCATTAAAAATTAACTAAGTCGGTTAACAGGAAGTAGGTGAACGACAGACCCCAATAGAATCCCATCTTATGGGAGCCCATGCTGATGCTGCATACCAAATTTCAAGAGAACGTGATTAGTAGTTGCTGAGAAAACTGTTACAAAACTTTTTTTCCCACCTGCCCGCATGCACGCCCAACATTCGCCATACTATAACCCGGATTTTCACTCTGTGAAATCCGGCCAAAAAAAGCAGTAGTACACAGTTACAAAAGTTATTGTATCATTTCAAACCATGCAATTATCATATATGGAAAAAAAGGTTTTAAATATATTTAAATGTACACTGTTCATGTGTACAGTAAAACCCTTTCATTAAATAATAAAATATTATTTGGATTAAGATTAATTTGCATGTTTTAAATTAATTCTTAATGTCCCACTCTGATTTATACTTACACTAAACAGCTCAGGTCTGTGAGTTGATCAATGAAGTCAAACAGCTGACTGATATCATATGTGATGGATGGACAATCAGGATTTTGTCTCTTCAAGTGTTCTTCATAAATCTTACAGATTCCTGCAAATTTTCAATTTATTTTAAAAATGTACATGTTAACTTGAAAAACTGCTCTGTGAAAACAATTAGTACCTGGAAATATCCCTCTGTGATCTGTTTACTTTTGTTTCATTATTCTTTTTAAAAAAATCTATACTACTTCAAATGTATGGTTTAAGTAAATAACACGGTATATCTCTATTAATTAAAATACTCCTTTTAAAGAAACATTGTACTCCGGGAAGAAACTTTTACTTTTGTACATGTTGACCATGAGTACGTTTTTGTTGTTTTATGCCTAGCAAACAACTTTTCAGTTTTAAGGATTTGTTTATGTCTGCTTTGTACAAGACTAAAATGCCTCACTGGATTTTTATTATAATGTAACTCTACTTAGACATTGTATTCTAAGCTGATCCCTTTTGCTCATACCACCAACCACAGAACAAACAAATAACAATTTTAATATCTTGGTTTGACCAGATTGGGGATCAAACCCATGATCTTTTGTGCACCAGGCAGTTTGTCTACTACATACTTGAATGTGGAAGAGAGAAAAATTTGCTAGGTTATCATTACAGTGTACATGTAAAACAAAAACAAAACATGAAAAGTGTATTTTTATCAACATTTTGGGTACTTCTCATAAAATGAACATTATTCACAAATTCTAAATGGAAGAAAAAGTAATACAGAATTATGACTACGGGTGCACCATACCTTCCAGGCATTCATTTAATGATTCATAATCTGAGTATGTTCTTGTGTCTGGGCGACTGTTGGGTTGTACAAGTAAAATTGTGTGAGACTGAAATGAGATAAAAAGAGAGATTATTTAAAATCTGATAATGCACAGACTATTGGGTGTCATATTTGTGATATTGATCACAAAGACTGGATTTAGCAGGCTCAGCCACTCTGGCTTAAGTACATTGACTTATTCCATAAGCATACATTTAACGGTTTTTATTTTTTGTGTGTGTGTGTAATTAGTTTCTGTCAATAATGTCCTGTTGGACTTAAAAACCAGGGTTGAGATAGGGAACACTTATACTTACATACTGAAATCTGCTGTTGCCACTGCTTAAAAAAGAATATTAAAAAATTGAAGAATGTGTACATGGGACACAGATGCCCCCGCCAAATTTAGTCCAAAACAGGAAATAGTTGTCAGACAGGTCTGAAAGTCCAATAGATCGTACAACTTGTGATACTGAACCACCCTGCACAATTTCAAATTGTTCTCGTGTACGGTTTATGAGAAAAGCTTGACAGAAATTCGTACTGACGGACGGTCGTACGTAAGTACAAATGAAGTCGCAAACTGGAAGTAGTTGTCCGACAGGTCTGAAAGTCGCTTAGAACATACAACTTGTGATACTGATCTACTCTGCCAAATTTAAAATTGTTGTCATGTACAGTTTCTGAGAAAAGCTTGTCTGAAATTCATACAGACGCATGTATGGACGGACATGAGTAAAACTTAAGGCCCCCAACATGTCGTCGCTGGGGCATAAAAAAACACAAATACAGCCTAAAAGTAAATTTGCATTTACACTAGTACATGTATATACAAAGGTGCTTCAAATGGACTACGCCCCATTTGTTTATATAGACCCATATAGAAAAATCGTGTTTGATAAACAATGAGCTCCAATTGAGTTAACAGTCATTATTGATATGATGATTTCAGTAGATTGGTGTCCCATTAAGCAACTTTGGTTCAGCACAACTTTATGCCATGGAAGTGTGCTGAACGGAAAAATTATTAATGTTATTCTATGAATAATAATAAAAAAAATTCAAGTGTGTTATCATTTAAAAACAAAAGAGAAATAATCCTGAAAATCCACAATTATAAAAATTTTATGTAAATAAAAGAAAAGAAAAAAAACAAACAACTGCAAAATTAATTACTTGCATGGCCTCGCTACTCCCTGTTTTGCAGCCAGGGAGAAGTCACTTCTCCCTACTTTTTTAGAATGTGGTGACCTCTGGTAAATCCTCAGAAAAAAGTTAAATATGCAAATTCTTTTATATTTTTATTGGTTGTTGTTTGGTGTTTACCACAATTTTCAGCTATATCATGGTGTCCAGTTTTTATATGGGGAGTTGTTTGAAATATTTTGTATGTTTTTAAGTGCAAAGGCATAAGTGCAAGTGGCCCAATTATTGAACATGCTGAAAGCTCCATAGTGACTTAAGGCATTACTTATTCCGATAAAAACATTTTGAAGAATGCCTCTCCAAAAAGCATCAAATAGTTTCATTGGTTTCTGTCTTGCTCAAGTTTGAGAGGGTGATATTGTAAATTTGTGTAACTTGATAACTTTTGTAAATATAGTACCAGGAGTAAGAAAGAGAGTGAGGTGCTGTTATGTAACTATAAATATATTATGGCCGATTTAATAAATGGCCGAAATGTAGTATGAACGAATTGTGTATGCATGGTCGAAACATCCAAATACCGCAAAATAGTGAAGGAATTTCGAGTCCAATACCTTCCGGCTTACACGGGCCAAGGTAGACCCCAGACACTTTGTCTAAATT
This sequence comes from Limnoperna fortunei, assembly GCA_944474755.1. Classification (NCBI taxonomy): domain Eukaryota; kingdom Metazoa; phylum Mollusca; class Bivalvia; order Mytilida; family Modiolidae; genus Limnoperna; species Limnoperna fortunei. Next base: position 48,924,112 of record OX104113.1, read on the forward strand.
TGCCTATACCACCTGTATCTGTTTATTTTTTGAAATAAAAAACCTAATAACGCAGTGGTGAAGCATTAGGAGATAGCGGAAGGACACTGCATAGCGGCAGCACCACATAAAAATAAATACTTTGCTGCAATCTGAATCGGTGTTTCTATGTGCACCATTTGCAGCTAAAGTATAAGAAGTTATTATGATTCGATACTATTACTAGCCAGTTGCATTTGCATTTCGGAGAAGAATTATTACCATTATCTAACAGTTGGAACTTGCACGTTTCGTTTTCAGCATCCAAGATGGCACTCTCCGGCACAGAGAACATAACTGGTTCCCAGATATAACCTCTGCCACACGTCATCCTCCATTTACTGCGGGATTACATTTGTCGTCTGCCCGTGACGTTGGTAAACAAAGAACGATGTTTGTAAAATAATTCACGAGATCTTATTTATTTTTATATAGTCTTTTAAAACACTTTTGATACATGTTTACATTGAAATTACTGCGTTTGTACGCGAAGCTTATCCGCAATGAGAGCTATCTCTCACAATGTCAACCAATGGTATGGCAGAGGTGATTGTGGTTGACGTAGGATACCCAGAATCCTTTGCGTGGAGATTGCCAAGATGGAGGGCAATTGATTATCATTCGGAAACCACCTCGACTTTTCTTTAATAATGTGGATTCACATAAATTCTCACATCTCCAAAACGTTTAGTAAAATGTATTATTTATGTTTCGTTTCAAGAAATTACGATACACAGAACCATCAAATTGACACGACTTTCCGACTGTTTTTGTTGTTGACATTATGTAATTGAGAAAAAACTCCAACAAAATGGACGAAATTTGGACATTGATTTTGCTGAGCGTTGCAATGTTAATTGGCTGCTACTTGTCAGGACTGATACCACTTGCATTTACATTTTCTGAGGTTAATATATTCTCATTTTTCTCAACAGCTGATTATCCAAATATTTTTTCCGTATTTTAATATATGTATATTCAGAATCCAAATTAATGACCTATTTACAAAGAAAAGAGATCATCTCGAATCGTTAGGTGATGAATTTTAAAATTTCATTCTGTTAATATTGTCATGCTTTTTATTGTTGTATTTTGATTTCTTAATCGCATGATAAACATTTACGTCTACATTTTTGCCAATCAAATTGCGTGTTTTTAAATAATTGTCCCATTGAAATGTTAACTAAAAATAAAGCAAAGTTAAGTCACCCTATCTTTTTGAACAGTTATTCTACATCTTCTTTTAATTTATTCCCATTTTAATAAGAAATCTACTTTATTTTTTGTTATAGCATCATGTTTGTCATGTTACACACGGTTCTTTAACAAAGGGGAATAATTAAACATAGTAAGCTGTTTCTCCTCCAACTATACTTTGTACAGTCAGCATCACGAGAAAATATGTGCGAAAATCAGTTCAAATCTAAAGAAAATATGTATTCTTTTTGGGGCAGATATGAACTTGGTGCAGGACATTTGCAAATACAATGCTAGTAGTATTGAAATGAGCATCAGTATCGCAATAAAAATTAGTATTTCGACAGTCACTAAAAAAATTTTAATCTGATTACTAGTATTTACATTTTCTGCAATTTACAGGAAAAACTAAAGCTTGTGACAGTGTTTGGTGCTGGGTTACTAGTAGGAGCAGCTTTAGCTGTAATCATCCCTGAAGGGATACATGCTATGTATAGTGATGAGTTAGGTTTGTTAGTTTTTGTGTTTGTGCTTATAACTATAGTTGTACACTGATCACATTATGAAAACATGCCAATTGAGCCAAATGAACAGATTTCACAACAAATAAAATTGATACATCAAAATTAAATTATTATTCAGTGATAATAATTATTAAGTGGAGAAACATTGCCAGAAAATAAGTTTTATTTTGTCACATTTCCAATTTTTAATCAAAATAATGCATATACTAGTACATGCTACTTTGTTTTCTCATGGACAATCTTGTTTGCATTTTGAACAAGGCATAGAATTCTACCCTTAGAAGCTTTAAGGTGATTTAAGTATTCTTTTCTTCCCAATAACTATGGGAATGAATATGGTTTTTTTGTGGGGTATTTAAAGATGTTTTTGTTTAAATTTTTAGGAAATAATCACGAACATGGTCATTCACATGAAGGTGTTAAAGAGGAACCAGGAAAGCATTCAGAGACTGAAGCAACTCGTGAACATCATCATGACCATGGTATGGCTGATACCCATTCAGTTATTGGTGTGACATTAGTGGCAGGATTTATATTTATGTTACTGGTTGATCAGATTGGAGGATCGCACATGCATGGTCCTAAAGGTTTGTTATATTTAATTTAAGATTTAAAGTATGCATTTACCATAGATAGAATATGCTTATTGAAACCATAACTCGAAACATAAATTATTAAATAACCTGTTGAAGTATGTGAACATTCCACAATATATTTATATTTATAAAATAGATACTGCTGTAACTCCTTAAATGGCAATAAATCAAAATTAAATTCAAAAAGACAATAGTAGGAGACCAAATTTAAATAAACTTGTTAAGTGTAGTGATTTTTATTAATTAATGTGTATATATAACTAAACTTACAACATTTGGACTAAACAGACTTATATTAATTAAATCTACTTTCATTTCCATTGTCATACATGTTACACAATTTTGACCTACTAAATTAACTCTTGCATGTTTAAAGATTGGAAAATCGAAATCACTCCTTATAATTAATTTTAGCAAAAACTGCTAGAAATTAATTCTTTAAAACATTCTATTTAGCACTGTTAGTGAAAAGAAAGCTTTGTACCTTTATAAACATTAACCTTAAATATTTATGGTTAATTGAGGTTTATCTCTTACAGATATGCATATAACATTGCATGGATAACAGGGAAATCAATTATCGTATAATACAGAAAAAAACAGCAGGAAATCAATTAAACACCAAACCAAAGACCAAGTTGCAAATGCAAAAAAGTGTTTTTATTCCGTTATTAAACTTTGCTGGTTTTTCATAGTGTAAAATACAGACAAAAATTTAGAAATAAAAAAAGTTTATTTTGTTTTCGTAATTTAGATACAGAATCAGGAGACACCATTGTTCAACAGAACAGACATAAAATAACAGCAACATTAGGGCTCGTTGTTCACGCTGCAGGTAATGTATGACGAGGCGATTTCTGTTTTTTATTATCAGCTTTCAGAAACACAACACAAACCTTCCAATTGAACTAATCAATAAAAGACAGAACAACAAATCACCAAAAGTTATTGAAAAAAGAGATAAATGAAACGTTAAATATTAGGGCATAAACCATGTGTGCACCTTTAGAAATTTTCAGTCATTAAGACCAGATGTGCATTTTTTTAGTTGACATTACTGTTTGTGCAGAGATTTGTAAAATAAAAATTGAAAGGAGTGTACAGATTGCAGAACAGGTAAGTTTTGATCTACCTATATACAATGCTGCTTGTTTCTTATTTAATGCAATCCTCTGTACAAAAATTTAATGTATATTAACTTTGTCAAACAATGTTGTTATTTAGGAAACAAAATCTTTTATAGTCTTGTTTTATATTCATATTTTATTAAAACAACTGACAATACTTGATAGATATCAACTATGGTAAATACTTTATTTTTCAGCTGATGGTATCGCACTAGGAGCTGCTGTCATGTTAAATCACTCATCTCTCACTATTTTAGTATTTGTAGCTATTATGTTGCATAAGGTATGTCTCACTTTTTGTATTGTACAACGTTAGTTTGACATTGTGCAACTTATTTTTTGCATTAAATTTCAAAATCTCTGTTTCCTTTTTGTTTTATTTTTTCTATTGTCTAAGGTTAGGTACGTAATGTGCAGGTTTACCAGGGATTGAACAACAATACTTCTCAACCTGTCCCCATGTGGCAGTTTGGGGATTCCCTTAAGATTAGGTACAAAATATGCAGGGTCACCGGTGATAGGTCAAAAATACTTCTCAGTGTGTCCCCAGGTGGCAGATTGGGAATTCCCTTAAGGTTGGGTACATAATGGGCAGGGTTACCAGGGATAGACCAGAAATACTTCTCAGTGTCCCCAGGTGGAACATTAGGGATTCCCTTAAGGTTGGGTACATAATGGGCAGGGTTACCAGGGATAGACCAGAAATACTTCTCAGAGTGTCCCCAGGTGGCAGATTGGGGATTCCCTATTCTTGTGAAGGAGGGATTGACAGGTGATAATATGAAGTCCCAAAAGCAAACCCAAGTGGGTTAAGTGTGCAACATGTTTAGAGAGTGCTACAACTACTTGCCTTGCACCATAACAAACTGTTTTGTAGGGGCCTTGGAGGAGTTACAAAAAGCTACATTTTTCTTCTTTACCTAAATTTTCATACTTTAATGGTGGCAGAGAAAATTTTGTTTCCAGTGATCCATTCCATTTTCCCATAAGTTTATTTATAGTTTGTTATCTTGTTGTTCCCTTATAAAAGTTGAAATATTGCGCATGCTCATAGGACATTAAAGCAATCATTCAATAACTTTATCTAGGCTTAGATCATAATCCAGAACTGATGAAATTATTAGTGTTTTGCTTTTGCTTCTGATCATATAAAAAATCTAATAATATGATGGTTATAATAAACACAAATTTATGGAGACTGATAAATACTGATAAATAGTTGTGTTAAAATTAGAACTAGTACAAGATTATATTAAATTGTCATTCCAATTTTTACTTAAATAAAATGTTTAATATGGTATACTTTATATTGTACAAAGAATTTGTGAATGCATTAATTTGTTTTTTAATGCTTTAAAATATAGAACATAACAAAAGTAAAAAATGAAGATCAAAATATCTTAGATACTCTCAAAAAAGAATTAAAAAATAAATTAAAATCTCTGAATCCCCTTAAATAAGATTTAAAAATTAAAATCTCTTATACACTTGAAGAATATTTAAACATTAAAATCTTAAATACAAGTACTCTTGAATTAGGTTTGAAAATCTCAGATACCATAAGATAAAAATTTAAATGAAAATTTGGATGATGAAAAATGAAATTTACCCTCAGATAAGAATAGAAACCAAACCAAAAGACACCATTGAATAAGATACAAAATAATAATCTTTGAGATTTTCCTGTTCTTGTGTTTGATTTGATTTCTTAACCCCTGTGGTAATAATTCAGATGAAATCGATTAACATTTATCTTGAGGTATGATTGATTTTGTTACCACTATATCTATCACTCTACCATGATAATAATTTGTATTGTTGATAATTGCAGGCTCCTGCGGCCTTTGGTTTAGTGTCTTTCCTACTACATGAAGGATTTGATCGTCCCAGGATCAAGAAACATTTATTTGTATTTTCTGTTGCTGCTCCAATAGGTGCAGTAGCAACATATGTCTTACTCAGCCAGGTATGTACACAAATTGATTGATTTTTTACCTGTTTCTGTTGTGTAATCAATACCATAGGTGACCAGTCTAGTCTGTCAAATAAAAAAATCCAACTGCAGACAATTATCAATATGTTCTAATCCAACAGTCGTCCTGAAGTACAAATATGACTTATGAAACTTTTCCAAACATATTAGTCTTTTACTTGTTTATAACTACAGGGAACATGCCTGTCAACACTGAGGTTGCAGTTTCAAGCTTAACTGCAGGCAGGATGTACTCAACTCCAACTTTAATTTATGAAGATTGTTGGTTTTGACTAGGTTTTCTAGCTCACTCCCCTAATACAAACTAGAGGCTATGATTTAGCTGAAAAATCGCTGACAATGACATTAAAACGTGGGGAAACACTGCTCAATTAGTGTGCACAGGATATTGTTCTCATCCAACTGTTTTTGCAGATATTTGTTTATATTTGCTTTATTATCTTTGACTATTTAAATCTTTTGCATGAATGTTTATCCTTTCTACTGTTATTACAGAAAGCGTTGATTTTAAAATGACATTCATTCATTGATAAGTAAACCATATACACATATCTATGAGATGTTCTTAAATTAGTTTTTGTTTGACATGGTACCTTGATGTCATCATAAACAAAGTACATAAACTTTATTATTTCAGAGATCTGCAGAATCATTTACAGATATAAAAACAACTGGTATTGCCATGTTATTCAGTGCTGGCACATTTTTGTATGTAGCTACAGTACATGTATTGCCGGAGGTATCATCTGGGCAAGTCAGACATACCAACCCAGATGGGACGGTAGTTGTACATGAACACAAAGGATTTAAAAGTGCAGAACTTGTAGCTATTGTAGTAGGAGCCATTTTACCTGTTTTGTTATCACTAGGTCATAAGCATTAGACTTCTTTGCTAGTCAAAGTCGCATCACATTAATCTTTAAAGCAGAGGTTAAAATCCCATCTGACCACTATTCCAGCAGCTGTAATGATAGCAAATCTAAGCGGGTTTGGTTCAACTCGTGATTATCAAATACAACAATCCTTATCTGTAATTATACCCCCCCCCCCCGCAAACTTGTTTGGGGCCTATATAGGAATCACCTTGTCTGTCTGTCTGTCTGTCCACATCCCTTGTAAGTGCAACTCCTCCTAAACTGCTTGATGTAATTTAACCAAACTTAACATAAAGGAAGTACATTATATGTAGATGTGAATGACAGATTTTTATTGACCTCGGATATCATTAAAGGGAAATAATTGGACTTGAAAGTGAAGCGGGGGTATCCCTTTGTGAGCGTGCTCACAGTCCTCACTTGTTAAATTTTGCATATACAGTGTTGCAAAAAATTAGTGAAGAATGCAGTACACATAAAAGATTTCCTTTGAAACTTTGAAACTACCAATGAATACTTGTGATTTCAAGATTTTGATATTTATATGATGAATGACTGCAGCAGAAAGCCTCATTATTTTAATTAAATTACAATTATTAATAGTCAGAATTGCTATTGGCATTATTGAGTTACATTCTTGCCATTGATTTAACATAAATAATACATGTAGTCTAACAGTTCTGTATCTAATGGTCGTCTGCTTCAATGATTGAATGTTTACTGTTGAATATTATGATGTAATAATGTGTTTAAAATGTATATTTTGTTTACAGAGTCATGATTTCTATGTCAGTCAGTCAGATTGTATATTTGTATAAACTAATTTTAGTAGTGGTGACCAAGGTTCTTAGAAACTTTTTACAATGAGTTAGAAATTCGAAAACTATATGTCTAATTTACCATTTTGTTTCTAAGACAATGATAAAATAATTGTAGTGTAAGTACAAATGTCAGTTGTTAATCACACAATTTAAAGAAAGATGCTCATGTATAAATACTTATATTTTATAATGCTCCTCAGTCTTTTTTATGCATAAAACTTCCATCATATGATGCCTTAATTACTTATATCAGAAAAAAAATCATATTTCATGACTGTGTTCACACATATTAATAATTCATTGGATACAAAATATTTTACAGGTTTTCATTATGAATTATCATTTTTTATTATTATTTATTAATAATTTCATCTGTTTCTCTTTTTCTAAGTTTTATACAGGTAGATAATAATATTTTTGAATTGTTCTCAAATTCTTAAATTTAAATTTTCGTTTTGCAAAAGCTATTAGGAATTTTATTGTTTTCTCCCAGTTGGTTCAGTGTCATTATGTTTTGTCATATGCCAACATAAATGTGAGTGTGAGGTGCATGAATAATTACTTAATTTATTTACACAGTGTTGAAATTAAAAACCCATCAGTTATTTGTGTAGTCAATTAAAAATGTCTTGTTTTTTTAAACTATATGATTTATAAAAATTTTAGGATTCTCAAAAACTCTTCAAAACTTTTTTTATTTACATCAAACATAGAATTGCTTCTGGTTGGGAAAACAACAGAATCAGTGTAACTATTGTCAAAGTGAATAAGATTGCATGTACATACTTTTTTAGAGTCTACATGTACACTAGAACGAATACTTGTATCCTCCCTTTTTTTTTTGGCAAGGTTACGAATTTAGTCTCATTTCTCGTAATGAATCACTCCCGGCACTTTGATGTCCAAAAGAAGTTGCATATACAATCAGACATGGTCCATCTTGATATCTTTCAACAGTGTCACCATTTTTTTATGGGTTTTGTGTTTAAAATCGATCATTATTGATACGCTTTGTTAGTTATTGCCATTTTTAATAACCCGTTGTGCATTGTGTATTAATTGACATTCATTTCTCTTTTACAAAAAATTACGTTTACTACATGAAAAACATTGAGAAACCAGAAAATGAATGGTGTTTTGCATCTTGGGTAATAAATATGTAAATTACTGGATTCTTACTACGGAATGGTTGTTATAGTATGCAAATTAGCACATTTATAACAAAATTAGGTCACATTATCCATATACGGAAAACTGATAAACATAGCATTTTCAAAGTGCATCTTCAAAGACGAAAAGATAAATTTCTTCAATAAAAATCGTTTCCTGTTAGTTGGCAATGTCTAAAGCTTTAATAACGTAAAGATGATGAATATTATGTTTGAATTTTGTATAAATAGATCGAAGTTTGATTTTTTACTTTGCAAAGAGCAAAATAGGACTGAATTCTGCCGTTAATCCGACAAATCACAAAACTAACTTCGGGATTATAACTGCAGTAAAATTCGGCCTACATGTACACACTTTTATGGCGTCTACATGAACACACATTTATGGAGTCTACGCGTACACACATTTATGGAGTATACCTGTACACACATTTTGGCATCTCCATGTACACACATTTTTGGAGTCAAGTTTAACAATTATTTTAACAATTATTTAAAGAAATAAATTTAGACAGAACATTACTTTAATTCATTTATTGTTTGGATATAAACTTTTATGAGTATATTACGATTTCATCTCTCAGTCCTAGTTTTTCAGTATACACAGTATATTATTCATGTATGCCAAAACAAACAACAAAAAACAAATAAATGTGTAAAATTCACATCTGTGGGAGTTTTCAGTACGTTCAATAAATATCATTAAAGGTATAAATTTAATTTGCTAAGCAATATTAGAAATTATATTGATCATAAGGGATGCACTCTGATCTGTAGGACTGTAGTGATAATATCATGTAAACCTTTTGTATTGATTATTTTGTCTGCAACAATTTGCACAGAGTAGCATCAGTGGAACTAAATTGTATCAAGTGTTGACTAAATGCAGAATTTTATTATGTAAAAACTGTAGTTTATTTATATATGAAAAAATAATTGACATTATAAATAACATATGCAAGATATGCTGACAGGGCTATTCCATTAAAAATTTAAGGGTAGGGGATAGAGGTTTAGTAATGTATCTACTACCAAGATACAAATTTTCATACTTTTGCATTGTCAAATGGAACATTATTGATCCATAACCCATGGCCCAAAATTACAATATAATGTCCCTTCCTATCCCATTATTTTAATGCAATAGCCCTCATTTTAAAATGGGGTAAATATATGTGCATTTAATGTACCTGTGTGAGAGTAAAATACATCTGTCCAGAATAGTTTAAGGCATATTGAGAGTGTTAATCAGTTAGAGAGAATGTAAATAGTTATGAGTGGGTACATCATTAAGAAAAATTCATTAGTTGTGATCATCCATCATGGTATTTTATTCATATATCATACTGTTTATCTAACGTAAGTTTTTATGACTAATTATATTGTTTCTGGTTTTTATCTGTGGGAGTTTTGTCATGTTACGTGGTGTATGGAAGGCAGAATCAAGAACAGTGCTGTTGACTGTTAGGTACTTAAACAGTAGTTTGTTTTACCTAAAATAATGTTATCCCTTTCAATGGTTGTCACATTTACTTAATTGATCATTTCATTATATTCATTGGTAGCCATTTAACTTTTTCCTGGACTTGATTGAGTTAGGCAGGCACTGCTTTCTGGTCTAGAAAATTCATGATTTTAACTGGGTTCTGGTTAGTCATTTCTATTTTTTTTCTTCTTTTTTCTTGTTGCCATTCTGGATTTGCTATTGCTCCTTTCCTTTTTTAGCTCACCTTGGCTGAAGGTCCATGTGAGCTTTTGCCATCACTTGGCGTCTGTCATCCGTCATCAATCATAGAAGTTTTCAAAATCTTCCTCTCTGAAACCATTGGGCCAATTTTTTCAAACTTTACCACAATCATCTTTAGGATTCCTAGTTTCAAATTTGTATCCAGGGTGTTGATCAACAGACAAAGATGACCACTGTTACTAAAAATAGAACATGGGTTTCAACACACGTTTTTTCCTCAATATCTCAAAAATTATAATACCCACAAAGAAAACCGTAACTTCAAATTGATCAGCACATTAAAGTCTACAATAGATGCTATTAGTGTGAAGTTGTGTGATGACTTCCTGCAGGAGTTATTGCCCTTTAATGATGATTTTTGACAAAATTTTAAGTATTTACAATATAACTTCTAAACTATAAGAGCTAGAGTAAAACTGTAATTTGCAAAAATGATCAGTAATACAAGCCCTACAATTCAATTTATTGGTCTGAAATTGTCAGATGACTCCATATAGGAGGTATTGCCTGTTAATAAACATTTTTAGTGAAATTTGTACTTTTTGCCCTGTAACTTAAATGCCATAACAGCTAGATTGAAACTGTAAATTGCACAAATGATCAGCAAAGCAAGGCATACAAATCCTTGCTAGTCCAAAATTAGACGACTCTTTATAGGAGTTACTGCCATTTTAGTTATGAATTTGGACAAAATAATCAGTTTGCTGTGTTTTAAATTAATGTCTATAACACCCAGAGTAAAACTGTAAATTACTAATTTAACCTACCTTAAGGATAAGGAATACAAATCATTTGATTTTCAGAAATTGTCTGATGGCACCTTATAAAAGTTGTTGTAATTGACCAAAATTTTTGAAGAAATGTTTAGTTTTTGCTCAGTAACTTAAACGCTAAAACAACTACTGTAGACTGAAAGTGTAAACTGCAAAGATTTAAATATAGTTAAAGTCATTTGTGTTCCAGGTGAGCGAGCTGGGAGCCTCTAGTTCTCGTGTTGGTAGGATTGTTTCATTGTTATTTTTCATATTTGTATGTGTTGTTTGTTCACTGTTAAGTTTATTCAGTCATTTAATTCATGAATTCAGGTCATGTAATAGTTTAATAATATAGATATTAATAGTAACAAAACAATTGTATGCCACTATTTTTTAAGATATGAAAAAATCTACAATAGAGTCTAGTCTGCTTTGTTCAATGAAAAAATCTTATGTTATGCTTCTAGGAAAACATTAAAAGTCAGCCATGACATTTGGCTTTCTGCATTAATGATTCAGTGACATTGTAAACATATTTATTTATTTATTTACTTTGCTTATTTAAAAAATATATTAACTTTTTAAGGCATCAATAAAGCTTTAAATAGTAAAAAAGAAAAATACCAGTTATAAATTGTTCACATTTGATCAAAACAAATCAGTAAAATAAATCCTGATGGTGATTTCAAGGTAAAAGGAGCTGATAAATGTTATTTATTTATAGACATTAAAATAAATGTGAGATGTTTTGGGGGCATCAAACAACTGTTCTTAAAGTTGTTAAACTGATTTAAGGAAAACAGTTTCCATTATTTAATGGGTTTTTTGACTGCATATGTTCAAAGCAACCAAATATTGACTTTTTTAGATATGAAAAAATGAAACGAGGTAAAACGTGCAATGGCAATAATGAAATTTATTTTCTATATAAAATTTATTAAAATGAAAACCATTTTTGTTTTTTTTATCTGTATTATGGGAGGATGAAATGTATTTGAAAAACACAATTAACAAATAATGATCATGAGCATTCATTACACCAGCTCACTCTATCCTACACTATTTATCTTTTTCTATCATAGCTCTAATGACAACAGGAGTAGAATTAAAATGTTTGCGAATGTGTCATAATACACTGTCTAATTAGGTCTTGTGTCATGAGATCATCCAGGGTAAAACATAGTGATTTTGTGAATTAAATTAGTTTTACCTATATTCCTTCTTTTAAGTCAAACCTTAGCCATTTCACACATTGTTTGTATGGTTGCCACTTTTAATTTTTAAATAAGAAAGGGACTAAAAATAGAATTTCTTTGACACAGTGACTTTTTTATCGAGTAAGTAATTCAGTTTTAAATGAATAGACCTTCAGCAGTTTATTATTAACTGTTACAGTTTGTATTTTTAAGATTTTGAACCAGTTTCAGCTTTATATATTTTTTGAAGAAGAAAAAATTATAAACAGTACAGATTTGTACTTGATGATCATGTTAGTAAATAATTAAAGCTTTATGCTGATCATGCTTGTAAAAATCAGTATGCCCTTTGTCTGTCAACTACTTTGCTTTCTTATGTATAGTACTAGTATCTATAGCTTCTTGAGTTTTCTTGTAAAAAATTTTTTGTGTATATCTGAAAAAGAGACTGTACATGAATTTTTGTATTATAATACTAGTATTTGCTTTTTTTTTCTCTTTAGGGATATAGGGGATGAATATTTGATAGTGAGCATTCCATTGTTTTTATCATTAGTATATATATTAATCACATTGATGGCTATTTTGTTGTTGTATATGTGCAGTTTTACACAATCCCAAACACTTTAGAAAACAGATTATATATATTTCTCTTGGAGTACTTAGGAGTAACTTTGACAATATCATGGCTAATTGTCAATCAAAGTTAGTAAAAGTAAATTTGTTTTTGATTAATGCATTCCTTTTAAGTTAAATAATATTTGTTTATTTTATCTATAAAATCTTAACTAAAGGAAATGACTAACAATGTCTTCTATTCAAACAAATTATGTGCTTAATAGGCAGAATGAGTTATTATTTGTTTATACACATATGATGAATTTCTAAGAATTGTAATGTGTGAAAACACATAAGATGCATTTAATTTTTCTCTCTTATAAGTTAAGCATCATTTGAGATGTAAATATATTTTATTTAATTAACATATGCTTATAAATATATTTTAAATAACTTGATTTCACATTATAGAAAATGTTACTATTTATCATGGTTTGTACACGTATGTATGTTTGAAGAATGGATATTTGTGTAATACATGTGATCATAAAACTTCTGTTCAATTCTTTAGTTCACGTTTGTCAGAATAGTCTTGCAAGGTTTTTTGTCACTTGGTATTTACCTGTCACCAATGGTCTGCTAATAAAGCAATTGGGGTTATTGTTAAGACTATATTGCTTAACAATACATATTTTTTCAGCAATCAAATTTTAATATATAAATACAAGCAATGGACTAAATCACAATGTAAACTATATTTCTACAAGAAGGAAATTGAGATTTTCACATTTCATGTCCTGATAAAGTTCTTAGAATATATCTTCTCAATATATGCCACTGTTAAAATATTAATTAGTTTTAACAATCCATAAATACAATTTATACCGAACTAATCAACCAGAATTATTTTAGCTTCAAGTAACCTTCAATCTGAATTATTTGTAACTGAAAATCTGCACTGATATGATCGTTATCAGATTAATTCAACGATCTGACGGTTTTTCAAAAGAAGGTATGTATTTCCCATTGTGTCAGATGATAACCAATTATGAATGTTGTGGTCGTCAATCACATTTCGGCAAAAAAAACTATCATAAACATAAAACCATCATAAGCTGAATCTTGCATAATATATTTCTTATGTCAACCTGTTTTCAGACAGTTTTATGTACGAGTATGCCAAAAAGATTTAACAAAAAAACTATATTTATGGGTGGATTTTGGACAAATAAGCAATATTTCAAACTTAGTAGTGGTCATACTAGAGTATGACCATATCGATTCAATCTGTAAAGGTGTTTAAAATGAAGCCTTATGTACTTTCGTGATATGTGTCTTTGACCACATATTAAAAGGATTCGTTCTTTCAACTGGATGCATTATGCTTGATGAAGATCGTCCAGAAAAAAACTCCCCTTAAGTTACGTGTATTTATATTCACCATGTCTCTGATCTTTGACACTGACCTCAGCAATAAATAAGCTTCTTTCTTTTAGTAACTGGTATACTTCTAATTTCCGCGATGATTTAACTGATGCATGGTTCAAACGATAATGCCAGAAAAATAACTTTGACCAAATATATAATAGAATGTTCTAAATTAGTATGTTTAGTGATTTTTTCCCTTTGTGCTCATGCCCTTTGAAATAAGCACTGAGGCCACAATTTGTTTTAGTTAAATACGTATATGCAATACTAACAAGCCAAGTTTCAATAAAATTCATTTTCGAATGTATTTGAGACTGTGTCATTTATCTTTAACTTCAAATCAGTTTTAATAAACAATATAGAAGACAGTATTTTAAACATTATTATGTTTTCCCATGAGTTAATTCAAAAATAAAATAAAACAAAAGAAAGTATAAATATTAAAACATATTTCAAAATAAAACAAAATGATCTTTTACCATTTACATATATAAAGCGGCGTCCATGTACAATATTTTATTTCTTGTTCTTCCACTGCAAATGTTTTTAATGAACTGATAAAAAATAGGAATTTTACAATATTATGTACCAGTTTTATTTACATCACCGATGGCAGGACGTCAATTTAGAGACAAACAGCGTAGTACGCTACCCGACCCTGAGAAAGCTTAATTTGTAATTACTGTTTCTTAAGAAACTTTTTCGAGCAAACTTTTATTGTTTTGATCGCTGGTTAAACCATTTATTGCTGGTTGAAATGTAATCATAACAGTCATTGAAATCTCCAACGATGACATATGTAACCTTAAATGCGTAACGCTAGGAGATTTGCTAATATGTAATTCAATTCATGTTATTAGGGTGGTCTGTTAGTAGTAAGTAAAACTAGGGCATGTTAATTATGGTTGCAATAGCTTTATTAGTTCTCGAAAAACATGATATGATAATGCTGTTAATTTGACCTTGTTTGTCTCCACCTTTGCCAATGGATTATACTTTGAGTTGATTCATTTATGTTTTGCTGTTGGCATTATACAAGACATTAAAGTGTGTAGTAATATTAGCAGCAGTGTTTGTTAGTAATGCCCTTATCAGAAAGATTATACTGTCCGTTTGTTAAACATCAGAAGATGTAGTAGCCCGGCCCCTGTACAGTGTTTGTAATGTAATGCAAAACAAATTGTATGTACTTTACTATTAGAACTGTTGGTCCAGTGGAATAGCAATCTGATTTCTGAACAAACTGGTAATTTCACGGTTCCTGCATAGGAGTTATAATTTATATGACATGTTAGAACCTCGGGTAAAAATATCAAATTAATATAGTTTTTGCCTACATTTAGGTATATAAATACCAGATTTGTGCTGCTAATCTTTCTGCTGAAGATACTGTTGGATTTATTCGGCTGGAATTTGCTATGCTTTTATTCGAATGTTTTTATTGTTTATGGTTTTTGCGTATTAGTTCTTGTGACTAGTATTAATCTAATTTTGTTGTTAATTTTGATTA
The DNA here is from genome assembly GCA_944474755.1 of Limnoperna fortunei. NCBI lineage: Eukaryota > Metazoa > Mollusca > Bivalvia > Mytilida > Modiolidae > Limnoperna > Limnoperna fortunei. The sequence goes on from OX104113.1 coordinate 48,939,626, forward strand.
TCTTATTGCAGCTTGCATAAACCAAGCCCCTTATCAAAGATTTTTCCGAAACATAGGTTGATTAATATTCGATGACGTTAGAAAACTATTTAATACCTTTATTATGTAGTTTTTAAAGATTTGGTGCCACGTGGTATTTTCCTTGTATGGATGTCATCTAAATAATATCATTATCATTAAAACCAGATTTTCTGCGAAGTAGGCTAAAATAGCTCATTGTATTGTAATATTTAGCAATTTGTTATTTAGTTTTATTGTGACATAAATCTGACCATAAGGTGCATCTAAATATACAATGTAGTAACTATCATATGCAAATACTCATTTTATGAAGACTGTGCATTTCTTAAATTTAATTATCATTTTTTAGTAAACGATTCAGCCATGTACAATAGACACCATGCTTAGTATAATTGTCAATATATGTATGAAGCAAGACTAAAAATTTCAAGTTTTATATGTTACTGTATTAAAATTAGTTCAAATAACGTCGACCAAGAAGGTCAAGTTTATAGAGGGGTTCGTGTTGTTCATCTGTTGTGGTTTTGTTTGCTGTCTTTGTCGTTCTTTTTGAATGTTTACCACGTGTTTCTCTTTTAATATTTAGCTATCCCGTTTAAGCATCTCTTGCTATTTTCGCCCTGTGTTTTGGGAGAACATAGGATAAACAACAAAACCCGTCAGACATATAAACAATAAATTTGGCAATTGAAAATTTGAAAAAAAATAACAAAAGCACATAATTGCTTGGTTCCACAATTTTAAATGTCAGCATATATTTTATGCAATTTTCTCTGTTGTTAGAAGTTACTCGTGTGTGTATCGTATTTTAAAATAAAAAAGTTTAAAAAAGTCGACATGTTTTTTGTTCCGAATTTCGCATTTTCTCATTTCCATTTTTAATTATTTAATGTCTACTCACGGACTTCCCTTTTATGAAGGCAGTCAGGAGTACCTAGCGAGTTGAAATATACTTTTAAATCTTAAGTTTGAAAACTAACATTTTTTATTACAACTATATTTTTTCAAGTCTCGGTTTATTAAAAAGTTAATTTTCAATGAAAATCAAATTACAGAAATTATTTGTTGGATGTCTTATTAAAATTAAATTTAATCATTAACTTAACAGTTTCTTTTACAGTATAGACTGTTAAAATATCTCGGCATAATAAAGAACATGATACATGACAAATAAAGTACACCCATGTAACATGTAAATTGAATCATCCGGGTAATATTAATATTTGCCATAATAAGTTAACATGGACATCTTTAAAATAATCTATTCATTACTGAGCGTATATAGATAAGTTACTGAGATTATTTAAGAAGTCGAAATCCATTCCAGATATCATATGCAGACTTAAACAAGACTACACAACAACAAGCAAAATGTAATAAAGCAAAAACAAAAAATAGAAAAGCTGAAAGCATGCACAAAGCCCGACTTCACAACTGCTTATTGTTTGCGTCTTTGTAGTATCAACAGAAAGTGTGGTTGAATAGCAGATACTGTGAAGTACGAAATCTTACTGCGTGCCAGCGGTTTTGTTTACCTTTGTTAGACACTCGTTAATTTCTGTATAAGACTTCTTTGTACTTCTGCAAAGTGAATGATGTAATGTCGGTTGTATATTAGTTCTACATGATATGTCTGATCATTATAGATATCAACCTAACATTTCCTTTGCAAATAAGTCTTCCCTTGCGAAAAGCTGCTGTGTTGTTTCTGAACAGATGCTTTATGATTCTACTGCATTAATAGATTACGTAATTCGACTTAAAAAGAGGTAGAGCTTTTTTAACACTTCCGACGTCTTCCGTTGTTGCAGTAACTTTAAGTGAAATAAAAACAATGCAAAATGTAAACACCTGTCACTAAGACTTAACATCTCCATTAAAATATTTCATTTTTTTTAAGATTTCATTCAGATATATTCAATTCTTTTGAGCGCCTGGAACTTTATGCTTTCTTTGTAAACCCATCAGAGGGTATACATTTTGTTAAGTAGGATACTTAAACAATAAGGAGCAAAATAAGATATTTGTCTTGATCATAGTATACAATTTATTATTTTTTAATTGTGTCAAAGTACGTAGTTCAATCATTGGTGCAAATATATATGAGACATTTATATTTATAAGGCGAGCTAAAGTATTTATCAGTTGAATGGCGCTATTTTCTGTTGCATAAAATTTTCCTGTGCAATCTAAACCATAAAAATTCAGCAATTGTACCAAAGTTGTGAAATGAAATGCATTGCAAATGTAATGAGAATATCTACTTTAGAGCGATACATTTATCAAAAAGGCATATAATTCATCCGGGGACAAAGAAATCAATAGGCAAAGACAATAAAAACAACTATGTTATATTTGTTGTAATATCTAGTGTAAGAATAGTGTATTATAGATATTTAATCGTTGAAAAGCCATTTTTGGACATATATTATATCACATATAATTATAAGAGATTTTTAAGTAAAACAGGCGAATTTGCATTTTAAGGTGTTTGATATATACCAGTTCATTTATGCTACTTATATATAGAAAGGTATAGGAGTCAGTAAGTTTTAATCCCATTATTTTTCATGCTCAGTTAATGTATCATTTATTAATTACCATTGTTTCATGAAATATAAGCTTAGAAATGCAAACAAATGATTATTTATCTGTTCGTCAAGTAGTGTCTTACTTCGCGTATTGGCGGCCATGGTAGCCAAGTGGTTAAGGTAGGTTGTCTACTATTGATCACGTGGTTTCTCAACACTGACACTGAGGGTTCGAGTCGCACTGCGGACATGGTGAGCTCAACTCCAATCTTAATTGACAAGGACTGTCAGTTTTTCCTGGAAGAACAAAGAACACATAATTTATTTAATAATTAAAATCTAGAGACTAAGTATGATAAATAATAAGACAAACAGTAAGAATTTTTACCACAATGGGATTCCCTGTGTCAACGCAAATCATATATATACACACACGTATTTGAACATAACATGATCATTCGACACTCCGTTTTGTAAAAATCCGACCCTCTACGGTTTTATATACTTAACTAGACAAAACACATGAGATATGGAAAGAATACTTTTAAAGCTGAAGTTGTCCAAATCAATCAACAAGCACAGTTATATCATATGTAATAAATTAAGTTTAGTTTAAGCTGTGAAAAAATACTTTGCAAAATCTGTAGATTGTTTATTGTGTATAGCAAGCATTTAATGGTTTTAATGCCTTTGGTTTGTTCAGACAACCTCTTAATAGACAATGTAATCTGTTGCTTTCTATCACTCTTACCAACAACTATAATAGGTGGTTAAAATGTGTCTAAAATAAAAAAAAGTTGTCCACGAGTTTTAATGTTTCGAATCTCTAAGATATACACCAGGATATAATGGAATTGCACTGTATATAGCTTTTCTTTTAAGATGACCGGAAACTAACACATAGGAATGTATCAAGCAAATTATTCCGCTAATCAATAAGTTTTTCCTGTGACATACAATGTAAGTTTCAGATCCAAAAGATATGTCTTTTACCTCCAGGACTTCAGTCTTCTGGTAATCTTTATCGTTACTGATGATGCGATATCGATTTCAATGAAATCAATTCAGTCTTGTGTATTACACTGTTGTTGAAGGAGCTTAATACAGATATGCACAGATTATTTTCAATTATAAACAACAGGTAAGTCTTTATTTTTACATTTACGGCAAAATATGAGATTTCCAAGAACATCATGTTGATTTGCTTTAAGAGCAAATTATTGTTTCTGTTTATGTATATTTTTTATAGCAATGTCAAATCTATGCCAGAAAGCTTTAGTGCATTTGCTGATTTTTTTCTGTTTAACAGTAAAATAAAAATAAATAGATGTCATCAGCTGTACGCCGTCCCTCAATAGATGCGTTTGGATGTGTAAATACATAATTACTGTCCATCTGATGCCGAAATACCGTTTGAGAAAGAGCCAAACTCTTAACACATTAACGCTGGTTACGACCTGTACACAGGTGGCTGGCTGCTCAACTGTCGTGCTCTATACTTTGTACTATTTTTGTCTGAACACTTGCGCATTCCCTTGCTGTTATTTGCTATACATATAATTACATTTTTGTTACCTTATGCTCATTCTTAATACAGCATTGGTCCATTCTATTTCCTATTATAGAGATACCTACTCATTCATTTATTGTTTGTTTTCTTGTTCGGCCGTGGAAATAGATGAAAAATGACGAACGACGGCAAACATCAAGCAATAAGTCATTTTTAAAGGATACGATTATTTATCTTTACATGGCTGTAACTCTAGCTTGATTTCTGATTTAGAATGATAGTTTTAAATTGTTTGTGTACATGCTACATGGAAACAATTAGATAGAAAAAATACTAAATATGATCTATAATATATATTTCTTTTTGTAAGTTATTTTCATTGACCTCATTTTTTTATTGACTTTTTACTTTACTTCCAAAGTGGCACTATTTCTTTGCTAATTTTTTGATAATTAAAAAATTAAAAAATTTAAAAAAACAATACAACTTAGTGACAGAGAATGGGGAATTCTCATAATATCTTAACTGAAAAAAATTAAAAAATAAAAAAAAAAACAATACAACTTAGTAACAGAGAATGGGGAATTCTCATAATATCTTAACTGAAAAAAAATTTCATAAAAAATGTACATACGATAATGCATCCTGTCATATTCTAATTAATTTTAAATCTGACTATCTCGTAAATAAAGGATTACGCCAGTCTAACAATAAGCATTGTTCATTAATGACATTGTGTTGTTGTCAAGTTCATGTGAGATTTGTTAGTTAAGTTAATGTATTCAATAACCATTCGTCTTTTGAATATGGAAAATATAATTATGTGTCCATCGAAAGGAATAATCGCTATATGTTGTTGCTTAATTACAATGGCACTGGGAGAATTAATTGCAAGAAAATCGATGCCCACTATCAACGCAGTACATAATTGTATCGTATATCACGTGTAACAGGCTCGTTACAAACAAATAACTTAGACCGGAAATTATGACTAGATTTAAACCTCGACAACAGCATAAATGATTTAAAACAAGATCCTAAAGCAGTATCATGAATACCAATTTATGTCCAGAATAATAGATAAGGAGAACTTTATTGTGATCGAAACTGCGTGGCAAGGTTGTGTTTTGAGACAAGTTCCGTTTTTCTCAGGATTTGCGCTTATTTGTTACTCTCTTATATCCATCGCTATATGTTTTCTGATTTTATGCGACGCCAACAAAATGTCAGTCTAGGTTTATTTCCAATTAAAGGAAAATATTACACAATATAAGGCAAAAAATAATTCTTTTTAGATTTACGGTTATATAAAAATGCTTCACAAAATATTATCAGACAATTTGGGACACAACTTAATATTGTTATCTGCGTATTTTTGTAAAAGCCTGGTTGTCTAAATTCCCTGCGCTGATACTAAAGAGCATGATGTTACTACAATGTAATTGTATGATATTACATGTTTAGCAGTATCAAAAGTGTACAGAAAAATATATAAAATACACAAATTCTATGTTCCATGCTCTGAATACTATGTTGTGATGCAAATAAATGAAACTTGACATTGTACACATTTTGCTTTGTCGTATGCCCAGTTATTAATTTATAGCTATATTCTAAATGCAATTGTTAGTAGAACACGACTTTTCGTTGAAGAGACTTCTCTGCCGACGAAGTCAGCCCGATCATTGTATTTCTTAGCCCTGTCTATCCACACTAATGCTAGTTTAAAAAAAATTTTCGATCCAGGGTTAACTACCTTCTCGTATAGATGTATTAGAAACAGTTTAGTTGTTAGTGTTTGACGTGATTCTAATGGACAAGAAATCGACACAAATGAGTCTCCGACAGCCGTGTTGAATCATTCATAATGAGAGTTGAGTTTGGACGAACTTAATATCAAGTACTAGTATCAACATTTTTATTCCTGTAGTATATATTCTTTTTAGCTCGGATATTAATAAATTAGAGCTTTACCGGAAGAAAAACCTAACATTGATTGTGGTTTAGTTGAGTTCATTAGTTGTTTTAACAAAAATTAAAGTTTAAAGTATTCTGATTAATTGCATTGAAATAGAGATACTGCTACATGAGTAAACTTTGATAACAAGATTATAGCTCAGTGTTTTCAAATTTCAAAAATTTGCAAAACGTTGTCAAATAGAAACTCGTTGATCGGGAAACTCTCAAATTAATAGACACATATCTTCCTTAAAAGTGAATACTGTGATCCAAATCCATTTTCTTTAACTTGTGTAAAAATAAATCTTCATAATTCATTTTCAGTCTTGTTAACAACATTTTCAGGGGTTGTGTTATCAAGAAATTGTTGCTGTATGTACAATTTTTGCTGCTGTGTAATTTAAATAACTGCATAAAAGGATTTTTTTTGGTTTTAAAGAACATTTTTAACAATTCATATTTTTTGCAAAATAATTGAGGCTTATTTTTTGTTTTTACAACCTAGCAGTAAACACAAATCTTTTTGAAATATATTCATGTATTGTTTCTTTGATATTTGTAACTCTAATATAACTTTCAGCTGTTAATATTCCATTTGTATAATCCGTCCAAGGAATGTAACTTATTGGTTACGTCAGTTTGACGTCTAAAATGACTGACAAAAATTCCATAAATTGACAAGAAATCGATCATGTTGTGCCGTTTTCCACAATTATAGAAATTAACATAACAATTGATTCCCTCAGGGTTTAAAGACAAAAACTTTGGAACGACTTATGGAAAAAATTCTATCTTTTCATATCACCCATGTTGCTATTCTCTGCTGGTTCACTTTCACTCGATAGAATCAGCATCGGTTAGAATTTGCAAAAATACCTGACAGCGAATACGCAATTGTTATTTTCTTTGATGACAAAGTTATTTGAAACGGATTGGCTCTTGAAATGAGAATGATGAGCCCAAAACCATACACATAAACATCGACTTTGAATGCGCCTGAACTTGTTAACATATATTGTTGAAAGATTTTGGCTGGTTTTTAAATTCGTAATAACAGCAAGCCAGTTTTATATGTTTCTATTTCAATAGGTGTCCGTAACTGATTGAGTTTGATGATATCCATTAAATACAAAAAATTATATAGTTTATGTTGTAAACTCATATGAAACATCCATAAATAACATATATAATATTATGTTGAAATCATTTCAATCATAATAAATGCATGAACTTTAATTTTCAGTTGAAAGTAGCAAGAAAGGAAAGTTACTTTAACACAAATTTTTGAACCTGTAGTCCCATATTGTTGTGTAGCATTGTTACATAGATGTGATTTTAATCAATCAAATAATATAGAATTCAATAGTTATTTGTTTTTGTTAAGTGATATTTAATGAGAAATAGACATCAGAGAGTCATAGGAATACAAACATCGAGCGACATTCTTAATTCATTTAGAAACAGAACGAAATGATTAATGCAGCTTGTTTGTCAGTCTAACATATAAGCTCTGTTTAATGATTATACATAATTTGATTTTTGTTGCCGTTTAAATTCCATTACTGGTAATTCAATTGCGTTCATTTCATATAATTTTCTATATGTGGTGCATCATATATATGTAAACTCAAAACAAAAGAGGTATTGTTAACATTTACTGAAGATTCGCGCTGTTAACATCTGCAAAAACGTCCATACAAAATTACGATCCTATATCAACATGTACAGATTGACTTTATAGAACCATGATTGTATTGTGGATGTTTTGCAGTCAACGCATTGCGTTATAACTGTAGTGTTTTGCTTTGCATCGAACAACAATGTTTGTCAGAAGTAAAAATAGAAAACTTTTCCTTGTAGCGTATCCGAATCTATCTGTTTTGTACAATTTATGTAGAAATATATATTGACACAAAATTGCCCAAAACCAATTCCTAGCAATTGCACCACATGGGTCAAATTCTCTAATGTAGGTAAACAAGTGTTCTGTGTTCAACTAGTCAATTACAGTTGGAATTTTGATTTATTTTTTTTTAACCGGAGAAAACTTATTAAATTGTGTTTTATTATCTAACAATATGACGTTAGTAAAAACAATAGGTACAAACTATTTCGCATTGGACACTGAAAGGTTATTTTATATGAAAGTAATCTATAGTTATATATTCCATAGTCTTAATAAATTGGAATTGCTTGAATTTTTTTTACATGTATCAAAAATGATGATAATTATGTTTGCCATTTGTTTATTTAAACCATAAAAATATTATCAATCTAAAAATGTAGATATATAATATATTATCTAGCCTTCTGACCCATCATCTTGCATGGACGTCCACAATTGTACACTAAACAATGTATATTTACTGTCGTTCGATATTGCTTATAGATATGTCTAATCACATGTTTTCTTACAGACCAGAAATAACATACTGCTAGAAAGACGTTACACGCCATTACTGTCAATACATTTTGGATGAGTAGCGTTATTTCAATTAAAATTTTGATACAGTCAAATCAGTCCTCTTTTGCGCGTTTTTCGTTATATTTTATATCCCTATTTTCTTTATAGAACGCTTATAACAATGTTACAATGAAGGGGGTAGCTACGGATACTATAAACAATTTTCCGGTAAATAATTATGTTTACATGTTTATCCTGTGTTTTAATGTCTTCATCTACAATTATTAGAAACCGGAATATCAACTTTACAGTCCCGCTCAATATAACAATGCCAATTAAGTTATTCTAGACAGAACTAGACTGCCTATCTTGATACCGGTCAAGTTTCATTTGTCAGTTTGATTTGTTTGTGACGTAAAACGTTGAACCTTGCAACTGTTATTTTTCACTGAGTTATCTTTAATCAAGCTACTATTAATTTTAAGCCTAATGACAGGAAAACTTAGGCAAAAAGCTTGAACTTGACTTTATTAGTTTTATATTATAACAGAAAATTGTTGTCGGTGTTATCATTGGATTGACATAACACTCAACTTTTAAAATGACAAAGATAATATCTTTCCCATCCACTGGAAATCACTAATATGGCATCCCAAAATTATTTAGACTTCTGAAGAAAGCTGAAATATTGCTTGCTGTGAATTCAATTAGAAATTTATTTAATGTTTAATATGATATTTTATATAAAATTCACGAAAAAGTAGGTTTATCTGTCTGAAAGAAATGTTTACATTTAAGTCCTACTTTATGATTTTCTGCATTAAAGAGTCCACATAGCATGAAAGATATTGTACATCTATTAATCAATAACATATCTTGTCATAATATATTATGTAAAACTGAATTATGCAATCTTTAGTATAAGAAGGCCGACAGTCCGATGATATTTCTGTTGCCAATTCTAATCATGCAAAAATGTTATTTTGTCATAACCTACTATAAGAAGGCGGTGCCTTTAAACTTAATTATTTTCTTTGCAAGAATATAAAATTGCATTGAAATTATTTCCGATAAATACTCCATAAAAAGACAAACTCTCACTTGAACATTCAATTATCAGTATTTTTTTAACACCTTGAACATATAATTCAGTGTTTTACTTAAGATAAGTTTTGCCGTGCTGCATTTATGTAAAACATAGAAACAATAAAAGACACAAGAATGAAAACATATTTATACCGGTAGTTCTGTGTATAGAAATAATTGAAATATTATCTACATTGAACTTAAATCTATCACGCGTTGGGGGACAAGCAATGTCGATTTCTAATTTGTCAAGACACGACGATAAAATACTATTTTGACCCTTTTCTATTGATCTTCTGAAAACATTCTATTTTAGTACAAGACAAGATATTTCTACCATCGTGGTGTTAACATTAAGTATTCTTTTGGGATTGTTATATAAGCAACAAGCACATATTCAGTCTATATTTATGCATTTTAATTATCCGAAACCGATCGATGCTAACGTATTACAAAAAACCATCAATAGATCTTACCTTTTTTTACGTAACTAGGATAAAACTATAAACTAAGGTTTGGGTGTTATAAAAACATACAATTTTAAAAACAACCCTACAAAAAACCAAAGCGTCTTGATCTACGTAATGTAAGTTCATACCAAACCAGGTCATATAGTATACACAGTGTTTCCAGTGTCCAACATCTAAGCAATGTTCCCGACACAATTTTTTCAAGATAATGTTTGGTTCATGTTTATGATTGCTATACACCAATAACTTCGTAACCGAGTAAGATATTGGAAGCTGTGTATCTGATACTTAAGAACTATTTAGCACGAAAAAATGTATTTTAATACAGCGATTATGCTTAGCAAAGCTATAATTGTAATTCGTTGTTTTAGTATGAAAATGGTGATTTAGGACAATCAACAAAATGCTTTGTGAAAATAAGGATGACAAGAATTTTAATGAATGAATAACATTTATTTCCAAGAAATGTTTATATCTTACTAAACGTTTGATAAATTATTTTGATTGGTTTAAACCAAATAAATTAATTTATATTGAATTTAAATAAATAGTGCTTATTTTGGAAATTTATTAGTTCTAATGTTATCTTTTGTTTGAAGTATTTAAAAAAATTTAAATTGTCGACAAACAGATATATGGAATATACTTCTAAATGCTTTGAATTAAGTTATTTTTGTGTGAAATTAAGCGTTCTTTATTGATTAATGAAGTTTTCGTGTATCGTATAAAGCGATTGTGTTGCTGATTTGATTAGTTGCGAACAATTGAAATAATTTCTCACCGACATCATTTTAGAGATATAATTTAGCTTGATGTTGCATGCCAGCCATTTTTTATGTAAATTTGAGCACAATAACTATAAAAGAAGTAGTTCGATTGTTTTTAAATCGGTGAACTCAGTATAATTAATTATCAAAAGAAAGTCTGGGAAAAAACCTTCACTCGCAATTTTAAAGTCAATGGCTGACTAAGTAATTCTTTATTTAATTGTTTTTACTTATCAATATGTAAGTGAATTTCCGTGAACATCAATTTCCAATGACAGAGTTTTCCAACAAATGATTTTTCTCACGATGACACTTGTCATTATTGATTGAACATCTATTGATTTTTATGGTGGCATTTAAAGAAAAGATTTTCAATTTAATCAAGAAATACAGAGATCTAAAATAAGGATATTAAAATACACGAAATAAAGAAATGCTGTTCAAGGTTGATATCTCGATTTTATTAAAATGATTCTTATTATCAAAAGAGCATGTTAGTAACTGAACGAGTCGCATATGCCATTTTGGTTTTGTATAAAATAAATTTAGAATTTTTCGTGAAAATTAAAGACATTAATTTATGCAGTTTTATTGATTCTTCTGTCATATGAACATGAATTGTGGGTTTTACAAAATAGACTTCTTTTATTGATTATTGTTTGTTATGGCAATGTGCTATATACTATGTTTTGTTAAAGTTAAAGTAATAATCCATTTCTTTTGAACATTCGTTCAGCATTTGTTTTGAAATAATTATAAAATCTACCAAAAATTTTATAAGAAATGGCAAACTTTTGTCTATATACCATCAAAGATTTTTTGTGTGCCTTCAGAATTTTTGGATCTACCATAATATATAAAGTAAATCTATTTAAAATTAATTTAAATTCGCTTGCGCCCTCTCTTTTCTAAATATAGGCCAGTGGAAGATCTGAGGTAAACCCGTTCAGCCTATGCTCTTGTGATCCTTTTCTCACGTTAATAATGTAAATTAATGTAGAGATATAAAAACAACATTTTGAGTTGCTGGTACGCATTGACCTTTGTTTTAAAAGAGGTAGCAGACAAAGTTTTGATTTTGTTGAAAATGCGATGTTCTTTACTTATCTGACAGATGTGTCTTGACACGAGGTGTAAATGAAGAAAACAAAACACCAATGCTTTAAATGTAATTTATACTAAATGCCAACCCCCTTGGAAAAATTTGTTTGCTTGCATTTTTTCATCATTCTATATTTTACATTTTTATTACGAAAATTCAATACAAAAAATGTAGATACGATAACCTGTCCATGTTTTATAATATGCCTCTGTTGTTAAGTTGTTACAAATCGTCCTTGACGTTTGCCACGGGAATTGTACATAATAAGTCAGCCATTTTTGTTTCTAAAGGGACCTTACGATGTTTACAAATGTTCGTCTGCTTTCGTGACGTTCGATGGTATTCGGACAAACCACGAGACTTCTCCCGCCTTAACTGCAGACGACATAACCCGAAGGATTTCGAGTAGACAACAATCTATTGCTCCTAAAGTACACTTCCTTTCTAATTAAGGTCAAATTTTAGTATGGAAAATCGTCCTTTCAAAATTTAAAAACTGTCATATTTCAAAACGCTGAACATCTCGAGGAAATAATTATTGATTTCAAAAAGTACCGTTCTTGATCTACAAAATGAGCATAAGCGGAACCATACGAGGTAAGCAGTTTTCATTTTTCACGCAAAAAACCCTCTACACAATACGTCAACACTTAGTATAATTTGTTATGTACATGAATGTGATGTAACTTAGCTTACTTCCATTTGCGTTCTGTTATAAAAACATGGAATATTTCATATTATGCAGACGGTTTGTCCATCTCGTGTACATTCGAAATGAACATTTTAGAGCCGTTTTTTTAGTTTTAAGAGTTAGATATTCGAATTACTTCAAAGGCTTGCTATTAACTTATTGATTCAAACGATATTATAATATCAAACTGGTATTAAATGTAGTGCTTTCATTTAGAAATGATTAAGAGGATTGACTACTTACAATATGATTATAAGCTAGGCATTGTTCACATAGTTTTTACTACCTGAAGGTTCAAGTGATGGACAAGAAAGTATGGGTATAATGAGATTAAACATGACAAACCTCTTACTTTTTTATATCTTGAAATCGCATTTATTGCATAGAATGCAAAAAATCGTTAAATATAATCGTGTAGGCCTTGGAACATCCCCTTTGCTCGGCATGTAGTTTTAAGTTTACTTTACGCCACCTGAGGCCACTCGATAGTGCATGTAATATAATATCCACAGAGTTTTCAGTTTTATGAAAAAAGGACTAGCAAACCGTGGAAAAAAAGTCATTATGTACGTCTTTTTATTTTACTTGTGGTTTCTATTCACTAGCAGCTACAGAGTTCACAAACTATTAAAATTTGTATAAAAGGGAGGGGAGGCATAAACGCTCACAATAGTATGTGCAATCGTTTAAAGCAAAGCTGTATAAACATTTTGAAATGATCCACACGAATTATCTCTACTCTCTTTTTAAAGGATGTCAAAATAAACAGAATTTGAACGCCCATTGTAACCATTTAAACATTTTAAAATTTAAACATCGATGATAAAAAAGTTTTATTGTAAAGTTCATTGTTTAAGACAAACAATAATATCTTTTAATAGACAGTGTTGACTAGCAGTGTTTGATGCAAGGTTTTGATGTTATATTATGTGCTTGATAATTTTTTAAATCGTGTAAATCAAGAGTATCATTGAACATTCATATCTCCTACATGTAAGTAAAAAATATATATCTCAATACGTTATTATTGATGTGTATATTTGCCTGGATGGCCAAACTTCGAAATTGATTAATTATAATATAGGAGAAGATTAACTGTAAGAATGGTTAAGTTATCACATGATTTCCAATTTTCCGTCGGCAGAGTAAAGTAGAGGGTCTAAAGCTTTTATCAAGATTTTCATTTTTGTTATTTCCTTTTGACTCAACACTAACACTCTATACCTGGTTTTAAACATGTGGTGGTAAACACTGCAAGATTATGAGGTAGTAGTTTTATATGTGCTGAAACTTCTATCATCAGAACAAACAATAAATCTTTCAGAGGTGTTCGTTATTTATCACTTGAATACAAGATTGTTTGTTGCAATGGATTTTATTACAATTTTGGTTGATTAACCAAAACGTCTTATTTAGAAGAATGCAAGCATGGTGAAACATAATGGTTATTAAACGTTCAATAACAATAACGTACACAGTTAGATATAAACCTGACTTATTGTGAAAGATTGATATACTATTTAGAATTATACTACAAGTATTATGAGGAAGAAAAAAGATGTCAATACCCAACATCAATAAAACTTGAGAAATGATATCTATAAAACGGCCTATGATCATTGCAATAATCAAAATACAACAAACAGCTGAATTTCGCATAAAACAACGTTCAAAATAATTCTGAAAATTTATTGTGGATAATTGCTTAATATTGTTCATTTATTTCTGTAGACATCTTAAAAATTGTAATGCTTCAAAACGTAAACTGATAACTGTTTGTGACAATGTAATGAATCGACATTTCGGTTTTAATATTTTTGTCAGGTGAATGTTAAGTGCTAGTTATTTGAAATTTTCTTTTTTTATGAATATAGAGTTACTGTTTATATGTTGATTAAAAACGTTGAAAATACAAACACTTTATATGCTTGCTAAAATATAATATATTCTAATATATTTTAGCAAGCAGTGCAATTAAAAGGTTAATAATAGGTTAAGTTTCATTGCAAGTTGAAAGTAGAGATTAAATGAATATGGTCGGACAGTTTTGCAAATAATTAAAGCTTTTGATCTGAACATCTGATAAAAGAAGTTTTTTAAATCTCTTACGCTCTTCACATGCCATGAACAAACAAAAATAGTTAATATACTTCAACGGAATTTATGCCATGATCCAGATTGTTATATAACGCAGACCGCAATTTCACTGACAAAAGAAAATTATCTTCATATAAGACACCATTTTATGTTATTAGGAATTATTTTGGACATTAAAACCTCAGACTGTTTAATCCAGTACATATAAATAAAGATATAGAGGAGATTTGTTCTTTCCTGTTTATATTTTCGCTAGAACATGAGTAGATGTAATCAATAATGTGGCTACAAATCTGCAAGCAGAACTATAGCAGTAATATTATACTAGAGTTGGGTATTGATGTTCCTTTGCTAAAGCTACTTGCCCACTTCTCTTACCAAAGAGAAGATTCTTGGAAATCAGTCATGCATTTTGCCTTTATTTGGTTTCCCAATAAAAGTCAATGACTGTGATTTTTCGTTTTTCTACCGGATATCCAAATTACACAAAAATTCGTACAAACAGCGTTACATAGCAAGATCTGCCAAGTGTTCTAATAACCATCTATCTTTAATCCTGACCTCAATTGGAATTTCCATAAAAACAGACCTTCAAAATTACAGCGATACTTGTAAGTCCATTAATGGTATAAACCAAATGTGAATACCACAAAAGTTTGGTATCTATATCAATGTAAACTAAGCATGCATTGTTTAAACAATAAAAACAAGACATGCTATAGCTAAAACAAAGGGAAACAATATCCGCTAAAAATATTCTAATATGGTGGAGGACATTCAACATCTCATGAATACATTGAACCCAACATTGCAGTTATAAAATAACTTTTGTTAGTAATTTTGTCTTTTGATATTAATGTGTAAAAAATACAAATGTGTATATTACAGCATTGCGATAAAATATGTTAAATTTGCTGATGAATGTTTCTTGACATTATTTATTTATATTTGTTAGTTCCTCACTTCCCTCCATTACAAATATATGCTACTAACAACATTGAGTTTGTATGCGTAACATATTATGAAGCTCCATATATAAACCAAGCAACTACGTGATGTGCCAAAAAGTTGTCAATACGATTGAATTAGATATAGTCTGCAAATATACAGGGAAACTCTTTCTTCGTAATATCAATCGTATGCTGATTCTAAAAAATTGTAAAGCAACTTCGTTATCTAAAATTTCATCAATTTGAACGTTTGATATTTCAACTTTTTACACCGCATCGATAAACTAAAATCATATTCTCAAAGAAATTATGCATGGAACCTTCGCTTCCACATAAGCCTGCAAATAATTTAGTTTTAGGTAATAACGATGCGCATTTTCTACTAAAAACAAAAAAGCAAGTTATGCTACAACGAGAACCAGGTTTACAGTATGCCAGATTTTCTGGTCGACAACATATTTATCACATTCAGAGGATGTTGTTTTCAGCAAGTAATTAGAATTCAAATGGGTACAAACTGTGCTCGACCCGATTTGTTTCTGTATTCTTATGAAAATGAATTTCTCCAATGTATTTTTAAAAACAAGAAGATAGAAGATAACATAAACTAGGTCCTTTTATTTCACTTATAGATATATTGACGATGTCCTTTCAATTAACAACTCTTTTGACTGAGTGGCTTCCGTTAATGTATCCTTCAGAACTGAAAATTAAAGAATCCGCAGAAATACCTTCATCTACATCATTTTTAAACTTACGCCTTGAATATAATATTGTGGTCATCTCAGCACGAGAATTTACGACAAGCGGAACGATCTTAATTTTCCTCTCTTGTGCAGCAATATGCTAGCTTTTCCCGCATACGGTATCTATTTTTTCCTATTGATTAGTATGCAAGTGAGTATGGTGATATTTGAAAACGTCACTAATATCTTTGAGATAGGCTTACAAGCCAAGTATACAAGAACAAGCTTTAGTTGAATTGATAAATGTTAAATATGCTGAGCGGACAAGTTTAAAAAACGACAAACATGATCTGTGCAATTTGGAATACCTGTTGGTATACATGCCAAGTATAAGATGAATTATAAACAAACTAAAAGAATGATAGTCGACATTCATGGTTATATGGGTTAAAGTTTCTAACATGAACACATAAGTTTATTTAGAATTGGTTTTGTCAACTCTTTTATATCTGTTTTGGCATAGTTTAATTAGCACTAGAAACGTGATAGAACGATATTAGATCAATCCTTACAAGGAAAATAGATTACGCAATCAACTTAACATAGCGTGCTTTAAATTGTAGTAGAAGCTCGAGAGAACGGTTACACAAATGTAGGCGAGAAATTGTTAAAGATTAGTAATAAAACAAAATGCAAGGGTATTACTGACGCAATTACAGATATATCAAAGGTAAATTGTGTCTTTTATTTTGCAGGACGCTAAATACTGCCATGGAAAATTTGACCGAAAACAGAAACAATGGTTCGTATGAAACGTCAGGACAACAAAGTTTTGTCGGTATTACGTCAACAATGACGTTGATTTCTACAGCCAAACCGATAGAGAGTACAGTTTTATATATTCTAAGCAATATAACTGATGGCAGCATGATGCCAAACATTACGATATTAAAGCCTGCACCAGCATGTACTCCAGCCGGTAAGTAAGAACATCCATTTTAATTAATTGGTTTTATATTTGTTGTAACAAAACACCACTTAATAAAACAAACCTTAACTTTTGCCATTGGCAACGCTGCTTCAATGCACAAATTACGAAAAAAAACATACAAATAAAATAAGTGGATGTAGTAATTTCGTGTGGAGAATGTGTTAAGTTTATATATACTATGCAATTTACACAATATCCATAGTTAAATTCTATCACACACCGAAAAAGTGTGATCACGTTGTACATAAGATATAGGTGCTTGGGTACGTGAATAACTTGATCAGAGATTCAGATAAGCCATTCCAAATTACGGTAAATGTTGAACGAAGCTGGTTTTTGTTTAAAAAATATGCAGAAGGAAGTCATTTATGAAGCAATTATAAATTTATTGAATTTTCATTTAAAAGGCATTTAGTTATTGAGACCATTGCACTGTAGCTCAGTTACAATTGGACTTTAGAATAATGCTACTTAAAATGAAATAGAAATTGCAAATTAAACAGATTCGCAACAAATTGTGATTTGATTCTTTTTAATTTAAATCGCGTAAATGGCTTAAAATAGTGGTTGTAGCAATCATGTAATCATTGTGTCCAAGATTCTATTAGTCCAACACATGTAAATAAGTATTTTCACACACAAACATCTCTTTTTTGCCGTGGGAGCAATATTTTAAATCAGATCGGATAATTTCAATTCGTAACATGTCAGCAATACATTACTTTAATGTATAAATGGCTTTTCTCTTTCAGACTGACACTTTCATTATAAAAAACGCTGCCTTCAGTGGTCAGTATAATGACTTCTTTGTCAGTATAACCTTAACTATAGTTCGCTTAATAAATTGGACAAAACTTATAAATATGTCTTATCACAACAAAAGGGGGTTTATGTTGACATACAAGAGTACAATACACAATTGCAACTTTTTAGTTTAATATCTGCTTTAATGAGATATATGTAACTAGAATATAGTTAAACATTAAATTTGATATATACAGAATATTGCCCACCATTAAATGCAATCAATAAATAAAAGTAACTATTTTCAGCTTTTCACGAATTTCCACCCGATGCCTTCACCAACACACAGAGAGAACATGGCGCCTTAATTCTACATATGTTAGTCGTTATTTATATGTTTGCCGCATTAGCTGTCGTTTGTGATGATTACTTCGTAACTTCATTGGACAAGATTTGCCAGGTAGGCAAAACAAAAAGGTACCAAGTAGACGATCGTGATGTATAAAACTGCTATTAAATGTCTAAGATATTGGGATGAATAAGTTAAACAAGCAACTTTATTTAGAAAAAAGATGTTCCAACGAGCATGCAATTTTGACTGTCAAATTACTTAATAAAGTTTTCCCCTGTGTAACGGCTACACTGAGTCTACTCTTTTTGATATCTTCAAAAAGACATTAGGAGCGGTCCAAGTGCCCAGTTATTTTCAATTATAAACACAAATTTCGATATTAATTTATAATTAAAATTAAAACGTATGATCTTTGCAAGTAGAATAATTTACTAATATTAACAAATATTACAAGGGAATCTTATTTTTTTCATTTCGCTTCGTGAATTAATTTATGTTTTGTCTATCTATTGATCTTTTGCAACTATAAAAATACAATGCGTATACATTATGCACTAATGCATTTTGTGTCATAATAGTACGCGACAAAGAACAAGTAATAAGAAACAGAAAAACTATTTTTTAAATATTTATTCTGCTAGAGATATAATTTTGGTTCGAATGGATTTAGTTTATAATAGATAAACATGTTGCAAAGACGAAGGTGATGGTGTGACAAGTGTGTACCATATGAAGAATTCCAAAATATCATTTCTTTTTCAGTTAAAGGTAAAATTTTTGATCTGAAGTTCAGTTCGGTGTTTAAAATTTTACCGTTTAAAATTCAATTTATACTTATTAATCTATGTACAATGCATATTTGCCAAATTTAATTGTTTGAAATAGACATTTAATTGAAACAGAGTTTGATGAAATAAGTTGTTACTCAGATTTGAATCATGCGAATTTAGCTTGGTAATCTGCAGGTTGTGCTTTTCATTGTTTAGAATGTACCGAACCTTATTAGTTGTGATTGTGTTTATTTCAAAAAGGCTTTTTCTGTTCTTTGTCTGCAAAATTGTCTCATCGTTTTAATGCTTCCCTTTTACTATGGAAAATCATTAATGACTTCCCTGATGTTTTATGTAATAAAACAAGTTAAATATTATCTGTGTAGTACTAATATGAAGAAATCGATTCTCAAAGACATGTAGTCTAGACTTATAGAATAGAATAGAAATAGGAAACAAGTTACATGCATGTTATCAATGCTAATACTGTTTACTTATGTTTTATGTTATGATCATGTAGACAATACATTATTTAAGCACACAAGTTTAAAATGCTTTTCTTGTTTAGAAATTACCAAACACGGTTTCCATGAATGCGTTTGTGTACACATTATTTTTTGTGCATACATTTTTACAATGGTTGAGAATTCATTTGAAAGAACAATCATTCCATTTTGTAACTTTAATTTGAAACACTTCGTATTATAAAAATAAGCTGTAACTTTTTTATATGACACGTGTTTATTCTCCATATATAAAACGTTAATACGAGCACACTATTCCATGTGAAACGTCGTAATAAGTGATAATGTGTTGCATAAGTTTAATGTCTATATGTATTTATGAAAATGTAGGCATTGGGCTTTATTATTCGACGCGCACTACTTCTTTTAAAACTTTATATTTTTGTCATTAAAATTAAGACAAATAAAACAACATATCAACATACTTAAACATAATTTGTAACAATTTTCATATTTCAGAAACTCGGTTTCAGTGAAGATGTTGCAGGAGCGACGTTTATGGCTGCCGGTAGTTCAGCACCAGAATTGTTCACCGCTATTATTGGTAATGTATTTATATTATTATTATTAACAATATATATTAACAATATTTATAATTGTTATAACAGAGTTCAACCATGGTCATTTTTCTGATCTGAATGGTGTTTTATGCCACTTTTCAGCAATTTACATCTTTTTCAAGGCATCCAGGTTTTATTGGAGATGAAGCCGCAGTATCCGGAGAAAACTCCCAAAAGTCCGTAGTACTATCTAACAACATGACTCTGAAATAACACAATATAAAAACATTTGTCTTCGATCCATTTAAAACCTACTCTATAAATTGCTTGTTTAATTTCTAGGCTAAAATAGTATTGTAGTCATTGTGATTTTGGATGTGGCCCTTCTGATGAATTATTTATATTATGGACGTCAGGCTTTCATTAGATAAACTATTATAATCTTTTTTTAACACACACAACAGTTATCGCTGGGATTATACTGGGCGGGTTCCTAGTGCTCGACCCACAAATCAGCGAAGGAAGTCCCCGGATGGCGGATAGGGCACACTCTCTCGTTAAGGGGGTTGTCAGGTCATAATACGGAAAGCTTGGACCGTAGTGAGTGACGAAAAAGAGTAGGCTCATTGTAGACGCCATAACATTTTCTGCCCCTGCCCATGTTTCATACCTTGTCAGTGGCAGTCAAAATTTTGTTTCTTTTTCTTTTCGTTGATTTATTGTTTGTTAACCTTTCTAATCGTGAATATAGCTGAAATACTGCTTGTTATACGTAAAGCAAACAACTAATCAGTCAATCAATAAACAACAGTTATCGTCCAGCCACATTACACCAAAAGCAATTGTTAAGACATTTTTTTTTTGGTTTCTATGGTGGAAGCATTAAACTTAATTGCAAAGAATTTTGATTATGAATGTCTTTGAAACTGAATGACAGTTATTTTTTAAAGGCCAATTTATGTTCATTGTAGGTGTATTTATCACTAAAGGAGACGTAGGCGTTGGCACAATAGTTGGATCGGCTGTCTTCAATATTCTGTTTATTATTGGCATTTGTGGTATTTTTGCAGGACAGGTATAGTTTGTATTATTGTACTTTGGTTTCAGCAATTTTTCAGCTATATCATTAGGCCCTTATTTTATTGAGGGAGCAAATTGAGAAAATCAAAAACTGGTAATTCTTATCATGTAAGTTTGAAACTGAGCACTGCTGTCCGACGTCATTGCTAGCAAGCTGGTTATCATTAGTAGATGACTAATTACCTTAACTATGGATGGAAATATATGCTTTAAACTACAGGCCTAAAAAAATAACACGCTATAAATCCTAAATATATTAAATAATAATTAAAAATTATATTGTAAAGGAAACTGATTATTAATGAAAAAATAATCAGTATTTCAAAATGGATTACATACAGCTGGAAAACGTGTTTGTTGTGAGCAACACGATCCGAACTTCAGTAAATTAACAATTTTCCATAATGTAGTTATAGGCTACGCGAACACTTACGGAAATTAAAAGACCATAGTTAAAGTTGCATAAAATATGTGCAACTTTACATTCACCACCGTTTGTGCTTTCAATGTTTTATTGCTACTGCCGCAGAAAAACTTGAGTTTCAATTTCCTGCGAAATCCCTATTACATTGTTTCATTTGTCTATTGAGTGTTATGCCTCTGGCCTAGAAAATCCTTGACTGAATTGATCACTATTGCTTTAACTTCGCTTGCAGTAATATTTTGTCCGCAGGAATAAGACAAGAAAAGAAATATTCTGACATTATAGCTTTGAACGAGATGTGACAATTGCAATAATGAAAATGTCACATACAAAATAAAACAACTAATTTATCCTCTGTCTACTTGTCTGAGCTGCAATTTCCTGCAATGCGAGGTTAATAGAAGTAGTTAAATGCATAACGATTTCAGAGTACAGACTGAATATAGTTGTCGCAAACTCTAATTAATCGGAAATATTTCAGTTCATGTATATTTTTTTCAAGCGTTATCATCTGATAAAGAATTTGTCTTTAAAATGGTATCTATATGTAGACAGAAGACTTTAAGTTTCTATGAGATATATTTTGTTCTTCCATGATAGGTCTATGTCTAAATTTATTCCCTAATGACATTATTGCGTTATACTTGAGTGGACGGTTTTTAGACGGATTATTATACATGCGTATTTGATGGTTTAATGCCTAAATGTAAGGTACGAGATAGTAGAAAACAAATTATGAAATAAGTCCAATTGTTTTCAATCTTAGACTACTCCCTTGATACAGTAGCAATCACAATCTTTTTCATAATTTTTATTAGCCTTCATTGTTTTTGTAATTGTTATGGTCGTATCCTTTTTAAAACACTATCCCTCCAATGTATTGAAATATCGTGGTCATGTGCAAGACATTAGTTGTAAGAAATATGTTATATCCTTCAACAGTAAAACTTAAGTGTCTGTTTTTGTTTCCTTAGATCATATCTCTATCTTGGTGGATGATCTGTAGAGATTCCATGTACTATTCGTTATCTGTACTTGTTCTTATAATGGTAAGAATTATACATAAGTCTTCATACTTTCGTAGATTGAAATCGTAAGACTTACCAGCATGCATAATATTTGCAAATTATATATTAAATGAAGACGACGATGAAATAATTTTGCGTTATTTCTGTGCTTTTTGGGGTTAAAATGATTAAAGAAAACAATATTCTCTCTATAGATTACAGAAATACGAGTCACTGTAAAAATCTCTTTGGACGTTTTAAACATAATTTATGTGTAAACCTGGTCTAACCAGTAACACGCTTCATTTATAGTAAAACTTAATGTTGATATTTGCTTTAGGTTGATGCTTAATGAGACTCATTGTATTATTGGTATATTTGACCTCTATGGAACAATATTTCAGCAGCATTTAGGACGACATTAATATTCGCTCAAGTGGCAGGTGTCCTAAAACAAGGAATGAGATAGGTAAATGAACTGAAAATTTGTTTTGCAACAAAAAGGGGAATCAAATTATAGGCCAAGACAATTCAGCCTCACATTTGGCCATCAACTGTCCAAAATTAATGCGTCTCCTGTAAGGATCAATAACAGACTTGCAATCTACAAACTTCGACCTCAAATTTCATGGACATATTTGACGGACAATGTTAGATTATTTGCAAATACTGTATATCTAGTCATCCCTGTAGGTCAAAGAAGCCTTGTCCTACTAATTTATATAGGGTTGCTATCGTTACTTCGTGAATTACATATTTACTTATCAAGCCAGTTATTAAAGCAAAATGTAATACTACTTTGAATGTATTGAAAAATAACTTGTATTGTATTGTATTTTACAAAGTGAGGCGTTAATTCCTCAATCCTCGCTTACATATCAATTAATAATAATACCTATGGTCATAAAATTTAATGAGAGAATTATTTACAGTTCTTATTTATCTAATTTGACAAAACATAAATGACAGCTAAGTTTAGTGTTTCTACAATTGAAAGGTGAGTCATACATTCCAAATATTAGATACAATGGTTAACCACCATTACATCGCCAATTTGAAAAAATGTGTTGAATAATTCTGTCAGTTACCATTACAGGGACTAGTTATCTTTGAAATCCTTTAGCAAATTGGATCGCAAATGACGTGTTAATGATTGAACAAATCAATTATCTATATATTACTATTAAAAGTTGTTTCTGTTACAATCTATTGATGAAAAACATTTGCAGGTACAAACACTATGTACCGAAAACTACTGTCTTATGTTAATGTTAAATAAGGTAGATAATATGGATGCCCTGGAAAAAACCGAAATATGCAAAATTAAGTTTAGGAAAAACAGCACTTATTGTTAGAAAAAATAGCAAATAAAACCCACCAAACAACAAGAGCCAAAATTCAAGTGACAGTTACAAATCCGGATGTAGATAAACATACATAACGCGACACAAAAACAGACAGAGAATAACCCGAACCAAATGAAAACCGATCGTAGTACTAAACTGTGCAGAAATGCATGAAGCTGAGTAGACATTTTATTAAGTTTAGCGTTATTATCACTATTTAGATCCGATAACGACACATTTCTTAAGAATGTGCTTTGGTGTAAATCAATGTTCTTACATGTGGTTGCAATGTCATCTCCAAATTAAATGCTATCATTATTTGAAATTCTTTTGAGAATGTCATATAAATATATTACAATATTTAATGTCCATGTTTTAACTGTTATTAAAGATGCTAATGTACAAATTACATTATTCAATTCCCTACACCAAACATTTGCGTCCAACAAAGATTTATAAGAATGGTCAAACAAAAAAATATTCAAAAAAAAAAAATTAAGATGTTGAAGGACTTTTTTATCCATATTATTTGAAACTCTGTTGAGTGAGTTGGTGTGATTTGTTCGACTAGCTGATCTTTATGTGAACTAAAACAATGGAGAAACACGAGAATAAACAATTATCTGGACATAAAGATCAAACTGTAACTTGAGACTTTCATTTGCTTTTATTTCTTCTCACATTCCAAAAGCGAATTCATTGTTAACGTCTAAATCAATACAATATTTTTCATCAATAATTACTCTGAAACAGAAATAACAACTACCAAAAGTACTCTGAAACAGAAATAACAACTACCAAAAGTAGAAATCTAATCAAGAAATGCATTTTTGTTAAAGAAAAGACGATTGTAAGATTTTCTTCAATAAAAGATACTAGTCTTGCATTATTCTCTAACACATTTCCTACTCAAGCAATGTATTTAAGGACAATTAAACTATTTTTCATAGTATTGCCGATTCTTTATCGATAGTCCTTTGTAATTTGTTCTGTCATTAAATGGTCAATGGATTATTGTTTTCAATCGTTATGTTTTTAACATGTACTGTCCTTTTGCAGGTTGTCGCAGATGGAGTTGTGACGTGGTATGAATCTCTCATTATGCTTATATTATATATAGGTTACATTGTAGTTATGAGGTAAGAGTTCTTATGCAGTAAATATACTCACTGTAAATCCTAGACTAAAAATCTAACTTTCAAAATAATGTAGGCAAAATATAATCTCACCTGTTACTGATCACATATGTAATACCATACTGTCAGTTATACTGGCTAGATCGACGTCCATAACCTTCCTTACCCCTTTTTGAAAACAATGATTGAATATTGATACAGGTGTATTGCACAGGACTTTCGCATATTTTTTTGTATTTAATTAAAAAGTGTCATTTGCAAATATTAAGCAATAAGCTTCTACGCCTTAAACTTACTGTTAGGACATAACAAATATACAATATCATCTGAACAAATAAATTGTTCATTATAAGAATAATCTAAGTTGATGTAATCCTATTAAAGAATTTGATTATATTTTAAACGGAAGTGCTAGCAGTTATTATATTAATATTGGCGCCAACACTTGGCAGCAAAGACTAAATGTTGCTTTGTTAAGAGTATTATGGATAATTTTATTAAAAATAATTTCTAACATAACTTTCTTTCTTACAATTATCTGGTCATGAAACACGACTTTTTGATTTTTTCACCCCTCCCTCGGCCATTGTTTGTTTACCTATTGAATCCATACCTACTAATACTTTATTGTTGGGTTACCAAAATCGAGGTTTTAGATGAACATCAATGTGTACACGTACTGTCCAGAATAAAGATAATGAACCAACCGTGTTCATCCTCTTTTTTATTTAAAGCTCAATTAATGTTGATGTCCGTTGTAGAAACTTGCATATAAGGACTGCAATTAAACACTCATGTTGTCTCCGATGGTAGAAATAAGGATTTTAAGTTATAGGCCTAAATGACAAGTATGTAATTACTGCAACACTGAAAGATTAGAAATAATACACATTTTTAGCTTCCTTTTATTGCAACAGTCTATCACACTGTAGCAGTTGATTAAGTTTCAGACCGTTGTTATACATTGTGTCTTTGCAACTTGCAGACAGAACAGATAATGACATATTTATTCCAAATTAAATTGTAAATTAAATCATGTTCTGTACGTTGTAAATTTGCAAATTGTTTCAGATTATCGTTAGAAATAAAGAAATCCATTAATAAAATTTTGATTTTGCGTAAAATTTTAAGACGTAGAATCGAAAGATTAGTTAATGTTTTGAGAATTTTAGCGCTAATGTTTATAAAAGGGGGATATTGAAAATCTATTTGTGTCGTAACACATCCGCGCGTTTTGTTTTCTAACGTTCAATGATTCATTTTATTGGTGAACAAATACAATAGTACTTTAAATGTGTAGCCATTATATATCCCCAAAGAAATGATCAATATTAATATTTTATTTGCACATCTAACTGTTATTATGCTTATCTTGATATGTAACTAAAGGAAGACGATTTTCTCGTTACGAATTATGCTAAACTTTAATTATAATTGTTTCCTTTATACAGACTGTTCTCGAAAAAAAGTCACTCAATATTATATTCTCCTTTCATGATATTTATTTTCTCATTAATTTTTGTTTGTTTTTTTTTCATCTAGAAAAATATTATTCATTTCATTATGTCAGCTTATATTAATGTATTTGAAAAAACGTAACGACTGTTTTGAGACCTAAAATCAGTAATTTATAATAGGATAATTCAATACAATCCCATGTTGGAAATAAAATGAACAGGAACAAATAAGTTTATTGCAAGCAATATAATTTCATTGCTTTTATCAACTGGGGTTATTGATTTTATATTTATTTTTTTTAGATACAATACAATTCTACAGTCTTGGGTTGCTAATAAGATCGACAGAATTAAGTCTTCCAATATCTTGCCAATCAATGGTGCTAAAAGAGCTTTTCCAGGAGATTATGGTATGTCTTTATACGTTACCATCAATCAATGGTATCTCATTTGTTTTAAGAGCAACTCCAAATTTTGACAGAGAAGGTATATATTAGGGACATCTGAAAAACTACACAATGTGTTAACCGTTGAAGGATGAAAATACGATGCTTAAAAATAACACAGATTCTATATTTTGATCTTCAGTTATAAATTAAATTATATATCAGAGAGACAAGCAAGCACACTTTTGCTAGTTCGTGACTTGATTTTGCAGAACGACTATTTTTGTTTTGCGCATATATCAATTTAATAACTTAATAGGATTACATTATCATCCTTCTGAAGTTAATTAATAAAGTCGTGGTAAATAAAGAACGCCATATCGACATCACTTGCAGCCAACTCATGTAAAGTTATCCGGAATCTACTACATGTATTCTTAGCTATTAATCGTTTTATTCTCCAGTCCCACTTCCCGTTCAGATATACCTATACAATGATTTATTGTTTGCAGTGTTGTTGTTGTCCTGGATACAGCTGAATACGTTAAGTTCATTAGCTCTAGAAACGACATTGTTTTGCTGGAATATTATTTTGTTGATATCGTTAAATAAAAATTATATAATTGTATATAGGTAAATAGTTAATTACATATTAAGTTCATGTGATTTTTTTCTTTTTTAAAATAACGCTAGGGTTATCAGTTAGAACCACACTATAAAAGGTGTACTGAACTCCTAATTTAATTATAAATGATTGATAGTTTTTCTTGCAGAAGGTTGAGTTCTCACCAAGTACCCAGTTTTCCTCACCAATAAAAATATATAGCTAAACAAAATTGCTAAAATGGTGTTCTAAGAACTAATTCAAAC
Organism: Limnoperna fortunei; assembly: GCA_944474755.1. Classification (NCBI taxonomy): domain Eukaryota; kingdom Metazoa; phylum Mollusca; class Bivalvia; order Mytilida; family Modiolidae; genus Limnoperna; species Limnoperna fortunei. The sequence continues at coordinate 48,967,487 of OX104113.1, forward strand.
TATATCAAATCAACATATAATGACACGGTGATGTGAATATCTTATATTAAATGCCAATACCCCATTTTAAAACACTGTCTTTTCATTTGACTATTGCTTGAAGGGTTCTGTGATTTTGTGCTGGAAAAAGTATTCATTTGTTTCAGAGGTATTTACAGATGAAGATGATGACGTCTTTACTAGTATCGACAATAAAAAATGGCGACAAAGAGAACTTCCACCAGACGAATATGCTAAATCAACAAAAATCAAGTATTTTTCAAGTTAATAAAATTAATACCATGCGAAGTGCATATAAAATATCATATGTATGAATCACCCTTATATTCCATTACTGGTCGGCATCAAGACCCAAAACATGTTTAGACTTTTTCTGTTGAATTCCAAATTTTTGTCAATCCTGCTGCTTAAGTCGGGAATACTTTCTATTTGTATTTGGTCTTGTCTTATACGTTGCTAGCTGGGCTATAAACATCAATTAACCACGCAAATACCGAATACTGGATGAAAACTTTGAACAACATAGAAAATTCCTCAAAACCTTTGTTTAATTTTGTTTGACAACATTATTTTATGCAATCGTGCAGACATGATTTTTATTTACAAAAACCGTTTCAGTAACATTACTTTACAGTAATACACTTTAACAGTAATTTGATCTTGGGTGAGATTTCAATGCTCTTTTGTTCAGTTTTGAAATAACAATAATTGTTGTAGTTTTAAGGAATTTAAAACCGGACAAAATATGCAAACTATCAAAAATAGATTGATGTGCTTATTTTTGAGGTATAAAAATTGAGCATCTGGCGAGAAACATATTTGTAGATTTTTTATAGGTATTGTATGGTTAAGGTTTATTATACCGGCAGAGATATTAGAAAAGTTTATAATTTTAAGACTATGAAAAGAAAGTTAATGTTAAATTTGTAACAAGGAGGAATATCTGACGTCAATAATATGTACAGCGAATAAAATTAAATTATGGATTCCACGTTATGGCTAAAATGTTGTTGAATTCTGAAACAACAAATTAATGTTTGAGTCATTTGTTAAAACAAAGTCCATTAAAAAAAACCTTAACATTGCTAACATTTAGAAACCATGTGACAGCTAGACTGAGAGTTTAGACACTAAATTATTGGGTTTGATATTTGTCTTAAACATATTAGTTAAGTACTTATGAATGCTTCATCTCTGTTTGGTTTGTGTTTCATGTAACATATGTTTTTTTTGTTTACAGACCACATTTTTGTGATTGTGTTTTTCGGTTTATGATGATGAAGAAATTTAAACCAATCAGCAGATTTAGATCGGCAGCCTTCTTAATTATTTCATATGTAGGTACATAATATATTCCTAATTTTTGCATGTTATGAGTCATGTCTGTTGATGCCTCAAAAACTTATCTTTTGATTTATTTAAATAAAGTACATTTGCATGGAATTTTTAATTAAGTATGCTTGATGACATTGAGTTTTTGTGCAAATAATATCATTGTACCACAGATAAAGTTTATTTACTAAAGGTCACAGCTATATAGAACAGAAAGTACCAATCGGTATGTTCTCTATTTTGTGACCTCAAACCTTTCAAGACCATAAATTCAAGACGGTTGTCATTGGTGAACAAGTGTTTGCTAGCCCTTTCTTAACATTTAATATAACCCTTTTATGCCGAGTAGTACGTGTTACTTTTAGGGTTTTTTATGTTTTGAGCGACTGTGATGCTAGTTGTGTTTTATGTTAGCTATTGCTTTGTTATTTCATACTTGAACTGTGGTTTTATTACGTATCGGCTTTTTATGATTCACATTTGTTAAATATCGTTTTGTAAAGGATTTCAAATGCATATATATTTTTATTTAATTAACATCAAACGCTAAAAACTTAAATGTTTTATGACAGTTTTGTGTTCAGCTGCTTCTCACGATCAGATCCTTTTTTGATTCTAGAGAAAAAGAATGCTCAAAGACGAAGCGTACCAGAAAAGACAACAATTTAGACGAATGGCTCAAAAATCTAGTGTTTTATCATACACAAGATCTATTAGAGGCTGGTAAGTTTGACAGATGCTCTTGTGGTGGGTTTAGTTCTTCTCAATTTTTGGTTTTGCGTTGTTTGACTGTTTATTTTGTTCTTATCCCTCTTTTGTTTAACTATTTTTTTTGTCTTTAACTTATAGTTTCCTGAATATTCCTCTGTTTATTCGTTTCCATTCTTAAACCGAAAACTAACTAAAACGGGTGTTGTGAATTCAATACGAAAGAGTATACACGTTAATCGTAACTAAGACTGTCGCTGGTTATACTCGGTTTTATCGAGATGCTGTACTATGAATATCAAATATCTGCTCGAATGTTATGAAATTTTAAGATTGCTTAAAAATATATTTATTCAGCATATTTTTAAATGGCTAATGTTACAGTCACGAAGGCTTTACTCACAGAGCTGCCCAGTGCGTACTAAACATCTATATTATGGATTGTAACATTACAAATGTATTATAATATTTTTCTATTTTTTCTATGCATTTGTCCACCCTATTCCCAAACTCAATTAAGCTTGTTTATTTCCTTTTGTCCCATATATAGCTATAAGCCCTGATCGCAGGACATTACAACATAACTGTTAACAATTATTAAATTATTTCATCGCAAACATGCATATCTGTTTAAACGGGGTACATTAAAAAAGTCTGGTTAAAAATCTAAATTGTGTAAATTATTATATGATTACTAATTTTAAATTACTTGATGCATAATTGAAGGTTCAATATCACAACAGAAGGAGAAGACTTGGATCATTGGAGAAAAGTTCCAAGTTTTGGTTAGTAGTATACGATAGAAAGAAATTCTTCCAGTACTTATCTGGATTGCAATTTGCGCCATTTAACACATACAACATTCTTCTATTAATGTATCTGCTTTTTATTTGGAATTAACGCCACTTTTATCATTTGAAAATTATATAATTGCATATAGTTTTAATGGCGGATGGATGCAGGATTCTGGGGAATAACCCGGCATTCAGCGGGAAAGCTAAGATTACAGTCCAGCAAACCATGCCAGCATTTGGACTCGGACTCACGACTCCACTACTGACATTGACGGTTATCAACAGAAAATAATTACATGCCGTCGGTTGCTGACACCCATCTATTACTGGAATACATTCTAAAAAGGCAGAATAGTCAAGCCCGGTCACAGGGTTTAGCCATTTTCCAGTCTTTGTGGTAATACCCACCGGTGTCTATGTTTGTGTGGGATGTACTCTTTAACCATTCACGCCCGTTCATTGAAACATAAATCTTATAAATATCACGTGTTTGGATAATGTTGCAATCTATTAAGGGTATTTAGTAAATGATCGACTGCAATTCTTGACTTCCCACTTGATCTAATCGGCATTCCTGATCCTAAAAAATATGTACAGAATTCTTAATGTGTTTAACATTTATTTTTAGATGAAGGTTACTTCGTTGTTTTTAAGTGGGGGTTTTCTTATCCATTGAGGACCATATTATATTATACAATTCCAGACTGCAGAAAAGAACGGTAAGAATAGCAAAATATAAATTATTTTTCGACATGAAAATGTATCATTTAAAAGAACTGAAGAGCCGTTGCCAAAGTGGTATTCCTTAACAATTCTTTTTTTATAACGTTTGAGCAACAAAACCATGCAAACTAATAAATTGCTATCTTTACACCCACTCCTAATCCAAGCCTATCTATACTCTCATGAAAGCTTGTTACAGCATCAACAAGGGGCATGTGTGGATTTCCTGTATGCGCTCATTGAAATTGGAGCATTGCAGTTTAGAACGACCATGATGAGTTGAAGAACTTTTAAACCATACTTAAAATAATAAGAGAAATGTGAAAAAAAATAAAAAGTACACAAAAATCAGTTTATAAACGGAACAATAAGAATGAACTTTGTTCCTTTCTTTGAACAATAATTGCTAAATAACGTACAAATTAATGTACAAATTGTATTTAATCGTGTTATTAAGAAGTTTGTTACTTTTGAATATAAAAAGTTTCAATCTTTATAAATATTTTTTTGTAAGATCCATCGTTTTTGTTATTTTTCATTACATTTATTGTTTGAGATTTGACACAGACTTATTTTTATTTGTACTTACCTATAGGTGGGAAAATTGGTTCTTGTTGACGTTTGTAGTATCTATTGTATGGATAGCTATATTTTCATATCTAATGGTTTGGATGGTAAGTAAACAATGCTGATAAGTATTAAAGTAGGTAAGAAATTAATTGATTGATTGATTGATTGATTGATTGATTGATTGAGTGATTTACAGCGGGCAATATTTCGGAAATACTCATAATGAGAACAAGTTAACAAACAAGAAATCAATCTGTAATTGGCGTGCCAAATGTAAAAATATTCTGGCAACCACTAGAACAGTATGTATGGAATAATAGATATGGGCGTAGAATTTAGCCTTTTGTACCGGCTACAATGAGCCTACTCTTTTTCGAAATCTACAAAATTTGTCTTTCCAAATACTTTACCCACTACGGTCCGCTGAAAGAATTTCCTTATTATAACCTGACAACGACAAAACTACAGGGTTTCCCCTATCCGCCACCTGGGAACATACTGGGCATCTCGGTGGGTCGTGCAACCGGAACCCTATGGTCGGTATGAAATAAATGTATTAATAATTAATTGTGTTTTATTTAAGGTAACAGTTGTCGGATACACCTTAGATATACCAGACAGTGTTATGGGCATAACATTTTTAGCGGCTGGTACAAGTATACCAGACGCTATGGCTAGTGTTTTTGTGGCGAAGCAAGGTATGTTTCGGTAATTAGCTTGTTTAAATAAAAAGCGTTTATTTAATACTGGATCGTTTTAACTTTATTCGACGTTAGATTACAGCGGGTAATAATTTATTTACTAAGCGTGTATGAAAATGATATCTTTCTGAAGATAAATGTTCTTTTATTTCATACGAAGATACTATGTTATTACAACGAACAAATAATTGTTTGGGGGAGGAAAACAAATGAAAATCCCGACCTTTGGTGGGAAAACTGACAATCTTTTTCAATTAATATTGAAGTCGACCAGACTCTGCCACCAGTGAGATTGGAACACGCACCTCATGTTGAAGTGATCAATACTAGATGTTATTACCCTAACACTCGGCCACCGAGGCTCGAAAATAATTGTAATGAATGTATTCTCTATAAATTGTTTCAGTGGTTTGTACACTTTATTGTTTCATGTGGACATATATCTTTGAATTAGTTTAAGAACTATTACATTGTAAGTGGAAATATTATTTACTATTATATATACATAAAACAATATAACGATTCGTTATATCAAATTTATTTTTAATTTACATTAGTTTCTGGTTTATGTATAACACAGTGCAATTTGGAAATATGGACCCTAATTGAAGTTATGAAATATTATTTCTCATTATCTAACAATACATTATAATCGTTACAACACATACGTGAAAAAATATAAATAGTTGAAGATGTTGTTGTTTGCTATAGGGTAAACAGATCAACGGTAAGTATAGTTTACCGTGACAACACTGTAGTCAATTGGTTGTTACAGGCCACATTTTGTAATTAAAATTAACTTATCTGATGCTCATGCGCGTTTAAATCCTTTATTTATCTTTTTTCTGTAGGTATGGGTGATATGGCCATCTCGAATTGTTTAGGAAGCAACATATTTGACATACTTCTAGGCTTAGCGTTACCATGGTTCTTAAAAACTGGAATAGCCTATGCAGGGACGACAGTAAGTCAAACTGTTACGAAGTTCCTTATATTCAAAGGCTATGTTTATACTGAAATTCACTTGAAAGTTCTTTATCAGTATAAACAATGTTTCAAAAACGTTTTTAGTATTTTACGTGATTATTTAATAATGATTTGTTGTTTAAAGGTTGACGTCCTGAATATGGTTGAAATTTTGCTCATGTGACGTTAACCACTAAACAAACAAACAAACAAACAAACAAACAGACAGACAAACAAATCAACGAAAATCCATATAACGGAACGAGGCTAAAGCATATACGTGTAGTATCACTCTCATTTTCTTGAGATTTCGTGGTGTTTCAGATGGCTTCGTATATGTGACTTTTAACTTTGAATTTGTATTGCCACTTTTGGTATTCGCTTATTAATTATCTCTTGGAAAAATCATCAACACCATAACATGGAGGCACAGAGACATGAAATCAAATTGTTATATGCAGGATTAAAAAAAATTGGTTCAGAGCGCCGTTTGTATGCATTTCTAATGTTGTTACATTTATCAATTACAGGTAGTCATGAACAGCAACGGAATGTTATATTCAATACTTTTACTATTTGTAACTGTCATTATTGCAGTAAGTAACATATATAAACTCAAAATTTATCTTGAATTTACACTTGGCAATCTTCGTCGTTTGCATAACATCAACACTTTATTCACATGGTTTGTTAATACAGAAACTTTAACTAAAACATTTTTGAGGTTTGTAAAAGTTATTCGGAGTATAATCAGATTACGAAGTAACTTTTTTCGACAAATGAATGTATTTGTGATATACAGCCGTTTTATCTAAAATATTACATATTTTGTTTTAGTGATACAAATTACAAATTAGATTACATTTTCGATTGTAATGTAACAAAATATTTTAGTCGATGAGTTTGTGGGGGGTCGGCAGTGCATTTTTACTTTTTGTTAAATATCATTTATACATTTCATCTAATTTAAAAATCCTATCACAAACTGACTTAATGTATATGAATTCTTAAATTTGTTTATTTATATGGTATTTTTTTATTCTTTTAGGTCGGTTGTTTACACTACACCGGATGGCGTCTTACTCGACGTGTAGGAATCATTTTTCTAATATCTTATGCTTTTTATTTGTTGATTTCTGTAATGACAGAATGTAATGTGTTTGGTTATGTAAATGCGCCAATGTGTACAGAATAACGAGATAATTACAACCTTGTTATGTAATGTTGTTTTAGTTGTCACATTCCTAGATTTAAATATGTCATTTTCACCAAATATACATACAGCATTCTTGGTTGGTAGTTGAATTTTTTGCCTACAAAAAGAAATTTTTATGTTAGGTTTATTTGAGACTTTCGGATTATATCTGCTTTGTTCAATTTTTTATACCTTGCAACACAGAGGGGCGGGGTAGTATGCGATACCTTCCGTGTGGATATGAGGTCCGTCTGTCCGTGGCCAGTGGTTTCCAGTATATTCTGACTTTATTCCTGTGAACTATCCTAATTCCTTTTCTTAAAAACATGTCGGCCATTTTAAAGTTTTATTTTCACTATTGCCCGGTAATGAAGCACAATAACATTTAGTTGGCTAATATTTATAGTTATGTGTTGTCTTGGAAGTTCTTTCTTCCTTTTAATTTGCATTTTTGGTTTTAAGCCGATTATTAAATAGATCTCTTTCTCTTCTTTCAAATTTTTACTGAAGTATAAAGACTCTACTTATTGTCTCGGGTCTTTTTCTAAATTCTGATCAATATACCTCTGCTCTTAAGATATTTCCATATCGTCCTTATACATGAGCTATCCTTAGTATTTAATCTCTTGAGAATATGTAAATCTAAACAAGTTTAAAGTCAATCAGATACATATTGTTATAAGGTGTTATTCAGTGCATAGGCATATTACACGACTAGTGAGTTCTCAAAGGAGTTATTTGATAACGGTAAGTCGCTGTTACATTCCTTTCGGACCTTGTCTATCTCCAGTGTCTTAGGGGAAGATAGGAGTGAAACCAAAAATTTTATGTACATAAATATTTCTATCACGAGTGGAAGATCATACGGTCTTTCACAAAAGTGCATGTTAGTACCTGTTTCTTCCGTAAATCAGTAAGCTTCATATTGCTATATCATATAGACTCTTCATTGTTAAAGTCTCCATAGTCTCCAACGTCAGAACGTTCGACAGGAAACTTTGTTATGTTACCATAAAAACGTTCTTGTTTTATGCGTTTTACGCAGCGAGGTTAAGGCAATATATTTACCTTGCAATCTAAAGTTTGATGATCGCATTGCAATCTACAAACGATACTCATTCCCATGGATACAACGTTTTGATTGGTCAATTGTTTTAGGTTGGGAGAAAATGACAACATACCGTGAACATTGTTCTTATATTAAAATTGTGGAATTTATTTTCATTCTCTAAGCTCAGTTTGATAAAAAAAGCAATTGAACGTTTTCTATTTATTAACATTATTTAAATTTTGTCAACATGTTGGGCGTTATATACGACGAAATAATCAGCTTCCGGTACATTCAACGTGAAAAAGAATCTTGCATCGCCGTTAAACGTGCCAGTTCAAAACCGACAACCACCTATATACTTGTAATTACCTGCATGATATGAAGCCAGACCAGAAGAGATGAACACTAAGGTATGTTTAAGACAATACTTAAGTTGTGCTGCCATCAGTATAATGATTATACAGTTGTCATCGACAACGTGCTCAGCCTCAGCTCAGGATTACCCAGTACTGACTGACTACTGTTTACTTAACTTACAATGTCGGACAGTGACAGTGTTACCTCATTGTTAGTCCAAAATTTTAATTAATAGGTCGCAACACGTATAGTCAATAACTGTTTAACAATGGCAATTGTTATTATAGACTTGATTACACTTCATATGACACCCCCCCCCCCAAAGGCCAAACAGTGAAACACACAGGCAGTAAGTTAAAACTTAAATCAAACATGACCTTATATTTGTCAATATTTATACCGAGCGATAGCGAGGTATAAAATGAGGACAAATATAATGTCCGACCATTTTCTTATTCACATAGAGCCCAAATGCAATAATATATTTTGATTCTAATATGTTTAACAATTGTTTTAAAATTTCGAAGCAGCTCTAGAGGACGCTTTCAGTGGTAATACTGTTTTTTGAAACTAATAAGTTATCCCAAAACAGTATGTTAAAGCAAATAAAATTGACATAAACATATATTCTCGTCATTTTATGGAATATACATACCCGTTTGCTTTTAAACAAAAATATTGAGAAATCTTAACAAAATTGCATTGTTCCAGTTTGGAAATTTCAGTTGAGCGAAATATGACGTCGGAATTCTAATTATGACGTCATATTAATTCGAATGTAGAATTGTTAAAAAAATAATGTATCAGGAGTAGTTTAAATCATATAAATCTCAGAATTCAGACTAAAAATAACTCCATTGTTAACAATAACGATAATTATGGATAACACAAAAACTGCATTTTTAAGTCAGTTTTTACATTTACACAAAACACATAGCTTACGCATGTGCAAACTAAACTTATTGGAATTTTGACACAGCTTTGTTTACATAGCTTAAGAAGGACGTCATTTATTAATAAATGTGCAAATGGATCATGGAACTAAATTCTTCTCATTTAGTATTAGCATAACCATTTATCAATTTATTAAATTTATTTTATAAAGAATAATACATGCCAAATTCCTTATCACATGCTGTATCGTCTAGAGATACATGTACCAATATCAGCTAGAGGGATGCGGGCCAAAGGGCTGATATTGGTCGAGGGGTGATACAGCATGTAATTAGGATTTTGATATACACTTTATCATAACAGTAGTGAATAGTAATACTGTTATAGTGCTTTTTTTTGGTTTTAGAATAAAGATATCCTTGATTGCACCCATGGTTTTTATTGGGTTCAGGTTACTCCAGACCTGTTAAGGGGTAATAGTGGCCAAGAGTGAGACTGAGAAAAGGAGAGGGGGTTTCAGGGAAGCAAAATCCTGCATTCTGTGCATACTTTGGACAGTCTTAACGAGGGTGAATAAGACTATAACAAAGTGTTAGAAAGATTGAATTTGCATGTTTTTCTGTGAATATGCAGCTTATTTTTTTTTATATTCTACTATCATAACGATACTTTTCTGTATAAAATATTAAAATAAGTACAAATAAATATTAAGAAAAGCAGCATGAAATGATGGACGTGGGAGACATGCAGACATACTAACGGACATTCACAATTGTCGGTATAACTTGGAATGACTGGTATTCCGGTTTTAAAAATAAAAACATTATTAGAATTTGTTTAATTAAATATAAAATAAGCGTTTGATTTACAGTGGTGAGTGTGAGGGTGTGATTTCATGCTTAAAAGACTTGACAGTTATGTTTCTCACTTTGTGTTTTTGGTTTTTGTGTTAGGCTGTATATGTTTGTCCATATCCGGATTTGTAATTGTCCCTTGACTTTCGTCTCTTATTGTTTGTTCGGTTTCCTTTGATATTTTTCTTTTTACATGTAAAATATTTTTTATGCATTTTTCCAGTTTTTGAAACAAATGTACACGAGCTGTTTTATAATTCATTTTTAGTGAAGTATTTCCCAAGTAATTTACATTTCTTAATGTAACCAAAATTAAATCTTGCACTGCTCCTTCCTTCTTTTTGTTATTTTCACTGTGACAATTAAAAAAAGAGAGGGAAAAGTGCATGATTTAATTTTAATTACAAGTAGATTGTCACATTTCTGTACATACTTGAAAAATTTCATTGATAAATACTCTAAATGATTTCTGAATTTACAAAATTCTGAAGACTAGTTTTTGTCAGATTTATATTCACTTTAAACGAACCCATCAGAGAGACTCCAAATGGAAATGTGTCGATTGTGAACAACATTTCAGAATATAGGGGTGTATTAACAGGTGGACCATGCGGCCATGTTTCCATAACAGATACACAATGTGAATTGAACACAGTTTACTGTATCTCATATTTAGTACTACTGTTTTACGTACTAAAAATATGATAAATTGGATAATACTAGTAACTTGTGACACTTGTGATATTGTTATTTGTCAGTTTGTGTGGCTATTTAATAGATTGGTTGGATGTTTGCATTACAAATATTTAGTGTGCAAAATATATGTATTTAGAAAGTTGTTTTAGCAGTACCATACATGTACATAACGACACTACCATACAAACAGCATACACAAATCTAAAGGATTGGAACTTACCCAGATTCCTCTCCAATGATGAAATTTTAGCAAAGTGACAAGAATTTATTAATGATATTTAATTTGATAAATTATTTTTATTTAATTGTTTTTTGTTTATTTTAAGGTTAAACAATTTAGAAGAGAGGAAATAGTTCCTTTGAACCTGATGTCAATATGGATTAAATATTTGCTGACAGTGATACATGTACATGTGAATTTATAGAAAATCCTAGTTACTTTACTGAACCTTTGTAGGATGGAAATTAATAATAGATGATTCTAAATCAAATGACCTATTTCATAGTGGACTTCACCAAAGAAGATAAAATTGATATTTATAATGAGATGAAAAAAAGAGATGCATGCAGTATATAAGTAGTTTGAAGTAAAGAAGTAAACTGACTTAGTTTGAAATAATCTATGACAATTATAGTGAATTGAATTTTTTTTTTTACTAATTAAAAGATATCTGAATATTTTATTTTTAGTCAAATTGCTTCTTCTTCAGTGGCTTCATTGCCAGGAGACAAAATTTCATACAAGCCATAAATGTACAATGAAATTTAATTTAAAAAATGTGTATTTCATATTTTTTAACTGGTAATAATTATCATATCAACAGTAGTTATACAATTCAGCAGTAAAGCGAGCACTTTCTCTTAAAAATGAAGTAAATGCAATAAATTTTAAACAAATTTCATTGGTTGGGTCACATTTTTTCATTGTTGAATCTCAGTGGAGACTTGTTTGAAAATGTTGATACTTCAAGACTCTTATTTACATTTTACAGAACATAGGGGGCCTTGCATTAAATTTTCATCATATAAAATATACAAGACGGTTAGGATGCTATTGGAGCATGTCAACCCTACTCCCCACCCAATTAGACAATACACTACAAACACCAAAATCTTAAATGTTGATGAACAGCAATTTTTATACATTGATATAGATAGTCAGACATTAATATAGATCTACAGTACATGCAGGTTAACTGATAACTTATCAACAACAATGCCCTAGGTCTTAAAATCGACCCAGGAGTCCAGTTAACAAAAAATCTCAATTGCTGAATAATTTTAGAAAACACTAAATTTTACAGGATTCCCTTAAAAAAATATGGTTTTATCGCAGAGATTAAGATTTTCCTGGGAAATTAAGGTTTTAATTTGGTTTTGTAGTGGCAGGAAAATATATAGTTGATTACCACACAGCACAAAAGAAGACAGATCTGATCTATGTGTCTGCTTGAGTTGATAGGTCTAATTTGCAGACATGTTTCTTGGGTGCCAGTATGTACATGTACTTACATGTATATCTCTCTAAAAATACAGCCCAGATTTTTGCTAAATTTATAAAGAAATGTGAAAATATGGACTCGACTACGGTCTTGTTTTCAGCAACACAGATAACTGCTCATGCAGTTTTTAATAAAGATGTTTCTGGCTTATAATTATATGGTAAATAGTTACAAACTAACAACAGTACACAAACTTTTTTGATGATTCTCTAATAAGCAGGCAACATTTATGATAAAACGAGATCCAGGGGCCAGCTCAGCTTTGGTCATGTTCAAGTTAGTCAGAAATAGCTCTGCCATCCAAAGTGTATAAGTGTACATTTATAAATAAAGCACCAAGCTATTTGCTTATAATTGGTGTTGGAGTTCCACCTGGGATTTCTTGTTCAGACAGAGTTTATTTACACTTGCAAGTGGACATTTATTTTTCCAAATTAACCAATTCCATAATGATTACTATTATAGGGACAAAATGGTGTAGCAGCAGAATGCATCCCCCCTTTTCCACCTCGCACCCACCGAACCCCGAAGAAGATGGCTGTATACTTGAACGTTCAGATTTTATTTTCGCAAATTCCTCCCCCCCCCCCCCTCTTTTTCCACCTCACACACACCGAACCCCGAAGAAGATGGCTGTATACTTGAACGTTCAGATTTTATTTTCGCAAATTCTTGCCTTTTTGTATATCCTCGGACCTTTAAACGTTTGAAATTCATTAAATTCTTTTAATTACAAGAAATAAAGATTTATTTTTTTACTTAAAAACTTTACGTCGAAAAGACGTCATATGGAGACTGGTTGCCGTTTTGGTACCAGTTCTAAATCGTGTTCACTGGTGCACTTGCTTACCTGCAATACAAATGTAAACATGCATTTATCGTTCTAAACTTTCCTAATTTACAAGACCTAATTGTTGATTTACGTGTTAAGTATTGGTATAATTCTTTTCTTCGTTTTCGGCTGGTATAGAAACACTTTGGGTGATAAAAATTTGTGTAGGCAATGCTTCACATTGATCGATTGAAAATCCTATAGAAAAGGCTTAATGTTTGCATACGCAAAAAAAAATCGGTAATAAAAATTAACACGTAAGATAAATTTTTATCACCCAATGTGATTTGTGTATTACTAACATCTATGAATCTACAGATACAAACAAAAATGCCTAATAACGTTAATAGGGTCTTGTAAATAAGGTCGCAAATTAAGGTGATGGACCGTTGTAGGTTTTTGGTTGTGGCGTGATTACCCGAAAGTCATGTGATCTTATTTCTCTGGAAACTGTTGCGCAATATGTGATCGCACTAACGCATGCTATTTGGATAAAGAAAATAATATTATTTTATGCTGTTATGATTAAAACTTGAAAGACGTCGAATTTAGCACGTTTTTATTTAAATATTGCCTTAACTATGCTGCGTAATTGAATGACGCACCGAGTACAGATGTTTTCGCCTGAGCTCATATGTACTTAGAACGAATAATCGTACCCTCGCGTTTGTTTGTTTGGTTTTTGTGTTTTGTTTTGTTTTGTTTTGTTTTTGTTTTTTTTGTTTTTTGTTTTGTTTTGGCGAGGGTAAGAATTTAGTCCAATTACTCGTAATGTAGCAGAGCGGGAGTGAATCACTCCCAGCACTTTGATGTCAAAAAGAAGTTGAATATGTAATTCGCCGTGGTCAATCTTGATTTCAACAGTGTTACCATTTTTTATCGGTTTCGTGTTTAAAATCGATCATTATTGATACGTGATGATAGTTTTTGAAGTTTTTAATAACCTGCTGTGCGTTTTGTATTAATTGATATTCGTGTCTCTGTTTAATTACGTTTACTACTTGGAAAAAAATGAGCACCCCGAAACTGAATGGTGTTATGCATTTTGGGGAAAGTATATTTAAATTACTGGATTCTTACTACGGATTGGTTGTTACAGTATGAAAATTAGCACAATTATACTTAAATTAGGTCACATTCTCCATATACGGAAAAATGATCAACATACTGAGTATTTTCCACATGCATCTTCAAAGACGAAAAAGGAAATTTCATTTACGCAATGTCTGAAGCTTTAATAACGTAAAGAAGATGAATATTATGTTCGAATTTTGTATAAATAGACCAAAGGTAGAATTTTTATTGCTACATTACAAGCAATAGGACTAAATTCTGCCGTTAACCCGACAAATCACAAAATTAACTTCGGATTATAACGGAAGTAAAATTCGGCCTTATCTGTACTGGGTCATCTGAACCAGAATTGCCCAATTTACGGAATATCGTCCTTATCTCTACTTTAAATACATAAGTGATCCTAAAGGCTAGTGATCCTAAAGGCTAACTGTAATGCAGGGTCAGCCAAGTGATCTTTATACCTCTTTAAACATTAACCTCAATTTAACAGCTGTCTTAAGTTGCCTACAGACATCCGTAGAATCAAGCTAATCAAACAGTGGTGTAAATCAGATATTGATATTGAACATTCAAAAGATCTCAAATTTATTGTTGTTCTCAGTTTTGTAACAGTGTGAAAACCTTTGACTTCTAAATTAAATTGTATACACTGTAATTATCATATGCGTCTAAAAACTCGTTTAATGAAATTGATCCCTCACTGTTTGTATTAAAACGTAGGACGCGCAGATGTGACTACGTGTACACTGAAGAAGATTTCTTCACAATGCTGAATTTGTTCTCCGGTATGGTATTATTTCCAATAAGCACTGTTCCCCATCTGCTTCATGTTTCTTCTGTGTATGTTGTATATTGTGAATGTTTGTTTGTTGTGTTTGTGAGTTTACTGTGACCATACTGGGAACGTTCAGAGTACTCGACCGAGCTGAACAGCGCGTCCCCAGGTGGCGGACAGGAGTGTAGCCAAATTACCCAAATGGATGAAATCTATTCCGTGTAATTTCGCAGCGAAAATAACAAAACGGGGTTGGGAAGGGGCAAGTGGAATATTAAATTTTAAAATTTGATTGTTCTTTAAGGACTATCTTATATGTCCGACACTATTTAGTATTACATTTTTTCTGTATTAAATTCCAGATTATATCCGCCTTGTAAATTTTAGGGGATTGGGGTTGGTGATTTTTTCAAATTTTACAGAGAGGATTTGGTCCGCCTTGTAAATTCATAAGGGGGGATTTTGTCCGTCTATTATAAATTACAAGATAGGTATTTTGCAGGGGGTGGGGATTTTGTTGAGGTTATAATATAGAAAGTTGTGGGTAACGTGTTTGAACAGTGCCACGCTCCTTGCACGATAAATACCTTTTTTGAAGATTTCAAGGAAGAACATTCAATTCTTAACTGACTTTTTACATCAGACAAATTTGTGGTTTTTGGATATGTACGACCTTCCTCTTTTCTACAACAAATGTATGTAAAGAAATCGATGTTTAAGTTTCGCTTTGTAGACAGTCTTTGTTAGGGGCCTCGGTGGCCGAGTGGTCAAGGTAGTTCGTTTACTATTGATCACGTGGTCTGTCAACACTGAGATTGCGGGTTCGATTCTCACTGCAGGCACGGTGTACTCGACTCCAATCTTAATTGACAAGGATTGCCAGTTTTCCTACCGCAGGTCGGGGGTTCTCTCCGGGTACTCCGGCTTCCTCCCCCAATAAAAACTGGACGCCATGAAATAGCTGAAAAATTGCTGAAAGTGGCGTTAAAACACCATTCAAACAAAAACAAACAGTCTTTGTTAACTTTCTCCGTTCCAACCAATAATGTTCTAGCACAAGATGGTTCATAACTGAAAAGCGGAAGCAAAAACGAGAAAACAGGAAACCATACCATTTTATGAAATATTTAAGGCTAATTTGTACCATAATGACAATCAAGATTAAGATACATGAATTATTTCCCTTGAAACTTATTTAAATATTATTAAAATCAATGTTCTTATAATTGTTGCATATATTTTGCAGTTTTCGTCCGTAACAACAGCAAACGTTCTTTGGGTAAAGTTTCTCCATTTGCAAAAAAAATCCCTATTCACATACGAGCAATATATCTTCGCGTTATTTATATAACTCAACCGATTTTACAATAATTGGAAATTCGACAAGTATTTAAAGAACTCAAACCGAGATATATGTATAGACCTTTATACCACTGAGACCTCTCTTGTAATATATTAGCATAAGAACAACCCCAAACTCAAACTCCAACTTGCGAAATATATCACAACAGTCCTCATTTGTAAATTGGTCTATGTTTTGTCATAATCAGCTTTAATCTATTAAGGTGTGCAATTTTACTCTATGTTGTTAGGAATAAGATCTTGGCTATTTATATGTCCTTTTAAAAATAAACAAGTTCAAGTAAGAAGAAAATACCACTAACGAATATTGAGAAAGCATGTACATTTAGAACATGTCAATAAGCAGTTGATGAGTTATTTTGTAAACGGTATAATTATTACTATTGTTAACAAATCCATTTTTTAAATGTTAGAGTATTAGATTGGAATTGTAACAATCATTGCTTGTATCGGGTGACATAGTACAAAGGTAGTATATGTTCATCAAAAACTTAGTACCACTAACGGTAAACAATTTAAGAACACAACTATTTTGTGGTTGAAAATTGCAAGTATATGTAAATAAGCTTACGTTTTACACTTGTTTATTTTTAAAAGATATATAAATGACATACCAAAAGCGAGTGAACAATATTCAAAATTACTTCCTGGTCGAACGATCGACAATAAACATGGCATATTATCACAAAAAAATAAGCTAGAGCTGCCCACGTCCTCGGTTGGCGGATAATGGAGACCTTGTTGAGAGGTTGTCGGATCATAATATGGAAAGTCTGAAAACTGACGTAGGGTAACGTGTTTGGAGAAGGAGATCTACGTTCTTGCACGATAAAGACCACTTTTGTAAATTTCGAAAAATGTAGGCTTATTGTAGTTCCTACAAAAGTCGAAATTCTCCATCCCTATCCAATTCTCCATACTTTTCCAATTTGATACATCTCTTTCTCCGTTTTTACATTGTTTGTAACCTTGTCCGTGTCATGAACATAGCTTTAAATATTGCTCGCTTGACGTTATGCAATCAATTAATTCATTTTAATTTATTTCATAAAGCGGAAATACAGAACGCTTTATGCCTTTTGATTTTGAACCAGCGCGTCCAAATAACAATTATTAATATTCATTCGTTTAATTTTGTAATAACTTGTTTATGCATAAAAAAAAACAAAAGTCTACCCAAAGTACATTTGATCACGTGTTATCAAATGGAGAATTTGTATTCTTTTGAACATCTTCCAAAGTCAGAGGTTGTGATTTTATGCTCTTCCCTTTATAACCCCTGATATCAGCTGTTTAATTCAGCAGTTTTTCAGCTATATAGTGGCGTTTAGTTTTTGCGGTGGGAGGAAGCCGGAGAACCCGGAGAAATTCCTCGTCTTTGGGTGGGAAAACTTCCAATCCTTGTCATTTAAGATTGGAGTTGAGGACACCTTGGTCATAGTGAGACTTGATCCCGCAACGTCAGTTGTCACAGGCAGATGATCAATGGTAGATGACTTACTACCTAAGGCGAATGCCATAATTTGTCGGCAATATCGGAGGTAACTACCGATCATTTGAAAGTTATCATCTAGTTAGAGGTTTTCACTATAATCTAAAAATTCAAGGACACGGATCGAACTTGTTACCCGATTGAGTCATTTTAACCAATGCACAGATACCAGTTGAATACCAACATTGTGGCTTGCAATACATAACCTGCCACAATGCGATGTCAATCTTATATTCATGTTTATGTGATAACCGTTTTTGCTTGCTATATCTTGATAAGCCAACACTTGCGCTGAAGTATTTTTGGAGCATATTTTAAGTTTATTTGACATGTTCATCAGAAATAAACCTATTACATTAGTACGATAAAACATAGGCCAGTTTGTCATTGAAAACTAGTACTTAAGAAATAACGGGGAATTTGTTTTGTAGGCTCAAGGGAAAATCTTATATTCATGTGTATATGATGCCCGTTTTTGCTCCGATTTGTTTGCTGTATCTTTATAAGCCAACACTGGCGCTAACGTCTTCTCGGGGCATAAATTATTTGACGATGTGCATAGAAATAAACCTATTATATTGGTACGATAAAAACATAGGTCAGTTTGTCATTGAGAACGTACGTAAGATATAACGGGAATTTTTTTTATTATTAAGAAGCCTTAGTGCTACAGTGGACGATCATTATTCAGAAAATACCCGTGGAATTTTCAAAATTCGTACTTTCAGTCTTGTTAATTTTTTAATTTTGTTTTAAAATTGATCTTTAATGTTGTTTTAGCTGGATTAAATCCAATTTGCTTATTACTAATCACAAGTAATCTGTTAAAATATCTTACTATCCGAGTTTACGTAATCAAGAAAATATGCAACTTGTATTTTTTTTAAACGTGTTTCAAGGGAAATAACTATTGAATGATATTGTACCGACGGCACACAATTAACGAAAACGAAGGAGCTAATCATGTCGCCTTGTGACTGCTATGTAATTTCGTTCCATTTCAAGAAAAAATAATAAGGCTTTTAAGACATTTTTTTTCATTTTCCTTTTTTATGGGATACGTGGTTAAAAAGGGTTGGGATGGGGGTAATATAAAAAGTAATTATATTTTTTTTAAAATGTTAATGAGATAAAGAATTATAAATTTTAATTTAGAGACTTGAAACGTAGATGTTTCGTATCTTTAACACTACGGCCGGAGGATTGCAAAGAAACATTTTAAGCATTAATGAAATGTTATGAAACCTTATGTAGTAAATCTGCATCTGTGGTATATTATAGTACTAAGTAATTAGCAATATGTTTACTTTCTATGATTATTTTTGTCATATAGAGATTTGTTTAACATCAATTTAGATTCTTTTTGAAATATTTGTGGCCCAGCTAAGGACCGTTGGTTGAATCAAGTGCAATCTGCCATCTCAATCATCATCATCATCATCATCATCATCATCATCATCATCATCATCATCATCATCATCATCATCATCATCATCATCATCATCATCTAGTTCATCTTTGATTTCCTCTACCTTTTTGGCTTGCTGGACTGCGTACTCATAGTACATGCTTCTGAAGCCGTCTACAACAGCAATCTTCAGCCGCAGAGAGTAGCGAAAGCAGCTCATATCTTCTCTTTTGGCTTTGTCGTACCGCTGCTGCAGGTCATCTAGTTTTCTGTTTAGATGAACCAGCTGTTCGCAAGAACGCTTGAACTTCTTTTCGGCCAACTCCAATTCACTTTCCATGTATTCTCGTTTTCTTTTAGGCATGCTTGTAGAAAGAATGACTGATACGGCAGAAATCCGATCAATGTATAACCATGGCGTTATTATGACGTCGTCCTGTTGATCTCACAATTGAAACCCTCGTTTTGGAATTTTTTTTCGCCGACGACTTTGACCAGCGACATTAACGGCTTGCTGGCCATTAGGAAATGAAAAAGACCTTTAGGAATATGTGGTTATTTATGTCCGAAGGTCAGATTTACTACCTCGTCAATAATATCCATTGAATCCGAAATGTTTTGTCAGTATATTTTGAGAATTGAATAGTGATTCTTGGAATAAACCGCCTTGATGAGTGTTTGGATTGATATTTTATGGACAGAACGACTTAAATATTAATGAATTCATAGTAAAAATCTTATTGGAGAATAATACAGACCATCAAATTGCAAAAATGAAATTAATGGCCCAAAATATGACGAATTCATTAAGCACAAAAATAACGAGGCTTAATAGATTTCTGCTTATGGCTAAAAAGTTCATTTTCATATCAAATTAGCTTTAAGGTATCCGACCCATAATTGAGGTCACCGTTTAATTTTATTTTTCGACCAAAAAATACAACTTAATTAAATCAAACTATGCTCATTAATGATACAAATTAAATATATATTGCTACTTTGAGTCAATGTTGACAGTTTTGAGCAAAAAGAATTGGTTACTCAAATAGTATTTCCGATGTTTGCCGAACATTACCGATGTCTGCTCCATGCAATGGACATCCGGGTCATCAAATATGATCACGTGGTCAATTATGGTCCGGATACCTTAAATGTTGAATAAATTCCGTCGTACTTAAGTTATATTATTAGTGTTAGTTATTTCTTGGACCAATTTACTTTATTGTAATCATGAATATACTAAACAGCTTTAATTTGTATAAATATATTCAACCTGGTCAGACTTATACATGTGGCAAGCCGTTTTTTTAAACAAATGTGTGTAATGTATGAAGCTATATATTGGCGTCCTGTTTAGTTTTTGTTTTTGTTTGTTTTTTTGGTTGTTGTTGTTGTTGTTTGGGGGGGGGGGGGGGGTGGAATTAAGTACCCCTTAAAACTTCTGATCATAGACAGAACCACTACTGGCAATCCGTGTCAACTAAGGTTGGTGTCAATGAACTGACAACCTCAGAGTTTGCAGGCCACGTGACTAATAGTAGATGTCAATTAAGTTAACCTATGAAAATAGTAAAATATTAATTGTCTAAATCACCTTTAAACAAATAATTTTTTATAAAGCTGTAAAAACTAAGAATTTTTTTCGCTGCATAAAAGCAAACAGACGTTTGTGTGAACATATTTAATTCTTGATATTGAACATATACCAATTATTACGGGCCGGCACTAAGCCGGTCCGTCATATGATATGAGTCTGAAAAACGTTTCATGATTTGCTGCGGAGGTATATATTAATTTACTGCTGTTAAATTATAATTAAAAAATTAATTATTAGAGTTTCACCTGTGTTATAACCAAAGCATAATATATAGTAGATATTTTGAGATTAATGTTGTATTTTGCAATGCAAATTTTAGTTAATTATCAGTCAACAAAGTCGGTCACATTTGTTTACGATGTTATTTTTAGAACATGTTGCCTAGATCACGACGTACATTAATTTTGTTGATATATATAATACTGACAATACATAATGTATTTTGAGAATACTAAAATATCAGAAATACAACGTTTAGTTAATTGTAGGTTTGAAAAGACATGAAAGTCGGTCAACAACCATGACAATGATCCGGTTTACATGAAATATAACATTTATTTTTTTTAAATTCCAAAATAGCATATTCTGTTTCTATTAAAGTGGATACAAAAATAATCTTAATAAAATCAGACAGTCTGTTTAAATAGCCTTCAAGGTAACAAATTGCTTTTATATTGCACACTGACCTACACTTTGTATTTCATTGAACTGTATATTAAATTTAGTCAGTGGACACGTTTTAAAATGATTCTTAATATTGTTTAAAGTTTGTAGATAATAAAGTAACGGTATAAATGTTAAATTAATTGAAAATAAGAGAAATCCATTTCCCACGGTGCCATACTTATTTTCAAGGATACATATTGTTATAAAACAATATTGTTATAAAAAGAGAGAGAGAGAGAGAGAGAGAGAGACATATATATTTCTTTTTCACTATTTCTGTAACTGCACATCAATTGAAACCAACATAAACATCATTATTATTTTTCTTCTATCAGTATTATTTTTATGTTTAGTGTGAATGTTGTAAAATATAACAAAGTACGTGAAAGTAACTATACAAAATTACTGTTTATTATAAAGCTCTAAACCTTTTTTTTATGTTTTTTTTTCAAGTTTTTTTGGTTATTTATGGTTTTCATTTATTTATGGTGCTCAGTCATTAAAAAATCTAATTTATATCAAATTTTAAGTTAAACACAAATTTCAACTTTGTTGAAAACTACACCCATCTGGCATAATAAATAATTTTCTACTCATCTGTAATACTAGCTAAAGTTTAAGTTGATTTTCTAAAATGCAAGTTTGGTGTAGG
The DNA here is from genome assembly GCA_944474755.1 of Limnoperna fortunei. Taxonomy (NCBI): domain Eukaryota; kingdom Metazoa; phylum Mollusca; class Bivalvia; order Mytilida; family Modiolidae; genus Limnoperna; species Limnoperna fortunei. The sequence goes on from OX104113.1 coordinate 48,989,691, forward strand.
GTAAGATATACTACGTAACATTATGCAGTTTGTTTGTGTGGATGTTTCTTGAAATTTTTTCTCTATTAAACAATGAAATAACCTTGTTCTACATTTCATGCCTCATAGAATTAATAAATTCGGATATGACAGTTTGTATACCTGTTTCAGTGTTTGTTACCTACACCATTGAAGGAATGCTTTCATGCAGCAAACACTTGATTATTTACGGCCCGAATATTTGGTGCATGCACCAATAAAGTCTCTTGTTACATCTTATACAATGTTTGGATGCGGAAACACGTCATAGACTTGTATTAATCCGTTTCCTATAGATACTATAACTCAAAGGATCAAAACTAGTTACAACATAAACAAATAAACTTGTTTATTATATAGATAGAGATGAAATATCGAATTTTCAGAGTGACAGAAATCACGGTAAATCACATGTGAAAATTATCGTTTATTTTCACTCTCCGGTTTTTACCGCCAAATATTGCAGTTGGTTTTGTACTATACAGATATTCATCCGCCGTTAATAAAATTTAGGATTAAGCATTAAAATTTTACGAAAACAATTTTGATCTGTATAATAAAAAGGATAATCAATTGGGCATCATGAATATCGAAAATATGATCACTCTTGCCGCATAAAGCATCAGATTAAACTCGTGCGCGGAACAAGTTCCGCGCACTCGTTTAATCAGATGCGTTATGCGGCACTCGTGATTATATTTTGGATATTCACTCCGCCCAATTAATTATCCTATAAATATTTTATAACAGTAGTGATATTTAAAATAAATTGTGGATACAGGAAAACACTGAGGAATTTTTAGTGCAGAGATGAGGTTTTAATCTAATCGGTAGTCTTGAACTGTCAATTATAAATCAACATTTTCTTCATTTGAGAAGTCAGGTGAGCCATATAATAGTGAGAATAGTGAGAATTGTGCTGTGTAATAGGTAGTGGATTGTTGTCTCGACCTCTCCACAGTGACAAAGGAGCGCGGCAGACGTTATCAAAGGAAAAAAAAAACAAATTGTAACTGTCTAACAAATATCAAAGTGTACTTGATTCAACCAAGAACCTATAAATCAAGGTTAGTTATACTAGTCCCAGATTCAACAGTTGTTGCAGTAAAGACAATGGACCATGCGTTTGCTAATTTTCCACTTAAATAAAATCAAATATTTTGTTCTCTTATATATGGAAGATAGATGCGGACATTTCATTTTCGTCCGTCCTTCAATTTCAATAAGGCGGGAAGTTAAGGGTTTAAATATTAACACACAAAAAGAGGCAAAATGGTGAGTACGGATTCGTATTAATTGTAGAATTTTCCAAAGACAGGCATGATAGAAATATAGTTCTAGAGTGACAAGGGGTATCACAAATTGGACAGATCCAAAGTGCTGAAGTATTTCAATATTTCTTTACACATGAATGACTTATGTTGATACGTCCATTATGACACCATTTGTCACCATTTGTCACCAAATGTCACAGACACTATTAATTTTGACTATGATTTTGATTCGTTTGTAATTATTTCAAATATTTGTTTATTTGAAATTGTGTACACGTTCTTGTATCTAATGATCTACTTTGTTCTAGTATATGCATATACTTGTAATGCGGAGAGGACTTTATAAGTATGTATTTACTTGTGTCCAATCCATTTTGCTATTAAGCAAATTAAATATTTTAAATTAAATTAAAACAAAACAATATCATCAAAAATAATTTGAAACCAAACAAAAATGTCGTGAAATACGTCAAGAATAACCATTAAAAATTAGTATTTCTGTCGCTTCAATCAAATTTCTTATTTATTTAGCCTAATCGCTGTTAAGCGTACACACGTACGTTTCTGTTTGCATTTGTTCGTCTTCGTTTTTTTCGAGTCTTATTAAGTTTTGACTACAAGTGGCGCAATATCACAACATGTGATATCGCTAGTGTTAAAATGCTTATATACGCTAGTTGGGTTTTAGAGGTACATGTATTAAACCAACTAAAATTAAACATTAATTTCATTAAACTTGAATGATTTTCTCAAATGTTGCATTAGAAAGACACCGACGACGCATGTATGTATCCTTATTGCTTTTTTATATAATGTATGTCGGTTAAAGAGCTCATGTGAGCTTATTTTCTATGTCCTTTGTTTACTATTATACCGACTTTAAATAAAACTTTTTTGTCTTTTGTTTTTGTCCAAACGAAATTGATCTATAAAATTTTCGGTTAATGAAGGTGATAATAAAACCCCGAACACAAAGGAATCTGTCAAAAAATAAAACAACAAATAAAGTTATGAGTGATAAAAAAACTGCATGTCGTAATTATTTCCCTTTATATGTTAAATCAGTGTTCTTTTAATTTGAAATATTTTCCAGTTTTAAAAACCCTTGCCACATAACCAGATTTTGTATTCTTTGTTCTTGAGTTAACTTCTGTATGTGTAAGATAAAACAATAACACAAATTCAATATTATATTTCACAATATTTAAAATAAACCAAACCGAAAGTAGAATAATTGGAAAATTGGACGAGTATTTATAGATTCAAATTATTTTCATGGGTATAGATCTGTGTATCACTGGGGCCGCTCTTGTCTTATACTAGCAAAAACACAAAAATTAAACTCGCGAATATATCACAACAGTCCTCAGTGATAATAGGTCTATGTTTTTGTGATAATTATTTATAAAAAATTTATCTCGCGTATGGTTTACATTTTAACCAAAATAAATAAACTGTAAAATATTTTAAATGTGTAGAATTAAAATATATTTCAATGGTAAATTATGGTACTAACTTATCAAGAGTGCTCGCTATTTAAATAAAAGAGTTCTTTACCGCAAAAGACCTTAACTTGTGGGATTTCTACCAGACCTTTTCTATCATCTTCAACTATACATTTAATTTGTTTGGAACAAAAAATCAAAAACACAAAGCTATATTCTAGTTATCGAACCGTTCGTCTGGTGAGGAGTATTGCGCGAGCGAGCAGATAGCCAAGGACACTATACTTCTTTAGACAACGCTACAGGAAAAGTGTTCCCGAAGGAGAACTTGATAAAAAAATTAGTACATGTTTTTGAAATGTCTTTACATAGCCTTGAGTATAGTCTCCGGCAGTCAAGGTACAATAGATACTATTTATAAATAGCAAAGGAATCAACAAGTGAAAGTTTAATATTTTTATACTATATATAATGTTAAACTAATTTTAATCTCTAGTATTTTAGTCTATTTTAATTTTAGCAAAGCACATAATGAAGTAGAGTATTCAAAAGGAAACACTACTTTATTATCTGACCATTGGCTTTCAAGCTAAACGAATTATGTAGCTTTTTTGGCGTGCATTATCAGTTACCTACGTTATTACCCGGGTGTATGGAAATTGTACCACCTGAAAGTACTTCTGTTCAGCCTGAGGCGAAGCCGAAGACTGTCCAGAAGTACTTTCAGGTGTTACAATTTCCAAACACCCGGGTTATAACGTAGGTAACGGATTTATCCCCTGTTAACAAGTGTAAAAGGCTGAAAATAGGTTGTTTTGTCGTCAGAAAATGCTAAATGGACAACGTCATCACAGTTACTCACAAAAAAATATACGTTTTTTATGAAGAAAATGCCCATTTTACCAAGTCGAGGATGTTACCTTTGGTAACAACCTCAGACTTAGCGAGTTTAAAGAGTTTTTATTTTGTTTTACGTTGTTTTTCCTACAATCGGTATTTTGGCGCCTCAAGTCACGCTATCATAACGTCAACAGACAATGACGTCAAGTTCCGATTTAATTCATATTTATGTGTGTCAGTGTGAATATAGGGCATCTACAGTGTTTGAAAGGAAGTACAAATACAAATATAAAAAGACAGAAATGTTCATTTGTGGAATAACATAGACTGTAACCTGGTCTCCTGGTGCAATATTTTTCATTGACGCAAGCTTCACTTCAAATATATCCGAAGGCCGCTTAGGCTCATGAGGATATCATCGTCAGGGTACCAGAATACATAGACTGGTACTCTAGAACATACATTAGCAACGCACAAACAATACACCCTGCGACGTTAGCAACGAAGACGGGGGCATGGGATTTGTACCGACGTGTAACCAACCAATCAAAAGTCCGCATTTGTTGCAAGCCGGGGATAATATCCCTGGTACCATACAGAGATGGTTCCATTAATGGACCTACAGAAATAGCCAGCGAGTCCCCGACCGGTGGATATTGTTGGAGGGATTGTCAGGCTACACAGGATTCACACTCTGTACATAGAGCTCTTCACCATCACAATAACTGTGTAATTGTTTTCCTAAGAGTGCAGCGCCCCCACCCTCGGGCTAAAATTGCATCACCTACCATAAAATCCCATAGATCCGCCCTTACCTATTTGTCGGAATGGGGTTTATCGCAACTTACAGCAAATATTTAGCTATTGTGGAGTCCAATTGTTTATAGGTAGGAGGAAAAGTTTAAAAAAAGGCTGAAAATAGGTTCTTTTGTCGTCAGAAATGAGCTAATTGTGCAACGTCATCACAGTTGCTCACATTTTTTTACGTTTTTCATGCAGAAAATGCCCATTTTACCAGGTCGAGGATAGTACCTTTAGTACCAACCCCAGACTTAACGGGTTTTATTAGCTTTAATTCTGTTTTCCATTGATTTTCTACTTTCGGTATTTTGGCGGCTCAAGTCACGTTATCTTAACGTCAAGAGACAATGACGTCAAGATCCGATTTCTTTCATATTTATATGTGTCTGTGTGAACGTAGTGCATTTGCAGTGTTTGAAATGAAGTAAAAATACAACTATACAAGACAGAAATATTCCTTTGTGGAATAACATACACTGATTACTCGAGAACATACATTAGCAACGCACAAACAATACACCCTGCGACGTTAGTAACGAAGCCGGAAGCATGGGATTTGTACCGACGGGTAACCAGCCAATCAAAAGTCCGTATTTATTACAAGCCGGGGATAATATTTGTTGTACGCATGTAAAGGCATGCTTGTAGTACAAAGTGTAACAGATATTACTTTTAGCATTTACTTTACATTGATGTAAAACACGTGTTAACAATCTAATTTTATCATGCGCACACTCCCTTCCGCCCAACTCTCAGCTATGTTGTCAGACATGGTTTACACCTTGTTTGTACTTTATTTCAATACCGTATCTTTGAAGTCGTAAAAACATTCGTTGCAGTCGTTTTGGCGGTTGATACAGTGGTTTTCTGTACTGCGTTTCGAGGGGTTTGTGGTCGCTTTCCACATACAGCTTTTCTACACTGAAGTGATGACCGTTCTTGTAAGCATACGCTACCAATAAAGTCATCTTGGCAATAAGAGTCAAAGGGCATTTTTTGACATTCGACCTAGACCCAAAGCATGCATGTGCAAAATATCATGTTTTCAAGCCTGTGCGCCCATAATTTCACTCGATCAAAAACCAAAAGAGTTATGTCCAGACAGGAATGTATAAGATGATGAATTCGCAGGGAACGATGTATTCCTTCTGTGAATAATTTTAACCAGTACGAGAGTCGTACTGCAGACTCTTTGATTAAATATGAACTATACCAGCAAAGTGAATTACCCAAATAGAATGCATTAGATAAGTTTAACAATTAATTTAGCTTGGAGGTCCCTTAGAAGAACTGTGTACAGAACAAATGAAAGAGTAGATAGATTCTCCAGTAACTATCAAAAATTGTCATGATACGATGCCGAATTTACATTACTGTGACAATTTTAAATTTTGACCAGATACATTAAACAATTAAAGAAACCATCAAATGCATAATCTATAACGAAGTAATGTTAAATTTTCCCAGGTGTTTTAGTTTTTTTTTATTTGACAGTTTATTAAATATTTTTATTTTAAATGAGTAATCGGCTTTTCTGACACAACACTGAAAAGTAAACCGTGTAGTGCTCTTAATGTTGGTAACGCAGTTTATTTTTGAAAAGATTGTTTTCTATTCGAGAAATATTAGCGCTAAATGGAACTAACTTAAACAATTACAAAAGCGAAAATACGAAATATAGACAAGGAAAGGCGAATATTATGCCAAAAAAAACCCCGAAATAATTATTTCGACTTTTCTAAGAATATTTGTTCGCTATTGTTCGCTATTTTCTTATAATAACATGTCATAGAAGATACCCAGGTCAAATAGAATTTACTACGCTAGACGCGCGTAGAGCTTTCATCATCAAAATTACAAAATTTATACAAAATCTGGCTAAGGTTATTTACATCTTGAAAATAGAAAAAACCTTGGAATTTAAATAATGTTTGAAATTTCAGGCTAGTGAATTTAGACAATGACTATATCACTGAAAGAACCAATGATATTCCAGACAGCACCGAAGTTTGACTCCTGATGATACCCTTGGAATAAACATCCGCCAGCAAAGGCATCGACCCAGTTGTTGCAAATAAAATGTCATCAAAAATACCTAGGTTAATAGAACTTATTACACCAGACGTGCGTTTTGTCTAATATTGCCGGAGTACCCGGAGAAAACCCGACCTTCGGTAGGAAAACAGGCAATCTTTGCAAATAAGATTGGAGTTGAGTACACTATGCTCGCAGTGAGAATCGAACCACAACCTCTGTGTTGACAGGCACGTAGTATAAAGAGTCACCAATAAACTCAATTTTCGACCATCAAATCACCAATTGATGCCGGTGTCGTATTAATATCGAGCTACCTATGAAAATTAGCTACGGTAGTAAATTTTAATACCGCGGAGCTATTAAAAATTGACTACCCATGTAAACAAGCTACCGTATGACATAAATTAATTAGATTTATCTCCCTTATACCGTAAGGTGGAGTTAGATAGGCGTGAGCGATTAAAATACTTATTTTAATAAACAAACTGTTATTTTTATAATGTTATTTACTATCTACAATGCCATTACGGCATAAACTGGGTTCTGTTACTAAATAATTTACCAAACGTTTGTTCTACAGTCCGTAGATTTGCTCTGAAAACATTTGTGAGCGAAATGATTGTTGGAATTGTGACTTCAGGTATGTTTTTGACTATCTCCCAATTATCGCATAATTACAAAAGATAAATTTAGAAACTAATTAATTTTAATTGATCAAAGAAATAAAAAACCCAAATTTTAAATGCTAGCTTCACCTAAATTTTACGTAAATGTACTTTAAAATGGAATTAAACATTTTTCATTGCGTGCGTATTATGGTATACAAATGTCCATCCTTCGTATCTTGCAAATAAGATTCACAAATTTTTTTTACAAACTGCACATGTTTTTTTATTGTATTAGTGTCATAGTCTGTACACTTGTTGGTAATCTCTGATTTATTGGACTTGGTGCATGAAAAGGGGGTGGGGTTGTTTTCATAATCTTGCTAAAAAACTTTCGGTTTTCATCAAATTTTCTTGACTCTTTTAGGGAATTTTTAATTTGATAGATATGCGCTTCCTTTTTCGTGGTAAAATTCGGATTTTAAATGGTAGTTAATGGGACTTGTTTGTGGAAAGCTTTCATAAATTTTCTTAAAATATTGAGACAGTATTGATATTGATTAATGATCAGTGTCGATAGTATGGGGGAAGATCTATTCTGTTAACGTGTTTTGGTCATTTTTACACGTCTGTAAATAAAGTAACTGGTACCTGTTTTTCAACCATTAGCTGTTATCTGTTTTCTTAAAAATTGAAATTGTTGTAAACTGTTATAACGAAAATGAAAACGCTGTTTACTGTTAATAATCAGAACACTATTGCCCTTCGATGAGATACTGTTGTTGTCTGGTTTTTTTTTCGATTTTTTAACTCGCTTGTTAGTTAAAACATATTTATTAATATAAATTTCAATAATATGTACAAAATACATCATACAAAGAATAACATACAGGATTCGGAAATAAGCATGTAAGCTTTTGTTAATCCGTCTCCTTACAATTCCGACAAAATGTAATATCAAAACTATAAGCATGCTTAGAGAATTAATAGAAATAGAAAAAGAAAAAGGACATGTAAATGTTGTCAGGAAGTGTAATCAATAAAAGAAACAGTCAATGTGACAATGGAAATGATGGAATAGTGAAATGCAGTTAAAAAAATCGTTTGCTTTGAACAATATATTTTTGAACAAGATTAAAGACATTAATATTTTCATCTAATGTTAGAAGATCTGACCCATACAATAATAAGTTAACATCGACAGGTTGGTTTAAATTAAGAGTATGTATGGTACTATAACGAAGCTGATCGTACTTATAACATTCAAAAATAAAATGATAGGTTGATTCGACATGACCACATGTACATTTTGGAGAATCCACAAGGTTTCGCAGAAACAGGTGTTCATTTAGTGAACTTCTGTTCATACGAAGCCTTGCATGTAGAATCTGCCCTTTTCGAGTTCCGACGTAATAGTATTTTGGGGTTTCTTTGCTACGAGTCACCAATTTATTTTTAAATATACTTAACGAGGTAGACCTTCTTACATCCAATGACAAATTATTCCACATGTTATTGGTCGCAGGCAGAAAATATTCAGAGTAGAAGTTCGTTCTTGTACGAAGATTAACAATATTTTCGACTTGGCGAGTAAAATGACTATGTCGATCACCAATTGAACTAGGAACAAGTTCCCATAAACAATTTGGGGATTCCTTGTTTATAATCTTATATAATTGAATAAGTCGATGTTTTTCCCTCCTAGCCGAAAGTTTTTCATAACCCGTTTCTTGATAAAGTTTTTCTAACGACGTCAATTTCGTCCCTCCCGCAACAATGCGCATAGCGTCTATCTGGACACTCTCTAACTTGTTAACTAAGTATTGTGTATAGTTATGCCATACCACATCGCTATGTTCCAGAATTGGTCTAATATAAGAAAAGTACATTCTCTCCAGGACACACCTGGCAAGGACAAATCGTACCCTACGAAGGAAATTAACTCTATTATAAGCTTTTTTAACAATGTAATAAATGTGGTCATGCCAAAAACCATTACTTGAAAAATAAATGCATAAGTGTTTGTGTGAAGCGACTTCTTGAATATTGAGCCCGTCCATAACAATAGGTGGATGAATTGGCTTGATTGATTTACGAGATATAGTTATCATTTCAGTTTTATGTGGGTTAAATTGTACTAACCACTTTTCTGACCAGCTATTAATTTTAGCTAGATCCCTTTTTAATATGTCAGCAGCGACTTTGGGACTATCTACTATTATATAAATGCTAGTGTCGTCTGCAAATAGCTTAACACAAGCATTAATATCTTCTACAATATCATTAATAAATAAAAGAAACAATAAAGGCCCCAAAATGGAACCCTGAGGAACACCTGCATTAATAGATGTCCAGTCAGAACTACCACCGCTTAAAACCACTCTTTGTTCCCTCCCTGAAAGATAGTTTTTAAACCAGTGTAATAAATTTCCATCAATACCATAATTCTGAAGTTTGAATAAGAGTCCTAAGAGAAACTCGCTTGTTTCTGTTTTCTCATGTAAATTGCAGCGTTATCTGTTTTTTTTTCGATTTTTGAAGTCGCTGTTTTCTGTTTTCTCATGTAAATTGCTGTTATCTGTTATCATTATTTTAAATCTACTGTTATCTGTTTTGAGAAAAATTAAAAAGTGTTAACCTGTTAATGGAATGAAAGAAAAGGAAACAACCCTATTGTTCCCGGGGAAATAAAACAAAAGGGAAACAACTCTATTGGTCACCGGTAAATAACCTTTAAGGTAAAAAAACAAATAAAAAGGTCAACAATGCAGAAGTTTAGATGAGAACAACACAAATTTCGGTAAATTAAAATGTACATGTACATGTTTAGTGTTGGCGTACAATATAATAAAACAAGTACGACCCTCTCTTATTGAGGGAGACATTCATATTTGTTAACTAACCCTCGTTGAAGTTGTTTGCCTCGGGTTCGGGTTAAGAAATTTGATTGTTGCCCTCAAGAAGGTGAAGTCAAGGTGAAAGTACTAGATTGATTATTTCATTAGTTTATTTATTTATTCCATAGTTCTGCTCTACATTCTCTTTTCTTACTTTGCTACCATTCACTTTCTCCTATGACGTCACTGTCACCTTTATTGTTATTATTTACCTAACAATATACCGGTATATTTATGCATGACAAATGTCAGAAATATGACCCATTAAAATAGGATACCTTACAGCTATGTATTGCATGATGGGTAAATAAGAATTATAATCCTCGAAAAAAAGTAACCTTACCCTGTACATTTTTGTAAGCATCTATAAAACTATTACCTATGAAAAATCGGCAACATTTCATCTATGCATTACAACAAAGTGAGTAATCAGAAAGATGACCCATGAAAATAAGATACCTTATATCTATGTATTGTATGATAGAGGTATAAAACTATTATCCTTAAAAAAGCATCTCTGTATTGTATTATAGGGGACCAAGAACTATACTCCTTGAAAAAAGCGACCTTACTCTGTAGATTATATTAAACATGTTTAAAACTATTACTCATGAAAAATCAGCTACCTTACAAAAAGAGGAATCATAAAGATGACACATGGAAATAAGATACCTAAAATTTCTGTACTGTTTGATAGAGGAATAAGAAATATAATCCTTGAAGAAGCAAGCTACCCTGTAGATTATATATTAAAGATAAATAAAATTATTACCCATGAAAAATCAGCTACCTTACATCTTTACATTGTATAACAGAGGAATCAGCAGTATGTCCCATGAAAATAAGATACCTGAAATTTTTATATTGTATGATAGAGGAATAAAAATTAAAATCGTTGAAAAAAAGCAAGCTTACCCTGTAGATTATGTAATTAAGATGTATAAAACTATTACCCATGAAATATCAGCTGCCTTAAATCTATACATTGTACAAAAGAGGAATCAGAAAGATGACCCATGAAAATAAGATACCTTATATCAATGTATTGTATGACAGAAGTATAAAACTATTATCCTTAAAAAAGCAACCTTCCACTCTAGAATATATTAAACATAAAACTATTACCCATGAACAATCAGCTACCTTACATCTATATATTGTACAAAAGAGGAATTAGAAAGATGACCCATGAAAATAAGATACCTTATATCTCTATATTGTATTAAGGGGGACCAAGAACTATACTCTTTGAAAAAAAGCAACCTTACACTGTAGATTATATTAAACATGTATAAAACTATTACCCATGAAAAATCAGCTACCTTACATCTATACATTGTACAAAAGAGGCATCAGAAAGATGATCCATGAAAATAAGATACCTGAAATTTCTGTATTGTATGATAGAGGAATACGAAATATAATCCTTGAAAAAGCAATGTACAAAAGAGGAATCAGAAAGATGATCCATGAAAATAAGATACCTTATATCTCTGTATTGTATTATGGGGAAACAAGAACTATACTCCTTGAAAAAAGCAACTTTACCCTGTAGATTATATTAAACATGAATAAAACTATTACCCATGAACAATCAGCTACCTTACATCTCATCCTCACAAGTCAGGGTTTCTGTGTTCACATGTGTCCACGAAACGCTGACAAAGGTAACAGGGAAATTCCCGGGCTAGAAGATTTTCGTATGACGCCAATCCTTCAAAATAGCAACCAATGAAATTGCTTGAAAGAAGAAAGTGTTTGGCAGTATTCATTCTTGAGTTGGGAGAAAACGTAACGCAACTAATAAATAACGCGGTAATAACAAACTATTAACATTACTGTACAAAATACACTGATTTACACATGGTCTATGCAACACATCCGTTTGGTTTATTTACAATCGACATCGGGATATCCCCTAACCAAGTCGTGAATGAAAGCGGGCTTTTGATTGGCTACATCAAGGTATGATGTAGCCAATCAAAATAGTAACTTTTAGCCGGGAATTTCCTCGCTAAGTTCGTCGGGGTTTCGAAATCCTGACAAAGGTAACAGGGAAATTCCCGGGCTAGAAGATTTTCGTATGACGCCAATCCTTCAAAATAGCAACCAATGAAATTGCTTGAAAGAAGAAAGTGTTTGGCAGTAGTCATTCTTACTCATTCTTGAGTTGGAAGAAAACGTAACGCAACTAATAAATAACGCGGTAATAACAAACTATTAACATTACTGTACAAAATACACTGATTTACACATGGTCTATGCAACACATCCGTTTGGTTTATTTACAATCGACATCGGGATATCCCCTAACCAAGTCGTGAATGAAAGCGGGCTTTTGATTGGCTACATCAAGGTATGATGTAGCCAATCAAAATAGTAACTTATAGCCCAGGAATTTCCTCGCTAAGTTTGTCAGGGTTTCGTGGACACGTGTGGACAAAGAAACCTTGACTTGTGAGGATGCCTTACATCTATACATTGTACAAAAGAGGAATTAAAAAGATGACCCATGAAAATAAGATACCTTATATCTCTGTATTGTATTACGGGGGAACAAGAACTATTGTCCTTGAAAAAAGCAACTTTACCCTGTAGATTATATTAAAGATGTATAAAACTATTACGTGTTACACACTACAAAAATGAAAAAAATGATTCAAAAAGTGTTGAAGTACATAACATTTTATATTCAAATGTTTCAAAGGGGCGATTGGTTCTATTAAGGCGGCTCTGAGAAATTTTTTTGGAAAGGTAAAAAAGTGGAAAGCGGAATAATATCAGAAGAAACGTTGCAAAAACAATATGTCGCCAAAACGTAGTTTTGGGCAACGTTATAAAGAAATTCCATTTTATTGGGATATTGATTTAAACAGTTTGTTAAACTGGTGGTCCTCCTGTGAGGATTTTTATTTGCAACGGAAAAAATTCACAATTATTTGTCTAATTCTTCGGGGGGGGGGGGGTCTTCCATTGAAACGGCGACTTTTCATCATTGACTATAATAACCGTTTTGCCCTTAAAATCAGACCATTTCGCAATAAAATGGGTCATCGCCCAGGTTTACAAAGTATCTCCTCAATAATACTCTTCTCTATCTTATTATACTGTGGGGGTTTAGCGAAAATGTTGCTTGATTTGACGCTTTTAAAATGATTATATCTTGTCGTGTGGTTATCCTTAAATTTGACGGGTGGCTTTCAATTTTGAATTGGCGAGAATGTGGAATTTTATCGTAGAAAGTTATATTGCTCTTCTTCATCTGAGTAGTTTTGTCTTTCGTAAAGGTTTGTCGTCAAACCATTAATTTTTAACATTTAAACGTTGATAGAAAATTTTTCGGCAGCCATGAAAACGATTATCTATGTTTATAATTTAAATCAGTTTAGTTAACTTTATACGTGTATTAAATAAGAATGAGAGACTATTTAGCATGTGAAATTGGTCTATCAGTTTGTTTTGTTTAATCATATTTTATAGAGGTTAATAAATCAATTAATATGGGCATGTCTCAATTTCTTGTGTGGCAGAGATGAATTCTGACTTAGGAAGATATGTGGCTCCTGTTTCGGAAATTGTTTGATTTGTGGATTGTCTTTTTTGAGTTTCTTTTATTCGGCATTTTGTTATTACCTTCATTTATTTATGATTAACTACAAAGTACATAGTCACAGAAAAAATAGGTATATATGGTATTAGATTTCAAAACTAATGTGAACACTACACTCAAACCAATCGGAGGAGAGACCCTCGATTTTTTTATGTTCATGAACATATACAGTTTTGCAAGAACAATACAATTTCTAAAAACAGTTACCTTAGATATATGGTAAACAATATTAATCTAATGATACATGGTAGGCAATAATAATGCAATGACATGACCTCGTATTAGTTTGCTTGTTTAAATAGTGTTTAAAGCTTGCACTTTCATCAATTTAACAGCTATATCAAGGGGTCCAGTTTTTTTATTGTCATTTTAATGAGAGTTTGGGTAATACATTTTTCACGATCATAAGGGGCTTCATAAGATCGATTTTAACGGCGAAAATTGTTATGATAAATTCACTTGTATAACATTTTCCATCAAAAATATAGTATATAAAATGCTAAGACATAATAAAAATGCAAAAACATGTTAGTTTAATGTGTGTTTGGGTATAGTTTGGGTAAGTTTGGGTATGTTTGGGTAAGTTTGGGTAAGTTTGGGTAAAAAGTCACACCCATCAATCGTCTCCTTAACCCAAATACCGTAGAACTAAAGAATATTTGTTCATATTTAAAAGAATCTTTTACACTAAGAAATTTACATCTTTAGAAAAAATATATGTGTATAATTATTCAAAAATAATTCCATCCTGCACATAATATAGTGATCGCATCAATATATATGCCATATTTTTCAAAATGATTAGAAGAAAGGGGGCTGGGAGAAAAATACTAAAATGATCAAAAGTTATCTACTGTTAGGTTAAGATTGGGACAAACTATAAATTAATTAGAACCTATACCATCTTTTTTTTAAAGAAAATGCTGATAAATTATGTGCATACATTAATACAAATGTTTATAAAATGTTTGTTTTCAAGGAAAACAATCTCCATTTCTTCGAATTACTTTTAACTAGCACCTAAAACAACTTTGTAAGAGAAACAACGTAATTTAAGCTTACATAACTGTTATAAGTCAGGGTGAGTTTTTCGTTCGCCGACATCAGCCTAAATAGCTTGTCGGTAAAATTTATTCACAGGAATTTTACTACATATAAAAAGGACCATGTCACCCCCCCCCCCCCATTTTTCAAATGGTATGGGGCTTAATTCATGTTTTTCCATTTTAGTCTGTATCACTTTGATGTAATAAGTAAGTCCATAGTTACTATAGTTTTCAAATGGACTGTTCGGTTTAACATACCGGTACATGCTTGAAATATAATGGTACTTTATTCTAATTTCTTAACGTGGCGAATTCTATCTACCAGAAGTTCAAGATTTCACTGGACTCTAGGTACCTCTCTGACGACTCATATAGATATACATGTAGTTCTAGCAAATTATCCAACAGTGATGAAATCTGAAGGCGGTCATATACAATATCTTGAAGATGGTCAAGATTTTATCTGAATGTTTTCTGCATTAATTACTTTTATGCTGTTGCACACTGAAACTAATAATGTCAATTTTATTTGTTTACTGCTATAAACATGTAGATAAATTCTTACACATCTAGTGAAGCTACCTCTAGAGGATACTTTGCCTTCATTAATAGATTTAATTAAGTTACATTTGTTTTAGTGTTCAATATATAATCATACTAATATCTGTCTACCTACCGTCTTAATTTGAATAGAGCAACAATAGATATAACAGTAAAATTGTCACATTAAAGTAATCATAAATGAATTAATTCATTTTATTCATATATACTTAGGAACAATTATTGTTAAGGATAAATTTTAAGTGGATATAAACTACATTTTTAATGCCATTCTTAAATGGAGACATTTCATGAAGGGGTTTCATATAAATATGTTCACCTACTAAGAAGATGTGTATTCTTGCTATATTTTACGACATGCATTTTTAGAACTAGATCAAGAATATTGATGTGAATAATAATAATAATAATAATATTATTATTATTATTATTATTATTATTATTATTATTATTATTATTATTATTATTATTATTATTATTATTATTATTATTGTTATTATTATTATTATTATTATTAAGGTTTACTTTTTCCAATATGACGCTTGCTTTCCAAATTCCTTCTCACTTTTGTTATTTTTGCTCTTTTTGCTTCTCATTTTTCCCAAAAGGCAGTGGAAAAAGTAAGAAATATTTCATTTTTAAAGTTTCGCGATCAATTGTTATCTGAAAAGATTCTCCCGAATTGGCCAGTGAGATCGAAGCAGTATTCCAAATCTCCAAAATATTGATATCCAAATATATTTTATTTCTATATCAGACATAGCGAAAATGTCAAACACCAAACGCACTGTACATTTTCTTATACATGATGGTGTACTTAGCCCAGATCAAACTTTTAGCAAATAAATTTATCCAACACAGATCGGATATGGCCTCGTTAGACGAGTGGTTAATTAGTTCGTCTACTATTGATCACCGGGTCTGTTAACACCCTTTTTTACAACTAAAATACTTAAACAATTGAACATTGTTAATATTACATAGTTTACATTGCTACATTTTAGTCACAACAGAGTCAAGGTTATGACCCAAACCGCTCTATGAGCAAAACAATCTGTTTAATTAAAATTCGATCCCTCATCTCTAAAGTTTTGCTGATACATCGCGTCGAAAATAAGTACAGAAGCCATGAGAGGACGAATTCTAATTAGATTGGACAAAACCATAAGAAGATTGAATTTCTTTGTTTTACAATACCAGTGTTTAGTTCGACTTATTTAACAACTATAAAGCATTGTTTTCGTAGGACAACCGTACATACGTACGTTCCGAATGTACTGAGATTTTTTGTCTTTGTTCAGGGGGCCTCGTTGGCCGAGTGGTTACGGTAGTTCGTCTACTATTGATCATGTGGTCTGTCAACACTGAGGTTGCGGGTTCGAGTCTCACTGCTGGCAGGGTGTACTCGACTCCAATCTTAATTGACAAGGATTGCCAGTTTTCCTACTGCAGGTCGGGAGTTTTCTCCGGGTACTCCGGCTTTCTCTCCCAATAAAAACTGGACGCCATGATAATTGCTGAAAGTGGCGTTAAACCCCAATCAAACAAACAAACAATCTTTGTTCAGACTATACATTTCATTAGGGTGTCTTCCAGATTGTCCCACTTTTGATAATTATAGGTAAAGAAAGATAGAAAAAGTGATTAACAATGATGGACGACATGGGAATTCTAAGTGTTGGACAAAAGGGAAATGTTATAATGTTTTTTAAGACTGTCACAGCAATGGTTTAATATAGATAGTTTATAATATAATATATAACATGACAAGCTTAAACACTATTTTATTGATTGATTAACTGATTTATTGTTTGTTTTTATGATCAATAAATAATGAGAAAAGTGATTTACCACCGGAAACAGAATTTTGACTTCCACTGAAATAGTTTATGAGGCGCGTAGTTTCAAGCATAATATAGCGGGAGTGCCTACAGAAGGAAGGGGTCTTCATCGCGCAAGAAACGCAGTACTCCGAAAACAATTTATCCACTACGGTTCGCGGTCAGGTTTTTTCCCGTTTCGCATGAGACAGGATAAATGATCAAATTCTAAACTGCAGAAACCAGTTGTACTTCAAGGATAACAGATAAACAATGATGTGTCTTGATTGGCTGCTTAATTTGGGAGATAGCTACCCGATTGGCCAACAAATACTAGTAAGCAGAGCTAAGTTAGGGATGAAAACCCTTCATTTTTACGGGGCGGTAGCAATCATAATGGGCAGACCGCCGTTCATGCCACTCGAGAAAAGCCGAGAAATCACGAATCGCTTACGATGAATGAAAAAGGGGAAAAATATGCAAGATAATGGGAATCAAACCAATCTAATTAAAACTATATCTTTACTTGGCTCCCCCATTTGCTATTTTCACGACGACAACAGCAAAAGGTGGTCAAGTGAAAATATGATTTTAATTAGATTGGAATCAAACTTTTTTTTAAAGGAAAGGAGCATTGATTTGTGTATGTTTATCATAAAATGTGTATAAAACTTAAACGGAAATTTCCGAAGCGTAACATTTTCGCGAACAGGTCTATATCAACTATTTTTGTGAATATAATGGATCTAGGATACTAACAATGATTTCTTGAATACTGCTTTTGATTTGTATTTTATGGACAAATGATTCCGGTTACAAGACAAATTTTAATTCTTTTCCTGCTTACTGACAATGTTTACATCAACCATCTTTCCACGTATGATGCATCTAGAGATGCTTAGTATAGTGCTGTCTCTCACCTATATTTTACGGTTGTCTGATTTGGATATCTAAACATCGTGTACTTATACTGAAGTGATGTAAATAATAACAATACATATTAAAACATTAACATTAAAAAAACAGTACGTATTTTTGTCCACAAAGAAAAATAAAGCTTTGAGATGGCTAGCTTTTTATGAGAGATAATACTTGTCGTATTATATACCTCACAACTTCTTTCCTCTACCGGAGATGCGCTGTAGCTCGGACACTGGGAACCATCACAGTATAGCCCCAGGGAGAACAGTTTTACCAATATCGGATAAATAATAATGAAAAAAATATTTATGGGGCATTTCAAAGCTCAAGTTTTGACCCCAGGATAAAAATTCAAAATTAAAGGTATTTTGGTCCTTTTCTCTTTAAGATCATTTTAATGGCAACATTTAACTTGTAAAAATGGATTTGGATGATTAAAATAATAATCTGGATTGCAAACGTTCGATGTAAATCACATGTTTAGATACGTTAATTTTCATTTCTTCCAGTTGATATATGACAATCTTATCATCTGGCAAGATATGGGGAGGGGGGTACTATTACAGTGTAACTGGACAATAAAAACTGGACGCCACGATATAGCTGAAAAATTGCTGAAATTGGCGTTAAACATAAACAAACATCAATATATTTACGCGCTTGATTTATATAATAGCAAAGACTTTTTTGTTAATAAGGGTTTGGTTGGTGTAATGGGGTTTAACGCCGCTTGCAGAAATTGTACAGCTATGTCATAGTTCCGAGTTAAAAAATCCACAATAAAGAGGCAAATCCTTGTCAATTATATGGTTCGGCCATACCATCTCATAATACTTTAGGCCAGAACGCGAACCTACGTGTTCATGTTTGTTTGTTTGTTTCAATGGTGTTTAACGCCATTTTCAGCTCAGCTTTATCATGGCGTCCAGTTTTTATCGGGATAAAGCCGGAGTAGAGAAAACCCCCGACCTGCGGTAGTAAAACTGGCACTCCTTGTCAATTCCTAAGTGATTACAGGCACAAATAGGAGATCATAAATAATCCCTATTTTTGGAGTTACAGCGCCATCACTTTGTGGCCATTAGTATTTAATTAACATACACATCTGTAACGAAATATGAGAGTTTGTTACGCCACAGCGGCAATACATTCTTTATCTATCTTTTCACACAATGTAAAAGTTTTATGAGTTATTGAAGGTTTAAAAAAAGAAAAGGTTTTGTAATAACACATTTAACAAAAGGTTGCGTTATTTATACAATGGTGACTTACATCGTATATAGAATTTTTAAACAAAAAATATTCTTATATTTAATTGTATTTTACTGTACCTCCACTTTGAAAAAAGTCCATTTACTATCAAAATGTTTATAAAACAAAAGCAATAAAAATTAAAATGACATATAAAGAATAATATGTATTTATGTTTCCTGTCTGTTAGAACTTGTTCTCCTAGTGTTTATTTCCTCGAATGTCTTCACGATGGCACAGAATTGCAACTAATTATAACATCTGTGGGCATTCCTATACACATTAACAACCATTTGTTATCATTGCATGAAACATGTTTTATTGGTTTATGTAACGACATAAAGACATTAAATGTAATCAAGTGATGTTAATAGAGCACTTTTATTTGCTTAGTCACCGCGGTTAACCTCAGCTTTAGATGAAATAAGGGGAATTGGGTATATTTAGATAATTTACAACTACTCCAATATATATGTTATTCAATGAAAAGAGCAACCTTTTCATATAATTTGGAAGGGGAAAAAAGAGACCCTTTTGGGCTGCACATCCATATTACCGTACCCCAACTCCAACCCTCTCGTGAAAATTTCATATTTTTGCATTGGTTTTGTTATTGTAACTTGGTGGAAGGGCGATAATCCAAACACGTTATTATTGGG
This sequence comes from Limnoperna fortunei, assembly GCA_944474755.1. Classification (NCBI taxonomy): domain Eukaryota; kingdom Metazoa; phylum Mollusca; class Bivalvia; order Mytilida; family Modiolidae; genus Limnoperna; species Limnoperna fortunei. The sequence continues at coordinate 49,009,476 of OX104113.1, forward strand.
TAGCAGATTTTCATAACGATCTTTCGGAACACATCGATGTTTTACCGAATAAGTATTCCGAACATCAAAAAGCAGCTTGATTGTCATGGTAGCAAAATTTAATACGACACCGGCAAATCTTCAAATATAATACTGTTATCTCCTAAATGTACGCTAGTAGAACTTTAGAGGTATTATAGTTCTTATCGTACACTGTCAGTTGTAATATTAAAATCTTCATAACTAAAATGTTTAAGTAAACATCAATTATCATGATTTTAATGGCTTTCTCAAAAGTTGGATTTCACGTTTACAAGTTGTGACGGCACTTTGTAAACAATGATTGTATGGCTAAGGTTACATATGTACAGGGTGCCGTTTCATAAAGCGATCGATAATTAACGTGCTCGTTATCCCATGCAATTTAAATAGGATAACGTGCACGTTAAGCTAACGATCGCTTTATGAAACGGCACCCAGGGTGTGTTTGTGCTTATGCAAATGCTATGTTAGTATATAATCCAAAAGGTGCCACGACGTGCTTTTCATAATTGTTTGTTATGACTTTTATTCGTGATTTGTAACCTCGTTTTGGGTGTGATTATATACTATGTAGTCTGATGAGTTTGAATGGTTGTATGTGGCAATGCGTGTTGCATGTTCACAATCTGATTAAAATCGACTGTTATGTTCGCTCCATATACTACGTACTACCAATAAAGCCATGGCGTAGTACTTATTATAGGGAGCGAAAATACCTTCTACTAGTAGTCAGATTGGTATGTATCATTGAAGTTGTGTCCTTATTCTTTCTTATGTAATGTATGTCTGTTAAAAAGCTCATTATAGCTTACGTTCTATGTTTGTTACTGTCTTTAAATAAAACTTGTTTGTATTTTGTTTTTGTCCAACTACACTGATCTATGAACGAATTGTTTTTGTTAAAATATAAGTGAAAACAAACCACATCTATTATTTTCTGTAAAAACCTAAGTCGTGTGATATTAAACGTAATTATTTCCCTTTAAATATTGCTATATACCTGTTAAATCAGTGTTCTTTTCTAATTTGAAAATATATCCCAGTTATAAAAGTCCTTGGTGCATAACAAGGTTTGCATTCTTTGTTCTTGAGTAATTTTTACTTTTAAGATTAAACAACAACAAATATTTAATGTTATTTTGTCACAGTATTTAAATGACCAAACCGAAATAGAATAATTGGAAAATTCGAAAAGTATTTATGGATCTTAATCTGTGCTATATGTATAGATCTGTGTATCACTGGAGCCGCTCTTGTGTTATACTAGCAAAACAAATTCCCTAGACAAAATCGCAAACTATATCACAACAGTCCTCAGTGATAAACTGGCCTATGTTTTTGTGATAATAAGACATAAAAAATATTAATCTGATATATAGCGTATCGATCTTATATATGGCGTGCATTTGAATGTCAATAAATATGTGTTTAATAAAACCGTATAAAAGCTTCTAATGTTTATTTAAATGTTAGATAAGAGCACTGATTAACTGTAGAACAACTGTAAGACAGCTCGTTATTTAAGGATAAACTTTACCGCAAAAGTGTTTGTGTTTTTGACCATTATACTTTTTTCTTTTTTTTTTGGGGGGGGGGGGGGGGTTTCGACCAGACCTTTTCGATCTCCTTCTTACAGTTAATTTAAAGAATTATGGCCAGTACGAGAGTTATAATTCAGCATAATTGTTGGTGGGTTAAACATGGAACATTAGATAGGGGACCAGACAAATGGATTTACAGAGCAGTATTTTCTATCCTGCGACTACCGCTCAAAAATACAAATACGAACCGAACCTACGAATAAAGTAAAGCTTTGTTTGTAAATAATGACGTGTTCCTGGTACCATTGTCCTAACTTTTAAGCATATTTAGTATTCAGTTTACGATAGAAATTAATTAGATGTGGATCTTTTTCTGGTTTTGTTTGTATAAAATGTATTTTGGGGTTTCAAGATTAAAAACAATATTCGTACATTGTTAGAAAATATATAGTTTACATGTATTCACCCCGAAACAGGCGGCGAGAAATTGCATTTCTACCTGTTTTGCTCGTACAAAAATTGTTCAGTTTTTACATTTTAAATTTTATATACACAAATTCATTTGAATATTTATTAGACAAGGTTTTTTTCCAGTTTTTGTTTACTTATCGGCTTATCTGACTCTTATCCTAAATGAAGTTTTGGGACATATATTGTTTTTGTCCGGTTTATTTCTTTTTTCTTTTTTCCGTTCAATCTTTTGGCCTTGTTTTCTAATAGATGTGATGTCCGACACAAAACTCGGTGAGTATGTTGAATGTTGAGGCTGTGCAATCAACATTTTAAATGTTTAAACTCGACTGGGGCGTTTGGGATGTTGATATTATTTTCCGTTGAATTTTATTTAAAATACCCTTTAAATCAATGTTCTACTAATTAATCCAGATAGATTGCAGCCAATAACAATGCAAAGAGTTATCATACTTGTGCGTGCGTCCATTTCTATATTTACAAAATGCTTAACTTATTTGTTTGCAATATTTAAATAACCAAAATCCTAAGTTAAATAAAAGGAAATTATACATCGATTACGGTATATGAATAGACCTCTATATACCATTAAGGCGGTTCCAGCATAATTACTAAACTCAAACTTCTTACTATTTTGATCGTGCGAAATGCACTGCTTCGATTTCAGGTTGGCTAATTCATTTTGAAACAGTTCGAAAAAAAATACTTTTAATATATGCATTGATCGTATTAAAATTGCAATCGGATACAATTTAGTATAGGATTAAACACTGTATTGTAGGAAATTATCAATGTGTAAACTCCGGCGACTCACTCACAAACTAAATAAAGTCCGAAGGACTTTATGTCAAGTTTGTGAGATAGTCGCCGGAGTTTACACATTGATAATTTCCTAAAACACAGTGTTTAATCCTTATAATTCTGTGAAATAATAGTTGCGAACAGTTTAAGAAACCCATCTAGACCTCAAAACGTACCTAGGTCGGAAAGCGTAGGGATATGCAAAACATAGTACCAAAGGAATCGCGGTTCTGTAGATATTGAAAGGAAAAAAAAACAAAATGAAACACTAAATTGTATTTAATTATATTTTATTTGAAATCTCAATCGATTTAATTGGAAATCATTGGGGCAGAGAAAACATATTCCCCTCTACCAGACGATACGCTAGTAGGACGCCATCTTGTATACATTGGATACTAAAAGTAGTCCGCTCAGAGGAAATATCGATATATAAATTATCTGAGAAGACGCCATTTAAGTGTTTTCATCCAGTCAAAGCACTTAATATAAATAAATTACAGCATGAATAGAATTATAAAGGTATATTCTGATCCTCTAATCGTTAACGTCCAGTTACATCATGTGCTTAGATCACTTAACAAACTTACTATTGTTTGTTTTTCATTTTTTGTACGTGTACGATACCTTGTGTAGTAAATTTAGATTTATGGTATATTGAACAGTAATTATGATTTTTTTTTGTTAAAATGGTGTTTCAGCTATTTTTCAGCAATACCATGGCATCCAGGTTTTTTTCTTGGGGGGGGGGGGGGGGGGAAGCTGAAGTACAGGGAGTAAATAATAGACTTTTGGTGGGAAGGCTGGCAATCCTTGTAAAAAAAGAGAATTGGAGTCGTGTACACAGCCCGCAGTGATCAAGATTCTAACTCGCAACCTCAGTGTTGACTGGAACGTGATCAATAGTATAACAACAGACTGATATGAATGCAATTAAAGTTATGATTATCTGATAATTGTTTTTCTCAACCTAGAGATTTGTTCAACACCAATTTAGATTCTTTTTGAAAAATATGTGGCCCAAAAGTAGGACCATTGGTTGAATCAAGTACAATTTGCCATCTCAGTTCACATCATCATCATCATCATCATCATCATCATCATCATCATCATCATCATCATCATCATCATCATCATCATCATCATCATCATCATCAAATTTGATTTCCTCTACCTTTTTGGCTTGCTGGAATGCGTACTCATAGTACATGCTTCTGAAGCCGTCTACAACAGCAATCTTCAGCCGCAGAGAGTAGCGAAAGCTGCTCATATCGTCTCTTTTGGCTTTGTCGTACCGCTGCTGTAGGTCATCTAGTTTTCTGTTTAGATGAACCAGCTGTTCGCAAGAACGCTTGAACTTCTTTTCGGCCAACTCCAATTCACCTTCCATGTATTCTCGTTTTCTTTTAGGCATGCTTGTAGAAAGAACGACTGATACGGCAGAAATCCGATCAATGTATAACCATGGCGTTATTATGACGTCGTCTTGTTGATCTCACAATTGAAACCCTCGTTTTGAAGTTTTTTTTCTGCCAAGGAGTTTAACGGATAGATGTGACCAGCCGATGTGATGCTGCGAGAGGTACAAACACGATTTCTGTTCATGTTCATGTGATTTCCATTTATGTTAAGATGTCGGATTTAAGTCTGTATTATAATATTACGGAAAAACTGAAGGCTTTGATGCTTACATAGACTCTCGATTGTTGGTTAGCCCTTTCAATATCCGTCATTTATCTTCAAATAAGGAATTAACGGAACATAGGTGCAACGTAGATAATATACGAAATAATAGCAAAAAAACAAAAAAGTACGTGGAGTACGTCGAGACATAATTTACAAGTTATTATTTATATTGTTACAAGCTTATTTCATATTTATTTAGCTTTTTGCTATTTCGAGTAAATGTTTCTGTCTGCATTTTTCGTCTTTCGTATTTCAAAAGTTGCTACTTCGTCTAATATTTTGCTATTGTAGAACGAATAAATAAACGGAACGCCAAAACAAGCCGCCATTGTGCTAAATGCTAATGTATAGAGTATACAGTTTGGGATATTATTTATCGTTCTCATCATGTACACACTGTTAAATTACGAACGTAACAACTAAAATTCTTACAATAAACATAAATTGTCAAATAAATATAATGATTTTCACATAAACACCATTTAAAAAGACATCGAAAACATATTTAAGTTGTAAGGGCAGTTTGTAATTAAAACAAATCGTCCAAATCAAATGATCTATAAACGAATGTTTCGTAAAAATTATGATTAAAAACAACCCGCTTTCTTTTTCTTTGCTGTTAAAACTAATGTCTTAAAATAAGAAACGTAATTATTTCCCTTTATATATTTCTATAATACATGTTTATTCAAAGTTCTATTAATTAGAAACATTTTCCAGTTTTATGAAACCTCGCAACATAACTCGCGTTTGCATTCTTTGCTTTTGAGTTTACTTTTGTTTTGTAAGATAAAAACAATAAAATATTAAGATAATATTGTCATAATATTTAAATGAGCCAAACCGAAAATAAATAATTGGAAAATTCGACGAGTATTTATATATCATGAATAACACACAGAGTATAGACCTCTATACCACTGGGGCCGCTCTTGTCTTATACTAGCAAACAAAAAACATCACCCCCCCCCCCTTTTCCGCGAATATATGACAACAGTCCTCAGTGGTAAACTGGCCTATGTTTTTAATGATAATCCATAATGTGTAGCTTATATATATTTCAGTGTGTAAATATGGAACTGACCTGAGCAACTTGGCTAAGCTACTTTGGAAGACTTTTATTTGGGGGGGGGGGGTGTTCGTCCATACCTGGTCTGTTCTCTGTCGCAATGCATTTAATTTATTTTATTTGTTTGGAAGGCATGGTGTCCAGACTTTATTTGGTTGAATACTCCAGTGTACCCTTAAATCTAATATTCAAACATAAAAAAACTTACCAGTTAACAAACATATTCGTACTTAAGCACCGTGCTGTAGTACCAAGGACAATGGTCAGTTCAGGGAAGGACAATACATTTTGTACCAACATGTCCATTCATAGAAAAGACGAGGGAAAGTCTCTAATTTTATTTCCTTGTACAACTAAAACGAGAAACGCACAAAAAGTGTACTTACAATTACCATATATATCCTCATTACAAAATTAATTATTGTCTGGTATAAATTAATTTACGAGACCACGTTTAACTGGAACTATTCAACCGCTAGTAAATATGCTTTTTATGATATAGTAGCTGATGACGTTGAAAAGGAGATATTTTGTTCTACATCTTCGGTTGACGATGGGAACATAGATGAACCAGAATTACCTTTAAGAATTTCATCCACCTGTTCTTCAACTGTGACGAAATTCTATTAGAAGAAATCAAAGATATATTAGATAGTCAAAAACATGGGGATGATGGAATTGGTCATCATATGTTGAAATATGCTTCAAAACAGTTGTGATACCATTTATTATTTTTAAACTTCACGTAGAACATGCAAATTTCCAAATTGTTGGAAATTTTGGCAAATGTATTGGCTCCTTTAAAGAAAGGCGATAAATCTGATGATTCTAATTAACGCCCAGTAGTTGGGTCGGAAAGGTGTTTGAAATAGTAATATTTAAACACATATTTATAACCACATTCAATAAGACCCTTCTTGAAACTGTTACAAATTATTGTTACTTGGGTCTAACTTTGAAATATAATGGTAACTTTTGTCTTGCTGTAGACAGTCTTACGGAAAAGGCCAGAAAGGCATACTTTAAAATTAAGAAAACAATTGGTCTAAATAATCCATGCAAACTTTTAGAAAAACTTTTTGACAGTTTAGTAACCCCAATTATTTTATATGGGTATGAAGTATGGGGGGTTGACTATAAATGTAAAGATTCTGATCCGTTTGAAAAATTACATATAAAATTCATAAAAGAAATTCTAGGAGTTCATTGCAAAGCATCAAATGATGCATGCCGTGCTGAACTAAATAGAGTACCACTCAAAAATAAGATTATATTCTCAGCAGTAAATTTTATTCAACACATCATTTCTTCTGAACACTCACTAATCAACAATGTTTTTCAAAAATTACAAAAAACAAGCCCTTGGTTTAAAAAAATCAAAACCTTTTTAGATGATCTTGGAATGTCGTTCGTAACAACTAATTTGAACTCTCTAAAGAGCAATTTGAACCAAATAAAAGAAAGAATAAATGACCAATGTATTCAAAATCAATTTTCAGATATTTCAAAATCAGAAAAACTAGACTTTTTCAGGAAGGTTTACAGCACAGGCAAAAGAGCACCTTATGTTGACATCTTGAAAAACAAAAATGATAGAGCTGCATTATGCCAAATACGAATTAGCTCTCATACATTAATGATTGAAAGAGGAAGACACCTTAAAATCCCAAGAGAGTTAAGAGTTTGTAATTTTTGTAATTCTGGTCAGATAGAAGATGAAAATCAGTTTATTTTATACTGTTCAAAATACAAGCAACTAAGGGAAACATTTCATACAAAGATATTGAATCTTTCTCAAAACAAGAATCATTGTTTTAAAAATTTCCCAGACTTAAACTTTCTTTTAAATAATACCTCATACTACATATTAAAGTTGACTTCCTCCTTCATATCAGATGGGTTATATATGAGGAAATGCCATGTTAATTTACCTGTATAATAAATAAGTATTATCCATATTACATTTTATTATAATAGTAACCCTACTGTATGGGTTGTAACATCAATTTTGTATTCAATTATTGTAATAGGCCTTAACCATTTATTGTAGATGAGTTTGAGCCAATAAAATTATTTGTATTTGTATTTCTGACCACATATTATTGTGTAAATTTTGGTCAGGGTCAACCTATCATCAATTGATTGAACTTTATCAAAAAATGTTTGTTGTTAAAATATGGAGAAATAACATGTGTGGTCGTTGTGACATTTTGAGGCATTTTAACGTCTTTGGTCCTAATGTTTAATTGCCAAATTTAAGGCGTATAGTATTCAAGTGAATCTTTTTTCATGGATCCAAAACTATCGAATGACAAGCCGTCAGCAATTTCTATTAAAACATTCGAAATCTTCAACTAATAATCTGCAATTAGGTGTAACACAGGGTTCAGTGTTATTCCTTTTATAATTGGTGATTGTTTATAAGCGATATTGCGTATGAAAAGATGAAAGTTCATTAATGTATTCATATGTAAAAGTCGTTTAAGTCAAGAAAAACATTAATAGAGATTTAGACCTCCTTAACAATTGGGCTAAATTAAGGTTGGTTGGTTTTAACAAAAAAGATGGAAAATATGTTTTTCTTTTAGAAATTATTAAACCTTAAAACTTACATTTAATGAAGAAAATATAGCCTTGGTCGTTTAGGAGTAACCCTATCACAAAGTAGTAAATTATCTACTTATATGATATCTATAACAGTGCTTCTAAACAAATATTTGTTCTACGTAATTTAAAAGTACCTTCTCTGCAGAAACAATTTAACATTCTTTATTCTACGCATATTTATCATTTACTGGCTAGAACCATACTGGGAGGGTTCCCAGTGCTCGACCCACAGAGCAGCCCAGCGCGTCCCCGGGTGGCGGATCGGGGAGACTCCCTCGTTGAGGGGTTGTCAGGTCATATTACGGAAAACCTGACCGCGGACAGTAGTGGGCAACGTGTTTGGAGAGTGCCACGCTCCTTGCACGATAAAGACCCCTTTTGTAGATTTCGAAAAAGAGTAGGCTCATTGTAGCCGCTACAAAAGACTAAATTTTCCACCCTTACCCAAAACTCCATACTTTTCCAGTGGCAGTCAAAATTGTATTCCCCGTGACCCATCCCACCCCCATTTTCCGTTGATTTATTGTTTGTTAACTCATTCCCGTCCTGAATATAGCTGAAATATTGCGCGCTGGACGTAAAACAGACATCCAATCAATAAATCAATCAATTACTGGAATATGTATGTGAAATATGTGATGGTTACTCTGTCACTGACTCGGAAAAATGTACAATTAGAAGCTGCTAGAATTGTAACTAGACTTCCTCGCTTAGTCAGAAATTTTATTCATTCTCCGATCTATATAGAGTAAACATAACCAAAGACCCTCCATGCTGTGCCTTTGAAGACTCCTTTTATTAATTCTAGAATGTACACTTGATTATAACATTAAATTGTATATTCGTTGATCCGAATTATTATTCCTACTATTGAAATTTTGCTGCTAGTATTTGTTTCCGATAGTCTTGGTGACGAAGTGAACAATATAATTTTAGATTTTGAGCAAAGTTACATTCACCATTCTAATAGGTTTATGCATAGCTCGACTCCGCCACACCCCACCCCATCCTTATTGTTTTGTTTTTTGTCTTTAATTATATATATAGTGCATGTTGCTTTCCATATTTTGCTTTGTTTCATCTTATTTCTACATCATACCCAACTATATCGGTCATAATTAGGTTAGATAACTCTGTTTACATTCGATAACTGGTTCCCGAATTTACCTTTGACTGGTCCCAGATAATTACAGGGAGATAGCAAAATTGTAGAGGGCGACACTGACATTTCTATTTCCTTAGTATGTAAAAGAAAACATTTTAATTAACAATTTTATGGCTTTTATTTCGTTTTGTGAGCATGCAGTTATGATCACAATTATTGTTAATGCAAACAAAAATGTTGATTGCAAGAATGTCCCTGTCAAAACAATTTCAAAGTAAAGTTGAATTTCAAAATTATTTCTGTAAGAGCAAGGTTGTGAATAATTTTAGGAAAATAGAAGAGAAGAAATTCATTTGTAATTTAATTTTTGTTGTTTTTTAATTTTTAGTTTGATTCTTTCTATATTATTTCTATTATTATGTAAATTGTATTCATATTTATTTTCATATCTTTATTTGTTATTTCTAACTTGCAAATAGAGTGCAATTGATCTGATCAAATGGCATTTGTGGACAAAGTACATATACTTCATATAACTATTACTTATACATTGAATTTCGTCAATATTATCTCAAATCAGAGTTGAAAAAATAATAGTGAAATGATTAATTTACACGATACACATACGTATCTATGCACAATATGATGTCTACTTTAGATTAAAAAATGTATTGTCTCAGTTTCTGATTCATCTTGTTTCCTTCAGACGAATGGTACTGCAATTACCTTTATTACCCTTGTACTGGCCTCAAAGGTATCTACCTGTTAACACCTGGCTTTCATACCCCTGCTGATACAGGATGTTATTTGTATTGTATATTATATACAAAATAACAAAAGGAACATTATTATGACATAATCACTAGTTTTATGATCCAAAAGTATTATATAACAAAACCCGTATATTTATATATTTTGAATTTTACCGCCAAAACCACATCCGGTATCGCCATGTTTCTCGAAGTCATGTACAACTGCAAAAATTGGTCATTTTTAAATAAATTTGGAAGTGACTTCCCGAATTCAATATCTCATTTGGTTGATAAAATCTTAAAGTTCCATATTTCAACATAATCAGATGGGCAGCACATTTTTATATAAGCAAAAAATGGTTATGTTATTCTTGGACAAAGTGGGGTAGGTCAGGGACAGTCTTGTCCCTGGGTAGGTTGATTAAATTTTGACATTTTTCAACAGTATCCATATAAAATTTTTCGGAAAAAATATCATTTTTCAAATCAAATTGGAAGGGGTGTGCTCAATTCAATATCTATTTAAAATGGACTCAAAATATTGGTAATTGATCATACTTTTACGAGATAGCAGCACATTTTTTTGGTTATCGATTAACTTTAATACAAATTGCAGAAATATATGACACGCCCGTGCATTTCTATAGAAATGGACATCGCCATGTTACGATCATAGCACAGGTGACCAAAGTCACGTGATGACCGATATAGTTGGACATGTGGATTTACAAGTTAAGTTATTTTCTTGCTGTCATCTTGCGTAATAGTTTGTTTGATTATTCAATGGAGAAACTTTTTAAGTGCTAATAACTATTGATTATTTTTGTCAATATATATGTTTAAACTAAACAAAATCTACATTGGTATAGACATAAACATGCACAACCAATTACAAATAGATATATGACACCTGTCCGAAAGAACAAAATGGCTACCAACTGCAAAACTGCCGCATAAGTATAAATCAATACTATTAACAACGCAAAACAGAACAACTTTGCTTATTTTTAATTTATGTTGTGTAAAACATTAAGATTTTGTTTTCTTTGAATTTTATTATAAATATCCTTTTAAGGGATAAAGGACAATACGAATGTCTACTCGCCATATAGTTTATTTTTTATACAATTAATTATAATTAAAAAATAAGGGTTTCAGAGCTTTTTTTCGAGGGGTTGAGTGCTGAAATTCAAAATGTAATAATAGATTATACAGAGAAGAGAATAAAAACTCTAAATAAAAAGAATTGAAAAAAAATCTATCGAAATGTGTCTGAATTTTTCGTCATTGACATATCATGTTAAGCCAAATTGTATACATTTGAATGATGGAAAGAAAAATTGGGGCCGGTCTCTTAGCTTAATTGTTGTCAATGATGAATAACTTGTAAAAGATGACTAAATATTGGTATTTTTGCCTAAAAATTTCTTTTGTTTGCTGCAACCGGGAACTCTTTTATGCGAAAACCTTGTATCCAACGAAGTAATGGTATAGGTATAAGACAGCATTCATTTAAATTTTAGGGAAATTAAGAGTTAATTATTAAATAAATTACTATTTATTTTACTATAAATCATTGATACCTATTTTGAGATTTTCACAAAAAAATGGCGGATGGTGTCCTGCATCCCTTAATAAATGGTCTACTAATTGTTGCACATAGTTTGCAGTTTGAAAATCCCTCACAATAGCAAGCGTTTTCATATTTGTTTATGCGTCAAAATATCATAAATAAAACGCTAAACATTATGTTGCAAAATTTAAATCACCAAAATCGAAAGTGAAAAATAGGAAACTCGGCAAGTATTTAAAGACGTGGAACATGGAAGATGTATGTAGACCTATATACCATTGGGGCCGCTCATGTCTTATACCAGTACAACAATCAACTCAAACTCGTGCAAAATATATCACAACAGTTCTTAGTGGTAAACTGGTCTGTGTTTTTGTAATAAATAACAATAGAAGGTTGATATCTATTTTTATCAACACGAAGAAAATTATATTTACCAAGCCATTATGCGAGGTTAGTATAGTTTTATGAGGGTTGATAAAAATTGATGTCAACCCATGTCAACAAAGTCGATAAATGTTTAAATTTATGAATTATTATAAGAATAAATGTAATGTGAAAGTAAATCTATTTTAAGGATACTCCAGGGTGACATAACTTGACTCAAGAGCTTATTTTATTTTAAGCCCATTTCAGGTTGTTCTCATGATTAATCATTATTTCTAACGACATTTAAGCCAATAAAACGACAGAATTTGTATAGTCGTATAATAATATTGGTTTGCATCTGATTTCTCATTTTTAGCTCACCTGGACCGTAGGTCCATGTGGGCTTTTGCCATCACATGTCGTCCGTCGTCCGTCGTAAACTTGTTAAAAAATCTTCTCCTCTTAAACCACTGGGCCACTTTTTTCAAACTTAGCCACAATCATCCTTAGGGTTCCTAGTTTCAAGTTTGTACCCAGGGTGTTGATCAACAGACAAAGATGGCCGCTGTTACTTAAACACACGTTTTTAGCATTATCTCAAAAATTATAATAGCTATAGAGAAAACCGTTACTTCAAATTGATCAGCACATTAGGGTCTACAATAGTTTCTTTTAGTGTGAAGTTGTGTATTGGCATCTAGTAGGAGTTATTGCCCTTTAATGATGATTTTTGACAAAAAATTTGGTATTTACGAGCAAATTGTTATGAAATTTTCTGTTTTTGTCCAGTAACTTAAAAACTGTAACAGCTAGAGTGAAACTGTTAATAGCAAAAATGATCAGCAATACAAGCCCTACAATTCACCATAATAAGTCTGAAATTGTCAGATGACTTCTTATAGGGGTTAATGCCCTTAAATGACAAGCTAGATTTAAACTGTAAATTGCACAAATGATCAGCAATACAAGCCCTACAAATGATTGCTTAGTCTAAAATTGCAAGATGACTCTCTATAGAGTTATTGCCCTTTAATTATGAATTTGGACATATGAACAGTTTTTGTATTATAAATTAGTCTATAACACACCTAGAGTAAAACTGTAAATTTCTAAATTACCCTGAAGGACAAGGCCTACAAACCATTTAATTTTCAGAAATTGTCTGATTGCACCTTATAGGAGTTATCGTACTTACCTAAAATTTTTGAAGAAATGTTTTTGCACAGTAACTTAAAAGCTATAACAACTAGACTGAAATATATATATAACTGGCAATTCTTGTAAATAGTGATTGGATTCGAGCACACCCTGCTCCAGTGAGATTGGAACCCGCAACCTCAGTGTTGACAGGCACGTAGTAAAACCAATCGGCCACCGAGGATATTAATGCTGTTAGAGTTATGTTTAATGTGATAATTGCTTTGGACAACCTAGAGATTTGTTCAACACCAATTTAGATTCTTTTTTAAATATATGTGGCCCAAAAGTAGGACCTTTGGTTTAATCAAGTGCAATCTGCCATATCAATTCAGATCATCATCATCATCATCATCATCATCATCTAGTTCATCTTTGATTTCCTCGACCTTTTTGGCTTGCTGGACTGCGTACTCATAGTACATGCTTCTGAAGCCGTCTACAACAGCAATCTTTAGCCGCAGAGAGTAGCGAAAGCTGCTCATATCGTCTCTTTTGGCTTTGTCGTACCGCTGCTGTAGGTCATCTAGTTTTCTGTTTAGATGAACCAGCTGTTCGCAAGAACGCTTGAACTTCTTTTCGGCCAACTCCAATTCACCTTCCATGTATTCTCGTTTTCTTTTAGGCATGCTTGTAGAAAGAACGACTGATACGGCAGAAATCCGATCAATGTATAACCATGGCGTTATTATGACGTCGTCCTGTTGATCTCACAATTGAAACCCTCGTTTTGAAGTTTTTTTTTGCCCACGATTTCAGCGACGTTATCGTCTTGGCGTGACTAGCCGAAGTGATACTGTCAGGTGCAAAAAAAAAACAACTTATGTTCATGTTCTAAAATTCTCACATAGACCGGTGAGCCATTTAAATGTTCAGTCATTTTGCATCAAAATAACGTAACATATGTGCAACAAAGCGAAAATGAAATAAATGAAATTATTTGAATTGAAAATGAAATTGAAACCAAACAAAGAATTAAAGTTTGTATTTGCATACAAAAACGATGCCCCCCCCGAATTATCCCAGAGAATAAACGTGTTCTGGTAATAAGCACAACTAAATATGTTGTTCTTGCTGCACGCCATGTTTCTTAAAATTTGGTGTAGTAGTTTCAAAGAAACAATGATTTGTGAGGAATTTCTGGAAAAATTGTAAGTTCCAGGAGCCATAACACCCACAAAATTTTGATGATACAAATTTCCTGGTAATATGCACAACTTCATATGGTGTACTTGCTATGTACCAAGTTTCGTAAAATTTGGTTCAGTTGTTTCAGAGGAGTTGAGCGGAAACCATGATTTATGAGTATTTTTTTTTAATTCTAAGTTCAAAGGGCCATAACTCCCACAAAATTTTGAGGATCGGAATTTCCTGGTAATAACAGCTACATATGGTGTAATTGTTACATACCAAGTTTCGTAAAATTTGATTGAGTAGCTTCAGAGGAGTTGAGCGGAATAACTTTGTGACGGACAGACGGACAGACAGAACAAAAACAATATGCCTCCCCACCAAGTGGGGGAGATAAAATAATACACGCGTGATAACATTTAAATACCACAAGACAAACCGTTTATCCGTTATTATTTCTCTTGCTTCACAGTAATTTCTGATTTATTTACCGTAGTCATGTTTTCCGCTAAAATATACATGCATTTTGTCGTTTTTCGTTATTTCGATGTGTTTTACATCGTCGGTTAAAGTAACGAATTAAAGTCTTAACAAGCCGCCATCATGCTGCTATGAACGCTAGAGGAATCTTGGGGTAATATTGTTCTAATTGTGCTTATTTACGAACTAATTTATTAATTAAATATTAATTTTCATTCAGATTAAAGGATTTTCTCATAAAGTACATTTTAAAAGATAATGACTACGTTTACAATTTATTACGGGCAAAGTGTAGTAAAATCAGTCGTATTTACAACATATTTGACATATTTGCAAGTTTTTCGTTTAACAGTAGAAAACGTAATTATTTCCCCTTGAATATAAACTTTTATACCTGTTAAATCAGTGTACTTTTCTAATTTGAAATATTTTCCAGTTTTGAAAATCCTTGCAATATAACAAGCACTTGAATTCTTTGTTCTTCGGTTAACTTCTTTATTTTAAAATATATTTACATTATATTGTCGCAATATTTAAATGAACCAAACCGAAAATAGAATAATTGGAAAATTCGACGAATATTTATAGATCTTGAACAGAACTATTTGTATAGACCTCTATACCACTGGGGCCGCTCTTGTCACAACCAAAACAAATCCTTAATCTCACACGACAACAGTCCTCAGTGATAAACTGGCCTATGTTTTTGTAATAAGTCACAAGATATTGATCTGATAAATTGTAACATGAATCTTTTTGATCTTTTTTAAAAATAAATAGGTCAAGACGATTATTTATGCTCCAAATTAAAACACTTCGATAATATTGCACGAATGGTCAAGTGTGCCTGTTAAATGCTAGGGAAAAACTACTATTAGAATCAATAAAGCAGAAAAAAAACTCCGCCTTAATGATGTCAAATTTTTTATTTTGATTTTCACTGCAAAACGATAGCATGCGCTTCAAATATTGGTCAAATATTGGTCGCATTATAATCAACACCGTCCTCCTTGTTTATCACCAATTATTAATAGGCTGGATCAAGAGGCTTATTCGTGTTACATTTAATTTATAGCCCCGCCTTTCTTACTAGACAATATACACATACTTTCTCATGCTTCGCGTCCGAAAGTGTATTTGTCTAACTTGGAAGATTGTGCTGTAAATATTACAATAGATTTTTTCAGTATACCAAAGATAGTATGGATTTATTTTAACCGTTGACACTGTACACTCGAATGTATGGATCAACTAGACCTATTTTATTAGTTATGGTTAGCAGAAGCTGCTTTAAATGTACACTGCTGTAATTTAGTTAATAGTGTTGTCTGTTCAGGTATAATGCGCGAGTAACCAGCTAGTCGATCGGGGCACTATACCTCTATATAAACAATACTAACTAACAAAATCAGGACATAACATACTTTTAGTCAAACCTGAATAGTGATAGACAAACATATTCCCCATAAAAAAATGACCAAAAAGCAAACTCCCAGATTACATAAGAAAATGAAAAAAACAGGCAACAACGAACTTAAAGAAAGATACAAAAAACTAAAACATTATATACAAAAACTCCTGATTCAATCATACTGGCAATATATTGAAGACATTGTTACACCACAACAAAACAACAATGATGGCACAAATACAATGAAACGATTTTGGTCTTACATAAAGAGCAAGAAAACAGACTATGTGGAAGTTGGACCACTCAAGAAAAATGGGCAAATAATCAAAGAAGACAAACAAAAATCAGATGCTCTGAACATTCAATTTCAGTCAGCGTTCTCAACACCAAGTAACATCTCTGACAAAGAATTTATAGATCGAAATTTCATGAGTAATGATAAAACCTACCATGTAATGAATAACATAACAGTTACTATACCAGGTATCACTAAAAAATCTCAATCCTTACAAAGCTTGTGGACCTGATCAAATCAAACCCCGTATCCTAAAAGAACTAGCAGATGTCATCTCACCAATTCTGTGCCTGATATATCAAAACGCCCTTAACACCGGTGAAGTACCATCAGATTGGAAAACAGCACACGTAACACCAATTTACAAATGAAGGCTCAAAGTACAATCCAGAAAACTATCGACCTATTTCATTAACGTGCATAAGCTGTAAAATCTTAGAACATGTAGTAGTCAGTGCAATCATGACACACGCAGATGAAAACTACATTCTCTATCCACTGCAACATGGTTTTAGACGACAAAGATCTTGTGAAACACAATTAATTGAATTTATAGATGATTTAAAAATCTTGAAAAATCTAAATAGACAGATGTACTAATTATGGATTTTAGCAAAGCATTTGACAAGGTCAGCCACAATCTCCTCACACTCATACTTAAACATTATGGCATTCAAGTCTAAACAAATAATTGGATCAAAAGCTTCTTATCAAATCGTACACAAGCAGTTGTCTTGGAAGGTGTTACATCAAACTATGTTGATGTCCAATCGGGAGTGCCCCAAGGCTCTGTCCTGGGGTTTGTTCTTGTTTTACATCAATGATATACCACTCGGAAAAAATCTACAATACGTCTCTTTGCCGACGATACTATTGTTTACCTAGCAATTAAATCCAACTCTAATAACAATACACTACAAAGGTGACCTGGACAAATAAGGTGTATGGGAAAATAAATGGCGAATGGCTTTCCATCCCGAAAAATGTAATGTTTTGCCAATATCCAAAAATAAAAAGCCAATTAAACACACGTATACACTGCATGGTCATAACCTTAAACTCGTCAATAAAGCAAAATACCTTGGCATTACAATCCAGCAAGATCTTAAATGGGACAGTCACATAAATACAGTATGCAACAAAGCTACCAATACACTCAGCTTCTTGAAACGAAACCTCAACATCAGTTTGACTAAGGTTAAGGAGTACTCATATAAATCACTAGTTCGTCCGTCACTAGAATATGCCTGCTCTGTGTGAGATCCATAAACAGCAGAGAACAGTTATAAAATAGAAATGATCCAAAAGACGTGCAGCTAGGTTTGTAACTTATAGATACCATAAGACCTCTAGCATATCAAACATGCTACACCATATAAACTGGAGAAGCCTTGCATTTCGAAGATCAGATGCCAGATTAATACTTCTCTATTAAATACAGTACCACTTAGTTGCCATCAATAAAACTGACAGACTCATACCACCTCTCAGACAGTCCAGAAATAGGCACTCCTTATACTTCCAAATCCCCCAATGCAGACTACAAGCTAGACATCTATCCTTTTTTCCAAGAACCATAAAACTCTGGAATAGCATCCCTGTAATAATCCTTTGAATGATTCTATTGGATCATTCAAAACAGCAATAACTCAATACAACTACAGCTACTAAACACAAGATTATGTAAATAGTTTAACCTATATAGCTAAATTAAAAAATAATAATAATAATAATCACAGTTTAATTTATCACTGTTAACTGAAATTTTATTTTTTCACATAAATCACTTCTTAAATTTGTAAATTTGTATATGCGCAGAAAAATGACAGTTTCCTCATTCAGTTGAAGTTGGTCATCAGACAGTAGAAGTAATCTTTACACCACCTTTACTACGTGCAGTATAGTGAAGTATGGTCCCTTTGCAAAATATATTAATATATATAGTAGGTCTATAAACTGTTCGAAAATAGAAATGGCTAATCAACTAATGAAACTTGAGAATTTTCAAATGTTGTGTTATAAAGGTCAACATAGATTTAGTTTGCTAAGTAGACAAGGTTATTTGGGCGTGAATCACTCTGTTGCTCTCGTGTTAAAGCATGCTTTATTAGCCTAAGTAAAGAGGGTTCTGGAAATGAAGTCATTACGGTAATCAGAGTCACGGGGCATTTCGTGACATTCGACATCCACCAAAGTATGCATGTACCAACTTCTAATTTATGGTAAATTATAGTTTGAATTACAAGATAAAAAAGAAAAAGTTATCTCCAGACAAGCTAGTATAAGAAAATAAAAACGTCTTCGTTCCGTGAAGAATTTCGATTAGTACGAGCCATTATTCAGTAGACTTGTTTTGTTCAATAGTAACAATAAGACCCGCAAAATGGATATTACAACGAATTATACCGGTTTTTTTTTCATATACCTGTTAAAATGCATTAGGTAAGGTTAACAATGTGTATTTTCAGAGGCCCATACATCATATATAGTAACTAACGCTGCAATAAAGCTGATTATTATTACACGTATATGCTCTCTTAACTATAATACTTTAGCAATTTTAAATATTGGGCAGCGACATTTAATAATTCTGACAAGGAACCATCAAATGGGGAATAAAGCTAAGTATGGTTTAATTTTGCCAGGTGGTATATTTTAGAGTTACTGTGTATAAAATTGGATGAGAAGTATATAAAAGCGGCTGATAATTAAGGGTTTTTTTAAGTATAAAGTAGACACAAAATTATGCCCCCCACCCGGTTGCGTTAGACACCATTCAAACAAACAAACCAATTCATTTTGGCTTAGTGGTTTCAGATTTTTTTTTCATTTGACAACATGAAGGATATCTTGGATGTAGTTCAAGTTTTTATCAAATACAATTCTGAAAGGGTATTTCAGTCAAACAGCTTAGTATCAATTTATCAATAATGGGCCATTATTATACAAAAACTAGAGGCTCCCAGGAGCCTGTATCGCTCACCTGAACCTGAAACCAAACAACCCCTTTTTATCCAGCTTTTCTTTGCTATAAGGAATTGCCCAACACTTCTGCAAAAGTCATTAATTTTGACCTTTTCAGGGACAAAACTCCTATAAGGAGGAGCTTTTGATGCTTAGAGGGAGAAGGGAGGTTCACTTCAAATTTGCTGTACCTGTTATACTTTTTTAACTATCAGTCGAAAACTCTCTTGACTCCACCCCCGCCCCCCCCCCCATTTTCTATTTTAAGCCAACGTAGCTATGTAGGTAGTCAGGTGTCATGATTTGCACAATTTTGGTAGAGGACGTCCTAAAGATGATGTGTGCAATGTTTCAAAGTAGTCCTTTAATGGGTTAAACAAGAGAAGATTTTTCAAAAATCAAGTAAAATTGATTAAAAAATGTTCAAGGAGAATAATTCCTAAACGGTTCATCAGACAATCTTGACCCTAAGTCATTTTTGTAGCCCTCATAGAGCAGAACAATTAAGCAATGCTAACTTTTTCTCTAATTCTAATAATTTTCAAGATTTTGAGGCAAAAATGTCAAAAATAATCAATTTTGACAATTAAAGGGCAATAACTCCTATAAGGAGTCCTCATACAACTTCAACCCAATGGAGTGTTTCGTAGAGCTTTTGATGTAGATGAAGGCATGTCTCTTCGGTTTTCCTGTATCTGTTACACTTTTTTAAATATAAGCCAAAAACTGTATTTTACCCCCACCCATTTCTATTTTTAGCCATGGTGGCCATGTTGGTTAATCTGCAGCCATGGTTGGTGAAAACTTTCAGTGGTTTCAGAGGACAAGATTTTTAAAAAATCAATTAAAGCAGATTAAAAAAACAGTTCAAGGGGAATAACTCTTAAACGTTTCATCAGACAATATTAACCCTAAAGTCATTTTTGTAGCCCTCATAGAGCAAAACAATTAAGCAATGCTAACTTTTTCTTTAGTTCTAATAAGTTTCAAGATTTTGAGGCTAAAATGTCAAAAATAATCAATTTCGACAATTAAAGGGCAATAACTCCTATAAGGGGTCATCATACAACTTTGACCCAATAAACTGTTTCGTAGAGCTTTTGATGCTGATGAAGGCATGTCTCTTTGGTTTTCCTGTATCTGTTATACTACTTTTTGAACTATAAGCCAAAAATTGTATTTTGACCCCCTCCCCCCCCCCCGTTCTTTTTTTTAGCCATGGCGCCACATTGGTTAATCTGCGGCCATGGTTGGTGCAATCTTGGTTGAGGACATTTGACGAATGATGTGTACAAAGTTTCAAAGCAGTACTTTCAGTGGTTTCAGAGGAGAAGATTTTAAAAAATCAATTAAAACCAATCAGACAATCTTGACTCTATAGCCAATATTGTAGCACTCATAGAGCAGAACAATTAAGCAATGCTTACTTTTTCTTTAGTTCTAATAATTTTCAAGATTTTGAGGCAAAAATGGCAAAAATCATCAATTTCGACAATTAAAGGGCAATAACTCCTACAAGGAGTCGTCATACAACTTTGACCCAATGGAGTGTTTTGTAGAGCTTTTGATGCTGAAGAAGAAGGTCTGTTTGGTTTTCCTGTATCTGTTATACTTTTTGAACTATAAGCCAAAAACTGTATTTTGACCCCCCTGTTCTATTTTTAGCCATGGCGGCCATGTTGGTTGGTCTGAGGCCATGATTTGTGCAAACTTGGCAGAGGACATATTACTGATGATGTGTGCAAAGTTTCAAAGCAAACCCTTCATTGGTTTTGGAGGAGAAGATTTTTAAAGAAAAGTTAATGACAGACGACGATGGACGAAGACGACGGACGCCAAGTGATGGCAATAGCTCACATGACCCTTCGGGTCAGGTGAGCTAAAAATCATGTTGTCATCTGGACACCCATAATTTTTATTTTTTTATTTTGCACATTTCAAGAGCATTACTCCATAACTTTAAAAGGCAACAAGGACAAAATTGAACTTGACCAGTATTCTGTAATCATATTAAATCATAACTCATGATAATATCTGAAAACATTTGTTTTCGGTTGAAAAAAAGGACACAGACATCATATATTTGCTCCTTGAATATTTGTTTAGAAACATAAAAGTAATCTTGTAAAGAAATACATTTAAAAGTCAGAAATTTATTACTTTGCATAACGATTAAAATACAATTTCACAATATAAACATTAACATGATATTTACAATGAAACATACTAAACAATTACAAAATAAAAAAAAATAACAATGCATAATAATTATCACAGTACATGTAGAAACAGACAAATTCCTTATTAACTATGTTTTGTCAGAAAGTCTTGTACAGAATGTTGTTATCTCAGTTGAGCAATAAACATAGGGTTTAGATTGCAAGCGTTAATTTCAGTGTGAAAATTAACATCTTACAGGCCACAAGCAATATCCCAAGTTGTTTATAAAACAACAGAAAAATCAAAATCTGAATATAGCATGGATCAATCAGTAGATATTTTTGCAATCTTGTTTTAATAAAGAAAAATGATAATGGCATACATTTTAAAGATTTGGCACACCACTAAATTTTAAAATTGCCATTGGTAATCTTAAAATTTGTAAAAAAATATCATTTAAAGAAGCCTTAAACAAATTTAGGACTTGAAAATGAGGTTAAAGCCATTTTGATACAGAAGTGTACATGAGTATGATGGCTGGATTAGCAACATTTCAGAAGTGATAATGTTCTGTTCAGAGAAGATGTCTTGACTTCAGAAAAGTCCACATAACCTTAAATGTCAATATTATTCTGGCTAAAAAATCTGTCAATCCATAAAAACATGGCATCTATCAGTAAAGAATTACACTGCCAAGTAAATGTAAAGTAGTTTGATAGGAAGCAATAGGAAGCAGATTTTGGTTTAATAAAGCCTTGTGAATATTAAAACAGTAATGCAGTTAAATGCAAAAATGAAATATTGGTAACAAAAATTGTTTCAGCCTGAGAAGTGAACACTTTAATGCAATAATAATTTTGGTGGCTTTATCAGATTGGTTCCTTTTTCAGTAACTTGAGTGTATATATTGTACTAACTGCAATATTTTATGAAAGTGTAGTCTGACAACACAATATCTGGAAAACATTTGGACTATTCCAGAAAATGTTGAGGAGTATTTGAAGGTTCTTTAAAGAGATCCCACTTCCTGTAGATTTGTCAATTGTTAAAACTATGTAACAAAATAGGTTGTAGCCTCCTAAATTAAGTGGGCTTGTTCCTTCAAAAATCTCCCAGGTAAAATAATGGAAAAAACCCTCACCACAAAAATACAATTAAGATAATACAGTTGTTTCCCTTTAATCCACATCTTTTCATTGATGTAGTTAAATGAAGTCTACCGGGCAAATAAAACTATTCTGATTATGAGCTGCCAAGTAAATAACAATATATACTAGATCTCCATATATATAACAATACATGTACACATATACTAGATTATACTGTATTATATATGTACAACAGGACACAATAACTTACATTTCGATATAAAATTATTAAACTTTATCAATAACATTAAAACTTCTAGCTACATCGATACCAAGTACTAAATACATTTAATAATTAAACAATGCATGAGTGACAATATCTTTACAGCTTTAACTGATCTATGATTAAATCTAAACTGTAGTCAATTTCTAAGCAAAGGAAAAAAAAAGAAAAATATTTTTCCAACATCAGAGATTCCCCTCAAGCTGGATAGAGGTAGGCATTGAAACAGACAAGACTTTAAAGCATTAACTCAACAGACAATTTAGTCAACACAAAACGGCCAACCATTAGTATCCCAACTATTCCTTGAACGGTTTTCTATCAATACTAAATCTGACAGCATACACAAATACTAATATTACATTAAATATCTGTTGGAAAAGATGAAGGACTAGATTATTTCATTTAAACTGAATACAACGTATTTAAATGCAAGATTTTAAATTCTGCACATAAATATTCATTCTCTGACATATTAACATATAATCTGTGCCTAATGTCAGCTTTAGCAAATATCCTCCATGTACCACAATAACAGTTAGAAAGGGATATCTGCCAATAATACAGAATAAATTAAAGGTGCAGCAAATTTCATTTCGTAGAAATAGAACAGAGTCTGGTTTTATGACATGTTTTCACAAATAACATTACAATTAAAATAACATTGACTGAGCTTTCAGGTTGATGGATAATATTTCTGTTGGTTCATACCTGGAAAATGGTATATAAATCCTACACTGTGAATGTGACATTATATTTCCTGTTGACCCATATAAAAGGAAAATAATGCCTTAAGTATACAGCTGTAGAGGGATATGACTTGTTAGCAAAATGACGTAAGCATTTTTGTGAGCAAAATGACCAATATTATAGGGAAGTATTGAAATTGTAACATTTACCAAAAATTATATTGCCTGTTTTATTTAAAAACCTTGCTATTTATTGTCACTTTTAACTATTTGTTTGCTTTTTGTTGTAAAAGCCGATTTCACAAAAATTGCCAGCAGAGTACTTATCTTGAACTATACAATAGTGAACAAACAAATGCAGCATTTCAAAATTAACCAAATTAAAATTTATAAACTTAATACATAGTAATTATTTACAAAATTTTAAATTTAGTAACAACTTTTCTAAATAAACTATATGATGTACATATGTTAATAACATAATAATAAATCTGACATTAAAAATAATTAAAATCAACAGACAGGCAGAACTTCCATACAACAAAAATAGTAATAAAGTATCTAAATAGATATATAACAGTTTTATTGAAATATGTCATTTTTTATTGTTAGCAAACAAAACAAAAAAAACATTCATACTGTAAAAATATTTATCTCCCCTTCTTTCACTGTTTTCTGCAATAAAATCATGCACACATTTTGCCAACATGCCATGAACATTTTTACAGTAAATTAATGTTTTTTTTCCAAATCAGAAAACAAAATACAAACTTGAAATCAACAGTAAGAATGAAAGATAAACATGTTTGCAAAACTCAATTGAAATGAAAATAAAAATGCAGTAGAAGAAATATGGCCGACTGACTACAATATGATGGCACAAGCAGATGGCTACAAGGAAGACTACAACAATCTAATGAGAACATGAAATCTTTATGGATAATGATCTCTTAAAGTCATTATATGTATTAATATGTCAATTAACACATTTTATTTTATTAGATTTCATTATAATCTTCTGGTAACTGAAGGAGTTTTTCTTTGTTTTTTAAATTTCAGTTTCAGTTCGTCAATACAAGGATGAAAGATCATAAAAAGTTTTTCAATACATTACATGTGTTACAAGGACAAAAGATCATACAAAAAGTTTTTTCCAGTCTCAAAATCTTTTACCTGGATAGATACAACAGATTTTAAGTGGCTGATAAAATAACACAATAATGTAAACAAATATGAAATAAAACAACATTTTAAACATACAAATATGATGATTCAAAATAAAAATGTAAACAAAAATATGTTTTATCACAAAGTTAACAACTTAAGCTAATTACTGCATAATCAAGTATACTAGTACATTATTATTTCAATGGCAATGTGACTGAATAAAAACCAACTAAACTAAAGGTTTCTCAAATAAAACATATAAGCTCGGGTAGATATTTCTGTTTCCCCAGTGCATAGTTGGTGTGGTCAAAACTGTTTGCCTGTCAACAATGCCCACTCCTTGAAGTAGTTATATAAAGATCAATGGCATGGCCAAGATGGAACCTTGAAAGCCACAGCCTTGCCCTCTGAGCCACATGGGCACATAGAGCAGCCACTCAGACACATTTACCAAGAAATAGGCTTCCACATCATTCAGACTTGCTACATCAAGCCTGACATGCTGGTTTTTTTGCAATATCATAACCTTGCATGCATATTCTATTTAAAAAATCGGAAAAACTTTGATACATGTATTAACTATTTTTACACAGTTAGTGGTTAGAGTGGATATTGGTGCAATGCCAACTGTGACCAGGTGGCAAAAAAATCTATCCGAACTGGTTCCAATGTGCTAGACACATTTAAAATGAAGTTAAAACCCATGAAAGCATTTTTTAATAATCCAGTGTGACATAAACTTGCTAAACATATACTCTACAGTTTAATGATATTCCTTTCCAAAATTATACGTATTACCATTACCTCAGTTGTGGTTTGGTGTTTTGTGTATAGCTTGAAAAGAAAAAATAATATACAGTATATCCTACAAATAAAACAGTACAAGGTCTATTTCACTTCAATGCGTTATTTTATAAGTAACCAATAAAAATATTATAAATTTAAATTTTGGAATATGACCACACGTTTTCCTACTCCTACCAACAAGGGAGAGAATTCATAAAATCAGAGCATTATGTAAAGATGGAAACTTAAAGTCTATGTCAAAGTGCCTTTCATTGGTGCAATACATGTTTTATTAGATAGCCTTAACCTTTCAATCTATATGCAATATTTTTCAATTTCAAACAAAACAATTAAAACAAAAACAATAAATAAATATTTCACCTGGAATGTTTGTTTGAAAAATATTTTCCATCAAGCATTATATCTATATAAAATACCAACATGGTAAAAATAAAAATAAAATCATATAAATGTCTTTTTTATACAATGTATATTACACTTGTGCATCTATGAACTCTGTAAAAAAACAAAAAATATTTTACATTTATGGTGCATTTTTAATCCTCCACATGTCCCCGTGGATATACTAGTATACCGGTACATCTAGGTAGAAACAATTAAATGGCCACTGAAGTAAATTTGTGTAGTGCATGTCAAGTCACAGTGAAGGACAATTTTTTATCTACTAGGAAGTGTGGAATATAAAACAAAGTGTGGAAAATAAAACAATCCACCACAATTGTGCTGTATGGTGTGCTTAATATACCTATGTCACATTTTTCAACTAATAACATACAGAAATAGCTTTGAGCAAATCATGGGCAAGATAAACAAATTCTTGAATATAAGTATGAGACATGAAAGGGGTGATCAAAACTCTAATTATAAGATACCAAGATTCTAATTATAATAAACCAATTACATGTTTACAACAGTTACACCTGTATACATATGGGTAAGAGAAGTGTTCATAAAACATTAAAAAATATTTAAAAATCAAACATTTTACAAGGTTTCGGAAGTACACAGTGAGTGCATTGAGAAATTTAGTAAATCCGGTAATGTAGATCTGGTACTAGTAATAGTGAAAATTCAACACAAAGACAATTTCCACACATCCCATAAATAGGAGGTAGTAGTGTCTCAAGGCACTAACATTTTTTTTAGATATACATATATCATGGCAACAAAAAGTATTCTTTACGGTTCTCCCTCTCTTAATAAACTAGTTACCCCTCTGGAAGGGGGTTATTTCAGTTAAGAATCACCAAAAATAAATAAGATGGCCTCCGGTGAGAGAGTTAGTACATGTAAAAGAGAGGAATTACTGTAACAACTAAAATAATTGCTTCTTCGTTATACAGTAATAGTAATAGTTCAGTTCAAAATAGACAGATTACACACACTTACATCTGTACATAGTATATTTACATACACATGAGAAAAATATAAAATGAACTGAGAAAACATAAATCCTGTTTGATAAGTTCTGAGTACTTTCAACACCTTTTCTTCAGTCTAGTTCAAAGGTCAAGAAAATCCTTTGTCTAAAAAACTGTTTCTGTATACTGTACAAAGAATACATGTACATAAGTTTAAAAGTAAGTGACAACAATTTCTACTGTAGTACACATGCCTGAGAATTCTCCCCATCTCTCCCTGCAGCCTTAGCAAAACAAATTGCCTGCATCCATTCATGCTGCATATTTTCACTATCCGCCTGCATGTAATAGGTCCTACTGTTTTCTTTTGCCTTAATCCGGAAGGTATGATCTTTCTTGTCTATTCTAGATTCAGAAATTTCGGCATCATTTAGAGTTATCCGTTTTGTGGCATTCTAAAAAACAGAAAGATATTTATAGAAAAATAGGGGCACTCTCCATTTGATGTGTTTGCTTGTTTAATTTGCATTTTATTTTCTTCTTCATTGATTTGATGTGTTTGTTTCAGCAATTTTTTAGCTATAACATGGCATCCAGTTTTTATTGGGGACAAAAGCCACAGTACCCTTGTAGATACAAATGTATTCATAGGAAAAAACTGGCAATCCTTGACAATTTATATTGGGAGTCTAGCACACAGTTCCTGCTGTGAGACTTGAACCCACAAGCTCAGTGTTAACAAGCAGGTGATCAATAGTAGACTAACTACTTTAACCACACGGCCACCAAGCCCCTTGATTTCACGTGTATAACCCATATGGTTACTAGCTATAACCACAAGGTTTATATTGCCTTCAGAAAGTAGATGTCATGACGTACAGGTGTCATAGTTCTCATAATAGAAAAAGGTCACTACTTTTTCATAAAAGTAACTGATGTTATAAAACTGAAAACAGGTGATATACATGTATATTGACCAGACAAGTCTGTACTAAAAAAAAATAAATGCTTTTTTACAATGATTTATAATATCTTTTCACAAGTAAAAAAAACCTGATGCGTTATTGTAATTTGTTTTAAACCTGAATTAGCTATCAATGTAAGAATTCTTTCCTTGACAACTTATGAGAGTTGTATACATGTATTTGTTTACAACTTGACATCATTACTTACATTGAGCTAACTGTCAATCTTGACGCAATCAAATTAACAAACAAAAAATTTTCACAAACTTACATGTGACATAATAGATCTTTTATTGTTTCATTTATAAAGACTGAAAAAATATAGTTCAACATGTCTGGGGTCACTTTCTGAACCAATGACGGAAACGGCAGAGAAGTTCTGATTCTGATATTAACATGTACACTTGTTTTATATTATATTATACAAATACAGCCTTTCTCTTAGTCAATACAAGTTTATATCGACTGAGAGATGTATATCGACCGAGGAGGTAGAAAATGTATGTAGGGTTAAAATAAATATATCAATATAATGCTTAACCATAGTAAAATATCCAATATTGGTAAATTAAGGCACAAATATGTAATATATCTCAGGCATCAACAATAAATTTGTATTTTCGATAATAGATTCTTAATGATATTTATGTATAGGCTTATATCTTTTTACTTGCCCCTACAGACAGTGACTACTTAGATTTGCTTCTCCAACAGACATTTCCATTAGACCTGGGTAATCAGACAAACATGATTGACAAGCCCTGCATTTATAGAATCTTGAATTCAAATCCTGTTTTTGATTAGCATAAATATATTCTTCATAAATTGTCAAAAACTTGGTGCTTTTGTTGAAACATATTATTCCATCAGAAATTACTTAGTAATAGAACAAAGACCAGAAAATATTTCCTTTAAATGAAGGCAATACAAAATACCGAACACCAGGGAAATTGTCAAAAAGACAATCCACAAAAACCAGCAAACTTTAGAAACATCAATCAAAAATATATTGAACTACAGCAGTGGTAATGACTTGGTACAGGCATTTCAAAAGAAAAGCTGGGTTAAACCAACTTTTATGGCATACTGAACCACCCCCTTACGTTACTGGAGTAAATGTATGAGAGTTGTTTGTTGATGAAAATGGACAGCTTAATGATTGTGTACTGAACTCAAAAACTAGGAAAACTCTCTTCAATCATATTTACAAACGAATATTTTTCAATGAAGAAATAATATATATTGTGAAACTGATAAAAGGCCTGGGATGAGTTTTTTTCTTCTTGTTACCTTGGTTTATATGTTTATCCAGGAGAAATACATCATTTTCAAGATATATTCGCTCTCTACATTGATCAATGAGTATTTTTCTAAGCACATGTACATGTAAGTATATAACATTTTCATCTTATGAGAAGCAACACATGTTAAGATTACAAGTGTTTAACGCCACTTTCAGCAATTTTTCAGCTATATCATGGCGTCCAGTTTTTATTGGGGGAGGAAGCCGGAGTACCCGGAGAAAACCCCCGACCTGCGGTAGGAAAACTGGCAATCCTTGTCAATTAAGATTGGAGTCGAGTACACCCTGCCTGCAGTGAGAATCGAACCCGCAATCTCAGTGTTAACAGACCACGTGATCAATAGTAGACGAACTACCTTGACCACTCGGCCACCGAGGCCCCTGGAAATTGTTAAGCTGATCACATGATTTCATAAAAATTTAGGGCACTTTTAGCGGCAACATTTGAAACTAAATACTACGGCTTAGGAAAGGCAATACAAAGCAAAACCTGTGCTGTGTTGTGCCAGGGTGCAAAGCCCACACTAAACATAAATTTATTTAACTGGTATAGTTTTATGCAGGTCACACTATGATAAAGGAGGGGAAAATTGTAATGCTGATCAAGTGATTTCATACAAATTTAGGGGTACCCCGATTTACCGAAATACCCGTCAATTACCGAAATACCCTTTGGAATTACCGAAATACCCCTAGATTAGAAAGTACCGAAATACCCTTGAAATCACATTATTGTGTATAAAAAATGATAGATATTACCATATATTATGATAATAAACCAATATCTGGGAAATAATTATACGCTTTGTCCCACAGAATAATTTTTTGTAACAGCCCGATACGTCCAATATACAGGTCAAATAGCTATGGGAGAACGTACTGTTAGTCGGATTAAATATTTCTAAGCAGTTTCTAAAGAATAATGATAATGATTAATGTGTGAAATAAAAATATTATATCTATTTTTAATAATGAACCATATTTATTAAAATAGATATGTATATTTAATAATAACCTTAGTATTTTTTTAATATAAAAGATTATTGTTATGAAAGTATTTAAAATATGTCATGCATGTGAGTAGCTCATATTGGACAAAATTAGTTACCATTACCATGAATTGATTGATCAATTGACCTCAATTAATCAACACAATTAAAATTGTAAATAATTAAGAGCCCCCATGCCACGTCAAGGCAATGAGCATGTGGGGAGGGTTAGGGTCTTTTATATATTTATTCAATTATAATTTTTTGTAGAAAGTACAATTATTATTATTATTATTATTAAAATATTTTAATCAGTATTGTATTGCCTATAATATTGCAAAAAACGTATGAAAATAGACTAAGGGATAGTTTTTGTTGTTAAAGTTACACTACAAAGACATCCTGCACAAGGCTCGGGAGATCTGCTGTAGTCCGTGTAACAGTTAGTTACATTTTTTATGAAATTTAAAACTACAAAGACATCCTGCACAAGGCTCGGGAGATCGGCTGTAGTCCGCGTAACAGTAAGTTACATTTTATTTATGAAATTTAAAACTACTAAGACATCACGCACAAGGTTCAGGAGATTGGCTCTAGTCCGTGTAACAGTAAGTTACATTTTATTTATGAAATTTAAAACTACTAAGACATCCTGCACAAGGCTCGGAAGATCTGCTGTAATCCGCGTAGTTAAATTTTAGTTATAAAAGTACTGACACATTTGCACCGAGAAAAATTTTGTTATATTTATGCTAGACAACCATATTTTAAAATATAGAGACTACCGAAGATCGGGGGTTATCTCTGGCTTAGTCTCCTAATAATAACTGGATGCCAAGATATAGCTGAAAAATTGCTGAAAGTGACGTTAAACATCATTAAAATAAACAAAAAAAACCAACAAAATATAGAGAGATTAATTTAGTACGTTATTCATTGACTTCATCGATTCGACTTCTTGAATACTTCAAGTTGCTAGTCCGCTCGTTGATTTTTCTTTTTCTCTGACCTATCTTCTTCCCATGCGATCGAGGTTTCACTAATTGTGAGAGGGTGGACAGGGTAGTGGGAGACAGGGAGAGAGGGGGAGGGAGAAAGGAGTAGAGGGGAGGGAGAAAGGAGCTGAGGGGAGGGAGAAAGGAAAAAATA
The DNA here is from genome assembly GCA_944474755.1 of Limnoperna fortunei. Classification (NCBI taxonomy): domain Eukaryota; kingdom Metazoa; phylum Mollusca; class Bivalvia; order Mytilida; family Modiolidae; genus Limnoperna; species Limnoperna fortunei. Next base: position 49,040,910 of record OX104113.1, read on the forward strand.
AAAAAAGAGGGAGGAGTCGGAGGCAGTACTTTTATAAATATGTTCTTTAATTCGTACCTGAAAATCATTTAATAAGTGCCAATTCATTGATGTAATTTAAAAAGACTAAAATTATTTTCATAAAACTCCAGTAAAGAGATAAATTGCATCCAAATGATCAGAATTTTTACTATGCTAGTATGCAGTAAGGTTTTTCCTAAAGCGTATGTCTGTCCCTTTTCTATATTGTGATCACTTATTGACTAGGTGTCTGTCATCTGTTATCTGTCCGTTGTTAACTTTATAAACAATCTTCTCCTCTTACACCACTTAGAGTACCTAGTTTTAGCTTTGCATCCATGAGTTTGATACATGTATGTAAAACAAATATTAATCAAAGCGCAGTTTGCACTGGTAGTGTTTTATTGCATGTAGCACATAATACCGGTAGATTTTAAAACAAATGAAGTTTTGTTAATTCTTTTACATTGAAAATTGTAACAATTTAAATAAGACGTAGCGCACGTTATTGGGGCCTCTAAACGTAGTGTCATTTGAGCTTTTTTGACGTTACATTAAATATTACGTCGTGCACCTTAAAAGAGGGTTTAATATCTAGATTTGTATGTCTATGTCCACAATAAATAACCATTTATTGCTCAAATTGTATTTAAAGGGAAACTTCGCGAAAAAATGAAAATTTGATATGTTATTCTAAAAAGAAATACATTTGCCTCTTGATGTTTTATTATATTTTCAGTGGTTAATTTTTTGCATGGAATTTTTTCGTGTAAAAAATGCACTTATGGAGGTCCGCCATCTTGTCACCATCTCGTCACTTGATGGCGATACTAGACATCCAAGTACCTTAAAAGTCGTCGAATGATAATAACTCGAAACGGTCAATAACAGAAGTTTGTATTATAAGACAAGGTTGTGGAAAGATTACGTTTCTTATTCCTGATCTATATATAAGCAAACAAGTGTGGACACAGAAAAACGTCTCGCCTGAATTCCGCATCAGTAACGAAAATAAATTTCGTCATAAGCATTACGTTAATAGCATTAATTATGAGCAGCCGCCTGTATACCAAATATTGTCACCATACTATGCATAGTTACAGAGGAACTGTCCTAATACAAAAACTTTAACGTAGTCGCTGGACCGTGAAATTGAGGTCAAGGTCAGGTGGAACCTACCAGACAGTCATGTACTATTAATCAGCAACCTATATACCAAATATTGTCATCCTACCATGCGTAGTTACAGAGGAACTATCGTAACCCAAAAACTTTAACGCAGTCGCTGGACCGTGAAATTGAGGTCAAGATCAGGTGACACCTACCAGACAGTCATGTACTAGTCATCAGCAACCTATACACCAAATATTGTCATCCTACCATGCGTAGTTACAGAGGAACTGTCGTAACCCCAAAACTTTAACGCAGTCGCAGGACCGTGAAATTGAGGTCAAGGTCAGGTGACACCTACCAGACAGTCATGTACTAGTCATCAGCAACCTATACACCTAATATTGTCATCCTACTATGCATAGTTACAGAGGAACTGTCGTAACCCCAAAACTTTAACATAGTCGCTGGACCGTGAAATTGAGGTCAAGGTCAGGTGACACCTACCAGACAGTCATGTACTAGTCATCAGCAACCTATACACCAAATATTGTCATCCTACCATGTGTAGTTACAGAGGAACTGTCGTAACCCCAAAACTTTAACGTAGTCGCTGGACCGTGAAATTGAGGTCAAGGTCAGGTGACACCTACCAGACAGTCATGTACTAGTCATCAGCAACCTGTACACCAAATATTGTCATCCTACCATGCGTAGATACAGAGGAACTGTCGTAACCCAAAAACTTTAACGTAGTCGCTGGACCGTGAAATTGAGGTCAAGGTCAGGTGACACCTACCAGACAGTCATGTACTAGTCATCAGCAACCTATACACCAAATATTGTCATCCTACCATGTGTAGTTACAGAGGAACTGTCGTAACCCAAAAACTTTAACGTAGTCGCTGGACCGTGAAATTGAGGTCAAGGTCAGGTGACACCTACCAGACAGTCATGTACTAGTCATCAGCAACCTATACACCAAATATTGTCATCCTACCATGCATAGTTACAGAGGAACTGTCGTAACCCAAAAACTTTAACGTAGTCACTGGACCGTGAAATTGAGGTCAAGGTCAGGTGACAGGTGACTGACTGGCAAGTACTCATCATAAGCTACCTCTGGACCAAATTTGATGGACCTAGGGCTTGGGCTTACAAAGATATGAAGCAAGATGTCAAGTGTTTACGCCGCCGCCGCCGGATTCCCATACATATGTCTCGCCTCCAGCGACTTTCGTCGCAGGCGAGACAAAAACCACTTGTTTAACATGTAGTTGACCAATTTAAAGCTTATTAAGATTATTTCCACAGCAGCAACAACGGTAAACGGAAAGAAAGTCACAGTTTGGATAGGAAAAAAAGTCCATAAATATTAATTATATTGAAAATTATTCGTATTATTATTTTCAACTTAATCGGATTAAGCAACTTATTGAACGAAACTTTTGCGAAGTTGACTATTAAAGAAATAGCGGTCATTACATGAAATATTTTTAAATACTCTGGTTTTCGCGCATCTAAATTTCACTTCACGTTTAGTACATTTATAGTTATTATTTTGTTATTATTATATTTATTATTACTGGTAACATTTATTGTGCGTGTGCGTAACACAGTTTCCAAAATTTTACATGTTGTGTATATTTGAGTTAACGTGTAAGTTTTACGTTTCCTCTGACATCTAAAGGTATTCAAAATCTTATATACATCCTGTGTTCTGACACTTCGGTGTATTCAAATCATACCTGTCTTGGCAGGAGGGGGTGTGCCTTTCTAATTTCGAATTACATGATTAACCTTTAATCTGGTTAGCTTTTGAAAAAGTCTCATACTTCAAAGTCGGCGTCAAATGATCTAGTAATTGCAATAAACATCCTGTTTGTTTACCTGCTAATTCTGTTAATTACCATTCATAAACGAGTAATAATTTACCTGTAACATGTTTCACGTCCAGGTACAACTGCCGTTTCAAGACGTGCAAAATTATCCACGGAATTTTATTTTATATATAAAAATAATCATATAAATATATTTTTTATTACAATTATTAATTAGGTAAATTATATCTGAGTTAAATAAAGACAGGTTAAAATTTGTCTCTTAAAATACTTCTATTAAAACAAAGATCATTAAAACATTAAAATGTATTTGGTAATCTTATGTTGTCAGCCGGTCATTAGTCATCGCCATAGTTTATATATTCTTCAAAGAGCTAATGCAGAAAAACATATTTTTAAACTGGATTATTTATCATATTTACTGGATAATTACATTTATCTAAAATTAAGTATGTATTTCGTCAAAATCTTGAAAATTAGCGATTGATACAACCTGTGTGATACAAAACCTTGTATCATCTATATATGTGATACAAGATGTACTTTTGTCGGAACTACTTTTTGACGTCACAATGAATGATATAACCAATGATTCGTTGAATGACTTTCATTCTATGAATGAAATATGACGTCATAATGCGTGTGACGTTAGGGGCTTTATTTTATAAACAAATGCTTCGTTGAATGTAAAATTTTAAATTGTAAACATTCAGTTTTATTCTGCCCTTTTTATACTTCTTAATTTTAGATAAACTAATTACATACATTTAAGTGTAGGTACAACTACCTGTATCACGTCTCCGACAGTTGCATACATTCCGCATCACAACTCGACGCTGCGCGTCTCGTAGTGATACAAATGTACACAACTGTCTCGACGTGATACAAGTTGTACCTACACATAATGTATGTAATGTGTATTTATCACGTCACAAACGCAGTCACGTGATAAAATACTGTCAATATGGCGGCCCCCATACACAAAATTTTACCACCTTTAATCCACTCTAGAAGCGTAACGGTAAAGAATACAATAAAACATCAAAAGGCAATAATATTTCTTTTTATTTGAAGAGTAACATATCAAATTTTCATTTTTTCGAGAAGTTTCCCTTTAAATACGCACACATACGTTTTGCTCATTAATATTTTCCTTATCGAATATTTATAATATGTTCAGTTTTTGATATCCATAACGTTTTGGAAATAGCAAAATGTCTGTAGTGCTCAGCAAGTCGATATTGTCCAATGTTTACCAGTGCTCTTCGTACATTTTTGATTCTGTCGGACAATGCGTAATAATTTTTTCCCAAATATTGTTTTTTATCATATTATATGGTAGTATTTATCATTTATAATACATAAAAATGTAATTTCAAGGGTATTTCGGTAAATCAGGGTACCGCAAATTTAGGGCACTTGTAGTGGAGAAGTCAGGGGCCGCGCTGGGCTTCGCCAATGTCGCCAATTGGGTTTTTTTTTTTCATTTGGCGACAAAATATTGCGTCTGGCGATTTTTTGGCGCCAAGGTTTTATAGTGTTAAACGATGCATGCACGTTTTAAATTTATCGGTAATCGGCGATTGCATCATTAAAGATCCTTTGTCGGCTTCTATGGTCGTAAATACACGTGTATTGTGTAGTATCCAGTGACATGTCTGTTATTTGGAGTTATTAAACGGAAATCGGCAATAAATGAATTAACAAAGTTGTCTGATGAAAAGCAGCTTTACCCTGCATCACATTTGAGAAGACGTGTAATAAAACAATTGATGTTGTTAATTAATTTATAAAAATAACAAAACAAACATATTTTTGTAGTAATATTTTTTTATAATGTAATTAATAAAATACAGGTATGAAAACTGACGTCGTTGTTGAGTGATTTCCGGACCGGATGTCCGTCTTAATTTCGTAATTAGAAAACTCTTACACATGCGTAGTTGTATTTGCAGTATTTCCGGTTTTATGTTAATTCACGGGAATAGATGTTTCTAATAAATTACTGTAAAATTTTGGTTTTCTGCCAACAAGAAATCACCCACACATCTTTTCATGATTAAAATACAATTAGTGTACGGGCTGCTCGAGACCAAACTTTTGAAAAATTGAATTAAGAGTCCGGCAAACTTGGATTTCGTCCGACGTTACAGAATATGTCGCACATGATAATGTTAAACAATTTCGCGACGTCATAGTGATCTTGCAATTTCTAATATGGCGACACTTTTAAAAAACTGGCGACGGAAAATTGCAGTTGGCGATTTTTTTGGCGCCAGCTTTTTAGAAGCCAGAGCAGCCCCTGGAAGTGGCAACATTTGAATCTAAATAGAAGGGCTTAAGAAAACCTGTGTAAGTCTATGAAATAAAAGGGGGCATGTGGAAATTGCAACTGAGCTTCTTATACCATCTTTTATTTCAAGTTTAATTATTTATCATGTTTTGTATTCTAAATATATGCTTGATTCTAATCAAATGCGTTTAAAAATTAAATTATTCATGTTTGTTCTAACACCAATGAATTTTACCTTGCCCTTGGATTTCCCATTTCAAGGTAGTAAATCTGGCTCGATTATATTAAGATAGGAAAACACTATGTTATTTTAGTAAAAAATTTAGAAAATAAAATTCACACAAAGCAAGTTATAGAGATATGTCCTTTCAAGCTATACCTCGGGTGTGTCACCATACAAAAGATCGGTGTTTTTCAGAAGAAACCATTGTTTTTTCCACTTTCTTGACATTTTCGATCGTTTCAATAACCATCCCTTCAATTCGTTATGAGATAAACTATCATCGTTTTGACTGCTGGTCGTATTTAAACTGTTCGTTCGACTGTCAGATGATTCCGAGGCCATATTTGTTTTGAGTTACGAGGTCCGTTCGTTTATGTTTTTTAAGTAAAGTCTGGATCAAAGACTGTGCGACATGACCCGAATCCGGAACTTCACACGCCACTAATTGTGCTACTGATTTCACTGTTGTTTAATTAAATACACCAATAACAAGCTCCAATTTTACTAATCCTAAATTGCATGTGCAGGCACTTGCGAGAAAATATACCCGGTAATGCAACTGGAACTATAATTGTATTTTAATTTCAAATGGATCTATCAATGATGAATCGGTGTCATATTTTTGGAAATAATGTTATATAGAATTTCATTATATATATATATATATATATTAAAAGAAATTTTCTAATCACAGTATAAAACTGTTGCTTATCACTAAGAATTCCTTAGAAATTTTTGTTCACATTGGCTGTTTAGCACAGTGGATGGACAAAAATACATAAGATCTAACAAAAATATATAATGGTCAAGCTGTATTGTTCCCACGTGGATTGGATTCAATATGTTTCATAGTCTAATCTGAGGGGAAAAACCTGTTGTTAAATTCTTCCTGCTAAAATTTGTCGAGTTCAATCAATGAGTTATATCGTCAATGTTTGAATATGAATAAGAGCTAAAATAAAATAAAATAATTGGAAAATAAAATAAATTTGTCAGTAAAAATAAATTATGAATGACCGTGGAAACTGATCCCCTATTTCACCCCAAAGTGCAGTTTTAAGTGAATTTTATAGTTTTATTCATTTGTTTTCCATAAGGTAATGTATGGTTATTTCTATTAATCTACGGTTTAAAACATGTTAAAATGATTCGAATAATGAGGACGGAGGTGATCATGATCAGTTTATTCGATTCACCACCAACCGACAATTTATAAAGGCATTATGTTTTAATAGCCACAGTACGTCTATTATTTTCATAATCTTTACAAAGGGTCTGTATCGTCCAAGGTATTGTTACAATGCCGATTCTGAATAAAAAATACTTACTCTAATACACGTTACCTACAATGGTCCGCGGTCTGAATTAAATAATCTGACAACCCTCCAATGAGATAGTCTCCTCTATTTACAATATAATCTTTATAGCTATATTTTCACATCAAAAAATTATTTTTCGCTATCGATTCCTTTTTCATACGCCCGTCGAAGGAACACCACGGGCGGACTGGTGGCGTCCACAGCGATGTCCGCTCTATAACTCAAACAGTTGTTTTCTGATCTTCATGAAACTTAGGAAAATGTTTATGGGCATATTGTCTCAACCAAGTTCGATAACCAGGCAAATCACTTCAGCCACTTCAGAGTTATGGCCATTTATTTATTAAAAACAAATAGCAAATTCGCGTTGTCCGCTCTCTAACTCAAACAGTTGATATCTGATCTTCATGAAGCTTGGGGAAAATGTTTATGGGCATAATATCTTGACCAAAATCGATAACAAGACAAATTAATTCAAACAATATATATTTATATATGGCAAGTGGCAATTTGGCACTTTCTTTATATTATATTCGTGATATCAAAACTTCATTATTTTATATAAGAAAATATGTTAGTAGAAATCAATAAAAAGTTCTTAATATTTAAAAAAATATGTTTGATATCAGGATATATTTTTTATATATCAAAAATCCTTTTACGATATCATGAAATCATATTTGACTTCGGAAAATTTATTTTTGATATACAAATAGGATTAGTAAGCATTTATTATATAAAAAATAGTCAATATTTTCTGGCAAAAAAGTTTCTGATATCAAACAAAAATTTTGTATAGCAGAAAATGATTTTTCTATTCATATAATCACATTTCTAATATCAGGAAATTTAGACGATTTTCAGAAATCAGTAAATTTCATTTCTGTTATCAAAATCATTTATATAAAAATTTTAGAATTTTGATATCAGAAAATATTTCTGGTATCAACAAATTTTTTACCGATAAAAAAATCGATGGCGTCCTTTAACTAATCCCCACATTTGAACGCGCGTAGCAGGTCTGTGTTCAACCCTTGGGAACCATTCCTATTAACCAGAAGATGTCTCAATATTAAATTAAAAAGGGTAATTTTAAATATGGGACGTTTATCAAATAAAATGACATTGACCTTATTGTTTCGATTAATTTTCAAATCAAATATTCAAATTAAAAAAACCATTCTTTCATTTATACTGAAAGGTTTAAAATAAGCACGTCCATCTTTATTTTTGCTCAAGAATAAAAACACTAATCATGATTAGTAAAAACCATGTGTCAATATTTCGAAGTTCTAAATTTGTAATCATGGAATTTCATTAGTATACGAGTCTACGAAATATAACTGTACTATTTGGTACTAAGTTATATTTTAAAATGTCTAGTCAGTGGCGGATCCAGAGGGGGCGGAGGGGACGTTCGCCCCCACCTCCTAAAAAGGGGAAAGAGAAAGTGAGCGAAAAAGGGAGGAAAGACAGAGAGATGAATGAAAGAACCAGCGAGAGTGTGTTAAAAATGTTAAAAATTTGTAGTAATCAACACCCTCTCAATTGCTTAAATCTCACCAGCTTCTGGGGCTTCGCCCCCCTACCCCCACCAGAGCGCTGCGGTCTCCAGACCCCTTGCCCCCACTTCGTCCCTCCTAGCCCAATTTTCTGGATGTGCCCCTGCTGATGGTTAAGGAGTTCGACAAATAATCCACACACACACACACACAAGGAAACGTAAAAAATTTAAATCACACACCTTTCGATATAAATTGATGGGGAGCAATATCTTTTCTGCTGCTAGTGTTTTGGCCATTTTTACACGGCTGTGAACTGTTTTTTAAAAATTAAACCAACTGTTAACTGTTTTCAAACATTAGCTGAAAATTGCAGTTCTCAAATCTCAGTAATGGCCAGAGCAATTTCAATGAAAATTGGTATACTGATACAGCTGACTATCCTGAGCATTTTTGCGAAGAAAATTAGACGCGAAAGACACCATTTTGTAATGGCAGCCGTTTCACCACACCCCCCCCCCAAACGTCAACTTAGGTTGCACGAAATTTGATGTCACCCCCCCCCCCCCCCAAACGTCAACTTAGGTTGCACGAAATTTGATGTCCAGGTAGATTTTACTGCAGAAAATAAGAATATCATGTGTATTAGGTTTTTTTTAACATGCTTAAGAATATAGTGGCAATGGGGTTTCGTTTGGGAGACATTCTTTGTGTTGGCATCCCAGTTTTAAATATACCGTTATCTGTTTTGGGAAAAAATAAAAAAAATGTAACCCGTTAAAAACTTAAACTCAACAAACGATTGAAAAAATTCAAGACAATATAGTCATTTTACCCCCGACCAGTATAAAATATGTTTCTAAGTGAAGTTTATTTTTACCGTCTCCCATGGGAGACGGTATACATAGTCAAATGATGATCAGTCTTCGGAGTAAATGACTCTCTGTTACTTGATTGGGTGGTTAACTAAATCTATAAATAGTTTTCTCATTTCATTGGTTTACGTCAGGATCGCACTAGTATGTGTACTGAAATTTCGATATATTCTTAGGTCAAATCGGGGTTGTAATCAGTATTTTAGTGTAGTAATGTAACGTTCCACATATTGACTTCTATTTCATTCTTCTTCTTCTTCTTTGTATTTACGTCCATAACTTCAGGTCACTGAAGATTACTTGAACGGTGTCTTGCGCATGCGTGACTAAAAAGATTTATAAGCATGTAGCCAAAAATGAAAAAAAAATACGATAATAATAACTAATCAAAATATTTACAAAATCAATTAATTTTGGAAGTGCTACTATACAAAAAAAAATAAAAATAACGAGTGATTAAAAAATGAAAATGTCAAAAGTTAAAGGACAAGGATTGGATATAGAACAGCTGTAGTAAGCTGTTCTCTAAAACTGTCAACTGTTATACACTGTATGATGATTTGTGGTAAAGCATTCCATTGTACTATTGTATGTGGGAAAAATGACCATTTGTATGAATCTTTTGCTGTTTGTATATGTCTGTATGTTTGCTGGTGTTGATGTCTTGTCCTTGTGTCTGTTGGTACGAGAGGATCTGTAGGTATGGCTATTAGGCAGTGAACTATTTTATAAAATATGACTAATCTTGATCTGAGGCGGCGCTCAGCTAATGATGGCCACTGCAATGTATCTATCATGTTAGTCACACTGCTAGTGTTATGGTAGTTATTGCATACATAGCGAGCTGCCCGCCTCTGGACCATTTCAATTTGGTGTATCGCATCTTTGGTGTGAGGGTCCCAGACACTGCAACTATATTCCAGTTTGGGCCGAACTAGAGCTTTATAGGCATTCAATGCATTGGTCAGTGAACAATTATAAGGTAAACATTGTACCAAAATCTCCCTACTTTATAAAGCCGTTTTGGAAAAAAAAAATATGTTCTATATCTTTATTTTCGTTAATCAGCATTTTATTGTAGTAATGTAACGTTCCACATATTGACTTCTATTTCGTTCAATGCATTGGTCAGTGAACAATTAAAAGGTAAACTTTGTACCAAAATCTCCCTACTTTTTAAAGCTGTTTGGGTTAGGAAAAAATTATATGTTTTGTATCTTTATTTTCGTTCTGATATTGATGCAAATTTAACAAAACATATTTTTACCGCTAATGTTGAACATTTGTTGTTTAGGGAGTCAACTTTTGTTTAATTATTTTTTAAACAGCACGTGTAAAGTGACGACAGGCATTTAAATCTCTCAAGCACCATTGGATAATAGTTGAGCGTAAACAATATCCTTACAAGGCACATGTACATTGTTTACCTATCTTACATATAAATCACAAAAACCAGATACTTTAATAAATCCATAAAATTTGTAATGCAGCTAAGAGACGGTTAGCTTTTTAGAAAAGCTAAACTTGTATTGTATAGCGGTTATTCGCACCTAGCGAACAACCCTAGCTATCAAAAGTCAGTTTATTGATTAGTCGTAATTGTGTTAAAATAAAATTCAAACGTCATGATTTATTTTGTATATATACATATACACGTAAAATATTCACCATTATTAAGCTACACTTGCACATTGAATTTGAAATCAACATCACGGAAATATTGTTCCGGATTACGACAATGTCATGTGATATGTATATTCCGGTACCAGTATTATTTTATTGAACAACTCACTTATATTTGCAGCATTTCATCAAAGGAATACATACATATTAACAAATCATTCATATAAACATTAAAACTATTGAACTTTCATATGTTTCATAAAACGTAGATCGGATAATTTTTTTAAGGTTAAATTTCATTCTGCACCCGGAAGTCACCAATGAGCAAGATGACATTTTGATGAGGTGACATCTCTAATAATTCATGGGTGAGACCTTTCCATTTAAGCATGGAGGAAACTAATAATGGAAAGAAATCTATCAGTTTTCAAATGCAAATAGGTTTAACAAGAGATCAAATCAACGTTGAAGGAGAACTCACCCTCGCAAGTCTAAAGGAGATCGCTTGTTCTTTCGTTGATAGAAAGGTAAGTACTGAAAATACTCGAGTTGACAGAGGTGTAGTTTGTTTACAAAAATTGATATTGGTTAATACGATTTTAATGTACGTAGTCCTTGAACGTTTATACTCCGTTTATAATAATAAAGTTAACATTGCAGAGTTTTTATGAATATCATTTATGTTATGTTCCTTTTTATTTTGCTACTCTTGCTAATGGAATACTTTATTTGATGAAACATTTTTGACATCTGTTAATGTTTTAATCTTTATTCAGTATTCGGTTTGTGTGTCATGTGTATAATACTTTTCCAACATATTACATGTATATGCAGATTAAGAACCCACTTTCATGTCTCTTGCCGTCTTGGAAAAGGGTATGGTGATTGCCTCAATTTACTTGTTCTTTTAGTTCCTAGAGTTGATTCAATCCAGTATGAAGTATCAGAGACATACTAGTATATGGCTTGATTAAAATATTTATACATATATTACCCATATTTCTAATAATTATCAGTATATTTTTAGGCAAAACTTCTAAAATATACTTATACTTTAATTGAGTCATTTAAAATAAGCTTTAATTTTGCTGACAGTTATCATTCATAATTCATTTATCAATAATAAATGCAAAAAAGTCTTGCAGCAATTCGTAAACAACATAACTTTATTTAAACATTACTATGCATGTTACTAGTTTTCCTATTATTTTACATGGTGATGTTGTGATAGTATTTTGTATATTGAACAATTAATTGTATATTCACCTGTCAGACTGTATATTTTATTGACTACATGTACTTGTATAATGAACAACATGGTTGTTGATTTGAAACTTTATTTTGATCTGCTGACAACTTTATAAATGTACATGTATTGTGGTTTCTTGATTTGTCCATGTTTGAGGACGTTATATTATTGGAAACAGAGTTAGTTAAACTCAGAAACCCAAATAAAACACTTGTCTGTGATGATATATTGAAATGCATATTATTTATTCAGTATACCTGTACAGGTGTTATCATTAATACATGTACCAGTTATTGATCTTATGATTCCAATTGGCATATTCTTAATTACTTTTTTTGTAATCATATTTTATAATACAATTAGGAAGTACATGTAGCTTATTGATTAGTGGATAATTAACAACCATATTTTCTAAGTGATAGGTGATATCTGATAAGTTTTATTGGCATTTTGTAATGGGAAAGGAATCTGTTTACATTTACACATAAAAAAGATTTAAAAAAACGTGGTATCAGATACAAGTATCTTATTGCACATTTAGTTCCTTTGGGGACTTACAACTAAATGATACATCATAACAAACAAACACAATTTAGTAAATTGTATGTATTAAAAGTAATTGAAACAGTAAAGTTATTTTGTTTAATGCCAATTGAGCAATATTTAGGTGTATCAAGGTAGGCAAAAGACTTCATGTAAGACAGTTTAAAATGCAGTATTCCTGAAATGTGTTTTACCATTGGACCTGACAGACAACACAATGTTTTACAAGTTTTTGGCTTAAAGTTGCTTGTAGTGTCTGCAGGGTTCACCACAGGCTATTCAAGGGCGGTGCTCCTCCACTCTTGAATTTGTTTCCTCCACCCTTGAATTTTGAACCCCATACTAAAGTTTGACTTTATTCCTAAAACAATGAAGTTTTTAAATACAAAAGACTGGTAGCAAAAACACAAGTGGCAAAACAAAAGACTGATAACACTTTTATGAATAAATAAATGTCACTCAGACTCTAAAATTTTTATGAGTAAGGAAATCGTCCGACTTGCACCACCCTTGGATTTTGAGATGTGGTGATCCCTTTGTCTGGCTCAAATTTCTTTCAGTTAGAAACCATTTTTTATGCCTGACAAAATGTTAGGTAGATTGTCAATTGTCAGGAAGTCTGAAAATATCGGCTTTGGACTAGACCAGAATGATGGTCTGGATTTGTCTGCTGCTATTCACACTTTTAGTACTGGTTTTTCATTTTGACACACTAATCGACCCAAACAGTTCTTGTTCTGTCAATTTAAATGTCCTTGTTTTGCCTGAACAAGGCAAGATACATAAAGACTTAGAAGAAATTAAAATATTTGTTGTATAAGAAAAAAACAAACTTTATTATCAATAGTTACTTGATGACTAAGACTGAAGGATATACCTGTTCATGAGTCCTGTACAGTAACACATTTGTAATTACTTAAGTTTTAATATACATGTATATATATTTTCCTTAAAAAAGCGATCTGGAATTATTTGTACAAGAAAAAAATTGATTGCTTCTTTACTGTTTGAGTAAATTTCAGTTTTATAGATTTATCCAAAAGTTACTCAAAAATTTTAAAAATAATCTTGACAGGTTATCATAGAAAACCTTGAAATAAAATGTATCTTTAAATTCAATTCAAAATTGATAGGTCATCATGTATTTCATTTTTGAAGTTAAAATAAAAATATATAACATTCAATAAAAAGAAATACAAGTGTAGAACATGTCAGCAGTTGCTTACTTGTTATTACCAAAACATGTTTTGAATTTAAAATAAAGTTTAGGAACAGATATACATGTAGACTTATTCTTTTGACTTTTCTTCTTTTATTGTAAGCAATTTTTATTTAATGTAAATAAATAAAGTTCTTTTTCTTTGTTCTTTACCTAATAATACATAGATAATGGATATATCTGTCTTCATTATGCAGTCATAATAATTCATGTTAAACTAAAATTGAAGCATTGTCCTGACATTATTATGTCACCACTCATCCATTGTCTCCAGGCCATTGACATGATTTTGTCCAAAATTAGGAAGTTACATGTACATGTATGCTTTAAACTTCCTGGTTAAGTTTGCCAAAGGAATTCTCTGTTCCCTCATCATTTACATCTAGATTTACTATTTTCTTATCTAAGGGTTAAGTGGGGATATGAATTAGTTTTTTGAGAAAAAAAATTGTACCAATTGAGGAAAAAATTGGAGAAATTCCAGCCTCTGTACTAAGTAAATGTTAGATGCACTTATATGAAGATCTATACATGTATGCTTTGTATTATAAAAAACTTACATTTAATTTGCACAGATTTTGAAATCGGAGTTGAAAAAAGGGCATCTATGATAATAATTTACAATATCATGGAGTACTCACACATGTGAGTACCTATGTACTTTCCATGAAATATACAGATATTTGTTACAAAGTACATTTATGAGGTATATGGTTCCAGTATACATGCATGTACAGTCAAACATAACATGTATTTGTTATTGACATATTCTTTTTTTCAGTATACTTCTGAGCATTTTGTACTAATAATATGTCTATTTCATTTTTAAGTGAAAGATCATCAATTTAAAGAAGAAACTAATAATGACAGCATGTAGAATGAAATATTGGTTATTTTATTTTATATCAAATCTTGAAATTCACTTAAAATCAGTTTGAAAAAATAAATTCTCTTTTTCTAATTTACAAATTAAAAAAAATTTAAATTCAGAATTCAAACTGCTGCAGTTATTTTAGTCAGGGTGGAGTTTCAGTAGATTGCAATTTCTGCATTATATACAGTAATGGACTACCTTAATTATGAAGAAGTTTACAAAAATATTGAAATCCGATTTATTTTTAAACATCTTTACCAAAATATTTTATATGTTATGTGAAAATGTTATCTTAATTTTGTGCCTTATCATATTTATGACAGACATACTTCTAAAATTATTATTAATACACCGCACTCATCAGAGAGGTGTGGTTGTTAATTTCATGTATACAGGTAACTTGACCCGCCTCCTACACAGGTATACATGGTGATAAGCTGAAAAACATGGACATTGATATAATGTTTCAAATCAAAACTTATCAACTGTTTTACATAGTGTGTTTGATTTTAGTTCAGTTTAAACTTTTCGGCAAAATCAGAAAATTAAAAAATCAGAGTTTAAAGACTTTTTGATTATACAGTTGAAGAAAATGCATTGCTGTATTATACCATTGCGCATGTTGTTTTTATTTGGTGACAAACTTCCTTCTTTGGTCAGATATACAAACAATATAAATTAGTCACAAAAGTTTCCTTTTTTATAAATCTTGCTCAGAATATGTTGGAATTTTGAGGTTTTTAATAAATGCGTGCAACTGACAAATTTTTTTTAGCTAGTGGACCTAATTGCTGAAAAAATTAAATTACACCTCATGTACTTGTATTTAAATTTGCTAGTACAGTATTCTTTAAAACTATATAACTAGTACTGTACATGTAGATTGGATATAAAGACATTGGATGTTTATCTATTTGTTTGAGCCAGTTGTCGTACCAAAGATTGGGAGGGGGTTGGTTTCTCTTTCTCCGCATACTATGGTTTTTCCCCATTAAAAACTTGATGTTGAAAGTGGCACCAAACATGAAGCAAGAAAGAAACAAACAAATCTATTTGTTTGAATAGTGTTTAATGCCATTTCAGTAAATTTTCAGTGTTGTCATTGTGTCCAGTTTTTTCGGGGGAAGATGGCTAAAGTTCTAGGTAAAAACCCAGTAAAAGTATTGAGATTGGAGCACAACACAATCTGCTGAAAGTCAATCTCGAACTTTTGCAACCTGTGCTTTTCACAGTGATCAATCATACTTCATAAAATTTGTGGTCATAAATAACTATATATTGAATGGAATTTTTACTTGCAAGTCTTTAAAAAAAAAAGAAATAGACTGTTCACTCTCAAGGTGGGGTATACTCTTGCAGAGCACCTGCATGTACCTTGTACCCATTTTTTTATTGGGTTCTTTTTATTCACTTTCAGTTTTTGTGCATTTGGTTTTGTTTTGTGTTGTATATGTTTGTCTGTTTCCAAAATTGTAATTTTTCCTTGACAAGCAGCTCTTGATGTTGGTCAATTTCTTGTACATGTGCCAAGTGTTTTCCACCTGACTCTCAGACCCATTGTGTTGAAACCATAAAATAAATATCATACTAATTAAAAATATTTAAAAAAAAAGGCAATTCATAAGAATGCAAGTTTATTATACCCCCCGCAAACTAGTTTGGGGGGTATATAGGAATCACCCTGTCTGTCTGTCCGTCTGTCCACATCTCTTGTAAGCGTTTCTCCTCCTAAACCGCTTGACAGATTTTGATGAAACTTTACATGAAGGAAGTACATCATATGTAGATGTGCATGAAGAATTTTTGTCGCTGTCGGATATTATTCAGGGGAGATAATTGGACTTGAAGCGAAGTGGGGTATCCCTTTGTGAGCTTGCTCACAGTCCACACTTGTTTTCCACTGTTAAACTGCTGTCTTGGTTTAAAAATATTTTTTCCTTTTTCTGCCATTCAGCTGACATTTCTGCAATTTCTAATTTGTTTACACTTTCCAAATCATGGCATTTTCGACAAAATTTGAAATTGTGGAGTGTAAAATTTCTGAATTGTCGGCAAAAATTTTATAAGGTATAATGCAATGAATACAGCTAAAATAATCCGGAATTTTTTTCTACAAATCAATTCCGAAATAATGCATTTCAGGAAATCAAATTTGGTCAATAATACCATGATTAGGAATAAACTGTTAATACTTACAAAATATCAGTTCAACTGCAAAGACATAAAAAAAGTATGCAGAAAACCAGGGAAATAGTTTAATAGCAGATTATTTGCAAAAAACAAAGGATGTAAATCACTTCTGGCTTTTCCATTTGGAGTAATGGTACATCTAATGATCTTTCTTGCTCCTTTCATAAAAAAAAATGGAGCTACATTATTGGTAGCAAGTGATAGCCTGACATAACAAACAAATATCATATTCATCAACATGTCGTCAACTGGAACAGAATAGAATTTAATTGTAAGAAATGAGTACTAGAAGAATAAAGCAAAATTTATTTGACTACCTTTGTTATAAAGTCCTGATTGCAGGATAAAGAGCAAAACGACCAGTGCTGTAGTATGTCTATAAAGATACCACATCTTTACTGGTATCAGGAATTGGGATGTTTTACCCTTTTCTAGATTTTGAAAAAGAGTATTCTCATTTTAGCCACTGCAAATGTCTAAATTCTCTTCACCTACCCAATACTCCATACTTTTCCTGGGGCAGTCAAAATTTTGTTACCTATGTCCTGTCTCACTTCTCCGTTGATTTATTGTTTATTAACTTTTTTCTTATCCTTAATATAACTGAGATACTGCTCGACGTAAAGCCAACATCCATTCAATCACTTTCTTTCTATTTGTGTTTAATTTTGGTGCTTTCATATTAGAATTGCTAAATAAACAAAAATAAAACTACAACCAAATAACCCAACTGGTGGTAGTCATTTTCTAAAATACTGGTATTGGAAAAATAGTAATAGTATGAGACTGAACTACATGTAACTATGAAAATAATATTTAGAAAAACCCAAATAACCTGAATTGTTGAGTCATGACTCTTTTGTTTGATATTTTTCTCACACTGACTGGGTCCTTGTTAATTACCTGTTTTTATCTTTTATGTTGCAGTTTCCTGAACATGGCTTTTACAGTTTGGTAGATAAAATTTTACTGTTTCGCCATGACAACACCAGTCCAAATATTTTACAGCACATTTCCAGTCCGACTGACGTCAAAGATGGCTGTCTTGTCGAAATTGTGTTGTCAGGTAAGAGATTTTGGACAGCAGAGGTTGCATATAAAATATCGTTGTTGAACATGTTAGTTACCAAAAAAATCCTCCCTACTTGTAATATATGCGCATCAACCTTAATATAAGATTTTTTTTTTTAGAAATGGCACAGTGTATGTAACCTCATTGTTTATATATATTTGTTTACAGTATAGGTATATGATTATGTAGATAAAAATATATTTATGTATATAAACAGAGTGTTTATCATTGAAAGTTTATCTCAGCATTGGAATTGTGCTCAGTTTTGTTTACTTTTGGTTTTTTTTCCACATTTTTCTTCGTGTTTGTGTAATTGCTGTAAGTGTGTAATCAAAGATGAAAATGAATTCGTCCTTCTCACTATTAAAATGTGTTGTATCGTTGTAATCATTAGAATATTTTTATGACAGGAAGTTTGTATTCACATTCAACATGCTGCATGCACATGAAACACATTTTGTCCTGCTGGAATATTTTTTTTTATTAATCTTCATTTCCAGTTGACAGTTTTCAACATTTAGGTCATCAATTTTCAAGTTCTCCCATGTATCATCATCGACACATATACAGTGGTTAATACTTCAAAGACAAAATACATAAATCTGTAAGAAGCTTCCTTCTCTGCCTAGATAATGTCCTTTAGCATGCAGTTTCCCTTAGTTATCATGTACCTGATAGAACATAATTTACCTCAATGGGATATTGACAACAGTCGTTCATTTCCTTATTGCTTATTAGTATGTTTGGTCCATGCCATGGATTGAATATTTGGATACACTAATTTGTAGTCTGTGTCACTGTGACAAGGATATTTGCTCTGTTAGAAAATTGTACATGTGTACATACTAGTACAATTTTAAATTGTGACGAATTGTGTTTTGGAAATGCATGTACTTTTCACGTAAATTTATGTAGCAGTATATTTCACCACAATAAAAAATAAAAATGGATTAATTTAACTAGAAGGAAAAGAAATTCTGAAATGTACTGAAAACAGTGATGTACTTTAAAACAAAACTGTACTTTTGATGTGTAGATAGAGATCAGAGAAAGGTTTTCAGCATGTTTTTTTTCATGAAGCCAAGTCTTGGTGCATATGCGTACAAGAAATGGTTTTAGTACATGGATGTATGATAAACTTGGTGAGAAAAACATAATTACTGGTAAACATGAAATAAACAAAGAAAACAGGAAGTTGACGATCTAAATAAAAAGCTCTTCTATACATGGGGTACATATCAATGTCCTGAAAATAGTTCAAATACTGATGGCAGGAAATTGAACACTAATCAGGTTATGTGATCATCAAAATTAGGGCACGAGTGCAATAGAGATTTTATACATGCAATTCAACTGTAGCAATTCTTACAAATGTTGGATCTATGGAATGAACTGATATTTTCCAACTTTTAGCAATTCTTTAGCTGTATAACAACTTGCAAAGCGGTAACTGGAGTTTGCATGTACATGTACATGTATTCACTTGTAATCTTAACATGTGTTGCTTCTCATAAGATGAAAATGTTATATACTTACATGTACATGTGCTTAGAAAAATACTCATTGATCAATGTATACACTTTCCAAATTTAAATATATTTAAAAATCTATACCTTTTTATAGTATTAAACATCAATCAATCAATCAATAGTATTTATGTTTTGTTTGTCAGGTTGTAAAAAGGGGTAGCATACTTTTTAAAGTGTGCATCATATTTAGGAAAGTAGAGAGTTTCTGTCAAACATTTGGTCAGGCATGTCAACATATTTTTGTATAGGGCACAAATGCAATTTTCTTGAGATTTTTAACATTTTGTTTCTGACTTTTGCATATCAGGGCCAAGGTCAGGCTATTCATTCATGATCTGGTTTCTTGACAGAGTTTGTTAATTACATTTTGTTGTCAGTTTATAATTAAATCTTCTTTTGACACTTTTATTTGGTTAGTTGTGATAGCATTCTATTCTAATTTCGGATGTAGATAAAAAAAAATTATTGTTTTTCAACACATTTCAACTTGTGTTGAAACAGATTTAATTTGAAATGTATTTTTCATATTGCAAATTTCTGCTTACACCTATTTAGTATAATGATGAGGATTATGTTGACAGGTATACAGTCATAATAATTTATTTCAGAAAAGAAATAGATCAAGGTTTCTCAGTTATTGTATGCTTGTTAGTTTCTTATTGATTTTTTTTACTGTACATACCAATAAACAGAGCATTAAAAAACTACAGCTAGCAATTAACTCTTGATTGCAGTTTTATGCAAATCAGAAAGTAGATTATCTCTCAGGGGATTCAGTGCTCCATTTTAATATTATATTTGTTTACACTACTGATTTGAAATGTCACTGGATTTGACTTAGTTGAGATGGATTCTAAGAATCCGTGTCTCTAACCTATAAAAATCTGTGCACTTTCTGTTCGTGACTGAGAATTTTAATCATACAGAAGGAAGTTAGTTTTGTTGCGAGTTCCTTTTTCGCAGTGCTTATTATGTACATATGAGGTTTTCTGCTGGTTTTCCCAGAGTTAAATATTTATGTTTGTTTCCTGTTTCATGCTTTGAATTCAGTTTTTGTGACAGCAGATTCTGCAGATGACATACATGTACATTTTGGTTGTATGAGTAATAAGCATGTGAAGCAACATTTGAATACTTGTAGCGTTCATTTCACCAAATATGTCAATTTCATTTCCTTTTCATGCTGTTGCGGACAATCATCTCTTCTAAATTCTAAATTAGTTCTGTATCTTTAAAATTATTGCTTTATAAAATTCAGCATACAATGATGTTGAGACTCGGTAAATCTTATCTTTGCCCTTTTTTTATATCATCCTAATACAGATTATCGTAAGTTTTTTTTAACTTAGTATTTTTATTAATCTGGATTAGGATTAGAATTAACTACATTTTTTTGTAACTAGGGTTGTTTGACTAAAATGAGAACAAGCGTACATGAATTTGACTGATTGATTAACATTCAGCAACCAGTATTTCAGCTATGTATTCATCCTCACAAGTGTTTCTGTGTCCACATGTGTCCACGAAACCCTGACAAACTTAGCTAGGAAATTCCTGGGCTAAAAGATTTTTACATGATGTCAAATCTTCAAACTATCAATCAATGAAATTAATTGAAAGAAGCAAGTGTTTGGCAGTAGTCATTCTTACTCATTCTTGAGTGAGAAGAAGAAATAATGCAACTAATAAATAACGCATTAATAACAAACTATTAATACTACTGTACACTGATTTTCACATGGTCTATGCAACACATCCGTTTGGTTTATTTACAATCGACATCAGGATATTCCTTATCCAAGTAGCGAATGAAGCGAGCTTTTGATTGGCTACATGCAGGTATGTTGTAGCTAATCAAAATAGTGACTTCTAGTCCAGGAATTTCCTAGCTAAGTTTGTCAGGGTTTCGTGGACACAGAAACCCTGCCTTCTGAGGATGCTATGTATTAAAAAAAGAACAAGTTAACAAACTGAAATTAGAAAGTGGTCCCAATGGGACAAAAACACCCTTGGGATTTATACTTGCATGTATTTTCCCCTTTTAAACTGCTGTCTTGGTTTAATAAATAATTTTTCCATTCTCCGATGTTCAACTGAAATTTCTACAATGCCTAATTAAAATTTATTTAAATACTTTTTGGTAATCATGGCACTGTTGACAAAATTGAAGTGTATTGTGGAGTATATAATTTCGAAATCGTATTAGTAAAAAAGGTATTCCAGATATTGCAATGAATCTAACAAAAATGATCATGAATGTCATTTCTTTACCAATTTGATTCTAAAGAATTCAAATTTGGTCAACAATGCCATGGTAATGAATAATGTTAAAACTCATCAAGTACAGGTAGGTGTTGTAGAAATATCAGTTATCTGAAATTGACATAAAAAAAAGTATGTAGAAAACAGTAAAAATAGCGGATAATATACATAAAACTTGGGCTGCTCCACTACCAGTAATGGGACTTTTTTTAGCTCTGTGAAGATAGCATAAAATTCAAAGGAGCTATTGTAGCTAGAAAGTGGTACAACTTCCACAACAAAAGTAGTGAGAGTTGGCAGTCATCTACATGTACATGTTCTAATATAAGTTCTATGCTTCATGGCCTGGCTTTCCATATTTATACCTCTGGCTTAGAAGAAGAGGGGTATACTGTTTTGCCATGGTTTAACTTGGCAATTACCCTTATCCCGTCAAGAGGTCTTCAGTGTAGGCTTGCAATGCCTGCCAGCCCAAGGCACGCTGAACAGCTGTAACATCAAAGTATACATGTATTGGGAAAAAAGACAACTGGATAGAAACTTTTATCTTTGGTTACAGCAAGCATATACTGACCGATAGAGTCATAGAAGATGCATGTTCACATGAACCACTTTGATTCAGTAAATTACCACATATAAAGCTGATAATTCTTAAAAACTAAAGTTGACAGCATATTTTATTAATTGTCTACCACTGTACACATTTGCACAAATTTGACAGAATGTGCACAAATAGGAAGCACAGCCACACTCCATATGCTGTGTGGGGGTTGGCAATTATGCATCAACATATGTCAACATTGCTACTATAATACTAAACTAGTGTTATCAGATGCTAAACTCTTTAGTTTGTTATTTGATCATAAAAAAAATTAAGTGTCACATGTACTACACCTGTAGTTTCAATAAATTAGACCATGTAACATTTATACATGAACGAAAGTCATCAAATCGTGATTTACTATCTTGATCAAACAAAGAACTCAAACATGTTTTTGAATCTTATCAAATACATATATACATGCTTATTAAAATTAGTAGCATAAAAATAAATAGTTAAGATAAAAATAGATCAAATTTTAATTTATTTCCTGTGAATGTACCACAGTAATTTGTTTCAATTGTCAACACAGCTGATTCAGATAGAAATTAAATGTCATGTTAATTACATCTCCTCCCCCATACTTTTTAAGTACATGTTATATTTTTTTTTGGAAGAATTACATTATACAAGTGTGGTCATAATCCATTATATATCATAGGACTAGAGTGCTAGATGTATGGTTAATATCCGGTTTTTTTTTATACAGTATGTAAATGGTCTGACAGATAAACTTAAAACTGGTACCAGTTTATTCGACTTTAACATAGCAAAATATTTACAGATTCAGACTGGTTTGCATGAATATTTGTTGTTATTTTCAAACTTCAAATCTATTCATCAGTTTCAATAACTTTTAAGGGAACGTTTTTTTTTTCTTCTGAGTTGTAAAAACAATAGCAAAATGTTTATAGACATAATAATAAAGATGTACACATTCTAGATTGGTGTGAAGAGAAGTTTCCAGCAAGTAGAAAATATCATTTTTTCTGTTCAAAAATTTTTTTTAATGGAATTTATTCTATATAAGTCATTGATGCTTGATTAAAACTGTACTAAATGTTTACATAAATTTATGCAAAATAGAATAAAATAATTGTTTAAACACAGATTTTAAAAGAGTTCAAAGAACATAAAAAAGATAAGATGAAATTTTACACAGATTTTAAGAATTTCTAACAACAAAAAAAATAAGATGTTGGTCTTTTATAACAAAGATATAAATGTGCCACAGAGTTGCAGACATATGCTGATACTATGACTAAGGTTTTATAGAATATGAATATGTACTATAGTTGTAAAAGGCTGAATTATTATTAGCAAGTACTATGCTGCATATAACAGTACATTAATTCTTGAGAAGAAAACATATGTCATCCTCTTTGTACTCTTTACAATCAACAGTGTATATTTAGTTTAAGAAAACAATTACTTTTATGGATAATTCATAAAATTTAACTGAAAATGTATCTGTGTTCACTGAAAAATTATTATTTGTTTAAACAACTATCTTTATATCCTGCATTGTAGATTGAAATAATATAGTTTTAAAGAACCGCACACCTTATCATCTGTTTACTTGTTTCTAATAAACAATTCAAAAGTATTACTTAAATTTCAATGATTCATCATCACAATTTGTGACTTTAGTTTTAAAACAAAGCAATTTATATGTCAACAAAGGGTTTTGCACTGAATTTTTTATTTGGTTTGAAAGGGAAGTAATTCTGCATTATATTTTAAAATCTGTCATTAGCCATATTTTTTACAGTTTAAATGCCAATTATTGACAAATTCCTTAAAATATTACATTTTACTATAATAAATATTTTAAAACTAAAACTAAGCTAAGAACCAAAGATAACCACATAAATACTAGCTTTCTAGTACAAATCCTGAAGTCAGCTGTTGCTCTAACTTTTAATTTGCTTATTTTACAAGATCAGAGAACAGATATACAAATACTGGTTGTGGATACTGAAGTGTTTGACACAGGTCAAACCACAAGTTGTCAGACCACAGGTTAAGTACAGTCACCAACTCGGTTGTCTCTCCATCTTTACAAGTCTTTGTAACTGTGTCATGTCTTTGCTACATGTAGCTAATTTTATCTTGAATCCTTGGCACAGTCATTATACTTGATAATGCCACTTATGTTCTATACCAATATACAACTGCCATCAAAACAAAATGGATGTGCTCTGTAATGATAAGATGATTGATTAGTAATTTGTTACATATATAATTAGTTTCTGAAAGCTTCTTTTGATTTGACATGGTTAGTTAATCTTGAAGCTGAAGAATAGAACCTTTAATTTAAGTCTGTCACTGATGAAGTAAGGGAGATAATAGTAACGGTTGGTACTTTATGGGAGGGAAAGACATTTTATTCATGCTTGGTGATCTACGTATACACTGTTTTTCATGATCTATGTTTTCCTGTTGATTTGTACTTAAACATATATATATTGTATTTAGTCTTATCTAGCCTCAAAATATAAATTATGCAGTTCAAGCATGCATTAATCGATACAATAAAAGTCAACAATACATTACACAAGCTTATGTTTACATGTATCACCGTTTTTGCCACTCTGCAAGTGTTTCTTCGTTAAATGCAATTTATTTGACATTACTGGTCTAATTTAAAAATTCAATCAGGTATGGTAAAGCTGTCGTAAAAAAAAAAACACTCACTGCACTTATAAAGTTGTTTATATACATTTTTTTAGAGTATTAATATAAACAGCTTATATTAGTGTTTTCCTTCTTTGCATGAACTGTGCTGCATAAAAACAAACATATTTCATACATATTTATATTTGCAGATACTCTTGTTTCCTCTCCGTCGCAAAATGATATAGCTGAGTAATTATTGAAACTGGGTAAAACACCAATTAAACAGCTGTGTATTGGGTCTTAAAAGTTATATTAAATATATATATATATGTAATTTTTTTCACTAGGTTTTCAATGAAAAACCTGTTTATTAAATTGGGTTATGGTGTTTGGGCGGGTGGCGGCGTTAAACAGGGTTTCCAGTCAATAACTTCAGTTTAAATATACCAATATTGCTGAAACTTGGGATAAAGCAAGCGTGCATGAAGACCTAGCTTGGGATTGGATTGGGGGCTGGTCGTGTCAAAGTCATTTACTACAAATAAAAAAAACAGTTTCTGGTCTATAACTTTAGTTTGGATAAACCAATCTTGCTGAAACTTTGAATATAGCAAGCTTGGTAGTTAACACAGTAAATTACTGTTTCCTCACTGCAATGAATACATACATAATTTGGCTGAGGAAAACACTGCATGTATGTTAAATGGACTGGTTGGTTGGTATTTTTAAACCAAACTGTTTACATCAAATGAACTTTAAACACTAAACAGTCTCTGAACATATGCATACCAGGACAAAAGTGAATTCCTACAGTAAAGCCTCTAATCTGTAAACAGATTTAACACCAAATTTTTTTTTATAAAATTAAGTCTCCCTTTTCCTAACAAAATGTCTTAATTTGTACCAAAAAATAAAAAAAGCACATTTTTGTATATTTGAAAAATATACTTAGTTTGAAAGGAAAAATGTGATCAAGAAGTCACACCTTTATATTATCTTCAAAAAGAACAACCGTTGTATGTCTGTTACATAAACATGACACTTAAGGATAATTCGGAATAATTCCTATGAAATGAACTAGTTGTCATAACCAAAGGATTTTGCTATTATAATTTCAAGCTGAAATAGACATGGGTATATATTATTGTTAGTAATTGTTGAACTAGGCAGCCAAAAAGATGGATTACTTTTATAATTTTGACTCGTGTAAGTAATTATTCAAGTAAAATTGTATACAAAGTTTGCAAAATTTGTGTCACATAGTTAATGTCCTTGTTGAAATTGTATTTTCAGGTGTATAATCAAAAATATGTAGGACATGTGCTAAAGAAAGGCAGGGGCCATTCAAAGGGAGTTAAATTCTGTACTCTATTTTTGAGTTGCCATCTTTTTTTCAGGTTCCACTTTACATGCACTAGATGTAATATCAGTTCATAGAGTACATGTTGTTTATTACATGTACATTTCCTGGGGGTATTTAGTGTAATTGATGATGATTTGGCAAATAAAATGTGTTGTAGACTCTTACATGTACATTTATATAAACATGTTGGAAAATTGTGGCATTAGGCACATGAGAATTATATATATATATGTGTAGAAAGGAGGATGTGGCCAGTATTTGAGTTTTGTATAAATTTGTGTTGTCTAGCTATATAGTGTATGTGGATTTTCTAACGAAATTATAATTTATTCACATGAAAAGGTAATATATACATGGCTTTAAAATTTTGCTGAATGTGCACATTTATCAATTTTTCATTGCTGACAACATTTTTATATTGGACATTGACTCCAACTCATTATCTGTTATAGATTTTTTATATAGATTCACAGCTGGGTAAAATGATTTGTAATCAACGAGTCTAATTGGTGTAGTTAATTAGTATCTGTGAAAGTTGATAATAACTGCTATACAATGTTCTGACAACACGTTTCTAAATAATAAATCTAGATTACAATGAATTTTTGAAACCATTGTTTTTTATTGTCATGCCTACCACCACCAGTTAGACAATACTCTGATTAACAATTCATAATGTATTTGTGATAGAAAGACGAAGATTTTCAGGATATTAGATTTTTAAGTCAAAACAGTCAACTAGAAAAAAAAAGATTTAAAAAAAAAACCCTGAATATTATTGTAAAAAACATAATGTGCTGATCACAGTTCAAGGTGTCTTCTTTATGGTATAAATCTGTTTCTAACGATTGACATGGAAATTGACAATCATTATATTTTGTGATTAGAAAAAGATGATAAACGAAATCAAAGTGAAAGAAAAAAACTTGGTTAGGTTTACCCCTAGTTTTGTGCAATTTTCAGGTGAGTGGTTGTTGGTTATGTGGACTGCAGAATACCTATAATTTTAAGTCTGTAAGCACTTTTCTTTTAGTACACTTTTTTATTGTTTTTTTTTTTGGTCTGTTAGAAGTGATAACAATGTTCATTTATTTGAATGTCTTCTTGCAGAAAATGCTGATGCATGTATTTTAAGACGTAAAACAGGAATGCACAAAAAGGCACAGTCAAGTATTTATAGTGTGTGCAGTTTGTTTTGAGTTTCCATTTTAGTTGGATATCTGCTAGTAGTAACACTCTAATAGCAAGATGCAATTTTTTCATTTGCAAAAAAGTTGCACATGTGCAAGAGTAACACAGTAATACACTAAATGTACTGTATTGAAAATTTGTGTGTTTCCAATTAAAATAACATTTTAAATATGTCCTAACGTAGACTACAGGTGTTACTGTATTCAACATGCATCCGGCTTCATTCCATGCTTTTACTAAGTTCCAAAATAACAGACTGTTAACCATTTGTGGTTTTTTTTAGAGATTTATTAGTTGTTTAAGTTTGTCTCAGTTAAAGTAACGAAAATGTGCATGTACTACTATAGACTATTGGTTCATACATGTATATATGATGTTAAAACTTTTCTGAAAAATTCTAGAATATTCTTCTAAAAATGTAGACTTGTCTTCTGAAAATGGAAATAAATAACACATCAAAACAAAATTTTGTTGTTTGCAGAACAGTAAAATCTACATGTATTTAATTTTATAGGAAGATAACTTGTTATTTTCAACAACAATGCTATAAATAGAAGTAGATGTACATGTATATGTTAGTAATGTGCTACACTTTTTATTTATTTTTACCAGAATTTGGTGAAAAGACCACTCATATCAAACATCTTTTTTATACAATATTTTATAAAATTTATAGTAGTTTAATTTTTAGAACCTGTTTAGAATCTTGTGTTGATGATAGTATAAGTTTTCTTGGTGACAGACCAGCATGGTTTTATGCCGATATAATTTTTACTTTAAAATAAAGTTTATAGTTGCTTTAGTATTCAATTTTTTCTTAACCCTTTTATCCCTGTTCTTCTTTCCCTAAAAAATACCATAGATACAGTACAGCTAAGATAAAATTTGTGTTTTCCAACTGCACCCGGTGGGTGTCAGTACAAGTTTGGCAAGACTTCTAACTTGTTTATCCTGCCGATGTTCCTTTACATCCAAGCAGTATTTAAAGTATATTCACGATGATAACAGAATTTTTTGTTGAGGCTACAATCATACTATACTTTTTACATCTACAAAAACTGTCATATAAGTGCAAGGAGCATTGCACATTCCAAACAAGTTGTCTTTGACCAAGCTTTCAGTTTTATAACATTTAAACCCTCATTGGGTAGGCCTCCCTATCTTCAACCAATGATTGTGCAGGCCAGTTTTTTTGGTGAAAATTAATAGAAGAAAATATTGAATTTTATTATAAATATTAAAAGATGATAAAGGTAAAACAGTTTTTACCTTCAGAGAGCATATTTACAAACGTAATGATAATTTACAGTAGATTTTATGATGAACAGGCCTTTGGTTTCTACTTAAAATGTTATATTTGTAAACAAGACTTATACAGTTGCAGTGTTTGTTACAGTGAATTAACAATCAATTAAAATAACCTTTTTGCACCAAAAGTGGCATAGTAAAAAGGCACTTTGTAACATTTGAATCCATCCTAACTCTGTAAAAATAATGCCATCTAGTGCTTCCACCAACACCCATTTGGTTACAAATCAGAGTTATCAATCTGAAGATTTAATCCAATTAATCTCCTTTCAGTATAGTGTTGTTCTATACAGCAAGTTTTTCTATGGAAACAAATCCTCGACGGAATTGCAGCTTCCCACAGACAGATGCCCCAGTCTTGAACAAGTCTTTTGTTTCTTCAACATCTTCAATAAGATTAATAAGATTTTCAAATGTATGATTATTCTGTTTCTTTGATGTGGTCAGTGCTAAGAGAGGAGACACCATTCTCAGCCTCTTTTATTGAACAATGAGGAAAACAAATTAAACACTTGATTGGGTCTCTATAGACGTATTGGCAGACCACACAGTCATTGCTGAAACTGGTTTAATCTAAAAATTATCTAATGGTTCGGAATCATTGAGCTAATTTACTGATTTAGTTCTCTAACACTTCCCAAATTTAGCCAATTATGTGTTTTTTATGGTGTTATTTTGTAAGATGTTGTTCAAGTTCAGTAAGGAAAAGGAACCATTTTCTGTGGAGATTCTGGATCATTACTATAAATGAATTAAATTTTGTTATATATAAGTAATAAAACATTTGTTTTTGCGTAAAAAACTTCCTGTTGACAGAACATACAATAATAATGCCTTTTGTTAGACACGTGTTCATCTGAAGAATGTTGAAAATAAACATTTTTAGTTTATATTTGGTAGCTTGTGATGTTTGCTACATACAAAACTTGTTATTTCTTATTACAGTACATTTATTAATTGAATTTATCATTTACATGCAATGTTTATTTAATGTAATACTTGTCTTTGACAATTTTTTTACTGCAAATTCAACAGGAAACCATGGAAGAGTGAATTGTTCGATGTGTATTGTCCATTGGCTATTTTTTTTGCTTATTTGAGAAGGATGGATGCATATTGCATGTAACTACCGACTTGGAAGTTTTTTCAACCCATTGATTGTTCTTACTGAGGATCAGCATTTTTATGTTTTTTATTGTTGGCTATGTTGAAGAACAATTTTCATTAGAGCATCAATTGTTATTATTTTCTCGGATGCAAATGAAAAAAAAAGTATTTCAAAGTATTATATCTTTTTTATCTCGCCACCACACAACTTTCATTATTATTATATCTTACATCTTAGTATATATTTTCTGTAAAAAGGGGATGTGTTTTAATTTATAGTAATTTAATTATATATGATAAACATGAGAATACTAGTACATTACATATTAAATTGAAAAAAAAATGAGCACAAAATCAATACAACTTGTGAAATGTGGGGAAATAAGATTTATGAAACAAAGAATTTTGAAATGGAAACAAATTTCTTCATATGCATTACTGTCTTACAGCATGAAATATTCCACATCGTCCAATCAGAATCAATGTTACAAGTGTTAGATTTGAATATTCGTTTACTTGTCAATATAATCCTAAATTGTTTTAAAGTTGGCTCAATGGATGTTTACCATTAATCTACAAAAAAGGAGACTAGAAAACAACAATAAAAACAAAACATCCTGACATAATTGAAAATTAATTTTGCATTTCTAAAGTTGACCCCTGTTGTCATGGTAATAAATTGCTGATATTTATCATTTACTGCGATTCTTGTCAATATGAAACATGAAGAAGATTGTTTTTTATATTTTGTTCATTCTCATCACATCTCAGTTTCAGAGGAGTATACAGTAATAAAAAAGGTTTCTTGACCCTTTTAATTAAAATTTGTATGTGTGTCTTATGACTTGGACAAATGACATGTACATGAAATAAAAGATTGTTCAACAGATTTTAGTGTTTATTATGAAATTCTGTGATTAGAAGGACTTGCAACATTTGTAAAGTTTGAATAATTAATTAATAATTAATTAACATAAATGTCAAAATATAATACAAGTTTTGCTTTGTTTCAAAGAATTTTATTATTTATATTTCAAAACCCACATTGCAGCAAGGACCTGGAAATAGTCATATTTAATGGACACTTTACAGTCTGTATTAGTCCTTCTTTGTATTTATTTATTACTTCGTCAAAAGACGTTTTAAAAATATATACAAGTATTTTTTAACATCTTTTGTTATTTATTTTGATTCACTTTAAAAAATTTATTTTGCTAATTTGTGGTTTTTTTTCAGCACAAACCACTATGGAGGACCTACAGATCAAGCCACACCTCTTGTTTGTCCACTCGTACAAATCACCACATTTCTGTGACTTCTGTGGAGAAATGTTATGGGGACTTGTCAAACAAGGACTCAAGTGTGAAGGTTCAAAATCTTTATTTATTTAGATGTTGTTCTGTACTACAGATTGGGTGTTGTCTTGTTTATTGTTGATTTTTGTTAAATTTTTTTTTAGGGGGGTTGTACTTAATCTAGTGTACAATTATTGAATAGATAGATTGATTGGTAGATTGATGTAAATTTTTTAACATGGCTCCTCCTAATACATCATGCACTTTGTTTCTATATTATAATTTGACAAAACTCCATTGATAGGGAGGACCCCCAGTGCTCAGTAGAAGAAACAAATGATTTTGTATCAAGCTTTTCAAATTTTTGTTGATATTTTTTTTTAGATCAAAAGGTTCCCACCATGTTTGGTATAGGGTATGACTTGATATTGTGGACTATTCAAGACCTGTTTTTGTCTCGCCTGCGGCGAAAGTCGCTGGAGGCGAGACATATGTATGGGAATCCGGCGGCGGCATAAACACTTGACATCTTGCTTCATATATTTGTAAGCCCAAGCCCTAGGTCCATCAAATTTGGTACAGAGGTAGCTTATGATGAGTACTTGCCAGTCAGTCACCTGTCACCTCACCTTGACCTCAATTTCACGGTCCAGCAACTACGTTAAAGTTTTTGGGTTACGGCAGTTCCTCTGTAACTACGCATAGTAGGATGACAATATTTGGTGTATAGGTTGCTGATGACTAGTACATGACTGTCTGGTAGGTGTCACGTGACCTTGACCTCAATTTCACGGTCCAGTGACTACGGTAAAGTTTTTGGGTTACGGCAGTTCCTCTGTTACCACGCATGGTAGGATGACAATATTTGGTATATGGGTTGCTGATGACTAGTACATGACTGTCTGATAGGTGTCACCTGACCTTGACTTCAATTTCAAGATCCAGCAACTATGTTAAAGTTTATGGGTTACGACAGTTCCTCGGTAACCACGCATGGTAGGATGACAATATTTGGTATACAGGCTGCTGCTTATAATTAATGCTATTTATGTAATGCTTATGACAATATTTATTATCGTTACTGATGCGGAATTCAGGCGAGACGTTTTTCTGTGTCCACACTTGTTTAATACAAAGTACATGTATATTATATTGGTCATTCTATATTTAGTTTCATACTTTATAACAATGTGTTGAAAACATAACAACAATTTATGATACAAAAATTCTGAGAAATATTGATGTTTTAATCATTGCTGTAGGTTTTTTGGACAAATCGGGAAATAATTTTAATATTGTTAATGGATTTTGTTTCAGTCTAATAACATCCTCTGTGAACATTATATTCCTGGTCTTTTCAAACAATTGATCTCGCCATCAAACTGGACTGCCTTAAATGCATCAACTAGTACAAAATAATTGTTTACATGTTTTTGAAAATCATATTTTGAGTTAATGATTGTTGGAAATTATTTGTGTGTTCATGAAGAAATAACATCATTGAGTTTAAATGAATCAAAAAATAATTATCAATCCTTATAATTTCTTAAATTGTCAATTAAAATTTTTTAAGGGATTCAGGAATCCATCCACCTTTTTTATTCTGTAAATCTTAGAATTCATGTACATGTAGTATAAAATATACATTGATGGTAAATTAAATAATTGTGATTTTTCCATTATAATACCCCTGCTTCGAAGAAGAGGGAGGTATTTTGGTTTACCCCTGTCTGTCCTTCCATTCGTTCTTCCATCCGCCTTTCCTTCCGTCGCCAACATAACTTTTGTAGCAGTTTTTTCAGCAACTTCTTATCACAACCACTTGTAATTTTATTTGTTACCTTACCATGTGGTTCTATATTGCGAGTACGGATTTCAGGTCTGTCACATATCTACTGTCTATTTACCGCATTAGTCAGTTCAGTGATGTGAATAGAGGGGGTATACTGAGTGAGCAGTAGCTCACAGGTTATTAGTAATCCATAAAAGTCTAACTGTTAATATCAGAATATTACCTATAATATTTTATTAATTTATTTATAGTTTAAATACAAAGTTGTAGCTTGTACAATTTCAGTATAGGGATAATATTGAAAATGACATTTTGAACATTGGAGGTAATTCTGTCCCTAAAAAATCCCTATTTTTATTACTTTTTGGGTATTTGCCAATAAACAAATATTGAACTTTGAAACCATCATTTTTCTATCCTTACTTTACAATTTTACAAAAATTACAAAAATTTCAGTGGCCTCGGTGGCCAAGTGGTTAAGGTAGTTCGTCTACTATTGATCATGTGATCTGTCAACACTGAGATTGCGGGTCTGATTC
This sequence comes from Limnoperna fortunei, assembly GCA_944474755.1. Classification (NCBI taxonomy): domain Eukaryota; kingdom Metazoa; phylum Mollusca; class Bivalvia; order Mytilida; family Modiolidae; genus Limnoperna; species Limnoperna fortunei. The sequence goes on from OX104113.1 coordinate 49,074,449, forward strand.
TCACTGCGGGCAGGGTGTACTCGACTCCAATCTTAATTGACAAGGATTGCCAGTTTTCCTACCGCAGGTCGGGGGTTTTATTCGGGTACTCCGGCTTTCTCCCCAAATAAAAACTGGACACCATAGCTGAAAAATTGCAGATAATTTCAGGGGCCTTGGTGGCAAAGTGGTTAAGTAGTTCATCTACACATGGTCTGTCCACACTTAGATTGAGGGTTTGATTCCCACTGCAGACAGAATGTACTAGAAATCATTATTGACAAGGATTGCCAGTTGTCCTACCCCAGGTAAGGGGTTTTCTCTGGCTACTGGGCTTCCTCCTCCAATAAAAACTGAACACCATTCAAACAAACAAAAAACCAGAAAATTTCAAAATGATAAGATATTGTTAATCAATTATTAAAGAGGTTTGAAATTTTGTTCTTGTGCAGTCTATTAAAAATTTGACATTTCTGTGCCCAAACACTCAGAAATAAACAAAAAAAATTTCATTTTTTAATTTGAATTATGATAACTTGTGTAAAATTAAAAAATATTGCAAGGAAATTCATTGACTAATTGTTTTAGTGTATTGTACATGTAAGTTTTCTGAACCCCCATAAAATACTTCTAAGAGGTAAAAAAGTTATTTAACTTTTATAACATTTTGTACATTCCAAATATAATTATAAAAAAAATAATTTTGCAGGTTGTGGGCTGAATTTCCATAAACGTTGTGCCTTTAAGATTCCCAATAATTGCTCATACGATCGTCAGAGAAGACCATCATCCAGTAGTATTGCTTATCCTAACCCAGTGAGAGAAAAGTGTGACTCGCTGGCTGTGGAAGGAACAGCACAGGTAGAATCGGGAATACCATACGTAAGATATCCATATTACACTCTTGGCTGTTGTGACTCGTTGTAATGTGGATATCACTTTTATTTCAACACATTCTAAAATTAGCGTTTGGTTTCATTTTGCAAGTATGTGATGTTGAAAAATAGCATGTAACAGATTATATCTTGATTTCTTGCTGAGCTGAAATGGCAAACTATTGTTAGGAAAAATTTTTGCTTCTTAATGTTGAATATGTTAAATTGTTATTAGCTCACCTGACCTGAAGGGTCATGTGAGCTATTGCCATCACTTGGCATCGTCGTTAACTTTTCTTTTAAAATCTTCTCCAAAACCACTGAGGGGATTGCTTTGAAACTTTGCACACATCATCAGTAATATGTCCTTTACCAAGTTTGCACAAATCATGGCCTCAGACCAACCAACATGGCCACCATGGCTAAAAATAGAACAGGGTTGTCAAAATACAGTTTTTGGCTTGTAGTTAAAAAAGTCTAACAGATACAGGAAAACCGAAGAGACCATTCTTCTTCAGCATTAAAAGCTCTATAAAACACTTCATTGGGTCAAAGTTGTATGACGACTCCTTGTAGGGGTTATTGCCCTTTAATTGTCGAAATTGATGATTTTTGCCATTTTTACCTCAAAATCATGAAAATTATTAGAACTAGAGAAAAAGTTAGCATTGCTTAATTGTTCTGCTCTATGAGGGCTATGAAAATGACTTAGGGTCAAAATTGTCTGATGAATGGTTTAGGAATTATTCTCCTTGAACATTTTTTTAATCAGTTTTAATTGATTTTAAAGAAATATCTTCTCCTTTTTAACCAATGAAAGGACTGCTTTGAAACATTGCACGCATCATCTTTGGATCTCCTCTACCAAAATTGTGCAAATCATGACAGCTGACTACCTACATAGCTACGTTGGGCTTAAAATAGAAAAAGGGGTGGGGGTCAAGACAGTTCTTGGCTGATAGTTAAAATTATAACAGGTACAGCAAATTTGAAGTGAACCTCCCTTCTCCCTCTAAGCATAAAATATTAATGACTTTTGCAGAAGTGTTGGGCAATTCCTTATAGGAAAGAAAAGGGTTTCAGGTTCATGTGAGAGATACAGGCTTCTGGGAGCCTCTAGTTATAATTAATATCCCAGCACAGCCTTTAATATAGAGTTTGTTCCTAGGTTTACATAGTACAGATTAAACAATTATATGAAGGTTTACAGTTGCAAATTAAACTTTTTTGCAAGGCTGTCATTTCATTAAATGAAGAAATACTTATTCTAATATAATGTCCTTTATACGCTTTGAGAACACATAAGGGTTCTAATTAGCATAGAGCATGGTATGACGTTACAATTAGAATTCCGATGTCATATACGCTCAACTAGAAAATTTCAAACTGGAACTATTTTTTGCTAAAAATTTAATAAATATATGTTTATGTCAATATTTATTTTTTGCTTAAACATGCTGTTTAGGGCAATATCTTATTAGTTTCAAAAAACAATATTACCATTTAAAGCGTCCTCTTAGAGCCGTTTTGAAATTTGAAAACATTAGTTAGACATATTACAATCGAAATAGATTATTGCAATTGTGTTCTATGCGATTTAAAACATGGTCAGACCTTATATTTGTCTTCATTTTATACCTCGTTATCGCTCGGTATAAAATATTGACAAATATAAGGTCTGACCATGTTCCAATTTGCATAGAGCCCGCTAGCAATAATCTATTTCTTAAACAATCATAATGTCAATGTAAACTGTAAATTAGACTTGAAAGTAATTTTGACTATAAGTCTCATTGTGTTCACTTTAGACTCTTGATGTTCAGGTATTTTACAAGATACTCCAGCTTCCTCCCCAATAAACACTTGAATCCATGAAACAGCTGAAAAATGGGCATTTAACCCCATTGGAACAAAACCATATAATAATGACCCATAGTCTGGAAAATTATGGTATTCATGAATTATCTGTAGGATTTTGAATGAGATTGATTTATTCTTCTAAACCTAATCTCTGAATTTTGAATCAAAATAAATTATTCTTTAAATACTTATCCAGTGACTTTTTTTGTGAAATATGACATACTTAATTACCATTTTCATGATTAAAAAAGGCTAAGAAATTTATTACTGTTGTTTTAAACTTTTTTTTATCGAATAAAAGTTGCTCAACTCCTCGTTATTTGATTGGTTTGTTTGCAAGATTAAGGTTTTTACATTTTTTTTTAATTTGAGTCATTTGAACAAGATCAATTCTTAAAGATAATGTGAAAGTACAGTAGATATATAATAGATATATAACAGAACAACAACTGTATCAAAGTTCTATAAGTGAATGAAAAAATGGGAGCAATATGTTCAGGTAGATACATCAGGTAAGATATACATTAAATCCTATGTTCCCTTTTCTGTGTTGTATCTTTGTTGTGAGCAGGATCTATTTTATCGGCATTTTCTTTGAGTATCATTCTTTTTATGTTGTGTTAATTATTGAGTATTCTGTTATTATCAGTATTTGGTACTTATTTATAAGTCTGTAGTTCCTGCTAGAGTTTAATTTGTTACGAAATCTTATGTATTCCTTTAATTGTGTAAAAAACTATTTTTTCGTTGTTTACGAAACAATTTCTATATTACGGATTCATTATTTTGTGGTTTTATCATAACTTAGCAACTGAGAACTGCAATTTAAGATTTTCCAATTTCTTTAAATTTCATGAAAACTGATTTTCATGAAAACTGTAAGCATACAAATTGTGATAAGTCCACAGTAAGGACATATGTACACAGATAAAATAACCCTATAGATACGAGGGTGGATATAATTGTTAGCCTTTTAATTTTAATGTTTTCCTTTCAAATTTACATAGTAATATCAATATAAGCTTAAATAAGATTTTCACACATTTCATCATAATCATGTTACTTCCAAGCACCCTCACAGTGACGCTTTTCTCTAGTTTTGACATCACTTGAATGTCATATAATTGTAGATTTTCAAATAGAAAGTTTCAGAGGTTGCAAAATATAAATTGGTTTGAAATTTGTGTTAGCTCACCAGGACCAAAAGGTCCATGTTAACTTGTTCAAACATCTTTCCACTGAAACCACCTGGCCAACTTTTTATTTAAACACAGTCATTCTTATTAGGGCACCTAGTTTCAAATTTGCACCTAGGGTGTTGATCAAGGGACAAAGATGGCCTCTGTTACTACGGTCAACACACACTTTTGGTCAGTATTCTAAAATAGAGAAAACTGTTACCTCCAATTGATCAGCACATTAAGCTCTACAAAAGTTCCCATAAGTCTGAAATTGTGTATTGACTTCCTGTAGGAGTTATTGCCCTTAACAATATCTGACAAAATTTTCAGTATTTACAATATAATTCGAAAGTTATATGAGCTGAATTGACAATGGAAATTGCCAAGTTATGATCAGCAAGTTATACAAAACACATAATTGGTCCTTATTTGTCAGACCACTACTTATCAGAGTTATTGCCTTTAAGTGACCATTTTTAATAAAATTTTCAGTTATTGTCCTGTAAGGGACTGACCATTTAACTTGCAGAGGGGGAGGGGGGTGTGGAGTAGGGGGGCCTTGCTTTTTTCCTAAAAAAGTATTTTGAAAATGATTTTTGATGAAAAAAACTTTTTGGAAGCAGAGGGTAAGAAAAAAAATATTCTGAAGAAGGATTTCTGCTATATAAAATAATGTTAATGATGAAAAAAAATATTCTGTCACGACGCCTTCAAAAAATAAATAAAAAATTTTCTAACCAAAACAAAAAACCAAGGCCTCCCCCCCCCCTTTCAAGTTAAATGGTCTGTCCCTAACATAAAAACTATAATAGCTAGAGTGAATATGTAAAAATGCATAATAATCAGCCATCAAATTTCATGTATTGCACTCTTAATTATTGCTAATAGACCAATTGTAATTCATATTAAATATTCAGGCGAGAAGGAATACTTTCTAAATGTTATCTGTACATTAATCAATTTGTGTGGTCATTGCATCATCCTTATAAATATTTTGGGGGAATATGATATATGGGCTGCATGAATTTTGGACGGAGGCAATGAACTTAAAAACAATACACACTTTTCCCACTCATCTGAAAATGCAGGGAAAACCAAAGTATTCTGTGACTGTAGAGTGTAATAATCATATACAGAATTATATTATATGATGTGTTTTATTACCTACTGCAACTTGACTCCCACTTTTTTTACAAGAATTGTCAGGTTTCCTGTCTCGGGTCTGGATTTTAACCAGTTGCTAATGCTTCCTACCCTGATTAAAATAGGATTCCATGATATAGCTGAAAAGTGGTATTAATTCTCATTCAGACAAATAATATATAAAGTCTTCTCACTAAATTTCTCATTAATTTGTATAGTCAGCTCAATGATTCTTTTTGCCTGAGAAGAAGTCTATGCCTGAAATTACTCCAAAATTTTCATGGTGACGAGCCATTTTGACAATTGTTTTTATTTTCAATAAAATAAAGGTAATCTAAAATTTAAACTTTCTTGGTAATGATAATGACCTTTGAAAATGGTTATTGCAGTATTGTAAAAATACATGTACTTGTACACCGTTAGGTCTTGATTTAAGTATTTATTTGAGAACACGTCAGTGTATATTTTTAGCTCACCTGACCCGAAGGGGCATGTGAGCTATTGCCATCACTTGGCGTCCGTCGTCGTCCGTCGGCGGCGGCGGCGGCGTCGTCGTCGTCGTTAACTTTTCTTCAAAAATCTTCTCCTCCAAAACCACTGAAGGGATTGCTTTGAAACTTTGCACACATCATCAGTAAAATGTCCTCTACCAAGTTTGCTCAAATCATGGCCTCAGACCAACCAACATGGCCGCCATGGCTAAAAATAGAACAGGGCGGTCAAAATACAGTTTTTTGCTTATAGTTCAAAAAGTATAACAGATATAGGAAAACCGAACAGACCTTCCTTCTTCAGCATCTAAAGCTCTACAAAACACTCCATTGGGTCAAAGTTGTATGATGACTCCTTGTAGGAGTTATTGCCCTTTAATTGTCAAAATTGATGATTTTTGCCATTTTTGCCTCAAAATCTTGAAAATTATTAGAACTAGAGAAAAAGTTAGCATTGCTTAATTGTTCTGCTCTATGAGGGCTACAAAAATGACTTAAAGGTCAAGATTGTCTGATTAACCGTTTAAGAGTTATTACCCTTGAACTGTTTTTTAGCTCACCTGACCCAAAGGGTCATGTGAGCTATTGTTATCACTTTGCGTCCGTCGGCGGCGTCGTCGTCGTCGTCGTCGTCGTCGTCGTCGTCCGCGTCTGTAAACTTTTTACATTTTAATCTTCTTCTCTGAAACCACTTGGCCAATTGAAACCAAACTTGGCCATAATGTTCATTGGATGGACATTAACAAAGTTTGTGTTTTTTATTTTGATTGGTAAACCAATATGGCCGCCACCTCAAGACTTAGTTTAACATAGGACCCTATGGGAAAAAAGTTAAAAAGGGCTTCTTCTCTGAAACCGTTTAACCAATCAAAACAAAACTTACTAGCAATATTGTTTAGATGGTCCTCTATAAAGTTTGTGTTTTAGATGGGAATTGGAAATTCAAAATGGCCGCTACTGCAGGACTTAGTTTAACATAGAACCCTATGGGAAAAAGTTTTAAAAGGCTTCTTCTCTGAAACCGGTTAATCAATGGAAACAAAAACTTACTAGCAATATTGTTTGGATGGTCCTCTATAAAGTTAGTGTTTTTTATGGCAATTGGAAATTCAAAATGGCTGCCACCGCAGGACTTAATTTAACATAGGACCCTATGGGAAAAAGTTTGAAAGGCTTCTTTTCTGAAACCGGCCAACCAATGGAAACAAAACTTACTAGCAATATTGTTTGGATGGTCCTCTATAAAGTTAATGTTTTTTATCCCAATCTGATATTCAAAATGGCCGCCACCGCAGGACTTAGTTTAACATTGGAGCCTATGGGAAAAATGTTAAAAAGGGCTTCTTCTCTGAAACCGGTTAACCAATCAAAACAAAACTTACTAGCAATATTGTTTGGATGGTCCTCTATAAAGTTTGTGTTTTTTATGGCAATTGGAAATTCAAAATGGCTGCCACCGCAGGACTTAATTTAACATAGGACCCTATGGGAAAAAGTTTGAAAGGCTTCTTTTCTGAAACCGACCAACCAATGGAAACAAAACTTACTAGCAATATTGTTTGGATGGTCCTCTATAAAGTTAATGTTTTTTATCTCAATCTGATATTCAAAATGGCCACCACCGCAGGACTTAGTTTAACATTGGACCCTATGGGAAAAATGTTAAAAAGGGCTTCTTCTCTGAAACCGGTTAACCAATCAAAACAAAACTTACTAGCAATATTGTTTGGGTGGTCCTTTATAAAGTTTATGATTTTGATGCCAACTGGAAATTCAAAATGGCCACTACCGCAGGACTTAGTTTAACATAGGACCCTATGGGAAAAAGTTTTTAAAGGCTTCTTCTCTGAAACCGGTTAATCAATGGAAACAAAAACTTACTAGCAATATTGTTTGGATGGTCCTCTATAAAGTTTATGTTTTTTATGGCAATTGGAAATTCAAAATGGCCAACTCCCCCGCAGGACTTAATTTAACATAGGACCCTATGGGCAAATAAAAAAAATCTCTATACAACTGGTTAACCAATGAAACAAAGCTTTCTAGTAATATTGTTTGGATGGTCCTATTTAAAGTTTATTGAAAATTACAGGACTTACTTTAACATCAGGGAAATGCCATCTTGCCTATAAAATCAGGTGAGCGATACAGGCTCTTAAGAGCCTCTGGTTTTAATTGATTTTTTAAAATATTCTCCTCTGAAACAACTGAAAGTACTGCTTTGAAACTTTGTACACATCATCGGTCCAATGTCCTCAACCAAGTTTGCACCAACCATGGCTGCAGATTAACCAACATTCCTAAAAATAGGACGTTTGGGGGGGGGGGGGGGGGGTAAAATACAGTTTTTGGCTTATATTTAAAAAAGTGTAACAGATACAGGAAAACCGAAGAGACATGCCTTCATCTGCATCAAAAGCTCTACAAAACACTCCATTGGGTTGAAGTTGTATGATGACTCCTTATAGGAGTTATTGCCCTTTAATTGTCGAAATTGATTATTTTTGACATTTTTGCCTCAAAATCTTGAAAATTATTAGAACTAGAGAAAAAGTTAGCATTGCTTAATTGTTCTGCTCTATGAGGGCTACAAAAAAGACTTAAGGGTCAAGATTGTCTGATGAACCGTTTAGGAATTATTCTCCTTGAAAATTTTTTTAATCAATTTTACTTAGATTTTAAAAAATCTTCTCCTCTTTAACCAATGAAAGGACTGCTTTGAAACATTGCACACATCATCTTTAGGACATCCTCTACCACCTGACTACCTATATAGCTACGTTGGCTTTAAATAGAAAAAATGAAAAAAGGCGGGGGGGGGGGGGGGGGTGGGGGGGGGGGGGGAGTCTAGAGAGTTTCGACTGATAGTTAAAAAAGTACAACAGGTACAGCAAATTTGAAGTGAACTTCCCTTCTCCCTCTAAGCATCAAAAGCTCCTCCTTATAGGAGTTATTTCCCTTAAAAGGTCGAAATTAATGATTTTTGCAGAAGTGTTGGGCAATTCCTTATAGCAAAGAAAAGCTGGATAAAAAAAGGGTTGTTTGGTTTCAGGTTCAGGTGAGCGATACAGGCTCCTGGGAGCCTCTAGTTAATATTTGTTTTTTGGCAGTATACATGTATCATTGGACATTCTCTATTCAGATTTGTATTTTTGGTACTATTAGTTGTGATTTCTCGTAAAGATTTGTTTTTTTGGCAGTATACACGTACATGATATAAGTAGTAATTCTCTTGCTGGGTTTCTTCTAAAGCTTTGTATTTTGACAGTATTCTTGTTATCTTGGTCATTATTTTGCAGTCTTTAACGTTTTTGTATTTGGCAGCATCCATGTAGCAACGCAGTCAATATTGGACACACCCACTATGGGTTTTCATTGCTACATTTTTGATTCGTTTCGGTAAAATTAACTATTTACAAACATAACTGATCTTTAACAGAAATGTTAATTAAAATTAAATACAACAATTTTTGTCTTGCCTTTCGTCGCTGGAGGAGAGACATATGTACAGGAATCCGGTGGCGGCGTAAACACTTGACATCTTGCTTCATATATTTGTAAGCCGAAGCCCTAGGTCCATCAAATTTGGTCAAGAGGTAGCTTATGATGAGTACTTGCCAGTCAGTCACCTGTCACCTGACCTTGACCTCAATTTCAAGGTCCAGTGACTATGTTAAAGTTTTTTGGGTTACGACTGTTCCTCTGTAACTACGCATGGTAGGATGACAATATTTGGTGTATAGGTTGCTGATGACTAGTACATGACTGTCTGGTAGGTGTCACCTGACCTTGACCTCAATTTCACGGTCCAGCGACTACGTTAAAGTTTCTGGGTTACGACAGTTTCTATGTAACTATGCATGGTAGGATGACAATATTTGTTATATAAGTTGCTGATGAATAGTACATGACTGTCTGGTAGGTGTCACCTGACCTTGACCTCAATTTCACAGTCCAGCGACTACGTTAAAGTTTTTGTATTAGGACAGTTCCTCTGTAACTATGCATGGTATGGTGACAATATTTAGTATACAGGCAGCTGCTGATATTTAATGCTATTTACGTAATGCTTATGACGAAATTTATTTTCGTTACTGATGCGGAATGCAGGCGAGACGTTTTTCTGTGTCTACACTTGTTATCTTTACATGGACATTTCAAGCTGTCATAAATTTTTAGTAACACCTGATTAATTCTTCTCTTCCTGTCAAAGGTCAATGATTTTCACCTCTCAACCCCAGTAAAAGCTTTACACTAAGGTAAATGGATAAAAAATGTGGCACAAAACCTTCAAGCAAACAAACCAATCTTACCCCATAAAAGGCTATGATGAGGAAAACAATGAAGATTAAAGTAATTGTTTAAATTTTTAACTTCTTTGACCTTTAGTATTGGGGCCTTGTCAGCCTAGTGGTTAAGGTATTTCGTCTTTTATTGATCAAGTGGTCTGTCAACAATGAGGTTGTGGGTTCGAGTCTAACTGCGGGCATGGTGTACTTGACTCCAATCTCAATTGACAAGGATTTCCAGTTCCTACCGCAGGTCGGGGATTTTCTCAGGGTACTCCGGCTTCCTCCCCCAATAAAAACTGGACGCCATGATATAGCTGAAAAATTGCTGAAAGTGGTGGTAAACACCAAACAACCAACCAACCTTCAGTATAATTGTAGCTTTAAAAAAACAAGAGACCATTAAAAATGGAATTTCAGTATAAAGATCATGAATAGTATAATAATATAGGTCCATTATGATGTAGAGAAAACAATTTTTTGCTTTTTATTTAAAAAAAATTCTAATATATGGTACATAGATGTTTTTAAACAAACATATATACCTATAATCTTATTTCTTTTTAAATTTGTGCACCACATTTTCCATACCCCTATTAATGTAATAAATGTATGGTCTCCCTGAAGTGCATTTTGCACCACTTTTAACAACCGTTTTTACAATCCTGTTAACAGTATTTACTTTTTTATGCAAGAGACTGCAATTTTGTAGGAAATAAAGTGACGCAGATCATATATATTTCATATAAAATTCATCTTAACTTGCTTATGAGAGAGAACACCAGGAGCCATTAATCTTGCAATTTTTTTATGAGCTTTATCGATTGTTGCAAGGCTATTTGAGACAATGGGTTCCCAGAAATTGACGCCAGTAATAACTTAATAACTGTCTCATAATTATAAGAAGTTTACAAATAAGGGTGTAGACGGTAATGAAACTCAATGATAGCATCAGCCTTAAAATGGTTGTTGAGGGTAAGATTGATGAAACGTTAAATCAAGAACTAATTAGAGGTAGTTTAAGGAGAATTGGTTTTTACTGTTGCAATTAAAGTAACATCCTGTCTTCTAATGCAATTAATATTTACATGTATGTACTTCAGTTTTATATTCTGCTAGATTTACTCAGTTTAGTTGACAAGGTTTACATGTAAGTTGAGGTTATTGGAGGAGCCTCTGTGGTTAAGTGGTTAAGGTAGTTGGAACCTCTGTGGCTGAGTGGTTAAGGTAGTTAGTCATCTACAGTATTATCAATTTCCTATCAACATTAAGGTTGCAGGTTCAAGCATTATTTTGGGCGAGGTGTGCTTGACTATGACTTGTCTGGTAATGCTCACCTTTGTGATTGAGGTCAGAATACATGTCCTTGTTACACTTCAGTGAACAATTTTTTCAGTAAACTTGTAAAACTAATTTAAATTATAGAATTTTCACATATTGTTTCTGGCAATTTGCCATGTATTTTTTCATTATTTAACAATGCCGAATCTATTGAGATATGTATTCATTGATTTAGACAGAGTTGTAACACGTTTTTTCCTTGAAGATGCAATAAAACATGTTTACTTTAATCAAAGATATTCACAGGATACTTTTTAATACAGAAATTTCAATATTTGAACTTGGAGGTGGGGGGGAAGAGATCCTGAAAAAAAAGTTTGAAGCCATGTTTTATGGTAGTATTGACAATATTCTAATCTTTCCATAACCCAGTTATCTTTAAGGTTTTGAAATGGGATTTGTGATACAGATGGCAGAAATCAATTTTGTGGTTTAGTTTTCAGGATAATTAATCTTACACATTGGCAGTCAACTTACATCTTTATAATGAAGGTCATTAGGTGGTTTTGTGTAATCTGTTCATCAAGGATTCCTAATTAAACAAAAATTGGACCTCCTGTATCAGAACTTTAAACTCTATTCTGTAGCTTAGCTGGATAAATGTTGATGAACGAAAATCAATGAAGTGATATTAAGTGGTTCTGTTACGGAGGGTTTGAAATTGATCATGTAAATTGTCAGCGTATTAGATCATATACTTGTCACCTGTTCATTGAAATTGACACCATTTCTGTATTGTTCATTACTTCTGCTGAGGGAGAAACATGAAATATAACAATGTCATATATTTATCATGTGACCAGTTATTTATAGTTTTCTTTAATATAGTTCATATTCTGGTCATTTGAAAGAAATTGAGTGTGCAAGTGCAATATAGGCAGTGTCAAGATTGTCTTCTTAAATGTTAAAAGTTAGACCAAGAAGTCCAAATAGTCCATTTAGTAAATTGTTTTAAATTCTAAGATTTGAATAGGTTCATTAACGGTATGGGGGCCTCGGTGGCCGAGTGGTCAAGGTAGTTCGTCTACCATTTATCACGTGGCCTGTCAACAATGAGATTGCGGGTTCGATTCTCACTGCAGGCAGGGTGTAATCAACTCCAATCTTAATTGACAAGGATTGCCAGTTTTCCTACTGCAGGTCGGGGGTTCTCTCCTGGTACTCCGGCTTCCTCCCCCAATAAAAACTGGACGCCATGAAATAGCTGAAAAATTGATGAAAGTGGCGTTAAAACACCATTCAAACAAACAAACAAATTAACGGTATGCTGGCAGTTTGATACACTGTGATGCAGGTTCTTTAATTTTAGAAAAGCATTGGCATTCTGGAGGCAAGTGTTAGCTATTGATAATTGTACCAACAAAATACTTCCTTCATGTACAAAAGTAAATTAAAAAAACATAAATGTACTACTACACATGTATATGGATCAAAAACTTCCTTTACAAAATCTCTACTGCTATACATCTAGGTGTATCGCGAACTTCCTAATAGTATTATCAGTTGGGTGGACTGAATGTTGAAAATATGTTAAACTTGTTCTTGTCGTGAATATAGCTGAAATACTGCTGCAAAATACATCCGATTAAACAATTAAATGGAACTGGTTCCTCGGACGAGTTTAATCTGATGGGACAGGAGTGATCATATTTTTTATATTCACCCACCCAATTGAATGTTCTGTACATTACATTTATATAGAACACAATTCCTTTTTTTGAAATGTTTATGGTTAAACCTAATTACTATGAATGACACATGAATATCAGAAACAACAATAGTTTTGTCAGGAAAGCACCTGAGACTAAATAATAAACGAATGTGATTTACAGGGATTTCTACAAAAATCCCTAGCGGTACCTGGTTAGTGAATAAAATTTTTCTCTTACATAGAAAACCTTACTGATATGTGCTTTGGATTTTAAAACACGTTGAATTTAGAAATTTGATAATATCACACAGTAAATAAATAGCTAAAAAATGATTAAAAAATTTGTTACACATATGAAAAAATATGAATTAATATTTTATTGCAAAGAGTGCTGTTGCAAACTTAATTGTTCATTAAGTTTAGATTGTAAAAATTTGATTGGAGCTACGAAGAGAAATGATCTGTCAGCAAATAAATTCTTTTACTTTGTTTTTTTGTTTACCATGTATTAAGTTTAAATATAAAGTTGGCTGTGGTTTCTATAGCAGTTAGCCTTTGCATATTGACTGATATATATTCAGGGTATCTCATACCTTACCTGACCGATGTATTTTAAGTATTTAATATTTCCTAGAAACTGTAGGTAAATTGACACGAGGATTGATAAACACAATAAGATTTTTTTGTCATCTTTGAAATGTTAGATATTGTTTGACATTTATGTCAGGAAAGGTTGAATGTGAAAATGTCATAAAAATCAATTTCATGTACATGTTATATAAGTTTGTAATAGTAGCATTTCTTGGCCCACTTCTTGATATAGTGAAAGTAAAAAATTGGCAAAAGAAAATTGACTTATCCCATAGATCAGTTACATGAAAATGATGTTTTAAATGTTCTTTATAAATATAGATAATATGTAGGAGTTATAATTGGGTCATTCAGGGGTCTGAAGTTAAATGTGGCGGAAGAAAAAACTAAATTCATTTGGCTAAGCGGAAGATAGATTAAAATCCTTCGATATATGCAGGTTTCCTTGTTTGTCATTTGTAATGTGATTTGAAATGAACATAAGGCCAAATATATGATATTAATATCAATCATCTCATAGTACCCAGCATAAAATATGACAAATATTTAAGGAATATTCAAATTTCTTAATAGGTTATACAAAATAACAATGTTAGTGCCTAATAAACCGCAAAGCGCTTTATAAATAGTGTATACAGACTCAAACCAGGTTATAAAGTATAACCTGTTGAAAAATGTAAAATATTCTTCATATTTTAATTTTAATGATACTACTTGACAATTTAACAGTAAAAACAGCGATGACTTCGTGGAACATTTTGGATTTTAATGGAGTAAAAATAGATCATGTGACCAGCTCAAGTTATATTATATAATATGGGATGCTACATTTAATTGGACATCGTTTTAGGGCGAGAAACCATAGTGATATTCTATTGCATCTATTTCCCTATGACCTTATCATAATGCTTGGCACGATATAGTAACTCAAACTTACCAGGAGTTAACCTGAATTTTGCACTGACATCATTATGCTTGACTTAATTAGGATTTGTCTGTTTTAAGGTTATTCTACATTGTAAGAAAATTTTCAGGAATATCCTGTTATTCAGTGGATATTTTGGGAGGAAGCAGTAGTAGGTCTTTAGATCTCTCAACCTTCAGCAAAAAAACTGGTGATATTATGTTGAAAAGTTTAAGGGAGCATATAACAGTTTTTTGTGTAACATTGGGTTGTTTTTGGCAAGTTACTAGTATCTAAGTTTTATAAAATAAACACTATAAATGTTGCTTAAATGTCAGGACATTAAGATCATTTTATGAACCACATCATCCTACAACAAATTTTTTTTTATCACATATTTCATGAGGTTGAATTTTTTGTTTGGAATTAATAAAATAAATGATAAACACATTTTTTACTTCAGGAAAATCTAGCTATTACAGTCGATGATCATTAAAAAGCAAATGTAAAAATGCTATATTTTTATATGAAAATTGTTATTTTTACTGTAGGCACTTATGGTGTCAGGGCAGCCATCATTGTCCTTAAGCCTTGGTGGGGAAGCACGCAGTAATCGATCCAAGTCATGGAGTGGTCGACCAATATGGATGGAACGGGAAGTTCTAGGCAGAATCAAAGTGCCTCACACTTTTGTCGTGCATAACTACACTCGACCAACGATCTGCCAGTGGTGCAGAAAACTTTTAAAGGGCCTATTTAGACAGGGTGTACAATGTAAAGGTAATTATGTCTTTATAATTTGTTGAGCTACCTTTTAATTAGACAATGATCCTTTGAATGATAACCTGTCTTGCTGTTGTGGTCATTAGTTTTTTAGTCTTTTTAAAATAATTTTTTTGCAGATATGCTACAATTCGTATTCACATGTATAAAGTGCACTACATTCTTGGCCTTGCATTTTCAACATGTCCACTGTAGATGTTGGCACAGAGTGATAACAAATTAGTTGTTACAGTAGTGAACATTGGCTGGTTGCCAAATGTGGATTAGGGGAAAAGCAATGCTCAACATGTTGAGGGAAAAAAAGCAGTGCCCAAGGTTGTTAAGGGGAAAAGACAATATAAAATGTGGATGAGGGCAAGATGCATTGCACAACTTAGATGAAGGGAAAAAGCAGTGCTCAATGTGGATGGCTGGAAAAAGCAGTGTCCAATCATCATACCTTCAATCAATTTAATTTAAAAACTGTATTTAAGTCATATTGTTGTCACGTGACTTTTTTGTTCAAAATGAAAGGGAAATGTCCCAATGTAAGGGTATTGATGGAAATGAGCATAGAAATGGACTTAAATCATCTTGATTGAAGGTATGGAGCAATTTAAAGAAGCGATTTATGTGTCTTATGGAGAGCTCTCTGACATCCCACGCAAAGAAAAAAAGAAAAAAAAGCGTTGGATAGGAGAGGATTCTGGGACTAGAAAAACATGGATGACTGGAAAAAGCAGAGCCCAATGTGGACGGCTGGAAAAAGCAGTGTCTTACATGGATGGCTGGAAAAAGCTGGCCCAACATGGATTGTTTTAAAAAGCAGTGCCCAACATGGATGGCTGGAAAAAGCAGTGCCCAACATAGATGGCTGGAAAAAGCAGTGCCCACCATGTACGAAGGAAAAAAACAGTGCCCAACATGGATGGGTGGAAAAAGCAGTGCCCACCATGTACAAAGGAAAAAAACAGTGCCCAACATGGATGGGTGGAAAAAGCAGTGCTCAACATGGCTGAAAAAAGCAGTGCCCAACATAGATGGCTGGAAAAAGCAGTGCCCAACATGGATGGCTGGAAAAAACATTGCCCAGCATGGATGGCTGGAAAAAGCGCTGCCCAACATGGATGCCTGGAAAAAGCAGTGCCCAACATGGATGCCTGGAAAAAGCAGTGCCCAACATGGATGGCTGGAAAAAGCAGTGCCCAACATGGATGGCTGGAAAAAACAGTGCCCAGCATGGATGGCTGGAAAAAGCACTGCCCAACATGGATGCCTGGAAAAAGCAGTGCCCAGCATGGATGGCTGGAAAAGGTAGTGCCCAACATGGATGCCTGGAAAAAGCATTGTCCACCTGAGCTCCAGTGGATAAATTTACATTGCATTTATCAGACATGTATGTAAATGATAATTGGTCTGACACCAGTGTACAGTTGTATTTGATGCCCAAACAAAGATCTGTTCATGCCATACTTAAACACACATTTTGACTGTAGCTCATCTGCATATTGTTCATGGATTCCTAATGTTTCAGTGCTGTACCTAAATACCTACATCAGGATTATGGTACTCTCTTCTTATTTTGGTTCATATAACATTTTCCCAATGTTAGACTTCACTTTATATAAATATTACATCCATCTTTGTTATAGTAACAAGACTTTTTTACATTATTTTCTGTCAAACCTTTGCCTGGTTGCCTTTGTTTTTTTATACAGAGATATTAATTACTGTTTAAATGGATATCAGAAGCCTTCAGCTATTGTAGCACTTTGATTAAGTATTGTAGATCAAGGACTCATCAAGTGATTACTTGTCTGTACTTTAAGTATTGATCTGGACACATGTTTCTCCATTAGTCAGCATGTAGTTGACCTTAGAAGACAAATTACAGCCCTTTCCATCTAATATGTTCTGCTGTCAGTACTGATCGTCTGCTTTCAGACTATGAAGTGTGATTACAATTTTGGTATTGTTATACACATTATGTTTGAATTCGATTCCTTGACATCATTAATGTTCATTATTTAGACTTTTTTTTTACTTGTATATTGTATGTGTTTATATAGTGTCAGGTGTGCAGAGTGTTTAAATGTTTGAAAAAGACACAAGTTTAAACTTGAAAGAATCTGTTTTCTAAACTTCTTGTGAAAAATGGTAACACCTTACTGATTTTGCTTGACATTCAAATTAGGCTTATTTTGACATAAAATCAATTGAAAGTCATTTCTTCTGTAATTGGTCAGTTTCAGGCTGATAGAACTGAGTACAGATGAGTTCACATGAACTAATTTGTACTCGTTACACGAAGAACACAAGAAACTAGAACATTGTTATGGTAACATAACAACATTCTGTTTAATGTTCTTGTTTTGGGTGCTATGATTGGATGTCAGATATGAAACAAGACTCTGAAATAATATTGAAATTAGTTGGTTTACGGAAGAAATAAGTACTTTTATGCATTTTGTGAGATCCATTGTGATCTTCCACTTGTGAAGGACCTCAAGGACATTTGTTTGCTTCTTCTACTGAGCACCATGCGCAAAAGACATAAAACACTTATTCAGAACCTATTACACTTCACAGACTTAGAAAAGCATTAACCTGTCTTTTTGATCAAAATTTCAAATGATATTACTATTAGCAAAAAACTTTTGCAGTGATTTAATTTATTTTAATTTAAAGCCTTTGAAATTATAATTCTTTCAATAATAATTAATATTCTAATACATTTCTTTAAGATCCTTTTTTTAAAATTTTTTTGAAAATTTAATTTCTAAAGAAGCATGAAACAGCACAAACAGATAAAAAAAATCACTAAAAACAAGAAGAATAACAATTACTGAAAAGAATAGATATGAACACATAAAACATTATTTAAAATGGTAATAAAGATTCCAGCCCTCATCCTTTATTGAAATAGTGATACTTTAAGAACATAAACATGCAGAAACTTATCACACAACCAAAAAACAACAGAACTACACCTGCAAAATACAGAAAACACTAACAAATGACATTTTTGTAACAGCATATCACAGCAAAAACCATTATGTTTAGTCTTTAATGTCATCTTGTAAATCGGGCCTCGGTGGCTGAGTGTCAAGGAGTGTCTACTATTGATCACGTGGTCTGTCAACACTGAGATTGCAGGTTCGATTCTCACAGCAGGCAGGGTGTACTCGAATCCAATCTTAATTGACAAGGATTGCCAGTTTTCCTATCGCAGGTTGTGGGTTTTCTCCGTATACACCAGCTTCCTCACCCAATAAAAACTGGACGCAATGATATATCTGAAAAATTTCTGAAAGTGGCGTTAAACATCATTAAACAAACAAACAATCATCTTGTAATCCTTACTTCACATCAGGTTTTGTCTCGGCACTTCACATTTTGTCTCGGCACTTCACATTTTGTCTCGGCACTTCCTTAACATTGCATAAAAAAATTATGATGTCTAGATGGTTCATTAACTTTAGCCTTTTTTTTATTTATTTCAGATTGTAAATTCAACTGTCATAAGAAGTGTGCTCCTTCAGTCCCAAAAGATTGTGCAGGGGAGTTGCCCAAAGTTGGCTGTAAGTACATTCAGAACTTGTATCTTTTTGTTATTGAAAAGGTATCATTTGTTAAAGATATTGAAAAGATGACATATATAATAGAAGAAGTTAGAAAGTGATTGTTTATTACTACTACTAGTTATACAAAAATTTTGTGTATTTGGGCTACTCTTGTTAATTTAAATCTTTTTTAAACAAAATAATAGATATAATTTGTAAAAACATAAAAGACATTTGTAGGAGTGTGGCATTGGATTATATTTAAATTTCATTAAAAAAATTGTTATTCACTTACCTGAATCTGATATTTCAATGAAAGGACTTAATAAAATATCAGATTTATTCTCAATCTGATATTACATGACAGTATGCATCCTCCATGATTTGTTTTAAGTCTATTTGGAAGTAACATTACAACTGATCCAAGTTATGACATCATATTTCAGTATTTGATTTTAGACTAATATATTATTTCAAACAATGAATGTAGACATTTTATGACCAACATGTGATTCATCCTTGGTTCTACAATAATACAAAAATATTTCATTTTTATGTTGGAATTAAGAACAATATTTCTGATTTCGAGTATCAGTTTAGTACATATTTTTGCCATTTTATTAGTTTTCATTAAAAAGCCTCAGTTGCCATATGCACTGGGTAGTTGGTCTCATTTGTCTATACAAATTCACAGGGGCCTCAGTGGCCGAGTGGTCAAGGTAGTTCGTCTACTATTGATCACATGGTCTGTCAACACTGAGATTGCGGGTTCAATTCTCACTGCGGGCAGGGTGTACTCTACTTCAATCTTAATTGACAAGGATTGCCAGTTTTCCTACCGCAGGTCGGGGTTTCCTCCGGGTACTCCAGCTTCCTCCCCCAACAAAAACTGGATGCCATGATATAGCTGAAAAATTGCTGAAAGTGGCGTTAAACACCACCAAACAAACAAACAATATACAAATTCACAGTACAAAACATTGGGGTGAGTTCCCATCTACCTTCTTTGTCTACAAAAAAAGATGGAACACAAAATATATATGACTTTTTTCTGTTTGTTTACCTGTTCAGGGAGTCAAAAGATATTTAACATCACACATTTTCACTACATTAATTCAACTTTTTCTGACTTAACTTCTAACATATATGGTATATTGTCTCGCCTGCGACGAAAGTCGCTGGAGGCGAGACATATGTATGGGAATCCGGCAGCGGCGGCGGCGTAAACACTTGACATCTTGCTTCATATCTTTGTAAGCCCAAGCCCTAGGTCCATCAAATTTGGTCCAGAGGCAGCTTATGATGAGTACTTGCCAGTCAGTCACCTGTCACCTGACCTTGACCTCAATTTCATGGTCCAGCGACTACGTTAAAGTTTTTGGGCTACGACAGTTCCTCTGTAACTACGCATGGTAGGATGACAATATTTGGTGTATAGGTTGCTGATGACTAGTACATGACTGTCTGGTAGGTGTCACCTGACCTTGACCTCAATTTCACGGTCCAGCGACTACGTTAAAGTTTTTGGGTTATGACAGTTCCTCTGTAACTACGCATGGTAGGATGACAATATTTGGTGTATAGGTTGCTGATGACTAGTACATGACTGTCTGGTAGGTGTCACCTGACCTTGACCTCAATTTCACGGTCCAGCGACTACGTTAAAGTTTTTGGGTTATGACAGTTCCTCTGTAACTACACATGGTAGGATGACAATATTTGGTGTATAGGTTGCTGATGACAAGTACATGACTGTCTGGTAGGTGTCACCTGACCTTGACCTCAATTTCACGGTCCAGCGACTACGTTAAAGTTTTTGGGTTACGATAGTTCCTCTGTAAATACGCATGGTAGGATGACAATATTTGGTATATAGGTTGCTGATGAATAGTACATGACTGTCTGGTAGGTTCCACCTGACCTTGACCTCAATTTCACGGTCCAGCGACTACGTTAAAGTTTTTGGGTTACTGCTGTTCCCCTGTAACTATGCAGGGTATGGTGACAATATTTTGTATACAGGCCGATGCTGATATTTAATGCTATTTACGTAATGCTTATAACGAAATTTTATTTTCGTTACTGATGCGGAATGCAGGCGAGACGTTTTTCTGTGTCCACACTTGTTTAGTGTATTCATTTGAAATTGTATCTTTTATCCAAAATCACTTTGAAATGTTTGTATGGTAAGTATTTTAAACTGAACATTATAAATGAAATTCCTTGTATCACCTGACTTGATGGAATGATGTTCTTAAAGACTCCAAGAAATCAAATTTGAACATGTATCAAATAAAAAACAATAAAGTACGAATAATAATATATTTTTATGAACAGTGAAATGAAAAATTTCTAAATGAGTCATTCATTTCCAGATGTGTCATGACAGGAAAATTTTTCAATATCCAAGGTTAGCAATCAGTCCATTCTATGAACTTTTGACATGTAACAACGTTACATTATCCTATGTTCAGAACATCAGTAGCAGGTGTTTCATTGCAAAATTATGTGTTTTAAATAATAATATAGCATGCTGCTACACTTGAATCTAATTTACTTGTAAAATTTCCCTTATGCTTAGTGACAGCATTGGTAGTTAGCGTCCGTTACCTGAGAATATGAATTAATGAGTTTTCATAAAAATGAGAAATTTCTACTTGTCATCAAGGCGTCTGCATAATGTGAGCAAATTTCTTTAGACCATTCTCTGAATATTTTTATCTTTTTCCAAGAAGATTGGAATATGCTTACAATGATGTGGCATGCTCTGAAATGTCAACTTTCTCTTAATAATTTCTAAATAAACATGTATGCGGTCAACCCTACTGATTTATACGGTAGACTCACAATTTTTTGGTATAGCCACTGCCTGCTGATTTCAGGAAATTTCCAACCACTTTCCCAAATGTATTACAGAACTTTTTTGTTATAAAAATTTATTTTCATTTTTTTTATTTGAATGAGCCAACTTCGTTCTTTAAAAAAAATTAGTTCCTGATTATTGAGGCGAAAATATACAAGTATACGAGTGAAACAGAATATCATGAGGTGCTTTTCTTATCAATATACTATCTTTTGTCCAGAATGCACCATTTGCATCCTCTGAAAAAAAAAATTCATTGAACATACATCCCCCCTCCCAAGTCCCCCCTGCTTTGTGTCATATATTATTTTTTATGACATCTAAATTTTTCTATAATTCCAAACAGACTTGTTACTGATTCTGGATACAACCGGACAGTCATCTGAAGTACAGTCAAACTTGCCAAAGTGAATGAACTCATTGCAGTGTTTGATATTGATTAACTTGTTTTAGGTGACAACATGTCAATACAAAAATTCTGTATCACTTTCAGTTTGGAGCATTATTAGGTGCTCCAATTCTTCAAGGGGCCTCGGTGGCCGAGTGGTCAAGGTAGTTTGTCTACTATTGATCACGTGGTCTGTCAACACTGAGATTGCGGGTTCGATTCTCACTGCAGGCAGGGTGTACTCGACTCCAATCTTAATTGACAAGGATTGCCAGTTTTCCTACCGCAGGTCGGGGGTTTTCTCCGGGTACTCCGGCTTCCTCCCCCAATAAAAACTGGACGCCATGATATAGCTGAAAAATTGCTGAAAGTGGCGTTAAACACCATCAAACAAACAAACAAACCAATTCTTCAATTAACAGGTGTTTACAATTCATTACAACAAATAATTAACACTTGGACATTATCTGTAATAAGTAGCTAGACAAACATGTAATTAGATTGGATTGTAGGAGTTAAGTAGTGTTTAAGCACACCTGGCCTAAAAGGCTTCATAAACTGTATTGTCACTTGCCTTTTGTTGTTTTGTTAGCAAATGCCTTTTAATATCTTGGTCTGTTTGGAACCAAACTTTGCAGTAATGGTATTTAGGTTGTTCCTGACAAGATATATCTAATAATTTGTACATTTTCTTCTTAATATTGACCACCCTTAAAAACCAGTGACTGGCGTTTATTGTTTGGCAGTTATAATCTGTTCTGCCATATGACATTAGTTATCAGTTACAGGTCTCGTGGTGGGAAATAAGCTGTAATAGGCCCCAAGATATTATCAAGTAGTACCCTGTATTAGAGTTAGATGTCCAGGCTTATAGAAAAATTTAATGCGCCTTTGAATTTGCCCTTTTTATCTTAGGTATGACCGGTCTATTGATTTGCTGTTTCAAGATTGCATCTGAATGATCTTTGTTTGTTTGAATGTTGTTTAATGCCACTTTCATCAATTTTTCAGCTATATCATGGCATCCAGTTTTTACTGGGGGATGAAGCTTGAGTACCCAGAGAAAACCCCCAACCTTTGGCAGAAAAATTGGCAATCCTTGCTAGTTAAGATTGGAGTCAATTGCACCCTGCCTGCAGTGAGACTCGACAAGCAACCTCAGTGTTGATAGACCACATGATAAATAGTAGATAACTACCTTAACCACTCGGCCACTGGGGCACCGAGTGAATAAGAGAATCAACTAAATAATCTCGGAATTATCAAATAGGCACATAAAAAACATGTATGTTTGAGTCTGACTACGGGCAAAGTGACTCAACTACAATCTTATTGACAAGGATTACCAGTTTTACTACCAAAGGTCGGGTTTTCTCTAGCTACTCCAGCTTGCTCCTCCATGATATAGCTGAAAACTGCTGAAAGTGGCATTTAATAGCTTACAAATAAACAACAAAATCTCTCATTCACTCTATATTTCCTGACACCATTGTCATATTTTTCATAAATGTCAGTTTTTGTCTCATTTTGGAGAAAAGTGATAAGAGCAGTCATCAAAAGGAATATCAATATGCTAATTTGTAGTGTATTTAGTCCAGATATTGAAAGCTTAAATTGTTAGTTTGTTGACCGACTTTGTGCCCTATGTTACCATCGGGATAAATGAGTCAATGAGGACATTGATGTTGATTGTCAGCAATTTCCCAATATAATTAACTGTTGTCTGACTTTTGAAAGCTTACAAAACAAATCAGATTGAATCAGTTTAAGTATAGCTGGTTAAAAAAATTGTAATAAGAAAATAATGCCTTTATATCTGTTAATCAGTTTGAAACTGTAAAAAGACACCTGCATGTATTTGTAGCACTATTCTATTTCAGAGTAGGGCATTGACCTTTGAACTCTTCATGTCAAAATCAATGTGCACCTCATCTCAGTTTTATTAGATTTGAAATTATGTTGCTGAATTATAGTGATGGGGAACAATAATTTTGATGCCCCCATGACGACATGTCTGGGGGTATTAAGTTTTACTCATGTCCATCTGTCTGTACCAATTTCAGTCAAGCTTTTCAGAAACCGTACATGAAATTGGACAGGGTGGTTCAGTATCGCAAGTTGTAAGTCCTAAGCGACTTTCAGACCTGTAAGACTACTACTTCTTGTTTGGGACCTCATTTAGCGGGGGCATCTGTGTCCCATGGACACATTCTTCGATTATTTTTTGTTACGGTTACCTTGATCTATTATCCAGGTAAATATCTGTTCCAAAGGGGTTTCTGCCATGCAGGTTTGATTCAAATGAGAATAATTTGACATTTTTATCTCCACAAAACAGTTAAATTGTATTAAGTGTAATTTTAATTCTGTCAAAAGTGCTAAAAATGTGATCATCAGTGAAGTGAAAATTAGGATTAGTGCACACATGGTGAAAGCCTTAATTGCACAATCATGGTAACAGAGTGAACCTAACCAAACATTAATAGTAAGAGACAGTGAACAACCTATACGCAAGATCATGGTTACAGACGGTTAAAAACCTTATCACCTCCATGTGCTGGAAATCTTCCTGTGTTTAAACATCATCAATATGACCTTTTTTTTTTTGGTGCATTTATTCTGTTGGATATACTACCTCATTATAAATGGCATAGTCTTTTGTTGTCAAGTAAAATTAATTTCTCTTATAGTTTTGACCTACTTTAGAGACAACGTAAGTAACAGTCAAGTAGGTTTCGGTTTTTAGATTACATCTACAGAGTGATCTTAAAGTAAAAAGTAAGGCTTGTTTTTGGTTTTCAATATGGTGGTCCCCTGAAAAACAATTTGACAGCATTTTGACTAAATTTCAGTGACACAAGAACAGAGTATAACTTCAGAAATAGATGGCTCTGTGGACACAAATTACACAGATATACAGGAGGATGAGTTGCCTCTGCAGGAAGAGGATGATGAGGAAAACACTCAGCAAAAACCACCTCTCAGGTAAAAATAGAATCTTCTGGTAGCTCGTTTTGAATGGAAGTTGATTCAGCCCCTAGGTAAAGCACTATTATTTTTTAAATCATGCATAAGGTGACTCATAATCCAAAAAAGTGTTTGAATATTATTTTGTATTTAGAATTTGCTACAATGCGGTAAAATCAATGTCATTCCTAATTCTAATGTTGGTCTTAACAAATAAATTCAAGGGAATGCAATACAAAACTGTCAGACAGGGGAAATAACTCTAGAAGATGCAATTGTATCTTCAAATTCAACCGTACTTCACATTAAACCTGGAAAATGTTTGCTGTTTTTGTCATATGGCAGCTATTCTAGCAATTTTTTCCTATCCATGGTTTTTTTTCATCCTCAATCATTTATAGGGTTTAATTGATTTTTTGAAAAAAACTAATTTTCAAAAACCTATTCTGAAAATTCTTATAAACATGTTTTATTTGCACCACAGCGGTTAATGGATTTTTAATCCTGAAGGGGTCAGAGATGTAAACACTCATCCCCTATTTATTGTAAATGATCTATGTTAATTTAATTTGTGAATTCCAAAATTATTGCATTAATTTATTCTTGCAGTTGTTTTTAAGCTGTGGATACAAATATGAGTACAAAAGGCTAAATTCTCTATCCTACCCAATACTCCATACTTTAATAGTGGCAGTCAAAATTGTATTCCTTGTTTCCATTGATGTATGTTAACTTGTTCCTGTCCTGAATATAGCTGAAATACTGCTCACTGGATGTAAAGCAAACGCCCAATCAGTCAGTCAAATATGACTTAAATTGATGTGATTTTGGTAAATACTTAATTAAAAATACTTTAAGAAGTTTTAAAGCAAGCTCTTATTATTGAGAATCACAGCCTGTCACATTTTACGCAAAAATTTAAAACATTGCACACATTTCTGAATTTATGTAATTTTAGTTTTATCTCCACTTGAGTGTAAGTTGAAAATAATAAATGAAGACTTTATAAATGGACAATCAATTTGTGTTTCAGTCCTACACAAAGTAGTAACATTCCACTGATGAGAATTTATCAGTCTGTCAAACACACCAAACGAACAGGTTCAAAGGTCATGAAGGCAGGATGGATGGTTCACTTTACTCAGAATGATCCAATGGTAAATTAGTTTGGAAACTATTGTGAAATGAATCAGAAAAATCAAGAATGATGTAAACACGATTTACATTTCATGCCAGATTTTGTCATTACATTTTTACTTAAATTATTGTCAGTTTTTTAATCAGTTATATATAAGTTAATGAGAATTGGATAATTACAACTTGTGACCTGCTTGTATGCTTATGTCCATGTAAAACAGTACACTAATGTACAGCTAAAACAGTACACTAATGTACAGCTAAAACAGTACACTAATGTCCAGCTAAAACAGTACACTAATGTCCAGCTAAAACAGTACACTAATGTCCAGCTAAAACAGTACACTTATTATATTTATGGTAAACAGAATTAAAAATTGTTTTCACTCTTAGAATGACAGATTTGTGTGCAGAGGGACATTTTTCCAAAAACTGGGGGTCAAAATTTAATAAACATTACTAAATGATACAGAAAATAAAGGGTCAGGGGCACTTTGAAAGTGTAAAATACCTCCATATGGAAACACTAGTAGAATTATAGACAATTTTTATAATATAAATAAATCATATTAAAACCGGATTACTGATATGCGTACATATAAATAACTTCAACACAAAAACAGTATTATTATTCAGATACAGTAGTCCCCCTCTTATAAGACCACCCCATCTGAGTCGTGAAAGTGGTCTTATAATGGGGGTGGTCTTTCTTGAGGGGATATACACACACTAACACAGGTTTATAGAGCTTGGTCGGTTGATTAATTAGCAACAAGAACTGTGAAGTGATCAAGAATCACACATAATAAATATTTGTATTTTATTTTTCAGTATAAATAAAAATAAAAAGAATTCATGCAGTTTTTATCTGTTTAAAATGTGTAATGATAATATAAGAATTCCAAGTCTTCTTATCAGTGAAAGTTTCTGTTCCTGTTTCATCTGCATAATCATTATTTTTATCACTTTTATTGTCTGCCCAGGTTCCACTTCGTAGTGTATTAAGGTTCCGTTTAGTTTGGAAAAAATCCAGGTTTCTCTCTGTTTCCAGTTTCCCAAGTTTTTGACATCGTTTGTTGTAAATTTTGATTTATGATTATGTTGGTACATTGTACTATTATCTCCTTGTTGAAATTTTCAGTCTTCTTGTACGAAACCCGATTTCCGTAATACCGAAATCAAACTGATCTACAATATCCTACTTGTTTTCCCCTTTAATCCAGCTTAAACATCTTTCTTTTACGCGATTTCGACATTTTGTTTATCGGTCGTTGAACTGTTACCGAACTGGTTTACGACGGTCATACTAAACGCAGAGAAGTAATTAAAAAATGGTTTATTTGATTAAATAAAGGTTTATTATATATAAATATGTTTTATATTGTATACATGAACATAAAGAAGCACATATTTTTACTTAAAATATCATTTAGTTGACAATTTCAAGCAGTTTGACGATGTTTACATACGATGTAATTCTCTTCACTTCTCTGCGTTTAGTAGGACCTGTTTACGATAATAAAACCAAATCACGTTCCATTCGAGAATTCCAAAATAAACATCCGGTCAGTGAAAATGGTCGTTCGTGAGGGGAATTTACGTTGTTGTGTCAAGAAAACGTGGTCGCTGGTCGCGTTTGAGGGGTGGTCGTTCGCGAGAGGTAATTTTACGTTAGAAACACTTAAGCGGGTGGTCGTCGGCGAGGGGATCGTATAAGAGGGGGACTACTGTATATTGAAAAACATGCTAGTGTTGTGTAAGCATTTCTGTAGAAATTATTGTTTTGTTTTTAATTTTAACTCCCTACTTAAAGTAGTTATTTATCTACTGTTGATCACATTCCTGTCAACTCTGAGGTTGCCAGTTTGAGTTTCACTGCCACAATGTAGCTGAAAAATCATTCAAACAAACAAAGAAATATTATAAAACTTTACAGTAAGAGCTTATAATAAATGTACTTTTTATATGTACATTTCAGAGGAAACGATACTATTGGAGATTGGATTCCAAATGCATTACATTATTTCAAAAAGAAGATTCACCCAGATACTACAAGGTAATATTTGTTTTATGTTTCATTTCAATCTTTTAAAAAAGCAGTTTATAAAACTTACAAGCAAACCCTTTGTGTGCAGTCACATTTGGTTATCATTAAGTTCTTGATGAAATTACATACTTGGAATAATGTATAATATTAAATACACTGAAATAAGACTGCACAGTTTCATAAAACATTCTCAAATTGAGATTTTCCTCAAATTTAAATTTTCAAGCTATCTGATGGTCCTTGTTTGATTTGTGGAATTCTGTAAGGTTAAAAAAAATTCTTATGAAACAGTCCCCAGATGTTACTTGCATTGCCTGTAGTCAAGTAGATTATCTCTGTTTATTCTTGTGACATACAGCAGAGAATTATCTGTAATGTCAGATTATACTGCTACACAACTAAACAAATGAGAGGTCAATAATTGTGTCTATTATCTAAGCAATACTGCCCAAACCTTGACAGAGCCACAATTAAAACCATCACTTTTAATGACACACAATACGGCAGAGCATTCATTTGTACTGCAGTAAACACGAGTTCAGCCATGTGCTGTAGCCTTTGTTTGTGGAAAGAATGTCTTGCCAACGTTTTGTCTTCATATTCGAGGATCAACTTAACCAGTCCACATGCACACACATATGACCAGGTGTTAGAGGATTCCCAATGTGAGGACAATAAGTTGTTTTCTGGATTCCTTCAGAATACTACATACAATCTGGTGACATGTACATTGATAGTACAGATGTACTATTGTTTGTGTTGCTAAACTGAACAAGATGGTACTGTAGACAGTGGACAGTGGTCTGGTGTATGACCAGAACTGTTACTTCCTTTTTTTGAGTACCTGCTGAAAAAAGAATAGTGACAGCTTAGTCGCATTTCATCGTTAAATAATTGTGGCATCGTGTATATTTGCAATACATGGATTGACAGTAACCAAACTTATTATTGAACATCTGTTAAAGACAACATTCAACATAATAATTATCAGACAGTCATGCATATATAACAAATTTATATTAGGATTTAATTATTGTTATTTATTTTCATTTACTTATTATGGTTTAAATGGCAAAAAATTTAGCACTTAAAATTTTAAGTTAAAAGGACGAAAGATTCGTCAATATGCTAATCTTAATGTTTTTTGCAAATGAAATACACCCTGATAGAGTTTGTTGCTTTAAGTAACTGTCTCTATAGACAAAGCTAAGTAGATTCTTCTCTGCTGAAAAAGAATTGTTTTCCCTGTTGGTTGTCCAGTACTTCTAGATTTCATGGCTACTTATATTTTTTTTCACATTTTAATTTTAATTTATTAAACAACACAAAATTTCAAAATTTTTATAGATTTTGAATAAAACCATATTTTTTTACTTAATAATAATACAACAAGCTGTCAAATGATTAAAACTTAATTTTAACTCTGTATAAATTTCTTGAATTAATTTTTAGGAGAATTCCATTATAACATATGGTGACCAATGTCAGACCACAATACCACCTACTACTGACCCAAACAAGGTATATTAACGTGAAATTCAGAATCTCAATTCACATATTATTTCATTATTCTTCAACTTGAACTCATTTTAATTATTTCCAGGAGATTCCATTATCACATATAGTCAATATTGAACCAGCCAAAATTAGACCAAACACTGACCCCAACAAAGGTCCGCATGTATTTGAGATGAGGGTTAATTCCACTGTATATTTTGTGGGAGAAGATCCTACATTTGGTGGACGGGAAGGAAACATTGTTGTCTCCCCTGAGAGTGGGGTTGGACTAGAACAGGCCAGGTATTGGGAACATGCCATTAGACAAGCCCTGATGCCAGTGACACCTACATCCAGTGTCGTAGGAGGTTTGTAGATTTATTTATAGAACTTTGTGTATTAGAAGTGATTTTATATCACGTTTTTTTAATCTCCATTTTACTACTCTATACTATGTGGTTTATTGGTGAATATTGTTCAGAACAGAATATTATATTGCCTTACCATGTGATTGCAATATATAAAGGGTTTAACTCTTTTAATATATAGAAGTACTTCAAAATTTATCAGGGCCTCGGTGGCCGAGTGGTTAAAGTAGTTAGTCTACTATTGATCGCGTGGTCTGTAAACACTGAGGTTGCAGGTTCAAGTCTCACTGTGGGCAGGGTGTAGTCAACTCCAATCTCTGGGTACTTCGGCTTCCTCCCCCAATAAAAACTGGACACCATGATATAGCTAAAAAGATGGAAATGGCATTAAACATCACTCAAACAAACCAACAAATCAAAATTTATAATAACACATTTCAAACATGTCAGTAATGTCCTGATTTGTGAAGAATATTGCACTGTGGAAAATATAGGAGAATATTGCATGCTTACAGTCCACATGCAATAATATATGTGACAGAACATAAACTGGAATTCTTTAAAAAAACAAAGTTATTTACAAAAGTTTGTTCAATAAAGAAGAACTTCTTAAGTAAACATCTTTCTATATATGCTTGATATAAAATTGGTAACAAATAAATACATCTCACATTAAATGGAATGATAATATTATTCAAACTCAGTTAAGGTTCTTTGAATAATTATATAGTCTAATATTTCAAGTTGTGTTAGTTCTTTTCTGTTTTCATAAGTGGTTTAGTACAAGTGTTTGTAAAAAAAATCTCTATACTGTTTTTCATGAAATGGTCTTATTTTAGGGTCAACTGCAGAAAATGGGAGTTCTAAAGAAGAGGAACAGGATATAAGCCAGTTATACCAGATTTATCCTGATGATGTGTTAGGATCTGGACAGTTTGGTATAGTGTATGGAGGTAAGATACTAAGGAAAAAATTAACATAAGTAAACAATTTATTGGCAGGCCACATTCGAGATGTGTTTCCACTTGTCAGTTGAAATGTAAGTGCTTTTGACTTGTCAGTTGAGGCCTAGGTGTTCTGGACTTGTCAGTTGAAATGTAAGTGCTTTTGACTTGTCAGCTGAGGCCTAGGTGTTCTGGACTTGTCAGTTGAAAGGTAAGTGCTCTTTACTTGTCAGTTGAAGCTTAATTGTTCTGGACTTGTCAGTTGAGGCTTTGTTGTTCTGGACTTGTCAGTTGAGGCTTTGGTGTCCTGGACTTGTCAATTGAGGCTTTGGTGTTCTGGACTTGTCAATTGAGGCTTTGGTGTTCTGGACTTGTCAGTTGAGGCTTTGGTGTTCTGGACTTGTCAGTTGAGGCTTTGTTGTTCTGGAATTGTCAGTTGAGGCTTTGGTGTTCTGGACTTGTCAATCGAGGCTTTGGTGTTCTGGACTTGTCAGTTTAGGCTTTGGTATTCTGGACTTGTCAGTTGAGGCTTTGGTGTTCTGGACTTGTCAGTTGAGGCTTTGGTGTTCTGGACTTGTCAGTTAAGGCTTTAGTGTTCTGGACTTGTCAATTGAGGCTTTGTTGTTCTGGACTTGTCAGTTGAGGCTTTGGTGTTCTGGACTTGTCAGTTGAGTCTTTGTTGTTCTGGACTTGTCAGTTGAGGCTTTGGTGTTCTGGACTTGTCAATTGAGGCTTTGGTGTTCTGGACTTATCAGTTGAGGCTTTGTTGTTCTGGACTTGTCAGTTGAGGCTTAATTGTTCTGGACTTGTCAATTGAGGCTTTGGTGTTCTGGACTTGTCAGTTGAGGCTTTGGTGTTCTGGACTTGTCAGTTGAGATGTAAGTGTTCTTTTCTTGTCAGGCACTGACATATAAGCTCTGATTAAGTTGATCTGAGAAGCAATTCTAATGTTACCATATTTAGGGTTGTATTGTCCGCGGTCTTTTTCTTTTAATCTAAGTTGGAAAGGAATGGTGCGGATTATACATAAATACAGACTCGATAAAGTGTGTTTCGTCCCGTTGAATGTTGTCAATGGCAGTCGCCATTTTGATGTTGTGTTATATGCGGTATTTTCGTACTATTCTAACATGATTCTTTTACAAACTTCCATATAAATATGTTGTAATGTTATTTATTTTTACTTAAACTATTTTTAGTAATGCTACAATAATTATATAGGACGAATAAAAATTAAAACGAATACGAAAATAGTCGATGTGTAACCTGTATTGCGTACAATGCAAATGGCGTCGTTATGTAACCTCAAATGTTTGAAGATCGATGTTTTGATTGCAATCATTAAGGGATTAAAATAAAACATGTAATCTTTTTGTTTTCTTTGTTTTCATTGATAAATGAAAGTTGACAAATTGTTTTGGTTTCGAAATGTGCGAGTATCCATTTTAACAACGATCAAAATAGACGCTATGAGAATGCACTATTTTTTATTTACTTTATTACAATCACTAGAAATGAATAAAACTATAAACATAAATGATATTTAAAGAGAGAATAAATTACATATAACAGTAAAAAATTGTTAAAAAGCGTGACCAAGGCGGACTCAATGTCTTCATCTTGAGATGTTTTTTGAAATTTTTTACGTGTGGATTGTACATGCATATAGGAGTTTTTTCCCCAATTTTCTGGCCCAAGAAGGGGGTGCGGACTATACACAGCTTTTTACGGTATATTCTAGACATGCCAAATAACATTAAGGCAATGCATTATTTTATTCTGCTTGCAGTGTTTAGTCTTGATTTCTTACTTTTTGTCTTAGGGCATTGATTTGTGTAAATTTAGACATGAATTGAAACCAGTCTTAAAATAAAAACAAACAAACAAAAATTTGTTGCATTATTTCTCAGGAATATTACTCTTTCATGCATTTATAAATTGTGGCCTAAGATTTTTGTCTCGCCTTCGATGATAGTTGCTGGAGGCAAGAAATATATGGGAATTCTGCATTGGCACTTGACATTTTGCTTGATGGAATTCCATCAAAGGTCAAGGTCATCAGTTGACAAAACATGTTTAGAAATTTGGACCAAAGTAGTTCTGCAGAACTTAAGTGGGGGTATCAGTGATGGCTAGATCAATTTTTTCTAGTTAATGTAGTTTTTTCGTAATTTAAATTTTTTTAAAAATATTTTATGTGTCTGTCCACCAATATATATAATATCTTTCAGTGTTTTAAATTCTTTTCTATTTCCAAACATTGTTTTACATAATTTAAAAATAAGTGCTGTTGTCTATAGATTTTTATTTAATTCCAGGTAAACACAGGAAGACAGTTAGAGAAGTGGCCATAAAGGTTATAGATAAACTGAGGTTTCCCAATAAACAGGAAGCCCAGTTAAAGAATGAAGTGTCTATTCTACAGGTAACTATAGATTTATAAGTGTTTGCAATTAAATCAGAGAGTGTCTATTTTTTGTTAAGACAAAAAACACACACAAAGTCAGAAATTTGATATATTCTTATTAGGGGTATATTTAAAATAATTTGCTAAAATTTGGAGTTATGCATAAATTCACAACTTTTTTGTTATTGACTAGGGGCTGTGAGATGTATTACAATAATTCAATAAAAAACACAGCAAATACGTCTGAAAAGGGAGATAACTTATTCATCTATTGTAGTTCAATAATTCTGAAAATAGCTATCTCACATGACACAATAAATTCTTTGTATGTTTCTGCAGTCAATGTCAATATCACCATGTTTGACACAAGTGTAAAATCTAGAATTAATAAAAAAAATTTATGCCCCAGCGACGTACAAGCTTTTCTCAGAAACCGTACATGAGAACAATTTGAAATTTGGCAGTGTGGTTCAGTATCACAAGTTGTACATCCTAAGCAACTTTCAGACCTGTCGGACAACTACTTCCTGTTTAGGACTTCATTTGTATTTAAATTCGTCTGTCCGTATTTATGAATTTCTGTCAAGCTTTTCTCAGAAACCGTACATGAGAACAATTTGAAATTTGGCACGGTGTTTAAGTATCACAAGTTGTATGTCCTAAGCAACTTTCAGACCTGTCGGACAACTACTTCCTGTTTGGGACTTCATTTAGCTGGGGCTTCTGTGTCCCTTTTTTAATTTATGACTCATAGTGTAGAAAATATGTTGTTTTTGTTTTTTACAGAATCTCCACCATCCTGGTGTAGTAAATTTGGAAAAAATGTTTGAAACTCCAGAAAGAGTAAGTTATTTTAGATCTATGTAAATTTGTGGTGTGAACAAGTGTATAAAGAGTAAATTCTATAATATTTTTT
Organism: Limnoperna fortunei; assembly: GCA_944474755.1. Taxonomy (NCBI): domain Eukaryota; kingdom Metazoa; phylum Mollusca; class Bivalvia; order Mytilida; family Modiolidae; genus Limnoperna; species Limnoperna fortunei. The sequence goes on from OX104113.1 coordinate 49,108,613, forward strand.
ATAGACATATACACAAGTTGCCTGTCTGAACTGTCTTCGATCTAATATTTTATCATTATGTTTTAAATCCATATGAATTTACAAAATAAAAATGTCATAATTTGCACTGACGTTTCCTCAATCACTTCTTCAAGACATATACAGTAATATTGTTCTGTTGAAAATTGAGGTATCTGACCAGCTGAGTGTTTGTAAATAAAAAGGGTAATTTAATATGATGTTAATTTTGAATGTTTTATTGAAAAGGTTTTATGTATTAAACAAAGAACAATAAAAATATTCTGCACAATTATTGGTTATGTTTGTTTGTTTGATGGTGTTTAACGTCACTTTCATCAATTTTTCAGCTATATCATGGCGTCCAGTTTTTATTGGGGAAGGAAGCCGGAGTACCCGGAGAAAACCCCCGACCTGCAGTAGGAAAACTGGCAATCCTTGTCAATTAAGATTGGAGTCGACTACACCATGCCTGCAGTGAGAATCGAACCCGCAATCTCAGTGTTGACAGACCACGTGATCAATAGTAGACAAACTACCTTGACCATTCGGCCACCGAGGCCCCCTATTGGTTATGAAATACTGGTTCCACTGCATTTTATGAAGTTATAAGTAAAATTGAAATACAAGTCTTGTAATAAAAAATATCAAAAATTTGATAACCCTAAAATTCTGTATAATTGTGTTATGAAACATTTATTTAATACATTGAAAACAAATACAAATATACAGATATTTGTAGGTAAAGATTTTAAAAGTGGATATTGTATTTTTTACAGATATTCGTAGTGATGGAGAAGCTTCGAGGGGATATGTTAGAAATGATATTATCTAGTCCAAAAGGTCGTCTCAGTGAACGAGTGACAAAATTCCTCATTTCTCAAGTAAGTCAAATATACTGATGCCATTAAACCGTGTTGGCAAGGAGAATTCTTTTTGTTGTTGTGCATTTATTCTGCAGTGCACTATTAAAGCAACTAAAATGCATACAATTTGTTATACCCCCACTCGTGAGAGAGGGGGCTCTATTGCAATCACCTTGGCCGTCTGTCCAGCCAATGCAAATTTTTGTAACAGATTTCTCAGCTTCTTCTAAAGGGATTGATTTCAAATTTGCTGCAGAGCTTAAGCATTAGTTGTACCTTGCCTCCCCTTTCCAAGTCAGTCAGTTATCTACTTCCTGTTTTCTGAGCCAAAAAATGGTCGAGTGAGGTATACTTAGCATGACTTAGTGCTAGTCCATGTTTATATACAGTTACTGTTTCTGACTGTATATGCAGCTGATGACTGTTTTTAAAGCTTGTTAGAAAGAGATAATAATGTCTGATGTCTTTATATGGACGTCACACTGTATTTGTTGCTCATGATACATGTATTGGAATTCGGATCTTTTTCAGTATTGGTGTCAGTATAGATATGTGATTGATAATTATAGCACCAAGTGACTAAAATATTAGGTTTTCCTTGTAGAATCTAATGGATCATGTTTTCCTTATTCAGAACTTATTTATATTTTCAAGTTTCTGGGAGTTTACTGATCAGAATGTCATTAAATGATTCTACCTTACCAGTATGTTTACCCCCGGTTTTACATGCTGTTGTAAAAAGTAGGTTTAGTAGTATAAAACATTAATTTCCTTTTCTTTAGGAAGGCACTGGGGGTGAGAAACTGTTCATCCTCAAAAAACACATCTTTGGAAGGTGATCAAATCTACATATCTGTAATAATGAGGAAATAAATGTGTAGTATATCTGTATATAAATACAGAGTTAAACCAACTTATGGAATAAAATCTTTGCATAAGATTTGATTTTTATACACATACAACAAAAGCAACTCAATTGTAAACCTATAATTACAACAAATTATTGTATATTTTTTTCCAGATTTTGGTGGCCCTCAAGCATCTACATTCGAAAAATATAGTGCATTGTGATCTTAAACCAGAAAATGTTTTATTGTCTTCAGAAACAGCATTTCCACAGGTTTGTTATGCACTCTCTGCTTAACATAGTCAATTTGTTCGTCAGTAAAACTCGTATAATTTTTATGTCTTGTAAAACAAACTATTGTTATAAGGTGTTTGCAGCTTCTCTGCTATATATACTTATGTATCATGCAGAGTTGGTTGAAACTTTTGGTAAGTTCAAAATACAGTCAAACCTCGATAAGTCCAAGTTGGTGGGACCCTAAAAAATATATTTAGAGTTATCTGAAGTTCTGGTCAACAGAGTGTAGAGTGTGACGTAAACTTCAGTATGTGATGTGTTAAAAATGTAAGTCTATTTATTTCATGTATACATGAAATAAATAGACTTACATTTTTAACACATCACATACTGAAGTTTACGGCACACATATTTATACATATTGGTTTTGAAATTTCTGCATCGTTTGTATTTGTTGCATGTGATATATCAAGTATTTTTGCTATGTATCCATTCAAATAAATCAACAATAATTAATAAATATTGTTACAAAATTTATAAACATTATTACAAAATCATGAAACATATCAAAAAGAACTAATCAGCTTAAAGTTCTAAAGCACTAATTAAACAATACTTAATAAAGAAACGATATATTTATATTTAATTGTAGGTAAAACTATGTGATTTTGGTTTTGCCAGAATTATTGGTGAAAAATCCTTCAGAATATCAGTAGTGGGAACACCAGCATATCTTGGTAAGATTTATCTTTAATCTACTTTTCATCGTTGTGCCAAGGAGTTTCTGCAGTTGGTCTGATGCCTTAATATACTCTGTGGCCTAAAATGTCTTTATTGTGAGTATGCCCCCTTTCCCTATATGTTAAAGCCCAAATCTGGTTCTCTTTATGAACTGATTGGATAAAATTTTTTGTTGCGGATATCCTCAGCCAATAAATTTTATAGCCATGAAATAGTTTTTAAAATTATTCACAGTGGCAACTGACATCGAACAAAACAAACATTTAGTTGTGAATTCCATTCTCCACTATTGGAAGGAGTTAGAAAACAGGCAAGATATAAAAATATTCATTTTGGTGAAGTAAACATGTATTTAAGGCATTACGTGATTTCAATGATAGACAAGGGTATGTACCACATAAGTTAATAGATTTGGAAAAGAAATCAATTTTTAATGGTTGTAGACCCCAATTCAAATTACATCAAAATCTTTGGTGCCTGTCTAGACAGTAAGCTGATCACTGGTTTGTCCACTGTGTGGTTGCGAGGTCTTTTCTTGGGCAAGTTGTACTTGTTAAGTAATGATATTGTGTACATTTGTGCATAGATGAAAAAAAGATTTTGTTTGTTTGAATGGTATTTAACACCACCTTTTTGGCCGATTTTCCATCTACATCATGGGATTAAGTTTTTTTTTAGGGGAAACCCTGACCTTCAGTTGGAAATCTAGAATAAATAGAATAGATATGGACAACTATATTGTACAAATATTTCAAAGGTTCATCCTGTAAATATTATGTAACCTTTAGTTTAAAAATAACGTATGATTGAGAAGTCTTTCATTTTATTTCAGCCCCAGAAGTACTTAAAAGCAAAGGATACAATAGATCTCTAGATATGTGGTCTGTAGGTGTTGTTATTTATGTTAGGTAAGACATCAATACATTTCTAGACAGGTATCTGTCCTGTATGTAAGGTAACAAGACTGGTATCAATATACATATTCCTGTCAGCTATTTATGTTAGGTAAGACAGCAATACGTTTCTAGACAGGTATGTGTCGTGTATGTAAGGTAACAAGACTGGTGTCAATATACATATTCCTGTCAGTTATTTATGTTAGATAAGGCAGCAATACATTTCTAGACAGGTATGTGTCGTGTATGTAAGGTAACAAGACTGGTGTCAATATACATATTCCTATCAGTTATTTATGTTAGGTAAGGCAGATATACGTTTTTAGACCAGTATATGTCCTGTATGTAAGGTAACAAGACTGGTGTCAATATACAGAAGAAGAAGAAGAAGAAGAAGAAGATACTTTATTTCCAAATTAAAGGGCCTCTTATGAGGCATAAAATACATACAACAGATATGATTAGAAACAGACATAACATTTACAAAATAATGCATAATAATTATTACAATGACAGTCACTTATCCTTTCCACATTGTAGATATTAAATATTAAATATTGTTAAATGGCATAACAAGAAATTGCTTTGACTTGTCCTAGTATAGGCTGAGTCCTCCCCCCCCCCCTCTGGAGATTTTAAACGACATGAAGTTTAAATGAATTTATATAATCTCTGTTTAAATACATGAATATATACAGATTAAAGTTTCAAATTTATTATATTTTACTCTCTATAATAAGCTTACATACGGAATTCAAAATGTCCATGTTCTCATTGTTTAGAAGCCACAATAATTTATGATCTTGATTCAGGCTATTAAACTTTGGACATATATTGAGTATTGCAACTATCATATTATTTCTCTCATTGGGAGCTGTTGTACATGAAAATAAAAAATGTTTCTCGTCGTCTATTTCTCCAGATGGGCATCGAGGACACAACCTATTTTGTCTGGGAACATCCTGGTATCGACCCTTTTCTATTTGTAACCTATGGTTTGATATGCGTAATCTAGTAAAGTTTCTCCGTTGCTCAAAGGATTTTATAACTGTAAGATATTTTTCAAGACAAAATTTTGTTTTAATATAAGTGTAACTACATAATTTTCCATCTGAATGGTTTTGCATCTGTTTAATCCAGTTTTGTTCAAAGCATTGGAAAATAATTTTTTTATACATATACTTAAACTTATATTTGGAGATATTAGAAAGGATATTCAGACCTGGTATTTTGTCCATTAAGAAGTTTACTGATCCATACCATGAGGGAATGTTGGCATTGAATAGTCTTTTTGATTCTGTATAAGCATCTTGTAACAAAGGGAATGTACCATTTAAGTTTTCGATCCTGTGCCAAAATCTTAGTATGGATTTTACAATATCAAAATGAATTGGAAAACGTCCTAATTCTGAAAGTACAGCCAAATTTGTAGCTTTTTTATTTACACCAAGAATGTATTTACAAAATTTTATGTGTAATTTTTCACTTAGTAAATTAAGATGTATTTGATCGATTGTCATATCTTCTTTTTTGAATCTGGCTGCATTAGGGTTAAAATATCCCCAAACTTCTGATCCATACATGAGAATTGGTTTTATGGTATGGTCAAAAATATGTAGACTATTTTTTATTGAAGGTCCGAACGAGAAAAAATCTCTTCTTAATTTGTAGTATGCATTTAATCCTTTGTTATAAAGTTCCCTTTGAGCAACTGAAAAAGACCCTGATGCACAAAAAATAATTCCAAGGTATTTATATTCTGACACACACTCTATTTTATTTCCATTAAATAACAAGTTTTGTTTTATATGCCTGCCTGCCTTGTTGAAAATCAGGGCCTTTGTTTTTTTGACATTAATATTTAGACACCAGTCATCACAGTAATTTTTCAAAATATTTAATTTGTCTTGTAGACCATTTAAGGATGTTGATAATAAAATGACATCATCTGCGTACAGTAAACAATGGACTGGATTATTGTTAATAAAAACAGGGTCACTGGAGTTCAGAAGATACTTAGGAAGATCATTAATGAATATCTTAAATAAATTGGGGCTTAGGTTGTCCCCTTGCTTAACACCGACGTTATTAGGAAAAAAGTTTGTAGCTCTATCCTTTATTTTAACACAAGATTCACTTTGAGAGTACATATTTTTTATGATGTTATAAAAATGACTACTTATGCCATTTTGAATAAGCTTTATTTTAATACCAGTGTGTATGACAGTGTCAAACGCCTTCTGAAAATCAACAAAAGAGGCATACACTCTATCTTCTTTTGTATGACAGTATTTGTCTAGTATTGTTTTGAGGATAAACATATGGTCGGATGTTCCAGCCTTTCTAGTAAAGCCCATTTGGCAACTATTTATAATTTTATTCTTATCAAGATATTTTATCAATCTGTTATCCAGAATTTTATTGAAGAGCTTTCCAAGACAGTTTGTAATTGTTATCCCCCTATAGTTGTTTGGATCAGACATGTCCCCACTTTTGTGAATTGGGGTGATATATCCTTTTGACCAAGGTTCAGGATAATGTCCAAATGTAAAACAATTATTAAATAATTTATGAAGACATGAGATGATATGATTTTGACTGCTTTTCAACATATGGTTAGATATTCTGTCAAGACCTGGTGATTTATTAGCTTTGATTTCTGATATGGCTGCAGTTATCTCAGCCTCAGTAATTTTACCATCTAACTCTGTAAAATGTTTTTCTTTTTCAAGATCTTTTAGTTTTTCTTCAAGTAATTGAATACTGTCTTTAAACTCAGGTTTTGGATTGTTAAGCTTTTCAAAATGTGAATGCCATGTGGATGCAGGCAATTCAGTGTCATTGTCTGTTTTTTCTGCACCTTTTAATTCATCAATTAGACGCCAATATTGTTTTGGGTCTTCATCGTGTAAAGCTTCAATTTGTTGTAAAAGTGACTGTTTATATGATTTATATTTTGCTTTTCTGGCTTTGCTATAATTTTTTAGCAGTTTATAATAATGACCCCGAACCTTTGGGTCATTAGGATATCTTGTATATATCTGACCATAATCCGTAAGATTTTTTCTCATAGAATAAAGTTCAGAGTCAAAATATTTTTTGTGTTTTTGTTTACCCTTCTTTTTAGGTTTTCGGGTTTTCAAAGATTTTTCAGCTGCTAATAGAAGAATATCTGATAATTCTACAGCAGCATCATTCACTGATTTTTGTGTATCATATTTATCTGTTTTTAAAAAATTGTCAATCTTTTCTTTAACATCTGGGGATTCTAATGCATTTTGGAAGAGGAAAGGTGATTCATCCGTCCATATGTATCCCAATGGTATCTCATTAGTGATATATTCATTCTTTGCGTGCTCATCATTAACCATGCAGTATTTTGCACTTAAAGACCATTGTAATAAACAGTGACAATCAGACAAAAGAGGTATAAAATTACATACTTTAAAATACAATATTTGATTCAAGATGCTCTCAGACACTAGGACATAGTCAACAGTGCTTGCTCCATTTGGAGTATAGCAGGTGTAATTGCCAAAAGTATCCCCTAGGACTCGACCATTAAGTATTCTTAACTGATTACTAATACATACATCAATTAAATCTTTACCTCTAGCATCTAATTTATTATCTTTGCATTTTCTATCTAAAATTTGTTTGTCTGATCTATAAGACTGATATACTGGTATATAATTACTACTGTCATTTTGAATATAATCAATCTCTGCAGAAGCTCTGGCATTAAAGTCACCACAAAGTAAAATGTTTCCATAATTTTGGTAATAACTGATATCTTTTTCAACAATTTCAAGAATTCCATGGTCAAGTCCTTTTGTGTATGAGGATGTTTCTGGTGGATCATATACACAACATACAAATAAGTCATCATTGAAACCAAAGAATTGTTTTTCCAATTTTACCCATTGATAATTTGGATTGGTGTTCTTTAAAATTATAATATAAGGTCTAATTTCATGTTTGCATAATACTGCTAAGCCACCAAAATATCTATTATTAGCTTTTGTTATGGGTCTACATATTAAGTGACAATAAAAGGGCCCTATTTTGGAAATAATATGTTCATATCCCAAATGAGTTTCAACTAGGAATAGAATATCAAATTTATCAATCTGTTCTAGAAATTTGGGGTCTGTTGTTTTGTTCAATTGTTTATTAGACCTCCTACATTCCAAACACCCATTTTAAGAGCGGAACAAAAGTTTTTTTGTATCATCTTCAATTAACAGAATACTATACAATAAGAAAAAATCAATTAATAATGTGAATATAAAATGTATTATAACAAGGTATAGTATTAAGTACAATAAATCATACATTATGTCTGGCCTGCTTCAGCCCAGACACACTCAGAAAAGCAATGTTTGTAAATCATTTTACTAGTGATGTCCACAGATCAAAATTCTCTCTCACTTCTTATCTCTTTTCTTTAACAATAATTGTATAATTTAACATTGTTCAAAAATATGTGTTATATCCTTGTACCTAATGCACAAAAGTTAGCCAGCTCTTGACTTGAATATTGCAAAATCTGGGTAACTTAAGTACAGCAGGCACCAAGGGACGGTGCTCTATAACACTGTAGAACAATTGTTTTTTTTTTTTAACTGAATTGGAGGTTAAAATATATAATACATGTAGTGACGTCATTGTTATGGATTTCAGTTGTTTAATAATAAGTCAGTAAACTGAGTTATCTCCTTGTGTCTAAAGCAGATGAATTAGCCTGTCTCTATGCATGTAACATGTCCAGATCTGGGTAATTCAACTGCAGCAGACACCGAGGGACGGTGCTCTATAACACACTGACATAAATTTATAATATATATTGAATAATGCCATCTACCAGTAACCTGCATACAAAATAAGTTAACTGTGAAATTTATGGTGACATCATATTTATATATTTGCAATTGTTTGATAATTGGTCAGGTAAATGTGTTATATCCTTGTAACTAGAGCAGAGGAGCTAGCCTGTCTATGCATGTACATGTATCATGCCCAGAGCTGGGTAGCCCACCTGCAGCAGATACCAAGGGACGATGCTTTATAACACGCTGACATTATGATTTAAAATAAGATTGTGACGCTTTTTTTATATAAAAAGATGTATTATTAAGTTTTATCAATTTTGATTTTTACTTGGAGAGAAAAAGAAAATCTATGGACATATCCCATATTTATAATACATGTACAAACAATAATTATGGTATTTGTTATTGCTACAGATATATAGATATAACATAACAACACAAAGTTCCCATTTTTAAATTTGTTAATTTATGCAATCACAAACTCAATCCCTGAGTACATACATTTATTTTCTACCTTAAAATTTTAAGCTACATAATAAAAATAAAAATTAAAAAAAAAAAGCAATCTTGACATGATATTTTAAATGTGAATAATTCAATAGCGGGCCCCCCTACCTCTCCCTCTTGGGCCCCTAGATCGGGATCTCCTCCTTTGGGCAATGGGCATTTCCAAGACTTCATGCATAGCTTTCTTCAGGTTATTAGCCAAAAAGGATACCCCTTGTGTGTTCAGATGATATTTATCATCTTCTAAAATATTATCTGATGGGTTCCCTTGATACATCATGCTGGAATGGTCACAGTAGAATAATTGGTTTGATTTATCTGTGACAATAATTTGTTTAATGAGTGCATTAAGGATCTGCCCATTTGTGTGAAATTGTATGTTGTCTTTGCGAGGAGTGGCTAGGGATATTATAATTCTGGTGTTGGGCCATTTGGTTCTTATTATATTCACTAATTTTTCTAGTTTTTCTAGACACTGTTCTGGTTTATACTCTTTGATATCATTTGTTAGGGAGTGAAGTACAACAAGATCAGGGATTTTATCAGACACATATGAATCAACAAAATTACATGTTTGATCAATGGTATATTTTACATATTTTTCTATTTGCATATTTTCTGATAATTTTGATTCCTGGATATTCTTTATGTTGGAGGTGCCAATCAGAATAACACTAGGCTTGGCTTTACTTGCATTTGAAACATAAAATTTTTCAGCCATCTCTGGATTTGAAGACGTGCTTGCAATATGCATTTTCAACGAGGTAATTTCATCTTCAGTCGTTGATACTTGAGTTCGGAGTCTCTTTGTTGCTTCATTTAAGGCTTCAATTTCTGTGTTCTTTTCATTGATTTTCTTTCGATACATATCTCCCTCGGAGTTGGTAAGCTCAAATGTTTTTCGGAGTTCTTCCCTAGTTTTATCCAGATCCTCTTTAGTTTTCTTGAGTTTATCTTCAATTTCCACTTTTTCTTTGTATGATTCATGTTTAAGTTCTTTAAGTTCGTTCTCCAGTGTTTGGTTTTTCTTCTTTAAGGCATCAATTAACTGCAAATCATCAGGATGTCTTTTAATCGACTCGATTTTTGTTTCAGTCATTTTCGGTTGAATTGTTTGTTGTTTCATTATTTCAATTGCACTTTGGATTTCTTCTCTCGTCTTTTTGATGTTCTCATTTTGTATATTGTTTATCTTCTCGATTCCTGTTGTTAATGTTGATTCCAATCTTACGATATGCTGTTTCAATTCTTCCATATTAGCATTTTCCTCTGAATTTTTAGAATCCACGTCTGGCAATACATGTAAGCTTGCCACACATGTGTCTGTGTTTGTGTTGCTGTCCACTACCTTGACATGTGTTTGATCTTTTATGTCCTTCCCATCATCAAGTTTTGACGTTAACTTTTTCCTCTGTACTTCTGGGACTTTATTTTGATTTTCATCTGTACCATGTGAATCTTGTGAATGATCAGTAGTCATAGGTTCCAATACTGAGTAACTGTTTATTACTTTTGTAAGAATTTGTTTAAGTATAGGGAAATGTGTGTTGACGAATGTCAAGTGATTCACCCCTTGCACTCGAAGGGTGCCTGTGGTAACAAAAAATGTTATGTTGTACTGCAATTTTTCTGATTGACTGACTTCTATTATTATTGAATTTCCACTATGGTTGCGGTCAGTCCATTCTTTGGGTTCATCGTGCCAGTTTATTGACAAATTTTCTTGTTCACCCAGAAAGTCATAATAGAAGACATGCAGTGTTTTAATCCAGGGGTGGATCCTTTTAATGTCCGTGTGAAACGTGACAATTTTCGCCTTTTCCTCATACAAATTAAGGTCTATCTGTTCAAATAAGCAATTCTTCGCTTTTCCAGTTCTTGCATTTAATTTATCTGGTAAGTCTTTGGGTGGGTATTCGCTTAAAATTTTTTCCCAAGACAGGTCAATTTCGTCAATGTTGAGCGACGCCATGTTTTTCAGTGGGTCGCACATGGTTATGTTGTTTGATTGATATTAATGTCGCGTAAAAAATGTTCATGTAGCTTACTTGTGAGCACTATCAATATAGGACGTGTGATGCTTTAGTTTTCTGTTGTGTCCTAGGTGAATAATGGCCAAAAATTGGTTTTATCCGCTCCGGATCTTTGAGGCGACCATTACTCGGTGGCGCCACCTATGTGATATACATATTCCTGTCAGTTATTTATGTTAGGTAAGACAGCAATACGTTTCTATTCAGGTATGTGTCATGTATGTAAGGTAACAAGACTGGTGTCAATATACATATTCCTGTCAGCCTATGATGACCATCTGACAATATCACACAGTAAGAAATTGCCACATCACGGCATTCCATTACTGTAGTGTGGGAGTTGGTGAGTGAGTTGATGAAAAGTGAAAGTTTATCTCCCTTAGTATGATGAACGATAACCTGAAGGGATAAATTGACAAGATACTTGCTCAGGGTCAGCAGTTCCCTCTGGCCCTGTGCACTAAGAAAACTGGTTGATGTATTACTCTTGTATAAAAAAAAATTCTTCATATTTGATTCTTGATCTAATTTTAACTATTTTCAGTTTAAGTGGAACATTCCCATTCAATGAAGATGAAGAAATAAGTGACCAAATACAGAATGCATCTTTCATGTACCCACCTAACCCATGGAAGGAAATATCTCAGGAGGGTAGGTTTTGCACATTTTGTCTTCTGTCTAGAATTTTGTTTATATCTGGTATTAAAGTTAGGAAAGGAGATTTTTTTCATTTTGTAAGGTGAACAAACAAAAATACTGTACATCATATTATTATAAAATACTGTGGGATGCCATTTTCATTTAACAAAAAGCCAAGTAAGTACACCTGGCACAAATTAGAGCATTTCAATAGCACTCGAAACACACATAGTACAGAAGAATCCTGAGCACATAATGTCATCGGTACAAGTCACTCTATTAAATTAAAAAAAACACCAAAAATTATTAAAAAACCAGAAGTTTTAATGCTCCTACATTGATTCAGTAGACATAACCAAGTTGGCATGCAGGGAATTTCAGCCTTGGTTGAGTCAAATCAAAAGCATTAATATTCCGCCGTGCTTCTCTGTTCAGTTTTATGAGGCAAATAACACAGATCACTAAATACAGGTACACAGAAACTGACACCAAATTAAATTAAATGTTGTATTTCACTAATTCTGTGTATCATATTTGCTTGCATATATCATTGAGAAAGTGTTGTATGTTTCATTTGGGTCAGTAGTACAAACACATAATTTCAACAGCGGTCACAACTGTTTAAAAAAAAAAATTTTAAATGGTTAAGTACATACTGTATCAACAAAATTCAGCAATTTAAGGATTGTTTTAATATTGCTGGTTATTTTTTTTAATATAGAAGACTTTTTGGTTTACGCTAATAAACAGCAAAGCTCTTTTTTCGTAGATTTTGTAGTGTAAACCGATCCAAAGTCGTATATATCCAATAATCTAACCAACAATTGAAAACTATCCTTTATATTTTAAATTTATATTTTGAAGGAAGTAATGTGAACAATATTTAAGAAGTACATAATATTTACAATTTGTTGATATCGGAAGAATACATGTACATCGTAATTGTCATCAGTTAGGCACATGGTGGGCGTGTGGCTAAATTTACCTAGTTAGGTTATACGAAATGAACATATGCTTAGCTTTAGAGTATTTAAAAGAAATTAAACTATTTCCTGTAATAAATATACATGTAAATTGATCTAATTTGTTGTTGACAAGTAGCTTTCATTTGAAGCACGGTCATTGATATGCTGAAAACAGCTTTAAATGTGGTAGATGCATGTTTTCCTCATTTGTTGCATGTCTATTAAGCTCATGTGCATGCAAATTTATATGTTGTATTGGTGATTTGGTCTTCTATGTAAATTTCTTCATGTATATTTAATGCTAGGATGTAGAAATTTCATGGATTGTAAAAAACTGTATTTGCTTTTGTGTGTGTGCTTTTTCAGGAGATATTTTCATACAAATATAGCTGTAACTATAGATTGGTTTTTTTCATGTGTCTTTAAAAATCGTTTCGGCTTTTAAATGTCTATTATTATTCACAATATCGTTATTTATCCTGCAATCTTCAAATCGACAAAATAAATGAATGCTATATTCTGACAGTGACTTCTATATTGGCTATTGCCATGCCTATTTCAGCATGGGAGAAAAACTAATGAAATTAACATGTTGTTTTGCAAGCTGGATTTAAAATTTATACAGCATATACAAAAAATAATTGTTTGTTTTTTTCCAAAAAACAAATAAAATGATTTTTGCTTTTTATTGTGATCATTTCTTTATTACCAACCTTGAAACTTGTTAAAACTAGTGCATTGGTGTACAGTGAATTCCAAAGAAATTGCATATGCATTTTGCTATGCAAACAAACAAATTTGTGGCAAAAAATTGTGTCTGACTCCAGGATAAACGTTATATTGGTATATTGGCTTAACATAGAAACGTTACAAGGATTGAGCAGGAATCTAGCAAGATCTTCATAGTTTCTCTTTGGCTAGGTCTCATCCTAATATTGTTTTTATGTCAAGTCAACCCTCTTATTTTAAACATGTATCACCCAAAATTAATGCTTGTAATAATTTCTCACTACTATGTAATATTTTTTCATTCCAGCCAAGACCTTCATTGGGAATATTTTTGTAACTAATTCAAGGTCACGACCTTCGGTGAAGAAGGTCTTACAGCAGCCTTGGTTATGTCAGGTGCCCTTTTATTTATTGTGGTCAACAATGCAAATAACACTTAAAGCTCTTTTCTATATTTAGAAATCAGTAATACATTTAGATGTTTATCTGCTGCTTTTCTACGTTTTGAAACTGATTTAAATCTCTTCCTTTGATTAGAAAATTTGTAGCTTTTCAGTTGTAAGCACTTTGTTTTTTTTAAATGTTTTGATGTTTTTTATTTTTGTTTTGGTTGGTTGTTTTTTTTGTCGGGGGTGGGGGGAAGGATGAGGGAGCTGGTGTTTGGGTTTTTTTATTTAAATTACGGATGTGTTTTGAAAATACAATTTGTTTGGTAGCAAATGAAATCGTGTCTTTCCCTTTTTCACAGTTATACAGAAGATTGCCAATGAAGATTTTGAAATATTAAAATATTCTTTGTTTTGAGGATTAACCTTGATCTTTAAAGCCTTTTGTCAACTAAATTTTACTTTTAAATCAAATACTTTATAAGAGCTTTCTGTGTTTGCAGCTTTTATTAACCTATCGCTTCTGCAGTATTCTATTCTAATTTACTGCTTGTTCCACTCGTATGTACTGCCTCTATCCACGTTCATTTGTCATTACCTAATACACATTGTGAACTGTGCATAGTCAGAGAAAACATTACAGTTTGATGGGATAATAAGTATATTTGGCTGTCAAGTAGCTAACATGAGAAAAGTATTTAACAATAAGGAACTGTCAGTCTGTCACAAATAATTTATTGATAAAAACCTAAATTTTCTGATTCTGACCATGCCACGTACACAAGACTAAAAATGCCTGTAAATGTGCATTATGACCCCAGCTGCTTGTGTTTTGTTTGTTTGTATTTTTTTTGGTTTGTACTTTCTTTGCTGTACTAACCTATAATATTATTCTTACATACTTATTTTTGGTGTGTATAGCCAGATATTTATAGTGGCCATTATAAGTAGTATTCAGTTTCCATGAAAAAATGCTCACTCATTTTGTACTTCCAATATTGGATCATTAATGAACTGGATTGTATCAGTTGAGAATGCCTATAACTTGCCTTCCTATTTTTAGACTGAGTTATGTGCAGAAAAAAATTCTTCCCGAGTTGGAAAATATAAGAATGTACAAAAGAGCTGGTATTTTTTCTTCACAGTATATCTATGATACTATACTTATATTCATGTTTAATATATCCCTATTTTACAGCTATTACCTTACTTGGACCTTTCTAGAAATATAATGTCAGTATCTGCCAAGTGTATCAGTTTCATTTTGGCAAGGTGAATGTGTTTGAAGATGGATGTTTCTAAATTGGTCCAACATCCAATCACTTTCTTTGTTACAGCTGCTCACTCACACTTATCCAATCATTTTCATTCTTCCAGCATTAGATCTGATCAGTAATCTACTACAGGTGAAAATGAGAAAGAGGTTCACGGTAGACAAATCACTCGCCCACGTCTGGCTTCAGGTGACACCTTTTATTTACTTCTCAAATCACTATATGTTAATTTAATTTGAGCATGAATGTGTTAGGATTCATGTTTTGTCCTAAAGAATTAATGTTGAAAATCACTTGTATCAAAGCAAATACTTATTTCTACATCCAAAGATTGTTAGTTTGTCTTTTATCTATTTTTATATATTGAGATATTTTTATTTAAAAAATGGGTGGAACAGGGTCATTATTATAATAAAAATAATATATTGGTCAAAAATTTGTTCAATAGTTTGAATTTCATGGTTTGATAGAAAACAGAACTTTTTATTTTTAGAGAGATATGAAATAAGTTAGCATTTCATGACATTAATTTTCACATTAACCTTGAATTAACATCAATAAATTCTATAACTGTTGGATAAAAATAAAACATATATATAAGGGTATTATGTATACTAGTGAAGTTATCTAATGCAATGAAATCGGTTTATTCTGCCTGTATGTTGTCTAAAAAGCTTGTAACATAAAAGTTTACAGATATATTGTCACAGCTTTTATTATAATTACTTTTTAGTCACAAAAGCTATTTATTAGTCAAAATTATCATTCAGGAAATTTGTCTGTAATTGCCGATTTTTATACCTTGTCACAAGATTATGTTCTAGTGTAAAATGCAGTGTTTAATTTTAAAATGGCTTTTTTTAAAGTTTAAGCAAATAATTTGTATGGCAATGATATTAATTACTGTAAGAGAACATAAAAGACTCAAGACTTGTTAATTAAATAGTATAATTGTAAAAAATTGACTTTTTCTTAATTAATATTTAGAGTTTTTTTCAGAATCTTATTGCATTTCATTTCTTCTGTTTCTAGGACTATCAAACTTGGTGTGATTTACGGAAGTTAGAAGAACAGGTCGGACAGCGGTACATTACACATGAATCTGACGACGATCGCTGGGAACAGTTCCGTAAGGACAAAGCACTTAAGTTGTGGCAGGACATCGGAATGAAAGGTGTGAACGAAACTTTTAATCTTAGCAAGTCTCGTGGTGACCGTAACAGCACCACTGCTTCCTGATGCTAAACGGCAGTGTTGTCAATGTATTATCAGTTGTCACAAAAATTTCCATAATAATTACATCAAGAATTGAAACAAAAGTTTTGTAGAGCTTTATATCATGTAGAGAGGCTGTACAATGGATTCTGGAAAATTCATAAAAGAAATTGGAGATTACATCTTAAGTATTTTCTTATTTTCTTAAAGTGTTAAAAAAAAAAAATTTGATCAAAAGCAAAATTTTACCTTTATGGAATGCTTTATTTGTTAAAACATGCACACATTTTTTCCTATCAACTTTAGAAACTTAATAAAAGTTTACTTTTGATGAACTGCAGTTGGGGTATATTTGATAGTTAGCATTTTTGTGGCAACTGATGGTCTGCTGTAGAGAAAGATTTTCTTTCTCACATAATTTTATAATATATATACCAGTAAAAAAAGCATAGCATTATCCAGATTTTGAACCACAAACTATCTGGGAAGTGTCAAATTCTTTCTGTGTTATAAGGCTATATATTTTTCTTGTGAGAAAGAAATTTCTTTTTAATTAAGTTTTGTAAGCAGCTTTGAAGTAAATTATGAAAATGAACCTTTTCCAGCATACATATTTGGAATAAAATTAAAATTTATTAATTTTTTATTTATAACCTAGAATCTTAATAATTCAACATTCTATTCTTACCAGAAAACAAATTTGATCATACCATAAAATGACAATCTCCTTAATGAATTGGTCAGGTAAAAAGTAGCTTCCAAGCTGTTAAGACAACATACACGATGTTATATATGTATGGTACCTTTGGAACCTTAAAATGCCTTTGCACCTCTTTCTTATTTATTTATTAATTGTTTAAAAGGCCATTGCCTTAAAATTTTTCATACTGGAAAAAAAAATTTGAATTGCTGGATTAATAGTCATTCATTTTTTCTTAATGGAAAAAAATTGTGTTAAAATATTTTTGTTCGTTCTTTCCAACTTTTAAAATGCCCTTTGACTTTCTTTAAAGTCATAGGAAAAGATTTTTTTGGCATGCATGTTAAGCAATTTTAAGTAAAATTAGATCTCACATTACACTTTTTTGACTGATGTGACAGCATAGGACATCTAGAAGCATCCCATTAAAGGTCAACAGAGTTTGACCCTTTGTATTAACCAATCAAAATTAAGCTTCCCCAGATAGACAAGTAGATGGTTGTTACATGCAAACACATGGTACCTAGATAACCTTTCTTTTGAGACTGATGATTTTTCCTTGTTCCAGCACTGGCATGAAGAAATGTAAACAACCCGCCAACAGTCGACATTTTACAATGCCTTCCATGGGTGCCACTTACCATATGCTTTATTTTAACAGCTCTGATATGCTTTAATCCAAATACCATAAATGGTCCTTCTGAGATGACCTATCTTGGGATGTCCTAAAGGTCACGTTACACAGTCAAACAGCAGTTATGTGATATCCAATTTTATTTATTTACATTGCAATTTAAATATTGTACATGTATATTTATTATAGTACTTCAATATGCTGAATGTAATTTTGTTGTCACGTTAATTTTTTTTATTGTTATATTTTGTATTTTAAAACAAGACATTGTATGTTTTCAAATTTTTATCTCAGTATTTAACTGTTTGTATGCATAATTTTTCTGCATCACTCAAAAAATCAAAAGCTTTTATATCGTGTTGTATATATTTTATATAGATATATATGGTGTTGTTGACAACTTCAGATTTTTATTATCCTTATTGTTTGTGTGATCCATTTTGATGTACTTTGGTTCCTTTTATTGTTAATCATCTTTGTTTGTACATAGAGCTTATGGAGGGTATATAATCGTCAATGTCATAAGTTTCAGGGGTCCTGTACCATGTCAGGGCATGTTTTCAGGAAAAAATCAATTCAAATATGTTGTTGTTCACTATAAGTGCTGTTAATTTCTTTAAAAAAAATACATGTTGTGCTATTTCACCACAATTAACTTATAACAAAAGAATTTAGCTGTTAAATATTGCAATTCTAATTAATTCATGTTAACATTCACCATATGTGCTTTGGATTTAAAAAATCAATTTCATAACATAAATGGATATATTTCATGCCCTTTAACCTTTTGTAAGATAATGTTGACATTTCCTGTTTTAAATGTTTGAGGCAGTCTAAATGCTTTTAAAGGAAGCATATGGGAGGAATATAAATGAACATGTATAATCATCCTATATATTATTTGAAATAGATATTATAACCATGTTATATGTACTCTTGTGCTAAAATTTCTTTGAACTTGAATAATTTATCAGTATTTGTTTCATGATTTCACTGCCAGGCTTTCTTAAAAGGGATAGTTTTAATGACATCTTTGGAACCATTTTCGATACATTTACATAATCCTAAACAAAAACATGCCAAGCCATTTTATCCTACAACCCACCGTCGTGCTAATGATGTAATTATAACAATCAAAATATGAAATTTACAAGTCATTTTATGATTCCTGACAGACAACACAGAAGTCTACTACATTTGTTTTATTTAAGGTGATACTATTTTTTGAATATTTTAGATGAATGCAAGGTTAAATCTTTTTTTATTTCATTGACATCATGAATTTTTATCATATCTGTATATTAGACGCAATAACTGTACATGCCACCTAAAATTTGAGACTAAATATTAACCCTTGATGATTTTAAATCGTACATACATAATGTGCTTAGTCATTATTAAGAAATTATGTCATTCAAAAGGTTTACAACTCTATGATGCGACATATGACTTAATAAAGATAAAATTGTAAATTGAGTGTTTCGAATCAAATAGTGCAATATTTTTGATCACTGGAAATATATCATGACATTGAAATGTGTATAAAGTTTTCATTAAACTTGTCATGTTAATTTTATTATTTATAACAGATAAATTTTTATAGTGTTCTTTTATTATACTAACTTGTAAAATATTTAAAACCACAATTCAAGTCTTACTAACTGCGAAAAAGATAGAATAAAATTTCAAAACTTGCTCTATTAATTTTTGTTGTATTATTTTTTTATTTTCCTGATGTCAATTACCTATTTATTTTAAACTGAATTCTTGTTCAGTTTAACTTATTTAACAATGAAATTGTTATACAAAATTTACATATCTATAGAAATATGTCAAAAGTACACTTAAATTCATTAAAGTAAGAGCTAATGTCTCACATCTAAATTCAGTAAGTAAGAGCTAATGTCTCACATCCTCTTCTATGTCCCTCTATCTACCTGCCATCTGACTTAATTATAAAGACATGACCCAATGTTTTTGCTCCCTGGTCTATAGGAAATAAAAGTGGGTAGAATAAGGACCATCTGTCTAGTTTGAAGTGTCTGTGATAGCTTTTAAAGTGTTGAAAGATGTTGGCTTTTCTCACAACTAGCAAAGAGTCTTAAGTTCTTTCAAGTTTGTCCTCAGAATCTGACATTGACATTCTTAATAACTGAAACATTGATGAAATAATCAATATTCAACTAAATTTAAATATAGTTGTTAACTTTCAAAATGAAGAAGTCCACTTCAAGCATCAGAAATATACATATTATATATATTAAAAGATTTGTTACATAAGTAAAATAATGAAGTTAAACCGAAAGGGGTAGTAGAAATGGGAAATAACATCAAGGTCTTACTGAGTAGTTGTATAGTGGTAGTTATAAGGTAGTGTAGACAAGTACAGGCAGCAGCAGCATTTGAATTATGAAATATTAGTGTACACAGTTTATAATATAATCATAGTGCATTTCCACCAGTAATTGAGAGTACATTTGATTTTTATGTATTTATTCTTTTACCTGTTTTGTTTTCTCTTTGTACTTGTAGCAGAGTAATTCATGCATTTAGAATAAGGCGACAATTTTGCATCTGCTATGCTTTTTCTAGTCATTCCAACACTTCACTCCAAAACGAATACACAGTAAAATACTATTGCTCTATTGCTATTTGTTAATCTTTTTTCAAATTTTTTTGGGAGATTTTGTCTTCACAATTTATATTGACTAAACATTTTTTAAGAAGTTACGAACCTTACAATTATGGACATGGAATAATGGTGACCTCCATAAAAAAAAATGTTAAGTATTTTCTGAATTAGCATATTCCAATACTAAATTTTAAGTCAATTTTTAATAAAGAAATCTGGGCATTAAATCATTGCTTTTAGCAGCCATAAGTTGTTGATTCAATCATTATTCCCCTTTGGATTTAAATTTTTTTAATTTTACTCTAATTCTAATGTAATGTATGTATTTTTGGGTTCAGTCTTTTGTTTACAAATCCATTTAAATTCAACTAAATCTTTGTAATGTTTTTTAATGCAACATTTAATCCTAAATGGATATTTTAAAACACTTTGTGAGCAATCTTTTGGAAATTTTTTTATGGTTTATAATCTTGTTAAAATGCATTTACAGATGAGTGGTTATTTGATCGCTAGAGCACGATAAAAATCACAGATATGGTCCAACAGTTTTTACACCATTAACATGCAAAGTACACTCATTGATCTAGTATATCAGTTTAGACTTGTTTTTAAATGTGTAGATATATAAAGGATGGAAGAAATGTTCCAAGTCTGCTGTATAATGTCATATGTCTTCCTTCTCTTGTACTATTTATGCAAAATGCAATAAATATGTCAAAAATTTTAAATATTTGTAATAAACTTGATTATACAAGTAGCATATGGATATCTAGATCCGAAATGTACACATCTATTTTTAGCTTGTCCTGACTTGACTGGAGGGTGTGTTATTTCAGGGTCAAACTATTTTCACATTTTAACCTTCCCGTATTAAAATCAATTACGGTAGTCAGTTTGAACCTTACTTGATATTATTGATCCTAGGTAGTTTTCTTTCAAATAATATTAAACTTTTCTGTCCTTCTATGCGGAATGAATAAATCAATTTTTATTACTTTACTACCAGTCCCAGCTACATGGTAGAACCCAACTATTTTAGAAATTTAAATTACTAAATCTTTCATTTTGCAGTAAAACCACCTCAATTTTGAAACATGGTCTCTTACAAAGTTGTTCACATGTTACCGGTTTGTATGTCTAAAAAACAAGCCGATTTTGTCAAAAATACTTGTTTGTGCTTGGCTAGGTTCAGTTTTACTTTGTTTACATACATTGTTCTTGGTCAGCACACAGAGATCATAGTATGTAATCTGTGTTGTCACACTTTCATACACATGAATCACCATCTGGGTAGCTGGTCAAATCGCCAAACGGAAAAATCGCCCGGTCAAAATTAAACGCCCCCACTTTTTGCGAAATCTTCCCTACTGTAAAAACCCCCCATCGTATAATATAATCGCCCCTGTTAAAATGCCTCCACCCCACTTACAAAAATTAGAATCGTCAAGTTGTGCAAATATTATCTCGTTATTTTGCTTTTATAATTACAATTATCTTAATTACCTTAATGGTTTTTCTAAAGAACTATATCAGTAATGATCCTTTGTAGTTATGCTTAAATAAACAAAGATTTGTTAATAAAATAAAAACATAAAAAAATATACAACCTTACAAATTAGTAACTTTAAACATAAATAATTTTATTAAGACCGAAGATCAAAACGGCAAATATTTATGATTTATCTAAATTGTTTGTTTGAATATTGTTTAACGTCCAGTTTTTATTGGGGGAGGAAGCCGGATTACCCGTAGGGCAATTTTGTTTAAGGTGGGGGCCTTTTTGACAGTTGTGATTTTGTTTAAGGTGCGAAGGGGGGGGGGGACGTTTTTGACCGGGACGATTTTTCTGTGAGGCAATTTGACTTGAATTCACCATCTGTTGTATTGTATGATCCTCACACGTCCAGGTTTCTGAGAACGCCCGACTTGTGAGGATGCCTGTGTCTGTTATATTGTGTGATCCTCGCACGTCAATGTTTCTGAGGACGCCTGAATTGTGAGTATGCCTGTGTCTGTTGTATTGTGTGATCCTCATACGTCAAGGTTTCTGAGGACGCCTGAATTGTGAGGATGCCTTGTGTTTACGTCTTGTGTTGTCATTTGTCTGGTTTTTTTTTCTTCACTAAATGACTATAGTGGTCATCACAACACGGCAACGAACAATGTTTATGCATCAACCCTATGGTACTTTATTGACGGAATAGAACTTTAATAGATAATCGTTATGATCCTATAAACTGTTGCACCCACCATACGGTCGTGATGTGTGTATTGAGGGAAGAAATTTGCTATAAAAAGGCTTTGTACAGTATACTATAAAGTCCCATTTGTAATGGTATAGTAAGAGTGGGGGATTTTTTAACGGACCCCGGATTTTACGACAATAGGATTTCGAATCGAGTGTTTTAAAATATATTTAAAGCTGATAACAAATTGCAGCAAGTTATATATCGGTTGAGCACTTCAGGTAGGGTGTGGAACTGTGCTATTAAAGCTTATGTGAGCAGGGTAGGTCGTTGCGGTTTGTTCGAATTTATCTGGTCTTTAAACTTTGTGAAAAATTCCTGAACATTACGTTGAAACAAAAGAAAAAATAATAAATTCACGCTTATATGACGAATTGTAATTTGATGTTGCAATACACGATAACCCATGCAGTAGCAACGTAATACCTAAACGAGATTATTTGATACACATGTACTAGTGAAATAGGTTAATGATTCCAAAATGAACAGAACCGATGTAATTGAAAATAAAAGTGACGAATCCGATATGCTGATAAACATGTAAAGGTGAAAACTCCGGTCACCAACTCGACATATTACATGACTATTCATCAAGGCAAGATGAAGCCCGTTTATGTTCATCGATGGCCCAAGAAGACGCCTCCTTTCACTTTGTGTGTAGAACCCTACATACTATAGCCAATTTCATGGATTAACTCTGAAATAAAAACAAAGATAAGCGGATGCATGAACCTTTCGAGTGTAGGTTAAACTCCTGAACTTTTCACGAACTTGACTCATCACATAATCGGTTTTATCGGGGGAAGCGATGCCCGCTGAAAAAATGCTGAAACCAGAGTCGCACAATTCTAGTTTATGCTAAATTTAATACTACTATTTAGGTGTTGCATGATGTTCAGTAAGATAAGGGGTTTGTGCATGGTGTGTTAAACTTCAGCCTTAATTGACAAGGATTAAACGGTCGGGAGTTCCTACCGGGTACTCCGACTTAGTTTCCGATACAATCTGGACGCAAAAATATAGGACAAAAGCACAGGACCGACAAAATAAAACATACACCATTTATATGTCACTCTGAACAATGATTGTTTTGAGTCTCGGTAATGGATGTTTTAAAAGGATTTACTTCACATTAAAACATAAGCTGTCTAGTCCACGCGTCAACAAATAAGATGGAAATAGTTGTAGCTATTAAGCTACACCAATAGATAGTCACATAAATATGCAATCGATTTTCTGTTCAAACCTCCATAGCAGAAATTTAACATGCTCAGCGTGAAATGTTTTAAGAACGTTTCATAATAAAAGCACCCAGTGTTCTTCATCGTGTACATTTCAATGAAATCAGACGTCGTGGTTAGTTTCTAGAATACTAATGTATCGATATTATTTATTCCATGCACGCAATTAAATTGACTTTCGAGTTGTTTTGCATTTTTGCGTTCTATGAGTTTCATGTGTCATTGCCGTTACTGTTAGTTACATTTCTAAACAATCAGTCGAGTATTTTTGTTATGATTAATAGTTATACAGGTCGTGTTGTTGGCATCGATTATAACCGGGTTTGCCAGCACATTACCAAAACAGGACGTTGACCACTACCACCCTCTCTTTAATTCTGGTGTCGATCTAATCTGTAACATGAGCGTCTTCGAACTAAACCAATTACAACGTACATGTTTCTAAAGCTGGTTGAGGTGTTCGAACGGGATGTCAATGCAGACAGCTCCTCCAGTAAGCATGCGCTATAAATACGAAACGCGCGAGTTGGTTAAATACAAAGCACACTTAGGTTCCTGAAAAGGTTACTAGGACTAGACACACAGAGCTGGCTAGGGTACCTTCTAGGTGCCGAATAGGGGAGGCGAGGCCTTCTCATCTTATAATACGGAAATCCTGGTCGCGGACCAAAGTTGGTAAGGGTGTGATGGGTGCCACTTTCTCTTTTGTATATTCCAAGAAAATAAGCGCATTGTAGCTACTACAACATGATAAATTTTCTGATCCAACAACCCATACATTTGCCAGTGGCAGTCAATATTACTGCCCGTTAATGATCCACTTTCCGTCCGAATATACACTGCAGTTCTGCTCACACGAAGTTGTGTAAACATTTTAATTATCCAATCAATGAGAAGCTGACGTATGAAATTATGCCTTTTTTTTCAAATGGTGTTCAACATTAAGAACCTCATACTGGTGGATAATTTTGACATATTTAAAATTGTATGAAGACTTTTAACTATGTGTACCCGAATTTTTTACCACACGCTTTTCATTGCCAATAATTACAAACAAGCACTTTTGTTAGTATAATCGAATTGTTCTCTGTAACAAAATCTGTAGTATCGCCAATGAAAACCATCCGCGCTCTTCCCGCCTCCCCAACGATGATTTAAACGATTATGAATTGAAAGATGTGTACATTGTCTCGGAACGTTCCGAACAGTTTAACAGCTTATTTCCTTTTCTATTTTCAGGATCAGAGTAATAGAATCCTGCAATCTGTGATAGTTTTCTTGACAAGAATTGTTGATACACCAACTCTGAAGTATAGTAAGACAGATATATATAGTTTTACGAGAAATCCTGCAAATTTTAAAGTTGGGTGGTTTTTAAGAGTGGTCAAAAATATTTTACATTTTTATGTGTAGAAATGAACATTTCATTTCAGCCATTTTTTTTAGAAAACTACATTTGAATGTAATTAGCAATCACTATCAGGTTTGTTCTATGTCAATTACCACATGCAAAATGATTATGTAGATGTTGTAACTACACGCCTCCCAAAATATTGTTGATGTTACATATCACTTACTTATATAACATTTTGTGTATTATTATATTTTTAAGTGTTTAATACTCAAAACCAAAATATTATATGTCTCATTTTTTACACCACATTTTTTAGTTTTGTTAGTTGATAAAATATATGACTTTTAATTCCTGTAGAAGTCGATCTTTGTAAACAAATATCGAAAGACAGAAAATCAAAAGAAAATGATGCCTTCAGAGTTTTGGTTTGTATATAATCTTCTTTTATTGTAAACTCTATCAAGTACAATATGTATATTATGGCTTTCATGTATGTGCATCCTTTATACGCGAAACTGACAATCATTATTTTACCTATTTATTTGGGATAAAATGGAAATTTGAGACAGAAAATACTGCATTTGTAGAACATTTTCAGCATTAATTTCGGGTGAAACATGAAAAATGTTAAATAATTAATATCTTTATTAATGCAATAAGAAAGTTGCGTAAATTAGTGACGGTCTCAAACAAAAATAAATTTCGAATTTGTATTTAAGTGGAAAACACATTATACCAATTAACAGAGTGAGGCAATCTGTGATAGGGATTCTATATTTATTAAGATTTCTAAGAATGTTTTTTCTCTAGCATTTAAATATACACATATATTTTTTTTCTCCATTTTTTGTTGTTTAAGAATAAGTTGTAAACTAACCCATTTTGATATATTTATTGTTCCAAAGTTGTTTCACAAAATTGCCTGGTTTATCGTTTTACGAATAGCATAATTTATATTTGACAGTAAGCAGCATGCTAACCATGAATTTAAGTAGTGATAGTGTATATTTTTTATTTTATTATTAATTGAACTTTTTGGAGTATTTGCAAGCTCTGTACCTCGTATGTTGTCTATTAATTAAATGTAGTCCATTAAATTGTTTGTTTACTTAGTTTTAACACCGCTTTAAGCAATTTTCAGCAATATTATGACGTCTAGTTTTTTCGAGGGAATGCCACTGGAAACCACTGACTTTCGTCATCAAAACTTAATCCTTGTCAATTTAGGTCTGAGTCGAGCCAACCACCGTAATCGCAATCTCCTTGTGGCCACCGATAGCTCTGGCTGCAATTAAATACGCTTTATATGTACGACCCATTGTTTGATCCGTTCACATATTTTCTTGAGTAAAATATGATTTTAATGGCCATTTCAGTGATTTATCAGCTGTATCGATAATTTAATTTTCGGATGACAAACTGGCCATCCTAGGCGTAACTACAATTTTTCTTTACTAGAAAACAAAGCAACCAAGCCGCTGACAGTAGAAAACTTATTAGTGCTTAACGAAGGAACCTCTGACTCTTTATTGAGGGATAACAAATGATCCGAACCGCATTATTTGTAAGATTATAAAATAGATGCAAGTACCACTTCCAAATGTAAGAAAATCTTTCGACGTAAAGTTGCAATTGGGTACAGATGCAGCACGGTTAATTCGTTTGTATAAAATAATAAAAATCATCATAAATTGCATCGCAACAGTATATTCATGAGGTAAATGGAGGGTTAAACACAGCATTTACACTGGTACAGGCTGTTTGAAGTTTTCCCGCATTGTTAGTTTTAGAAGAACTGCAAATTTGAATATTAGTACTATTTTCTTTCTCTCCAGGTCGAAGTAGTGCAAATCATCGGCAAGTTATTTAAATGCTGTAGCTTAAACATTCGTTCTAAAGCTCTTCAAAAACAAACTCCAAAATACAGTCAAACATGCTGAACGACTGCCGAAACATGATTGAAATATATGTTGTTCAAAAAGTACCGTACATTGTATTTCTCTCTCTCTCTCTCTCTCTCTCTCTCTCTCTCTCATCTCTCTCTCTCTCTCTCTCTCTCTCTCTCTCTCTCTCTCTCTCTCTCTCTCTCTCTCTCTCTCTCTCTACGTAACCAAACAACACTAAACAAACCGGTTGCTAAAAAACAGGAATTCATAATGATAAATCTGTTTTAATAGCTTTTATAGGTTGAAGGTCAATACAATTATTTCAAATTGCACCCATATATTTAAATTTTTGTATATTCACAGTTTAAATTTTACAGTAATACGTGAAAATCAATTATATCATGAGCAGTTTTTTTTATTTATATTATTTAATAAGCGGTTTTGGGTATTTACTTTGACGTAATAAGTTCCATGTCATTAAAATGGGCGTAACGTTCATGCATATAGAAATAAAGAAAAATCAAACTACACTGCATATTTGTAAAATTAATACTGTATAGTTATATAATGCATACAGGACAATTTGTAGTTAATGTTCTTTAAATTTATATGATGGATCCACATTTTAATGAAAGCTGGGAGGGGTCATTTTTACTTTCCTATTTAGATTGTTTTTGTCCAATCATTTTAACCGAGGCGAAAGAGCGAAAATGTCAAATTTTGTTATTTGTTATATTAGCGAAATTGTGAAAACTTTAGAAGTCAAAATATTTAGACGAAAATCCAAATATTAGCGCGAAAACAAGAAAAAAGCGAAGTCGAAATATTAAGACGAAAAAGGGGAAACATTAATGCAAAAAAAATAATATATTGAAATCATTACAAATCACGATAAAAGATTCAAAATTTGGTACGCCCCCCCCCCCCCCCAAAAAAAAAACGAGAGAGAGAGAGCGCAAGAGCGAGAGAACGAGAGGGTAAAACGAGAAAAAAGGAGGAATGAGAAAACGTGTAAACGCGTCTGGATGGCTATCAAATGCTTAGATTCCCGGAGCTTCCGGGGGGTCCTCGCCTCCCTCCGGACCCCCTACCAGGGCGCTGCCCTGAGCCTGCTAGGGGCCTTAAGCGGCACCCGACCCCTCGCCGAAATTCTACGCCTCCCCTAACACAAATTCCATGATACGCCCCTGCGTTTTTACTTATACACAGATTGTAGGAACTTCATAATGTTTATGTCAAATTTTCTATGATATAAAGTATTTGCAGCACTTTGATAATTTCCGCGGTACGAGTATAGAATTCGGGACGTAAACTTCATTTTAAGAAAGTAACGCCACAAGCGAACATGTGACATTTACCTGCACTGATTGTCTTAGTATTCTAATTCGATATTCAACAATAATTAATTTCCATTCATATTTATTTACTATATTGATTTCACATAAATGTAGCTTGTATAAAAAAAATTAAAAAATTTAGAACATTTATTTTACATTTCAATGTTGTTGTGATTGAACCGACACAGCTTCTATTAAATAAATAAACAAATAGACACTCAATGTACCATACGTTAAATTCGAATTTCAATTATTCATGCGCATGGAGATCCCGTTATGTCTTGAATATAAGGTGTTCCGATAATTTATTTTACAGTATTTGTTTAGACGTTGCCATGGTATTGAAAATATGACGATAGATTATCGCTGTTGGAAACATATTAAAATTCATGATAAAAGAATAATGTTTAAATTTTATTCAAATTTGGGTTTTTATGTGCATGTTTTAATGTGTATTCATTTTATTTACGTAGGCGTAATATTCTGTAGTACATATATTAGTTTATAGTAAACAAATACTACATTATACTGTCACCTCATAAATAGTTAATCAAAAGAGATGTAGTAATAAACATCCAACAGTAAAAATATGAGTGTGAAGTATTCCTTCTGTACATGTTGTTTAACGCCCATCGAGCAATACATGTATATTTTAACTTTATACAGCACTTTTGGGGTTTGAATATGGTTTAATGTCTCTTTTAGCAATTTTTCAATATGATGGCTTGCGTCCGGTTTCTATTGGAGGAGGAAGTCCGAGTATCCCGATACTATTTAAAAAAAGCCGACCTTTGGTAAGGAAACTGGCAATCCTTGATCAGAGTCGAGCACACCTTATCTGCAGTAAGGCCTTAACGCAGCCTCCGTGATTACAAGCAAAGTAGATGACTAACTACTTTACCCCTCGTTCATCGAAACATATTACGTTCGTCTACTGCAAAACTATGAACTAATTTTTATCAGGGTGAAAAGTAAATATACATAAATAGAAGTCACAGACGAAACTGAGAAATAGTTGATGACAAATTATATGTTACTTATTTACTAGTCCGAGAATCCTCTGCCGTCCAACGCTTTTTTTTGCGTGGGACGTTGACTTTTCGGCTTTTGCCCTTTATTGTCAATATGACCATTATGCAATACAATGCAAGACCCCGATAACTCGAAATAGCCACATTTATCACAGAACAATATGATACGTGATAATTGGAACAAATTATTTTGAAACTTACCAATCGCCTACGTTGTTTTGCTCCGCGGAATTTGAATCCCTGATGTTGGATCTGGACACCCGGTGTGTCTTCTCATTGTTTCTTGTTCTCGTTAAACGCAATTATTCTACCATTTAAAGAATTGATAAAAATGTCTTGACATACAATGTGAAGGTATTTGCATAACACTCTGATTTGTTAGCGTTTAAAATAAAATTATAACCGTTAATCATGTATGAGATCAGAATATACCACCCTATGTTTATTATAGTATTTAGTTGTTTACACACTGAAAGAATAAGATTTTAAATAACTAATTTAACTTTGAATAACAGGGTGTTCCGATAGTTGATTTTATATTCATGTTTTTTTAGCTAAAAGATTTAATTGCTCCGTTGGTATTTCTTCGGTTCCGTCTAATGCATTACAAACAAATTCATAATTTAATGTAAATGATTTTTACATTAGTTTTAATAATTTACGTATAATTTGTCCACTAACACAACAATAATCTATTATTAAGTAGTTTGTTTAACTAATTTGCCGCCGATTACTTAAGGCAGTTGGTCATCTTTTATTATTCACCGACGTGTCAACACTGAAGTTGTTTGTTTGAGTCTTACAGTAAGCAGGGTGGGATCGACCCCAACCTTCCTTGAAAAGGATTGCTAGTTTTCTTCCAAATATTCTGAGGTTTTACTGACAAGCCGGCTTCCACCAGCACAATAACACTTGACGCCATGATATGCTGAAAAAAGCTGAAAATGGCAATAAACCTATTAAATAGAGGCTCCCATGGAAGACAACATACTTCAGGCGATTTTCACAGATGAGGTTGTGAGATAATACATTGATCTGGA
Source organism: Limnoperna fortunei (assembly GCA_944474755.1). NCBI lineage: Eukaryota > Metazoa > Mollusca > Bivalvia > Mytilida > Modiolidae > Limnoperna > Limnoperna fortunei. Next base: position 49,138,878 of record OX104113.1, read on the forward strand.
TTAATATATATGTTTTTTTATGTACAGCAATTTGCAGTTTTAATCTAACTTCAAGTTGTAAGGTACAAATCAAACATTGACAATTTCATGAATATTACCAGCCACGGACAAAAAATCTAATATAAAGTCGTTGAACAATGTTGTGTGTAGGCCTTGTCTTGATAATCTTTTTATCATTTTACAGTATTACAGTTTTAAAACTAAAATGATAACTAAAAATATCATACAAAATAGTCATTCAAGAGCAATAACTCCTATAGAGTCGTCGACGGACAATTTTTTGAACAAACAAATGTCTTCCTCATCATATTTGTATTTTACAGTTTTACTTCATCAGTTTCAGCTTTAAGGTACAGTGCAATAACTTTCAAAAATTCTTTACAAACTGTCATTAAAGGGCAATAACTCCTCTAAAGATATTACAAACAGTTATGCTATGAACTGGATTTATAGGTTCATTTTGTATGAACCAACACGTTTTATTCGTAGAAATTGTCTTGTTAATTGATCATTTTGACTCCTATAGCTTTCAAGTTACATTGAAAAAAACTGAAAAAACTGACAGTTTTATCTAAAATTTTTAATTTATTTGCATTAACTATAAAGAAAGTTATCACACGACTAAGAAAAGAGCTGTATGCGCTAAACAATTGAAGGTAACGTTTTTCTATAGCTATATAAAAATTTTAGTTATTGTCAAAAATCCTGTGTTGACCACTGTGTTCTATTTTAAGTAACAGGCCCATGTTTAAAACTGGATTTTGCCCCGAGCGATAGAGAGGGGTAAAACATCATGAATATAATGAACACCCATGTTAAAACGACAATAAAGTATGGTATCCATGAATTATTTCGATTCTGATTAGAACTGCAATCATTTTATTTGGAATACCATAAATCAGTGTTCCACATAATAAAGTAATAGTTAGAAGTGTTCGTAGTGTGACGTTTCTGTGAATAATATTTGTGTTTGATTTGTTTATAAACAAACAATATTCGAAAACATGTCATCGCATCCTGTATACATTTCATATTCCATTTACTACTAGTGAGCTAAAAACGAAAAGCCAATCAAAACAATCAGCATTGTAGTTAAATGTAATCCTCATCAAAGATTAATATCCAACAATAAAAAAAACCACTGACTCTCAGTGGGAAGTCTCGTGCGCCTGACATAATAGATATAACCTTTATTGATAGCAAACAATCAATAATCCACCTGGATCTTAGCAAAAATATAGCAATACAACAAAAATAAGAGCATATGTAATTAAAAAGAAAGAGTTGGTTTTAAATATTCATGACAGAGTACGAGTGTAGCAGGAGTATAAATAAAATACGTTCCGAACGTGTTGGCGTTTCTTGTATCACTCCCGTATCGCATTTAACAAGCTTATGATGTTCATAAAATCTTTTAGGTTAAATCACAGGAATTAGACCCCATCATTTGGGCCAAATATGGCCTGAAAACTAGCCGACTTTTCCATTCTCTATACTTTTCAGTGGCAGTCAAGGATGTGTTTCTATCTCTTTTCGCGTTGATTTTGTGTATGTTAAATCGTTCTCGTCTTTAATATAGCTTAAATACTGCTCGCTGGACGTTGAGGAAACAATTAATCAATCCTCTATATAATCGGAGTGCCCTTAACGAAATATATGGATTCCTTACCGTCAATACAGATTAACAAACAAATTAACCAAATTTATCGAGTATAATGAGGGATGGTAGAAAACCTGTAACACTTAAAAGTTGCTAGACGCTTTAAAATATATCAACGATCATATCTTATATCGTAAGAACCTTTTTTGCATTTTGACAACTTTAAAAACGTCAAACTTAAATCTTAGATTGTGTTATCGAAATATATCCACCTTCAATCAGCTATCTTCTGAATCTAATGCTGAAAATGTCACGGCAGACTATTTATAATGGAAGATTTTGAAATAAATTTCCATTTCTAGAATTATCAAATTGCATGATACTTGCACAATGAAAGATTCTTAAATAGTGCTTAAAATAGACACATAACATCAATAACTAGATGCATTTTAATTAATTTTTACGGATGGTAAATTAAAGCTGTATAGCTAGAACCAATAATGTATAAGAGATCAATTGTACACATCAGTTGCTCATGGTGACACCAGCAGACGACAACAAAAAGTCAAGATTATGGTAATAAGTCTTCACGAACAAGCTAGTACATATTTTATTTATCGAAAAACTATAGTTTAGTGGACGATAAGTTTGTCTTTCCAGTGTTTATATGAACGCCGAAGCAAAATAAATAGTATTGGTGAAAACGTACCAAGAAATACACTGTTTTTATTTCGAACTATATTGAGGAAAATCACCAATGTTTTGCAAGTGCGCAAGAAATTGTCCGGTTTTCTCTTCAGATATTTATCGCTCGACATTAGTAAGATGTATAGGATAATTTTGCGACATATTAAGTTTTCATAATTTGCTTACGGCTGATATAATTTCAATGTCAAATGTGTCCCATGATTTATGGGTGTCATAATGCTTAACATTGCTACAATAATTGTGTATTGCATTATATCATTTTGTGTGTCTAAAAATTATTGACTATTGAACATGTTTGTTTGAATTTTGCTTAACGCCACTTTTAGCAATTTTCAGCTATATCATTGCGTTCAGATTTTATTGGGAGAAAGAAGCCGGAGTACCCGAACAAAACCCTGACCTTCGGTAGGAAAACCGGCAATTCATGTCAATTAAGATTGGAGTCGACTGAGCCCTCCTCGCAACGAGACTCGAACCCTTAGCTCCAGTATTGACAGACCACGTGATCAACAGTAGACGAACAACCTAAAACACTCGGCAATCGACGTCCCCTTACCTAGAAGTATTGCCCAGAACTTCACCATTATGTATAGTTCTATTTCCTTTTAATGTCGAATCTTTATAATGAAGTAGACATTTGTTTATGTGTAGGTTACATAATTTTATTAGTTTTTTTCTTTAAAGAAGTACATTGAATCGTTAGTTTCGAATCATTACCTCACAAAATTGTGTTTCATTTCATGGTTGATGTGTTCAAATCCAGAATCGATACAATATTTGCATGATAAGTCTATGAAAACAATAAATTGAAATACGTCAGTGTTGTCACGCAATCGAGTGTTTTCAGATTTCAACTTCTAAGCTTAAACAGCTTATTGCCAAATCATTTTTAGCTATATTTTGGGGGGAACAATATATGTTCTAAATAAATTTTCATACTAGCTGCTTGATACGAGACTAGCATGCAAATGATGATTTCATTTAAAGTAAGAACTGATATGTCAAGTAAGACAACACTCCGAATACAGTGGTCCTTTATTCAACCATCATGCCCAGTATCTACACTATCCAACAAAAAAACCTAGTTACAAGAGTAGTCCTTGTTGGGGAACATGTCTAGAAAAGCATACGATAAAGGAGGACACAGAATAAGCTTAGGGTTTCAAAATATACAAAGGCTTTGCAATACAGATTCCTTTAAATATGATATCAAGACGATATCTTTAATACTATAGACAAAAATAACGGATTTATTGTTTGTTTGTTTATTTTTTTGTTTGAATAGTGTTAAACGCCACTTTTAGGTATTTGTTAGCTTTATCATGGCGTCCAGTTTTTATTGGAGAAAGAAGCCGCAGTACCCGAAAAAAAAACGACCTTCGGTAGGGAAATTGGCAATTCGTTTCTATTAAGATTGGAGTAGAGTGCACCCTGCCCCAGTGAGATTCGAACCCTCAATCGCAGTGTTGACAGACCACGTGATCAATAGATGACGAACTACCTTAATCACTCGGCCATTACACCACTCTCGTTGTTAGATTAAAACTGAATATGTGTTTAGTTAGAAATCAAAAGATGTTGAACGTATCTTTCTTTAACATTATCATCGTAACTGACGAAATAAAGGTAATAACATAATACTGAACACCAAGAAACCGGCAAACTTAAGAACTAACAACCAAAATTTTAGGAACTACACCCATGGTCCTGACTTAATAAAGGCATTTCAAAAGAAATGGTATAGGTTAAACCAAGTTGTATGGCATGCAATACCTCCCGCTCCCATTTTTGTAGTATGTGTGTTGGGTTATTGATGAAAATAGTTAGATATGATATACCACTGGTCGGTAATAGGTGTGTCCAATGATCATCGCATCACTATGTACTCGGTTATTTAATCAGGTCGCGTCGATCTGCTGCGGGAAATAGCTAATTATTAAGCAATCATGCCGACCTTTGCGCATGAAACATCAGTTATCAAGGTATTAGCTCGATACGTTTTTGATGTCAATAACAGAATTATTTCTTATTATCTGTTGATAATGGTAACGTTTTGAATTGTACAGATGGCTGATTCTAAAAATATCGATACCGCGTTTACTGATGCGTGAATTCCTCATTATCAAAAGTGAGATTTACGAGATCTAATGTACACCGACAACAATGATGCCGTATTTATTTCTAATCCTTTTACACAAAATTAAGACCCTGTTTTCAGAGTAACGCTACTTCCGGGTTTAAGTGAAAATAACCATCTCCCATAGACATCTGTAATTCTGTGGAATATACGAATATACCGTTAGCTTACACAGGAAAGTGATTTTATGTGCAGTTTTGCCTTTGAAAATCGGATCCAGTAGTATTTTGTTAATAATATAGAGTTTGTTAATTTGAAAGTTATTGGATGAATAGTAATACTTAGATATTCATTGTAGTTTTTAAGCTTTCCAGCCCCTACCGTGCCATCGGATGGAGTCGAGCACACGCTGCCCGCAGTATGGCTTGAACCCACCACCTATGTGTTGACGGGCACGTGATCAATATACAATACCATAGTAGTCTTACCTATTCCTTGATGTGAAGTCTCCTAGACATGAAAATTAGTAGACCTACGGTGTCTAATTTAAGGCAGGTACAGCTTAATCTCGCAGAACACCGGAGTGCATCCATGGGTGTTACTAGGTTCGACTTATTCACTTTCTTATTTGGTGTTTTGGATTTTGTTTCATGTTTTATTTAAGTGCAAATCCGAATTTGTAATCGTTCTTTGACTTTCTGGTTTAGTAATCGGAAAACAATAGGGTCGTTTCCACGCTAGTACAAAATATGGATTATCCGGCGGAAACAATAGAGTTGTTTCCCTCAGTGGTTAATTTTTTGGAATTGTATAGTCACATGACTGTTATAATTAAAAAAATAATCTAATATAATAATAGTAGATGACTACCTTAACTACTCGGCCACAGTACTTGTTTATACAGGATACAGAAGTGTATAAAGTACAATACGAATCCTGAATTCCTAACAATAAACTAAAAACAACTGCACGACTTATGTGGTAAATATATCCGTTGACTGCAAGATCAGATGAAAAACACCATTTCAAGTAAAATGATAAAACAACGCCTGACATAATAAAAATAATAAATGATTGAATTTCTAAAAAAAGAAAATTGTTGATAAGTAAACGTATACGTTTGGTGTCTTGTCTTTATGTAATTGAATCAGCTATGCTGATTATGTTTTTTAATCCTGCTTATGACATTTTAGAATTAATTGGATAGCTAATTGTCTTGAAAGGAAACGTTTAGTTCCATGATAAGTCTAATAAACATATATCTGAAACCACTTTGTGCATGACAGATGTTTGTCCACAGATTTCGGTTCGAAAAAACGATACCCGTCCTAACAAATGTCAGATTTAATATAAATAGTATCAAGGACATTTCAAGTACGATTGTCATATATTGTCACATGTCATATAATTTCATTGCGTAATTAAGCAATATGAAAGAAATTCAGAAAATTTATATGTGTAATGTGATATTTTTTTTCTATCACCCATTCATGGCTTCTATAAATAATATGAAGAAAACGACGTTAATTTATTTTTATGAATTAATTATTTCCGATTCGCTTCATTTTTTATTTCATGCATAAAGAAGTCCTTTGGGAAATTTTACAAGTACGGTTTTATAAGCTCCTTTTACCCAATTGTTATTATGTTTCATTTCACGGGTTGTAGGCAGTATAAATAGTATCACTTCATTTAAATACTTTGGTCCCTTTATAAATAAGACTTTAAATAAGTTGAGGAAAAAGATAGAAAATGTAAATTAAGAACATCCCTAGTTAGACCAGAAACGAGAATATACATGCATATAAATGAGTACTTTAATAAATAGGTTAAAACGAAATAAAACAACAAGAAGTTCTATTTCAGATTATGTGTCGCTGGGATAGTTGAGAGTATATTTAACAATAAAATAGTATATTTGCGAAGCCGAATGTGAAATGTTTCGAATAATTTTTGTTGCTGTGAAGTCAGAATTTTTAATATTCTAAAACTGTATATCTAAATTTTGCATGTGTAGATAATAATATAATGAACTTGACGTAAGCTGGCGACGCAAAGTGTTATTTGATTAAGTGAAAAGACGGACAGATTGAATGATACGCCCGACACAGTCGCAAATAGCACTGAAGATTTGTTCATAGCAAACCAGATAGATCTTTCTCAATCTATAATCAAAATTCCCTCACAGAAAGAAATATTTTATATCTATTTTTTTATGCAAGTATAGAACATGAAATCTTTATTAAAATTAATATATGTGTGGAAATAGGTAAAACTATATACGTATTTTAATTAAAACTTGACAAGTCTATCAAAATCAATAAGTTGGTATCAAAGGAATAGTGAATAATTTTACATAACAATAAAAGTCTCTTATCTGGATATATCTGGTGTAAATAATTCAGTTGTACTACACACAGCAACAAACCCACAAAACAGACATAATTCTGTTGCGTTAGGGAACTAGCGTCAAAGGATCGAGATGCTATCCCTTTGCTAGTAAGGAATCTGAGGTTCTATATGATGAAAGACATCATTTATTCGAACATAAAAGAAAGATCTGCATTGAATTTTGTTTAAGTAACCTTTTTTTTAAATATGGTGCTATATTTTATAAACCAGTGCATTAACCAATGAAAAGAATACAACTGTAATGCATTTCAAACTTTTGAGGCGAGTCCAAATACATAGGTAGAGACAGCAGTGCAGACGACAAGTCAAGTTAAGTTTAGTGCGATTTACAACGAGAATTAATGAAAAGTTCAGCATGGAGTGAAAGGGCGCAAGAAAAAGGACTGAAAATGACATGTGATAAAATAAAAGTTTATTGACGTTTTTCGGGCATTTTTAATCAAAGTAGTACAATATAGTCTACTGTGACATGTTTGCGTTCTGGTTCTTTTAAAAGCACGAACGTAGTAAGCCAATAAAATTAAACAGTTATCGAAAACACCTTACAAGACCATCAAAGAAATTCAAACAAGCACACATAAAGCATGTCGATTTATAATTAGACAAAAACGTTTTCTTTGGTATATCGTAGTTTCAATTTATTTTTGTTTACTGTTACGGTTAGTAAAGAGTTTTCCAGTTATATGTTAAGAATAACTGGGTGAAACAAATTCACCACATATATGGATATTAACAATCTTCTCTACAGATGAAATAATCTTTAGAAACACTATTCGTTCTGTACCATGATATGACTATCATCTACTCAAATGATTTGTTCTGCACGAGTAAATGTTCATATTTAAATGGGCAATATAACATTGCACTGTAACAGTGCATTTATATTTAAGTAAAAAATGGTTACCGGATATTTATTTTGAAAAAGTAATTGAAGGTGCGTAAACAGGGTACAATAGCTATTTTATTATAACTTTAAGTGACCTTTTAATAATTTAAAATAAATATACCATTTTATAAATAACCGGTCGTCATTACATTCGTATATTCAACCCTCGGTCTTGTCGCATTATAGTGTACAAAACAGATAACTCAGCAATCATCTAAATTTAACAACACGAAAACCGGTAACTAAATGTCTAGCAAAACACTAAGATTAAATTTCGACCATAAAGGACAGCAGGTTGTCTAAGGGGAGAAAATCACTGCCCGCTGACTGATGGACGATGGACCAAACTTGATCAGTAAATGTTGGCCCTCCTCGGTCCAAAGTTGCGTTTTTATAAACTTGTTTGTCCAATAAAATAAAAGAACGATTTGCTATAACTATATATAGCAAATACGAGATTAGACGAGAAGGTCGGTTTGTTCTTTCTAGAAAATTACTGGGATACAGATGCAAAATCTTTAAAAAAAAAAAGAAACACGAACGCACAAATATTCCACATTTCTGTTGCCATGGCTATGTATAAAATAACTTCTATTAAAGACATACATTTTAAAAATAAATATATTATAAAACTGAGCAATGATAAGAACCATATACAGTACTACATGTTTTAGTTATTTGTACTAACACTAATGCGAACACCGTCAGTGGCGGATCCAAAAGAGGGGGGGGGGGGGTAACCGTCGCGCCTCCTCATAAAATTCAACCACAAATTGTAAAACAATATGATTAAAAATGCGTGTTGATACTTTTCATTATCAAAATTAGTTAGAATATCCAAAAGTCTTTGGGCTTCAGGGGCTTACCCCTCACCACCCACCTGGGTTCAGCGGCAACTTGCACCACTCGCTCCTTCTCCAATCAATAATTCTTGGATCCGCGCCTGACTATTTAAATCTGTTTAAAAATTACAACGTCATTTCAGAAGCATGTCATTTACACATATATTTCGTTAAATTACAGCACAAGTTCACACATATTTCACATATACACATATACATGTATTTAGCTTTAGGTTAAGCCGACGACTGTGTTTTACCTCCGCCTCCCTTTGCTTCAACGATCATGAGAATTCCGCCAATTATTTCAAGGATAAGAGCAACTACTGATAGAGCAAATGAATATCCAAGCTTCCATCTTGTATTGGTCGTATCTATCCAATATTTATCAAACTTTGTAGCGAATACTATGATACCAATCACGTAAAAGATACCTGAAAGAAAAAAGAAGACTTGTTGAAAATTAATAGAAAAGAATAACCCGCTTTTAATGTCTGTAAAGTTTTATACTAAATTAAAGGCATCCGGACTTTCAAGTTAGTGGGTTTTATATTTTTATAAAACGCTAGAAATTTCAAAACTATATTAAATCCAGTCTCTATGCTACAGTTTGAAATGGTTTTTATCCTTAATTAACACTTTTCTACTTTTTATTTGTTGTTGTTGTCTTAATTGAATTCTAATTTTCATTAGAAACTAAAATATTTGTTCTTACCTGTAACGATTCCTATAATGCCGGCTGCCATCCCGACCTCGCCATTCTTCTGACATTTTCCGACAAAAATAAACAGAATGATGAGGAAAAAGGTCACCAACGTACCAAAAAATCCGAAAGTTACAAAGGCTTGAACAACACCATACCAATCTGCAATGAAAAAATTAAACGGAAATGAACAAAGCGTTGTTAACAGATGAGACTGTGAAAATTAGGTTTGTGGATACAACGATGCTTTTTTGGAAATTCTCGGGTTCAATTGTACACATCATCTGATGGTGAACTGTGCAAATATAAGCAATCGCTTGCTCGGCAGCATTAAAGATGGCGAACATAAAATTGAATGAAAGACGGAAGAACTAATATTGGTAAGAAACATAGTGAGCAAAGCTCGTGTGAATCCACTCTGTAAGAAATAATGTGGTAGACATGTCAAAATGAAATAGAAGAAGTATCAATTACAAATTGATAGCGCTGTGTTCATAATCCACGCCAGAGGTCATTACAAAATAAATACTGAATAGCATATACTAAAGAGCAGAAAAGTGATATAATAAAACAATAACGAAACAACACTTTTCACTATTGTAAATTCTTTCCAGTGATACTTACCATTGGCCCATCCGTCAAGTTCAGAACATCCTGTTGGAATGTCGGTATCACCACAGAGCCTCCATAATCCAAAGTATTGACCAGGAGCAATATCATCATATCCCCATGCTGTCGTTGTGTAAGAAATACACGTGAACAGGGACGCAATAAACAGTAGTATGAAAGCTATTTTAACTACAATAGATGCTCCCTTAAAATCATCTAACACCGCCATTTTATAGCTGTGTATTTCCCGTGCAATGAAATTGACAGACTGATTGCCAATATTGCATGAAATTCAATTTATGAATGTTTGTTGCCATAATAAACATCGCTGACAACAGAATCTATATCATCTATACGCTGCCGACTTCTTCAACTCTGATCACTTGGCGCCACCTCTTATAAACACATTTTACAGGTGTGTAAAATAGTATGTCAAACATCTTAAGGTGCAAATAAATAACATGTAAAATCGATTTTTCATTTTTAATGATAACATATTTGTTCACGCCCATCTCACGTAAATAGACGAATGAACCTGCATAAAGATGGGTATGTTTTCTCCCCTTAGTAAATTAAATAACTATAGGGTTTGCATAAACAAATTTAATACGACAGTAACGAATACATAAAAGCATGCAATGTTAGAAATGTCGATAAATTGTCTTATTTGTGGTCAAAGAGAAAAATCTCGTCAATATGAATATAGTTCTACGGTAAAACTGATTGTCATTATTTGTAATATGTATAACAAATCAGCTGCATACTGGTGAAGGTTCCAAACGAATTATCCCATGAAAGCTGCATAGAGCACCACCTTGTAGCGGATAGTGGAAGTATTCTTGTTGGGATTGTCATTTTTATAGTACGCCTGGTCGCGGACCAAAGACAGTAACGTGTTAGAAGCGTGCCTCGCTCCTTAAATAACAAAGACGCACATAAGGGCGCATTGTAGCTGCGATAAGATGCAAAATGTTCCATCCCTACCGAACATAATACTTTCCGTACAAGTCAAAGACCGATTCCGTTTCATAAATGGATTCATTGTTTTTCTGGAGCATAGATGGAATACTGCTTGATAGACAATCAATCAATCAATCAATCAATCAATCAATCAATCAATCAATCAATCAATCAATCAATCAATCAATCAATCAATCAATCAATCATTCATTCATTCATTCATTCATTCATTCATTCATTCATTCAATAATTCATTCATTCACTGACACATCTTAGTGCCCTCGGGTGGAGCAAAGAAAACTGAACAACAATGGCCGAAAGTCAAGGGACAATTACAAATCTGAATATATAGACAAACATAAACAGCACAACACATAAACCGTGCCTGTCTCTAATTAAACACACGCCGAGTTACTCATGTATAGGAAAAAGTCAAATCCAGGAATAGGAAACATCACCTATGACTCGGCGATTTCCCATAACACTGTGAGGTCAGGTCTTTACTCCGTACGTAAAAGACAAGGTTTTTCAGTTACAGATATTTAACAGTGACGACCCTTAGACTCATTATATGCTGTGATTTTGATATTTTATTAACATTGTTCTGAATATAGCACTGATTATTTAGTGCTTGATAGCTACCCAAATATCTACAGTTTGTTTTGCTGTATTATGGCAGCGTTGTTTTAATAAATGTTAACACACACACACACACACCATTTTAAAACATACATCGTGCAGTTTAAACGTAAAATAAAGAGAGAAATTGGGATCAGGTTTGAAATAGGAATACTCCAGACGCCGAATTTTTATTTTTATAAGTATTCTCTTTTTTCAACTTTTAAAACAAGTCGAAATATAGGATATCTCTAATTTTATGTTTTGGTCCTCATGCTTTGAGATTGGATGTATTTAACTTTTTGTTTCTTGGTCCATTTTACACTTTGAGATTATGTATGTTTTTGGCCTTTTTACCCTAAGATAACCAGATTCAACTGTGATCATAAGAATTTTGCAAAAATAAATGTAGTATGGCGAAGTCATGATAGATCAAACTATTTCGGTTTATTAATATTTTCTTGGTTCATTACAGGTCAAATCAATTTGTTCTTCGATATTACTGGAAATACAAAGCACATTTAAATTCCTACTACAGTGTTAGGATTACCTTGAAATTAACATTTAATATCATCTTATTTTGAATCGTTTTATAGTTTTAAAACATGTAAATATTCTTATTATTTTGCAATTTTGAAATATATAATGGAACGCCCAAAATAGGGTTAGGAGTGAATTTGGTAAATTATTTATATTTTTTGTTTAAGCTTTAAAACACCACAAACACACCCAATACAAATTAAAACATTAACACTTATTATGTAGATAAAGTAGATATATGTCATGTACACAATTAACTATATAGTGTTCAAGCCTCTGGCACATTATTTTAGAACATGCGCACAGGAGGGAACTACGAGGTATACCGATGGATCCCAAACATAGCTTCTCCACAGGCGGAAACGACAAAAACAGCGTAGTTCTGCAGTCGTCTGTATAATTACTCGTTTATAGGCTGCTGAAAAATTTCTAAAAACCGATCAAACATAAGCAAGAAAACATAATATTTATTTATTCGAACTCACTGTTTCTGTGAGGGATCTGCTTTTATCTAAATATAAAAATATATTGGGTGTTTGGTAACATACTAAAGAAACTACCCACATCTAACACTTAGACATGCCATATTACCGTCTCATGTCCTTACATTGCTTAGACTACTTTAGTGTTAACCTATAGCTACGACAACATGTAAGTCATATATATTATTTTTAATGCAACAGTTTTGATCTGAATGTAACGAAACAGACAGCTATATGTGGTGCTCACTAATACTTCTTTAAGAAATATAAACACACGGACTTCGGCTTTCATAATTTATGTTAGAATTACACATGTATGTTGGATAAGTGGCCAAACAAAGAATTTGAACAATTTAACTATATGCACACATTGATAATCGCTGGTAGCTGCGGTTTTTTTAAAGGATAGAATGACTATGACCAACAATACAGAATGCGTACAGATCATTTTCCCACTTTGCCTTGGATTTAATTAGTTGACACTGAATTGTGGATATTTTTAAACTCCCAATGCTCTATTAGTAAGAGTGAATGTACATGTAGGTGCCTCCATCTTTCCTAGCCAAGTGTTACGATCAGGTCCCCCCTCTCTTCTGAAGGTAAGAGTATCGGATAGTAACCCTTGGGTAGCGAAGAAGAGGTGCCGCATTAAAGGTCATAACAACCTAAAAGGACGAGGGTCATAGAAATACGCATGAAATGTACACATGTAAATTTTTTAATGACGAACATTGTAGTTATGGCGTTAAATGCAAATTTGACACATATTCACTAACTGTTCTGCAAATCATCCACAAACGTAAATTTTGTAAGTAATTGTTTGATTGAGTAACTGTCAAGCTATCACAATTTAATTGTTCAATGACATTGATATTTATGCATTATGTTTTAATTTTATTTTTACGCAGGAACTAACCAGTTGTATTTTGTAGGATACATCGCCTATAATTAACTATCCAAGTCAAGCCACAGCAAAAATGTCTTATTAATGGTCTATAGTTTGGTTTTAAATTAAAATATTTCCGGACCAAGAATTCTTATATTATGGTAAATAATTCAAAGCGTTTGACTAGAGAAAAAAATGGTGTAGCTATTTAACAAATTTCCAAAGACATTTCTTTAGGTAGAATAGCAAGTACCCTTCCCACATTGCGTTTATTACCTATTGCTGTTGTACCCAAAACGTCAACTACACATAAATTTATATTACTAGTATTCATAATTTGTCATTGCCCCAAAACGTGTATAAATTATTATATTTATAAAGAGGATGTTCTATTGATGACGATGCAATAAGAATGATTCAAAGCCTTGGTCCAAAGCCTCTTCTTTCCAAATGTGATATTAGATCTGCATTCAAGCTTCCCGGGCTTTCCTCCAGTGAATTAGATTTAACCGGATTCGAATTCCAAAATAAATATTATTTTGATATAAGTTTTTACCAATGAGGCATCTATAAGTTATTCCATTTTGAGGCCTTTGTTTGTTTTTTTTTGTTTAAATGGTGTTTAACGCCACTTTCAGCATTTTTTCAGCTATATCATGGCGTCCAGTTTTTATTGGGGGAGGAAACCGGAGTACCCCGATTTGAGGTAGGAAAACTGGCAATCCTTGTCAACTAAGATTGGAGTCGAGCGCACCCCGCCTTTAGTTAGACTTCATTAGTATGTAGAAGAAAAATTGAACAACAAGTCTATCCTACACTATTTACATGATTTATGTTTGGTGGTGAAGCTGGAACTAAACAATATCAGTTTTCATAGATTGTTGTAGAGATTTGGAGTTCGTCGGGTTATTATTAAAGGGCGAGCTTTCTGTGGATGCCACATATCAATGCCACATGTAATCTTAAAAGAACCACATCATCATACTAGGGTGCCAAAAATATGCAATGAGAGTTTGACTGATATTTCCTACAAACTACAATGATACTACCGCAATACTCGACCAGTTTTGCAGTTCAAGTGCAGACTTGGAACTATTTACCGACAGTGCAAATTGAGAAGGATAAGCTTTGGTAAATATTTCAGTGGGAAGTGGGCCCGGGTATTTTGGCAAGATCAAAGGATACAATATTTCAGTGGGAAATGGGCCCGGGCATGTTGGCAAGATCAACGGATACACCATGCCTTCCTGTCCGACAATGATTCTAATTGTGGAGCGACATTTAAATGCGTCGTTACTGTCATGTCACAAGAAAGTGCAGTAAAATTGTATTCGTTCGCAAAAGAGTTAACAATGAAATAAATAAGTTTTTAACACTTTGTGATACACCGTACCGTTCTACATGAAATTGCATATTTGATACATATTTGATAGTAAACACTTGAACAATGTCGGTAATGATATTTAGTTGACATTCAAGAGCTATCAGAGTTAAAACTAATTAAGCATGATCTTTTTGTTTCATACAAATAAAATATATTGCACTTAACAAGAGAGAAATACTAATGTGTTGTTTGGGGTAGATTTATGACCTCCTTATGAACATAGCAGAATGTTTGATCAATGGATAACAAAATTGTTGACTGGTAAAGATGTTTGTTTGTTTGTTTGATTGTGTTTAACGCCACTTTCAGCAATTTTTCAGCTATATCATGGCGTCCAGTTTTTATTGGGGGAGGAAGCCGGAGTACCCGGAGAAAACCCCGGACCTGCGGTAGGAAAACTGGCAATCCTTGTCAATTAAGATTGGAGTCGAGTACACCCTGCCCGCAGAATCGAACCCCCAATCTCAGTGTTGAAAGACCACGTGATCAATAGTAGACGAACTACCTTGACCACTCGGCCACCGAGGCCCCCGACTGGTAAAGAAGAAAATTGTTTGATGTTTGTGTGAATATACATTCTGTACCTCCCTCTTCTCGAAGTTTAAAGCTACATTGAATAATTTCGTTTGTGCCAAGGCGGATTTATATACATGGGCTTCTTCAAAACAAAGACAAAAAGTTAACCATCACCTTCAATTTAACGTTCCGCTATATAGATGACGTGCTTTCATTTGGTAATCTTAATGTAAGTGACTATGTTGATCGCATTTATCCTACCGAACTTGAAATTAATGAGACAGCAAGGTCGGCCTCATACCAATTTTCTACATCTAGAAATTAACAATCAAGTTCGGATAGGAACTAAAAATGATTATAATTTTCCTATTAATTGTGTTTGTCATTTTGCTTGACAACAATCCAGCATCAGCTGCATATAGAGTATACTTATCTAGTACATCTCACAATTGATCAGGAACTCCAGAGCCTGTATTACCTATCCATCTTTTCTAGATGGAGGGTGTCTGTTAATAAAAAAGCTACTTAACACACGATTCCAAGTGGCAAGATTGCAACCAGCACGAAGAATATTTTACGGTCGGCATCATGACTTAGTTGACCGTTACTGAATATCCGTTGCCATTGATTTGTTCCATTTGTCGTAACCACTGTCCCGCCTAACTAATCCCGGATATGACCAGTTACCGAATTTTAACGAGTAATAACGACGTGGGCCACGCGTGGAGTTGCTTACCCATCCGAAGCACCTGAAGTCGCCGTCCCCCACCCCAAAACCACGACGACACACCGTCTTTAAAATAGGAAATTATTTGCTGACTTAAATATGTACAACTTTCCGTTGTCATTATCACTTATAATTAATTCACAGTTGAATAATTGAAACAATATTCGTGTATTTACAAAAATACAAATATAGAAACACTACACAGATCATATGAAAATCCTGTACACTGTTTAACTTTTATCTTATTGAGTTGAGTCAGGTACACTAAGAAGACCACACTAATTTCGTTAAATTACTGCAACTTTCGCAAATTTCATACACACACATACAAAAGTCTAAGCCGATGACTGGGTTTTGCCACCGCCTACCTTTGTTGCGACGATCATGAGAATTCCACCAATTATTTCAAGGCCAAGCGCAACTACTGATAGAGCAAATGAATATCCTAGCTTCCATGTTTCGTTGGCAGTGTCTATCCAAAATTTATCCCACTTTGCACCGAATACTATGATTCCTATGAGGTAACAGAGACCTGAAAGGAAATACAAGACCAATAGGATAATTGTTCATGGTCCAAAACATAAACGTTCATAATAACCATCACGATACAAATACTATTCAACTAACATCCAAATCAAATCATTGGCAGTTTGATGTTCCGTTTATTAAAAAAGTCTTTAATAATGAGGAAAGTGGACTCTGTAATACTGTATGATTCTGACAATTAAGTTTTTTTTGTTTATGTTTGTTTCATTTATTGTTTGTTGTATATGCCTTCAACCCTTGTGCATTTATCATAATATAATCAATTAATAGAAACAAACCACTTGCATAAACCGGAATTTTCTTAAATAATTTAAATGTTAGGCATTTAAGCCTGTTTTATTGTTTTGTGTGCGTTTTTCTTTTACAAACTATGAGTTCAAAACAAACTGTTTTATAAGAAGTATTTATGGCATGATTACCTTTAGGATAATTAATTGGGCGGAGTGAATATCTAAAATATGATCACGAGTGTCGCATAACGCATCTGATTAAACGAGTGCGAGGAACTTGTTCCGCGCACGAGTTTAATCTGATGCTTTATGCGGCACGAGTGATCATATTTTGGATATTCACGATGCCCAATTCATAATCCTATTTATTTTATAGATCAAAATTGTTTTCGTAAAATTTTAATGCTTAATCCTAAATTTTATGAACGGCGGATGAATATCTGTATAGTACAAAACCAACTGCAACTTTGGCGGGAAAAAAACCCGAGAGTGAAAATAAACGATAATTTTCACATGTGATTTACCGTGTTTTCTGTCACTCGGAAAATTCGATATTTCATCATTTTAATTTCATTAAATATAATAATTATAATGAATTGTGATTGATTTGGTCGATAGCAGGTGTATTATAAAGTATTTAATGCATTCGGATAATATGACACCTGACGGTGTGAAATTGGTCAAAACATATATGCATTTTTACGCTCGCGAGCTTTCCCCCACAAAAACTCATTCAGAAGTTTTTATCTTTTTCTTCAAAGTAAACGATTAATCAATTCTGAAAACTTGAAATGTTCCGATAGTAAAACTTGAATAAATATAGCATGCGACAATATGGCTGTTGTTGTTGTGATCCAAGAACCGCGATATATTCGACAATTAAACAGATATATCATGTATTGAAGGGTATGTGTGACCCTCTCAGACATGATATATCTGTTCATAATATGCTTATATTTAACTTTATAAACACATTTTGTACCGTTAATTTGATGCCCCTTTACTTAATATACAGTGAAAATAAAGTTTACCTGTAAAGATTCCTACAATTCCGGCTGCTAACCCGACTTCACCGTTCTTTTGGCATTTTCCGACAAATATATAAAGAATTATCAGGAGAAATGTCACCAAGGTACCGAAAAATCCAATAGTTACAAAGGCTTGAACAACACCATACCAATCTGCAAACAAAAGATAAATGTTACCGAATCACTGTTGCCTTTCACCTTTGATAGCCAAGCGTTTTGATCCCCCCTTTTGGGGACATTGATCGTAACTTATGGCTAGCAAAGTTCCGTCTATTCATGGGATCATCAGATTCTGATTACCAAGTCAGGCTAATGTATGACATTTGGACTTTTCTACAGCCTTTATGTAATCATCAAAGCGTCAAAGACAAGAATGTTAGAAATAGATAGCGGCAGTTGAAGAATAGGCTTGAAGTGGTACGTTACCACCACAAACAACGAAAAATATATACATTCATATAAAAACTATTAATTACTTTCTCATTGCGGACAGGGTTTGCTTGACTCCATACTTAAATGACAAGTATTCTTAGTTTTCCCACTAAAGGTCAAGGATTTTCTACGGGTACTTCGGGCTTTATCCACTAATCCACCAAGAAAAAGTGGATTATAGCCGCGATTGCTGAGGTGGCGTTAAATACCATTAAAACAAACAATCAGTTGATGCGATGCAAAATATTTAAAAGTAACAATCAAAGGTAACGGTAATAACCGAATATGATATAGATGATAATTCACGTTATTACCTGTAAAATACAGGAACCTATTAATCAATTACTTGAACTGCATGATCCCGGTTATATGTAAACGCAAACACTAATCCTCAGATTAATTGTAATAAACTCGCGAAAAAGTAACAAAAATCTGTTCATTTTAATACTTAATTACCATTTGCCCAACCATCAAGTTGAGTACATCCTGTTGGCTGGTCGCCATCTTGGCACAGTCTCCATAATCCGTAGTGCGATTCAACAGCCGGATTGGAAGCATGAGCATCATATCCCCATGATGTCGTTGTGTAAGATATACACGTGAACAGGGACGCAATAAACAACAGTATAAATGCTATTTTAACAACAATAGATGTGGTTTTAAAATCGTCCAACACGGTCATTTTCAGTTGTTTATTTCCTAGCACTGAAATGGACGTGTATTTCTTAGCACTGAAATGGACAGACAGGTCGGAAATATTGCATGAAATCCAATTTATGTGTGTTTGTTGTCATAATAAACATTGATATTACAAGAAACTATACCGTCTATTGGTCGGCATCCTCTTAAAGCTTTCTGCTTGACAACGTTTCATCCTTTAGGCTATCCAAGTATGACCATTTTCAATTGAAATCAAGTGTATATGGACTGTGTAAAATAAATTTGTTGTGAAGTCAATACCCATATGAACTCTGAATAGATGGTTAATCCTAAATATTACCAATTGAATGGATATTTTATGACAAATGTCCATCGCATATACAATTTCACACATTCCTTTGAATAAGGGTGAATATATAAAATTACATTTTCAACCCACAACCCGTGGTACATTCACTCTATTTTATTTCATGAACTATATGTCCGACTTCTAATTAGTGGACATTACTTACAGAATAGTTCATGTTGCTGATGGCAATATCACAAAATATGGACTGCCCAAGGGTCGTGATATGGACCAAGAAACTGATATGGCCCGAGCCGAAGGCAAGGGTCATATCAGTTTCTTGGTCCATATCACGACCCGAGGGTTGTCCAAATTTTTTATATTGTCATCAGCAACATCAACTATTCTGTTTATTGCATTGAAGAATCGTAAATCCATTGATAAATTTGTGCATGTAATTTTTTTTCTGTTTTTGTTTTTGGTTTTTCTTTCTTTATTTTTTTTTTTGGATAAAAGGTCTGTTTTTTCTTCATCTAGTATTTTTTCTATGTAGTGTGTTGGTATATTACTAGCCAATCTATTGAAAAAAGAAAAAGAAATGGAAATTGAATAACTCTAAAATTTATTCCGTAGCTAGCGGTCCGATTTTCTGATATGGACTGGTAGCTATCAGTCCATATCAGAAAATCGGACCGCTGGCTTTTATATCTTGTATTTCTTTATGTCAGCTGATCGGTTGTTGGCCAATCGAATGAACTAATTTATTACTGATATGCAATAATCAATGTTAACAATTGTCTGTATAAATAAAAAATGTCTTCAATTTTAGAAACAATACTTTTCAGCCATCGTTTTTGTAAAGAACAGTATAGTGATTGACTCAACGTTTTAAACTTATTGGTACAAAAGCAAAGATATCCGTTTGTCAATACCACAGCAGATTACCAGGATTGACAAGATATTTTTGCCCTTGGGTTTGAATTTTTTCGTCTCGTATTTCGAATTTGTGATATAATCTATGTATTATATAGATAGAGATGAAATATCAAATTTTCAGAGTGACAGAAATCACGGTAAATCACATGTGAAAATTATCGTTTTTTTTCACTCTCGGGTTTTTCCCGCCAAAATGATCAAAGCACAAAAGCTAAAATAATTGTTCACTAAGACCGGAACCTGCTAGAACAATATCCTATAACATGTCATTTAGCGTGACAATATTATACAATTACTGTCTTTTTATGAGGTAAATGTGTGGAGTTATTGACTTTTGAAAAAAAACTGTTATTCACCGAGCCCAGCGGGCGAGGTGAATAACAAAGAGTTTTTTCAAAAGTCAATAACTCCACACATTTACCGAATCAAAAGACAGTTATTGTTTTATTCAATAATGCAACAAAAATCAAATATCAAATTTATGATTTTTACTGAAAAATTTGAATAAAAAAGGATATTCACTAAAAATAAAATGGAAATCGCATGCATTTTCCCGCGGTGAATAACCATTTTATTTTTAGTGAATATCCTTTTTTATTCAAATTTTTCAGTCACATTATTTTTATACAAAATGTTTTATATATTATTGAATAAACTTATTTGTTATTTCAGAACGAAATATTAGTTAGCTGGCGTCCTGATCCAGATAAGGGCGGCCATGTTGCAGTTGGTTTTGTACTATACAGATATTCATCCGCCGTTCATAAAATTTAGGATTAAGCATTAAAATTTTACGAAAACAATTTTGATCTATATAATAAATAGGATAATCAATTGGGCATCGTGAATATCCAAAATATTATCATTCGTGTCGCATAAAGCATCAGATTAAACTCGTGTGCGGAACAAGTTCCGCGCACTCGTTTAATCAGATGCGTTATGCGGCACTCGTAATCATATTTTGGATATTTCATTTTCATTTCAAACATTTTATTGATATAAATCAAAGGGTATTGGATAACAGGCATAGCCTTTATAAATCATATCCCAACAATTTCAAGATGGAATGTAATTAAATCGCAGATAATAAATATTTTACAGGCAACAATAATAATAGTAATCATATTTCAGTCCAGTCACAGAATACTCATTTATACTACATCTGTACTATAATTATAGGACAATATGTAACTTTTGTGAACCCAGGTGTAAGTTAATTTTAAGCAAGGTAATTCATCAATATACTGAGTACTCTGTGAAAGAAGTGAATCATGATACAGTTTGTACTATTGCAATTAGTATACATAATACAAAGATTAAAGTTAATTCCATATATATATGTGGTAAATGTCTCATTTAATAAATTTATAAATTAAAATAAGTATTTATTGGGTACAGAGCAGAAGAAAGCTGTACAAGTTGTTTTTTTTGTTTTTTTGTGTATTTGTAGAGAAGGGCAAATTTTGAAAAACTGTTTTAACTGAGAAAATAGAAAAGGTATTAGTCAAGTATAGAAGAAAATAACCAAAAAGAAAAGGAAAAAAAATGTATGTAATGATAACAGAACAGTTAGGTGGATAGATGAATAAATGAACATAATGGCAAATACTAGTAAGAAGAAAAATTGAATAAAATAAAATAAAGTAAATAACATTAATAATATAAATAACATAGGAGCAATGGGTTGGTGAACAGATGTCATCAATTCTTGATAACTGCAAATGAAGCAAGGTATACATACATGTACATGTACTAGTATTTAGGATCATTAACTCTTATATAAATATGCATGTTTGGGCAATATACTTGTAGGTAAAATTTATAATATTATTGAAATCTGTGTGTACTATTAATATATTCAAGGACAGTATTTGTTATTTCAGCATTTTCCTCTGGAGACAGTTCTAATGAACCATGTAGTAAAACATTTACATTTAGTATTGGTTCAAAATTTCTAAGACGGTTAAATAACAGTCTTCGGGAGTTGTCATAGAGGGGACATACATATAAATAATGAAAGTTATCCTCAATGTCACCACATGCACAAAACGGACTCTCAGATAAATGTGATTGGTAAAGGTGTTGGTTTAAGTTGCTAACATTGTTCCGCAGTTGACAATATACTATATTAAGTTTACGTGGGCCAAGGGAATAATGACAAGGGGGCTTCTCTATCTCATTATTCAATTTATTCTTGAATTCGGACAGAGAGGTGATACTTTGTATACCTATATCCAGTTTATTCCACATATCTAGGGTATCCGGGAAGAAGCTTTTTTGATAAGATATTGTACGGGCATGTGGTATATCAAAATATCTAGGCTTTCTGATATTATAATTCTCATTTATATTGATTTGGGAAAGAACGAGATCAGAAATGTAAGATGGGAGATATCCATGTAAAGCCTTAAAGATAAAAATCAGTTTTTGGTTTTTTCGCCTATTTTGCAGAGAATCCCACCCAAGTTCTTTATATAACTTAAATTTTGGAGTGCCTCGACGCATACCAGTAATTATTCTGGCAGATATTCACTCCACCCAATTAATTATCCTATAATTATCACAGGTTTTGTAAGTGTTCTTGATTCCATCCATATTCACACCAACGATATTTCAAGCTACTGAATTTTGGAAGATAATGCATTTATTCTTGTCGAAGGTCGGGTGTCAGATCGGATGCCGCTGCTTCCACTACGAAAGAAAATGGATGCCATTATATAGCTCAAATTTGCTGAAAATTGCGCACATTTTATACAAACAGATAAAACCAAACCAAAGAAAATATTAGCATTACACACGAATTTTATCAACTTATAATACTTACCCGAAAAAAAATTTTATTCAGTAACCTCTCCCCAAGAAGGAACACATTTGTAAAGGAAGTACAACTTATAACACTTACCCTTTTCGTGACTGTTGTATGGATTTTTTTGCTTGTTTGAATGGTGTTTTAACGCCTCTTTCAGCAATTTTTCAGCTATTTCATTCGTCCAGTTTTTATTGGGGGATGACGCCGGAGTACCCGGAGAGAACCCCCCGACCTGCGGTAGGAAAACTGGCAATCCTTGTCAATTAAGATTGGAGTCGAGTACACCCTGCCTGCAGTGAGAATCGAACCCGCAATCTCAGTGTTGACAGACCACGTGATCAATAGTAGACGAACTACCTTGACCACCTGTTGTATGGAAGATAAAAGTAAACGTCGATAAAACAAAGGTCATGGTACTTGGATTGGGTAAACCGAAAACAAATCTTAAAATCCTTTTATCAAAATACCGTAATAGACATGGTGGAAAAATTTAACTACTTAGGAGTTATTTTTACAAAAACCTTTAATTTTGATTCTACCAAGAATCTTTTAGCAGATAAAGCATTAAAGGGTATGTACGAAGTTCTTAATTTGCGAAAAGTAAAATTATCAGTAAAAATTCTTCTAGATTTGTTTGTTAAATGAATAAACCTATTTTCCTTTATGGCTGTGAAATTCGGGGCTTTGGTAATAACGAATCGTTAGAAAGAGTTCCTTTAAAATTTGGTAAACTTCTGTTGAATTTAAAGTCTTCAACACCAAATTATATGATTTATGGGGAACTTGGTAGACTTCCTATTGCTATTGATATTAAGATACGGATGGTATATTACTGGTCAAAACTTGTAAATGGCAAACAATCCAAATTGTCTTTAATACTCTATCGTCTTACTCGGCAATCGAACGAAAACTATAGTATACAATATTCTTGGATTAACTGTATTTGAATGTGGTTTATATGGGACTCAGAACAATTCTTCAATAATGATTGGCTAAAATACATAGTAAAACAACGGTTAACAGACCAGTTTGTGCAAAATTGGAATTCGGTTGTGTTTCATTCAACAAAAGCAATAAACTATAGAATTTTCAAAATAAAATTGGAATTCGAAAATTATTTAAATGTCTTGAACTTTTCGGAAGCTATTAAACTATGCAGATTTAGGACAACAAATCATCATTACCAATAGAAATTGGTAGATGGACAAATATTGAAAGAGAAAATCGTTTTTGTCATTGTAACTGTAATAAATTAGGAGATGAATACCATTACTTGTTTAAATGCACTGATTTATTAGAACAACGTAAAAAAATTCGTCCCAAATTACTACAATGTTTATATGTACTTATAATTATTGTCCAGCAATAGAAAATCTCTACTAAGAAATCTTTGCAGGTTTATTAACATTATAAATGATCATGTTAGTGCGCTGGCTTACCTGTCACTGCCTGTTGTGTAAGCATAACCTTGTTATTGTTTGTATATATTGTATATAACCTGTTGTTTTGTTTGTTTATTTCTTACTTTCTCAGTGCCAATTGTAAACTATAAACTATATATATATAACGGATTTGGCCGAGGTGTCTAGACCGCAGGACATAGTGCAGGCGAATTGGTGCCACAGTGTCACAACGGTGTGAGTTCGAATCCCGCTGAGGGAAAACTAAAATTTGACAGTGTTAAAAATCTAATTCTAACAGTGTTGGGCTTAATTTGTAGACGTATATATAAAAATTTGATATTAACCCTGTATTTCTGATGTTTCAGAAATCCGCTGGATAGATATATTATATGGTTGTCACAATACTTAGACGTTTGTATATAATTTACTTACTATGACTGTATGACAAGTAACTTTGTCATCCTATATAATATATACAAAAATGCTGAATTAGATTACTGTCAAATTAATACGTATTGGTTACGAAACTTATATCGTCACACGCAAGTACATATGTACTATATATGTCTATGTCTACAATTCACCCCGGTTAATGACGCTATATTTTTATATAGCGGATTTGGCCGAAGGTTCTAGACCGCGTAACATAGTGCAGGCGATTTGGTGCCACAACGGTGTGAGTTCGAATCCCGCTGAGGGTAAAACTAAAATTTGACAGTGTTTAAAATCTAATTTTAACAGTGTTGGGCTTAATTTGTAGACATATATATATATATATATATATATATATATATATATATACAAACGTCTAAGTATTGTGACAACCATATAATATATCTATCCAGCGGATTTCTGAAACATCAGAAATACAGGGTTAATATTAAATATTTATATATACGTCTACAAATTAAGCCCAACACTGTTTGAATTAGATTTTTAACACTGTCAAATTTTTGCTTTCCCTCAGCGGGATTCGAACTCACACCGTTGTGACACTGTGGCACCAATTCGCCTGCACTATGTCCAGCGGTCTAGACCCCTCGGCCAAATCCGCTATATAAAAAAATATAGCTTCATTAACCGGGGTGAATCTTAGACATAGACATAGTACATGTGTACTAGCGTGTGACGATGGAATTTTCGTAACCAATACGTATCAATCTGACAGTAATCTAATTCAGCATTTTTGTATATATTATATAGGATGACAAAGTTACTTGTCATGCAGTCACAGTAAGTAAATTATATACAAACGTCTAAGTATTGTGACAACCATATAATATATCTATCCAGCGGATTTCTGAAACATCAGAAATACATCGTCACACGCTAGTACACATGTACTATGTCTATGTCTAAGATTCACCCCGGTTAATGAAGCTATATTTTTTTATATAGCGGATTTGGCCGAGGGGTCTAGACCGCTGGACATAGTGCAGGCGAATTGGTGCCACAGTGTCACAACGGTGTGAGTTCGAATCCCGCTGAGGGAAAGCAAAAATTTGACAGTGTTAAAAATCTAATTCAAACAGTGTTGGGCTTAATTTGTAGACGTATATATAAATATTTAATATTAACCCTGTATTTCTGATGTTTCAGAAATCCGCTGGATAGATATATTATATGGTTGTCACAATACTTAGACGTTTGTATATAATTTACTTACTGTGACTGCATGACAAGTAACTTTGTCATCCTATATAATATATACAAAAATGCTGAATTAGATTACTGTCAGATTGATACGTATTGGTTACGAAAATTCCATCGTCACATGCTAGTACACATGTACTATGTCTATGTCTAAGATTCACCCCGGTTAATGAAGCTATATTTTTTTATATAGCGGATTTGGCCGAGGGGTCTAGACCGCTGGACATAGTGCAGGCGAATTGGTGCCACAGTGTCACAACGGTGTGAGTTCGAATCCCGCTGAGGGAAAGCAAAAATTTGACAGTGTTAAAAATCTAATTCAAACAGTGTTGGGCTTAATTTGTAGACGTATATATATATATATATATATATATATATATATATATATATATATATATATATACCGGTATATGTATAACCATGTGTGATCATATTTCATACTTAATTAATAGACATAATTAAAATCTATATATATATATACCGGTATATGTATAACCATGTGTGATCATATTTCATACTTAATTAATAGACATAATTAAAATCTATTTATTTTGCTTTTCTATTTCAGCCCACGGCTTTACAATATAAAAGCAAGTTAGAGATTTAATTTCAATTATTGTAAAAAAAACTCTTAATATTTTAAGTACATTAAAAAAATTTCAAAATATGCTAATTTCGGACAAACATAATGTCATGTGATTTTATTAAAACTTCTTTTTGCAGGGTTATCAACTTTGTATCAGTATGAAAAGATCATTTTTCTTACCTTGATTGAACCTTAAGTTATTTTTTGTATGTTATGGTTACGGACTTAAATGACATTGGTCAATTCACGAGGGATTTTAATTCTCCACGCTCCATTCCACGTGAATGGCATTAACATTTTATACAGTATGCAGCAATTTGTTAACATTTTTATCAAAGCATCTTAAGAAACCGAGATAAAAAAGTCATTTCCAGTTATTGAACCATACAAGACACGCCGAGGCAGAAAGAATCTGGTTAAATATTATGTGTTTAAACGCAGCTAATTGGTTTATTATTTGTTCGGCTTCTCGTTAATAATTTTTATCTGCGCTTTTTTAAAGATTCCTTTTAGTTTTACATATGTTTTATACTTCATTCTGTTTAGTGAGTGAAATTATTCAACTAGAAGAGCGAAATGTTTCACCTATTAGTAATTGATAACACAATTAGTGTGCTAATGTTTGTTTTTAACAAGTTTACTTGGTGATAGCAGAAGACCACAGTATCGTCAAATGGCATCACACGGACCTGACATATTTTTCGGGCTCATGGCATACCAGAAATTGCCGAACATCTAGACATCATGAACACTGCCTTTATAAAGGAGTACCAACAGTAATGTCTTTGCGTTTTGAGCAAAAAGTGGACCCAAGTGCGGAAGCATTAAACCGGGGGCGCATGGTCTAAAATTGCTACTCGTACTAAGTTCAATATTTCATTGACCTAGTTTTTTGTTTTGTTTCTTTAAAGCAATACTTACGAAACGGAATATAGTACTAAATAATGGGACTCCGATCGTCCATTTTCAATTCATGAGAAACAGAATCATACAAGTCACCACTCCACCAATGTCGGCCCTCGGGGGCTGATATTGGTTCCTTGTTCTGATACACCATGCGATACGGATTTTGACGTATATTATTTTGGTTAGGATTGACCTAGAAATAGCCTTACTGCAAAATTTATTCTATTAATTTTATTTTTGTATTCACATTCTGTCTGGTTTTTTCTATATAAGTTTGACCCAACTACACAGTTGATAGCAAAAACATACACGAGGAGGACAAGTTCCTGTGAAATAAGATCTGTGATAAAACAAATATCTAAGTCAGTTTATATTCATATTTCAAACTGTGAAATCCTTGCATACCAGGGTTTGGTTTTTAGTGGAGATCAGTGCTATTTTAAAAGTATTGGTTCTGTTCTGAATTTTGTCAGTTTTAAATAAGCAGACTAAATATCACAAGTACTACAACTATCAAATTAATTAGTTTAAACATATTATATTTGAAATCTTGCAATTGCAAATACACATATCACAATATAAATTATAGCACAAAAGGATTTGGAAACAAGCTGAAACAGCTTATATTAATCCATCTCCTAAATAAATATATATCACATAAAGTAAAAGCTCATAATAGTTATTTGCATGCTTGTGATTTCAACATACAATAGCGATAAAAATCACAAGGTATTATATATATGCTATATATAATGTAGAAGAAAAATAGAATTATGACAACATTAGTAGTAAAACAAAAACATTAGGGTGTTGGATGAAATGTATGCAAATTAATTATTTCACAGAAGCTTAATTTAAATCATTTGTGATCAAGTAACTTCACCGTGTCTCTGATTCACACTAACTTTTATCAAAGATTACTATTTACTCAAGTGATTAATCATTGCGTGTATTCCGATATGCAGAAAGTCTCTATTTTAATTATATACAAGAAAACGGAAGAATTATATTATAGCTTAAAAATGAATTATATCATTGCATATTTGCTGTATTGTTTTATTAAAATTTCGCCTTAATATGAAAAAAAACCGTTAGGTTGTATTTAAATAAATCATCACATTTTAAACTAATCTCCTGTACTTTTAATAAATAAAAATAGTAAGTCAATATTGCATGAACCCTTAGAAGTCTATGGTGCCTTTCGTAAGGTGTTAAAAATTTAACTACTATAGGAATAAGTTGAATACGATTTTTGAAGTATTTAAAAGCTACTAAAGTGAGTCAGATGGAAAGTAGTCACGTACGCATGTTCTATAAAACAGCAGCCACGACGGACATTGGTCAGTACATAGTTCTAGACAACATAAACAGGTCAGGTAAGTTGGTTTTACATTTTATTATTGGTTTCTGAACGATTTTGTGTCTGGTAGAAATGTAATGGTGGTATATTTTTCTATAGTTGTGAATTAATTGTAATTGATTTTTCACGTTCAATTTTTACAGAATGAGAATCTTCGATAGCGCTTCTTGTTTTGGTTGCCGTAGCAAAGGCAAGAAATTTGAGACCTCGGAACTCGGGACTTCGTAAGTACTTTCAGAATTACTAGTGTACATTTGTAATACAGATTTGTTTCGATCTTCTAAAACAATAAAAAGTAATAGAACATAATTTTTGCTTCGTGGTTTGCCGTTGCAGAACCATTTTAACGGTCTGATGCGCCAATGAAATTTCTGTTTTTAGAGAATATATTTCAATTATTGTTGTACAGAAAAACAGAGACACTGTTGTAGCTTTTGTCCTCCGAGTGTGATCAGATATATAAAATTCAGAGTATTGTATGATTGTCAATTATTAAAAAAAATCACCTAGTTTTAAATTAAGTACTAACGAAATTGACGACGAGAAGGGATTTTCTTGTTTCATTTTCTTCATGATGTTAATTTTAAAATTCATCCAGGATGTTAATATGACAAAGGAGAGTGGAGTGACTGTAATGTCGATACAAATACTGTCACCAGGGTACTCACGTTAGTCAGTGGTGAGGAAGGATGTCAAGAAACCCAAAGTCAAACGATGTCTTGTGAAAAGTATGAACGAATTCAATTATCGGAAGGAAAAAGAAACGGAAGAAAAGGAGGAAGACGAGAAGAAGGATTATCGAAAAAAGAAGGAAAACGTCAAAGAAAAGAAAACAGGAAGCAATGGAAAGGAAATCGCAAATGTAAGTAAAGGCTGATCACAAAATTATTTTAAAGAAATAAGCTGTATTTTTGACCTTCACCATATCACGTCTGAAACATTACTATGGGAGAGAATTTGATGAGCAAAAATGTTTGTAACAAGATGAAAAATATTGTCTTTAATACAAAGCCAGTCATAATTAAAAATTAACGTTAATCGCGTAATAACACTTAATTAATATGTTTGCTGTTATTGACCTTTATATAGCACAAGAACATACGTATCGAAACAATTTCTGATATGCCTCCACGTTTTGATACTGTTTTCACGATTAGTGATTTTTTTTTTTGACTGCTAGTTTATAAATATTGTGATAATAAATATCACGCTGTAATTTCATCAGGGTACATCTAAAAATAAACAATATTTGTAAATCTAATTCACATGCAAGCAGGATTGAATGTCAGCATCCTAGCTTAGTTTTCATTAATGATCAACACTGATAATTACCGGAAATATTTCATTATTATCATAGTCCTAGTAAATAAATCATAATTCACGATTCAATTTCCGAAATAGATGCTACATTTCTTCCTACGTCTGAATTCACCTCTTTCACACAAGGTATTAAGCTCCTCCATTATCTCACGATCAAAACCTTGACATCGCCAGCAACCCACTCTATCAGCTCAGTAACCCACTCTATCTGTAACACACTCTTGTTAGTGGGCTCTTTCGTACCGAAATCTTTATTTTATTAAAATTGTTCATGAAGTTAAAATACAAAATGACATATTTTTGAACCAATCAGAGAGCTGCTTCTGTCAGCTAATCGTGTCTTTTGAAATCATAGAAGATACACGTTTGTGTATGGCTGAAAGTAAACACTGGACACCCGTAGCCGGTCTATCAGTGATTACGTAATCTGATCTGTTATATATTCACCAAAATGATGTTTTATTATAATTAAACACGCGGATAATAGAATGATAAGCTTAATGGAATTAGCTATGGGTTTCCAACAACGATCCTTTGATAGTACATTTAATCTATTCTTAGTTACCAATATTGATAATCTGTTCAGGTTGTAAGTACGACAAAGGAGAATGGAGGGAGTGTGACACCACAACCAACACCGTGACCCGGGAATTGACCCTGAGGGACTCTGTGGAGGGATGCGAGCCAACACTCGTTGTCAACATATCATGCGATAGGCTTCAAAGTGTACAGAGAACAGAAGAAAGACGCCAGTTAAGGGAAGGTAGAAAAATGGTCAAACAGCAAAGAAAACGTAAGAAAATAAACTTGAAAAAGCATTAATTTTACTAAAGCAAAATGTTTATTTCTTATATAAAACAACAACATTATAACAGATTTATTTATATAAATTAGGGATTAAGTACAAAAAAGTATTTTCTCCATTTATGGATGACAATATTTCGGTTTTGCACATTGTATAATCCGAGTAGTGGATTTTATTAAATGGAAAGTTTGTTATCCCTGTATAGAGAAAGTTAATGCTATAAATTCAAGAATTAGAATAAACTCAACAATTTCATTTGTATAATTGGACATGTTTGAAAAAAAGATCAACACAAAAATGTATGTTTTTCGCGGTATGACGTCAAAGGGCGTATGTCTCCATAACGAAGATATTTTTTTCCATCCTCTGATAGAAAATATTTTTCAGCCAATCAAAAGTCCATATTCTCGTACTTTTTTATAATTAAGCACGATTATAAATCGATCAACGCAGCTTCGTAAAATTTAATATTGAAATAATGCTCTTTTATATCAAAATATTTTCTTTCGTCCCGACATTTTTTTTAATAAATAAACAATTAAATTTCACATTCAACTTTCAGATATAACTATTATAGAATTGTCTACACCGTCTGATATTATATTATAGAAGAATCACGTCTCATTTCGTTGTCTTTATTTCAGTTGGTTGTAGTTTCGATGTTTCCTTCAGTGAATGTGACCCAGACACAAAGATGGTAACAAAAACATACACACCAGTTTCACAAGACGAGGACAGTTCTTGTGAAATAATAACCATGACATATTCGTGCCAGGTACACGAACGGTGGATGGCGAAAAAAGAAGGACGTCAAGGAAGAAGAAATGAGTTCAGACAGGGAAGACAAAGAAAAGGACCACGACTTTAGAATAGGAACCATTTGTTGTCAGCTAAAGACAATACATTTCCCTGCTTTGATTTTGTCTTAAATTCTTATTATAAAATCTTCTGAATATATTCTTTTAATTATTATAGTAGACTGGACTAACTGTTCTGATCACAGTTTAGTAAATAACATCTCAGGCATAAGGATGCGAACCGCTTGATTTTGCAGGTTCGTAGGACCACTCAAAAGTATTCCTCTTCAATAAAGTATTATATTCAATATTTATTAGAACATAGTAAGTACTTGGGAAGATTTCAGATTAGTGGCTCTTTCTGTTCTGTCCGCATTCTTCGAAGTGCATCTTTGGTTTGATGTTCTAACATTCCCACTTTTTATTCATAGGACAAGTGTCATATTCTGATAAGTGTCAATACGCATCTCTTCAGTTGAGCTTGCAAAGTTTTTAAAACGTATGAGAAAGTCGTTGAATGTTGGTTAGTGTCATAATTGATGAGATCGGTGTTTTCCACCCAAGCTCAAAATGATTAAGGGAGATAACTCGTTAAAATCAACACGAAATAAATAAACAGCTGTTCTAAATAAAAAATAAATAAAATGCCACAAAAAAGCTAACTAATGGCCTAAATTTGGTGACTAACATTGCATGCCATTGGCATACAGTAGTTCTTATTTATTAAAAGATCGCAAAGAAAAGTACGTACCTGTGTGCAATAATAATTGTAATCAAGGTTGCAAAACTTACGCGCTTTATTCTTTGCGTTTATATGGTGGTGCTTCTGTTTTCTCGCCTATCACAGGCTTGTGCTGATGTGATGATGTCTTTAGAAACTAGCAAGTACCCGAAAGACCCCAGAGTTTATCAGATTGGACTGCATTCTTCTTCGTGTTGTAGTTATTTCCTACACCTCTCCAAGCACTGGCTAGTGCTAATGTAAATGTACCATTAGCACATAACGAGTACCTGGAAAGGTTTTACATTTATTTATCTTCATCTTGTTCATATTTTTCTCTTTGTATACTTGGTGATATTGCCATTTTCTCTCCAAGCACAGACTATTGCTAATGTCATGACATCATTAGAACCTAGCAAGTACCCGGGAAGACCACAGCATATAGTCAAGTTTGACTTCATCTGTATTCTTTTTCAATATGATGTTATTTCCATTCCCCTCTCCAAGCACAGGCTAGTGCTAATGTAAATGTATCATTAGCACATATCAAGTACCCGGGAAGATTTTAGATTCATGTTCTTCTTTTGTTCTATACTTTTTCCTTTTTTTCTTTTCACTGCTGATGATGTCGATTTTCTCTCCAAGCACAGGCTAGTGCTAATTTTAATTTATAATTAGCACATAACGAGTACCTGGAAAGATATCGGCTGCTTCTTTATTCATGATGCTGCTGCAGCTTCACTGTCCTTTGTCTATATGACGATGTTTCCGATCCCTCGCCAAGCACAGACTAGTGCTAATATTCAATACTTATTAGAACATAGTAAGTACTTGGGAAGATTTCAGATTAGTGGCTCTTTCTTTTCTGTCCGCATTCTTCGAAGTGCATCTTTGGTTTGATGTTCTAACATTCCTACTTTGTATTCATAGGACAAGTGTCATATTCTGATAAGTGTCAATTCGCATCTCTTCAGTTGAGCTTGCAAAGTTTTTAAAACGTATGAGAAAGTCGTTGAATGGTGGTTAGTGTCATAATTTATGAGATCGGTGTTTTCCGCCCAAGCTGAAAATGATTAAGGGAGATAATTCGTTAAAATCAACAAGAAATAAATAAACATCTTTTTTTTAATAAAAAAAATAAATAAAATGCCACAAGGTGGACAATATGGCGGATGGCATGGTTTTTAAACGGAGAGATAGATGTTAATAATGTGAATAATATGCTTCGTGGAGGAAAGCGTGGTGACAGGTGAAAACACATGTGAAAACACAGGTGCTCGTTTAAATGACAGTTCAAACATAAACAATTCACCCGATAATATATATATATATATATATAATACAAACAATACAACAACTTCTAGATACAACACTGATTTTATAATGTTTACTGGAAATCCGAATCCGATGTTCCAACAATACTGTTTAACTCCAAATCCCAGCATGATGTACCCAAGCCCGTCTCAACATACACCACCCCTTGCCATCAAGCACCGGCGAGTTCAGATCATAAACCGCCATGGGTAGACGAACTTTTTAGACGAATGGATAAATTAGAAACAAAGTTAAGCAAACTTGACAAGATTGAATCAGCCGTTTCTATTGTAAGTGGTAAAGTTACGAAACTTGAAAAGAACGTAAAAGTGATGGACGAAAGAATGGACTAAGTTGAAAGAAGTGCCCAACTGCTCAGTGACGAGTATGACATGCAGAAACAAAATTTCACAAAGGTTAAAACCGAGATAAGCAATATTACAAAACAGCTAAAATTAAACACATCTGCAGTTCCAGATCTAGGAGAAGCGTTAACCGACATCAGGAAAGAAAATGAGAAACTGAAAAGCGATCTAATAGATGTCCAAATGAAGTCTATGCGTAACAACTACTTTTCTTCAACATAAACGAGATCGAAGGAGAGAACTGTGAAAATCAACTTAAAATCGACGATGTCCCATTTGGGGTAACTGAAGCAAACCGCAATGGAAAAAAGAGTCACAAAATTCGCCCAATATTGGTTAAATTTGCCAATTTTGAAAGCAGAGACATGATTAAAAGATCGGCCAAAAATTTGAAAGGAACAGAATTCGGCATCTCCATTGGAGGTCCAAAAGAGCAGACGAGATCAGCTTCCTATCCTTAAAGATCTGCGAGTGCGTGACATTAAGGCCTACTTTGTCAGAGATCGTATTTTTGTGGGTGGTAAAGAGTATGTACCATAGGTCAGGCCAAGAGAACAATTGAAAATAAAATGTTTAAGTTGGAATGTTCACGGATTAAATTCTATTAAAGATGACAATGACTTTTTAAACCTAATAATCAATTACGATATTTTATTTTTCAGCGAAACTTGGTTAAATGATAAATCAGAACTTTGTATTGAAGGTTTCAAAAATGTAGTATGGCTTTGTAGAAATGTTAACATAGGTATTAGAAATGAAGGAGGAGTAGCGATTTATTGTAAACCCTTTTTAATGGATGGCTTGTCTGTAGAAAAAATACACAATGAGGGTAATATTATATTAAAATTAGATAAATCATTTTTAAATATTGAAAATAATGTTTATGTATGTTTTGCGTATATCCCACATGAGAAATCGAACTTTTATAACATTAGTGACTTTGATTTTCATGAAAATATTGAAGATATTGCTATGTTTTATAAACACAAAGGTACTTTATTAGTCTGTGGTGATTTAAATAGTCGCATAGGTGTACTTAGTGATATATTGTCATCTGATAATTTAGATAGATGTGTTGAAAGTGTTGAACATATGAATACCCTATGATCTCTGATCGCCAGTCAATGGACAAAACCGTTAATCCCTTTGGTAGAAAACTACTATAACTTTGTTTTAACACCGGATTGAATGTAGTCAATGGTAGACTTTTTAAAGATAAACATGGTCACTTTACCTTCTGTACCAATAAGGGGCGTAGCGTTAATGACTATGTTCTATTATCACCTTGCAATATTGATATTCTTAGTGACTTCTACAGATGAATGAATTTTCCGATCACATGCCCGTTTTTTTCGAATTCAATTTCTTTAAACAGACACATGATCAAAGGGATACTCCCGAGGTGCATAGATTCATTAAATGGGACATGAATAAAAATGAACAATACCTACAAGCGCTCCAGAAACAACAAAATAGATTATTGATTTTAGTTAGTGAATTGAATAGTGAAACGGACAAAGATAATGTAGTAAGGGAGATAACGAACACTATATGTGACTGTGCATTTAGAGTAAATGGAAAATCGACCATTGGCCGCAAAGACAATGTTCCGGTCCGTGAGGTTCCGCAAAACGATTGGTTTGACGCGAAGTGTGCAAAAGCCCGAGATGCGTTTCACTGTGCTAGAAATTTTTATATAAATATAGAAATACAGATTGTCATAGACATTTATCTATAGCCGCTCGAAATCAATTTAACAGCATTAAAAAAAGAGTCAAATTTCAATACAAGAAAAGAACGGGATTATAACTTTGTAGTGTTGCAAAGATTGAACCGAGAAAGTTTTGGTCAGCAGTAAGGTCAAAATCAAGACAAAAGTGTTCGATTGACAGCGACATTTAATCACTTTGAAACTATTCTTGGATCCGAGCCACCGTGTTGTTATGTGACGAGATTAAGAATCTGTTAGATACCAGCTCTATTATTGATGAAATTGACTCTGAGATAACGGAAGAGGAAATTGTAGCTGCAATCAAGAATTTAAAATCTGGTAAAAGTGGAGGAAATGACAACATCATAAGTGAAATGATTACATCTTGTTCATCAATTTTTGTGCCAATCTTAAATAAACTGTTTAATGCATTATTTCTTCATGGAGTATATCCGAAAAGTTGGACTGAGGGTATCGTTATTCCGGTTCCTAAGAACGGAGATCTAAGCGACCCGAACAATTATCGACCGATAGTGTTAGGAAGTATTCTATCCAAACTTTTTACAAGTATATTGACTAAACGCTTACTTTCGTGGTCTGGGTGGGAGTCAAAGTTAATAGACAATCAATTTGGTTTGCGTCCGAATAAATCAACCATTGATGCGATATTTACCCTACATGGACTTATCTCGCACCAGCTTGGAATTAAAGAAAAGCTTGATTGTGCCTTCGTGGACCTCCGCAAGGCATTTGATAAAGTGGACAGAAATATTTTGATATACAAACTTATAAACTCTGGTATCAGTAGCAAATTTATATCCGTTGTAAAATCTATTTATGACTCAGTAACGTTACGAATCCGTTCTGGTGGAAAACTATCAGACTCTTTTGAAAACCACCTGGGTGTTAAACAAGGAGAACCCCTTTCTCCTCTTTTATTTTGATTCTTCATAAATGACATTTAAGTGATATGACCGTTGGAGCAGATGAAAACTATATCTATAAATGGTCTTCTAATCTATCTCGTTCTATTTGCCGACGATACAGTTCTTTTTGGAAAATCTTCCGACGTCCTTCAACAACTTCTAGACAAACGTTCGTTTTACTGTAGTAAATGGAATATTGAAGTCAACTCAAATAAGACAAAAATTGTTGCATTTCGAAATGTCTGGAGACCCATCGTTGAACACTTTTATTTCAATGGTACTATGCCAGCAATTGTCAATTCGTACGTTTATCTGGGAGTTTTACTAAGTTCGAGTGGTAAATTTTTACAAACTCAGAAGCGCCTCGCTCAGCAAGGTGGAAGGGCTATGTCATCATTACTATATTCATTCAAACAACTGTACATTACCACGGAACAAAAGATCAACTTATTTGACAGTATGGTTGGATCGGTGCTAAGTTATGGATCAGAGATCTGGGGTTTCCATAGTGCTAGAGAGATAGATTTTTTATTTAACCGTTTTTGTAGATTTGTACATAAACTGAGTAAAAACGCACCGCGATCATTTTTATATGGTGAACTTGGTCATTATCCTATGTATGTTCATAGACATATCAAGATTAATAAATATTGGTATCGCATTTTAACTTAAAACCTCCTCTTGTATATGATGTATATAAACTGTTACTGAATGATGCAAATAATGGTAAAAAGAATTGGGTTTCAAATGTTAAAGACTTGATCTGTAACTTAGGTTTTTATAATTTATAGATTTTACAAGACACTGAACTCTTTTCTTTGGAAAGTGTACAACAACGTATTAAAGACCAGTTTTTACAGTCTTGGTTTGCTAGTCTTGAAGAATGTACTAAGCTTGTAATTTATAAACAGTTTAAAAAAGAATTTTGTCTTGAGAATTATTTAGATTTCCATGTAAATGTACAACTTTTAACTAAACTGAGAAGTGGAACGTTATAATTGCTTGTAGAAACTGGTAGATACCAAAATGTTGAAAGAGTTAACAGAATTTGTGTTCTATGTAATATGAATGTTGTCGAAGATGAGTACCATTTTGTATTGGTGTGTCCAAGGTATGGATATTTAAGAAATCTGTATGTGCCAAAGTATTATTGTTCTTGGCCAAATCTACAAACACTCTATAAGTTGTTAAAATGCTCGAACAAAAAATTAACAAACCAATTATGTATGTATGTTCTTAAACTCTGCCTGGAAAGTTAGAGCCGAGAATATTATTTAGACTTCATTGTGTGTGTGTCTTCTTCTGTATTGATAAATAATATCTACATTGTATATTGATATGTATTTGTTCTCTGTATTCGCTATTGTCACTAAATGTACATATATTTTCTTGCTATAGCAGGTATATAGTATGTATATGCTTTCTGCAAATAAAGCTATTCATTCATTATTTCTTGTTGATTTTAACGAAGTATCCCCCTTAATCATTTTGAGCTTGGGCGGAAAACACCGATCTCATCAATTATGACACTAATCATCATTCAACGACTTTCTCATAAGTTTTAAAAACTTTGCAAGCTCAACTGAAGAGATGAGCATTGACACTTATCAGAATATGACACTTGTCCTATAAATACAAAGTTGGAATGTTAGAACATCAAACAAAAGATGCACTTCGAAGAATGCGGACAGAACAGAAAGAGCCACTAATCTGAAATCTTCCCAAGTACTTACTATGTTCTAATAAGTATTGAATATTAGCACTAGTAAAATTAGCACTAGCCTGTGCTTGGAGAGAAAATCGACATCATCAGCTGTCAAAAGAAAAAAAGGAAAAAGTATAGAACAAAAGAAGAACGTGAATCGAAAATCTTCCCGGGTACTTGATATTTGCTAATGATACATTTACATTAGCATTAGCCTGTGCTTGGAGAGGGGAATGGAAATAACATCATATTGAAAAAGAATACAGAAGAAGTCAAACTTGACTATATGCTGTGGTCTTCCCGGGTACTTGCTAGTTTCTAATGATGTCGTGACATTAGCACTAGCATGTGCTTGGAGAGAAAATGGCAATATCACCAACAGGGGCTGCTCTGGCTTCTAAAAAGCTGGCGCCAAAAAAATCGCCAACTGCCATTTTCCGTCGCCAGTTTTGTAAAAGTGTCGCCATAGTAGAAATAACTAGCTCACTATATGACATGGCGAAATTGTTTAACATTATGTGTGACATATTCTGTAACGTCGGACGAAATCCAAGTTTGCCGGACTCTTAATTCAATTTTTCAAAAGTTTGGTCTCGAGCAGCCCGTAAACTAATTGTATTTTAATCATGAAAAGATTTGTGATTTCTTGTTGGCAGAAAACCAAAATTTTACAGTAATTCATTAGAAAAATCTATTCCCGTGAATGAACATAAAACAGGAAATACTGAAAATAGAACTACGCATGTGTAAGAGTTTTCTAATTACGAAATTAAGACGGACATCCGGTCCGGAAATCACTCAACAACGACGTTAGTTTTCATACCTGTATTTTATTAATTACATTATAAAAAAAATATTACTACAAAAATATGTTTGTTTTGTTATTTTTTTAAATTAATTAACAGCATCAATTGTTTTATTACACGTCTACTCAAATGTGATGCAGGTAAAGCTGCTTTTTATCTGACAACTTTGTTGATTCAATTTATTGCCGATTTCCGTTTAATAACTCCAAATAACACACATGTCACTGGATACTACACAATACACGTGTATTTACTACCATAGAAGCCGACAAAGGATCTTTAATGATGCAAACGCCGATTACCGATAAATTTAAAACGTGCATGCATCGTTTAACACTATAAAACCTTGGCGCCAAAAAAATCGCCAGACGCAATATTTTGTCGCCAAATGAAAAAAAAAAAACGCAATTGGCGACATTGGCGAAGCCCAGCGCGGCCCCTGTATACAGAGAGAAAAACATGAACAAGATGAAGATAAATAAATGTAAAACCTTTCCAGGCACTCGTTATGTGCTAATGGTACATTTACATTAGCACTAGCCAGTGCTTGGAGAGGTGTAGGAAATAACTACAACACGAAGAATGCAGTCCAATCTGATAAACTCTGGGGTCTTTCCAGGTACTTGCTAGTTTCTAATGACATTATCACATTAGCACTAGCATGTGCTTGGCGAGAAAACAGAAGCACCACCATATAAACGCAAAGAAGAAAACGCGTAATTTTTGCAACCTTGATTACAATTATTATTGCACAAAGGTACGTACTTTTCTTTGCGATCTTTAAAAAAAGAAAAACTACTGTATGTCAATGGCATGCAATTTTAGTCACCAAATTTATGCCATTAGTTAGTTTTTTGTGGCATTTTGTTTATTTTTTTAGTTATAACAGCTGTTTATTTATTTCTTGTTGATTTTAACGAATTATCTCCCTTAATCATTTTGAGCTTGGGCGGAAAACACCGATCTCATCAATTATGACACTAATCATCATTCAACGACTTTCTCATGCGTTTTAAAAACTTTGCAAGCTCAACTGAAGAGATGCGCATTGACACTTGTCAGAATATGACACTTGTCCTATAAATACAAAGTTGGAATGTTAGAACATCAAACCAAAGATGCACTTCGAAGAATGCGGACAGAACAGAAAGAGCCACTATTCTGAAATCTTTCCAAGTACTTGCTATGTTCTAATAAGTATTGGATATTAGGACTAGTCTGTGCTTGGAGAGGGATCGGAAACATCGTCATATGTAAAAGGGACAGTGAAGCTGCAGCAGCATCATAAATATAGAAGCAGCCGATATCTTTCCAGGTTCTCGTTATGTGTTAATTATAAATTAAAATTAGCACTAGCCTGTTCTTGGAGAGAAAATCGACATCATCAGCAGTCAAAAGAAAAAAAAAGGAAAAAGTATAGAACAAAAGAAGAACATGAATCTAAAATCTTCCCGGGTACTTGATATGTGCTAATGATACATTTACATTAGCACTAGCCTGTGCTTGGAGAGGGGAATGGAAATAACATCATATTGAAAAAGAATACAGAAGAAGTCAAACTTGACTATATGCTGTGGTCTTCCCGGGTACTTGATAGTTTCTAATGATGTAGTGACATTAGCACTAGCCTGTGCTTTGAGAGAAAATGGCAATATCACCAAGTATACAAAGAGAAAAATATGAACAAGATGAAGATAAATAAATGTAAAACCTTTCCAGGTACTCGGTATGTGCTAATGGTACATTTACATTAGCACTAGCCAGTGCTTGGAGAGGTGTAGGAAATAACTACAACACGAAGAAGAATGCAGTCCAATCTGATAAACTCTGGGGTCTTTCCAGGTACTTGCTAGTTTCTAATGACATTGTCACATTAGCACTAGCCTGTGCTTGGCGAGAAAACAGAAGCACCACCATATAAACGCAAAGAATAAAGCGCGTAATTTTTGCAACCTTTATTACAATTATTATTGCACACAGGTACGTACTTTTCTTTGCGATCTTTTAAAAAATAAGAACTACTGTATGCAAATGCCATGCAGTGTTAGTCACCAAATGGAGACCATTGGTTAGCTTTTTTTTGTGGCATTTTATTTATTTACTTTTTTATTTATAACAGCTGTTTATTTATTTCTTGTTGATTTTAACGAATTATCTCCCTTAATCATTTTGAGGTTGGGCGGAAAACACCGATCTCATCAATTATGACACTAATTTTCATTCAAAGTTGGAATGTTAGAACATCAAACCAAAGATGCACTTCGAATGCGGACAGAACAGAAAGAGCCACAGCATCATGAATATAGAAGCAGCCGATATCTTTACAGATGAAGTCAAACTTGACAATATGCTGTGGTCTTCCCGGGTACTTGCAAATGGCAATATCACCAAGTATACAAAGAGAAAAATATGAACAAGATGAAGATAAATAAATGTAAAATGTTTCCAGGTACTTGTGCTTGGAGAGGTGTAGGAAAAAACTACAACAACTCCAAAGTTAAATCATCGGGATGAAAAAAAAGGAGTGTGGCGGGAAAAATTTAGTCTTCTTAAAATGAAGATCAGGTCACAAGAAGGCAAATTGTATTTTAACAAAAAAAACGTCAGCAAGCGTTACTTCACATCTGATTATTACAACCGAAACCCTTAAACGTAGCAAATTATAAACAATCAGATAAATCTCCACAGCCATGTTGACAGCAGGATAAAAGCAGTACTAAACGGAAGATACAATCAATATCCACGCTTACAAACATTACATAATTGAAAAAAAAATCTGATCTATAACTCAAAATTTGATGACAAAACACCAGTTATACATGAGGAAGATGGTCAGGCTGATATCCTTAGGAAAGATATACATCAGAGATTATAGATGGAATCGAAATACATAAGTTTTAATTACAAAGACTACGACAAGGCGCAATACAATTTCATCAGGATGTGGAAGACGTATGGAATGAGTGATATCCTGATAATATTCGTGCGAAATGGTTTAACGACTTTACGGCTTGAGATCTACACAACCAAATGTAACAATTTTAAATGCACTGATGAATTCTTGTAGTAGCGATGAATGCCCGTAGTAAATGACCGTAGAAGTCAAACGAAGAATACATACTCTTATATTTAAAATTCCATTACCATATATTGTCCTCTCAACCAGGCCAATGTAGACCTCGAGAAAGCCCAATTTTGCCATTCACCACGTTTAGAGGAGTGTTAATTCGAAACAAGTTACCGGACAAACTGAAAGGCCTTTCGTGTGATATTTCAAATAATGTCGATAAGAATAGGCCTGGTCCTAAAAGGAGGTCGCACATTCAAATTATCTGGACAAAGAGGCACCTTACAGAATCGCACTATCGAATAAATCGAAGCAGACACAGATGTTCGGTCATCTCACGGAACTTGTACTTTCTGAATACGCTATCGGAATAAGTTTAAGTACGTAGTATTTGTAATTCTGTCTTGAAATCATCTGTGTACGCGAGTTTGTAATAGACGAGCATTAAGCATAAGACTATTCGATGGCAGAACATGAACGAACAAACTTTAAAATCCTCGTCCCGAAAATATAAGGTAATTTATATGAGCGTATTCGCCATTTACAACAATCTCGCATGAGTGAACAAATACAAACTAGTTACGTAATGCCGGCATAGGAAGACGTTGAAAGACCAAACTCTAACTGACTTACATGGTTAATGATCTTTAAAAAAAAACGTGGTTTTTTCAGGGCGTGATATCGTTATAAAGGTTTCAATACAACTGGTTCTTTGTGTTCTATAACTTGCGGCTGCTGGATTTGTCTTAAAAACATTTTCGCCTAGTGAAGGAGATAATCCCCGACATCGGTAAAGGTGTTCGTGAAATTAAACTACACGTATTTCAACGTCTAATTCATTGTTGGTTCTATTGTTTCACTAAACTGAAGAAGTTGGTTGACTTCCTTATGGTAGAGTTTCTGAAAAAGGAAGGAGTTTTCACGAGGTTATATTGCTCCCCTATAAAAAATCGGGACTCATCCCTCGCTACGTGCAATTTTATCACCGATTTAAATGACTTATTAACCTCTTATCTCTAGAAAGACAATGACGATGCTTAACTTACATGTGTATTATTGTAATCCCCAAAAAGGAGCGCAAGTTGACGAAAAAGGCGGGCTATATTAATATTCATTATGGCAGCAACGCCCTCTTATACACTCAGAACGAAAATTTCATATGAGCAATGGTTTATATTGCATTAAACACATCAGCTGCAGAAGGTAGCTGTCAATGCATCTGAATAGACATAAGGCCAATAATCTCAACGAAGCCTACCTATCAAAGCAACACTAACCAAGACAATAAAAAATAAATCAAAGTGAATGTAAATAACAAAATCAACACAGATATGCAGATCGCGAGAACACGGTACATTTACTAATCACACTGCAAAACAACGACTTCAAAGGTGAACGTTAAACCTGTTGCTGTCACACTTGTTGTACGATTCGTCTAAGCATTGAATAGATTAATAAGTGTCGCCGCCATTTGAGCTCGCAGGTTTCATTTCTACTAAAACGCTAAGTGTCTGTT
Source organism: Limnoperna fortunei (assembly GCA_944474755.1). Lineage (NCBI taxonomy): Eukaryota > Metazoa > Mollusca > Bivalvia > Mytilida > Modiolidae > Limnoperna > Limnoperna fortunei. The sequence goes on from OX104113.1 coordinate 49,182,713, forward strand.
TTGAGAAGCATAGCGGTAAGTGACTGTTCCTGTCCCTTGACTAGCATCCCTTTATTGTGCAGGCGTTTTATAAACACAAAAACATACAAGTTTTAAGCATTTTCACGATGGCCGATGACTTGTTCTCGGCGCAATAACCAATTTGAGTAAATTCGCTTTGAAATTGCTTCTGAGTAAAGAATAAATGATGAGTAGAGAAAAAAAAATCCGTCGAACAAAGGCTTGTGGATCTGAGATTAAAAAGGACACTGATGTCGAGACTCTGTTGGACCAGGTCGTGTGATTTTATGTTTGCTGCGCTCGACACCGCTAAAAATGGACTAGTTTGCATGTTATTGTGTTTTCCTAGCGCTTTTAAGTTCAGTTAGGACTGCGTTTACGGTACTATCAAAATGCATCTGCATTCAAAGTAAGATCAAACAACACTATCCATAAGTCAGAGCCAAGATCGAATTAATATTACCAACGTTGGAGGTGTTATCAAATGCCAGAAAAAATGACAGTCTTTAACAACAATCACGACTATCTTACTGCACATGCGCCCACAAAAAATTTACTCTCTTGATAACAACTGTCACTCTGTCCAGTGTTGTTACACATGCTTGTCGACAACTTTACCACCTACTTCTACAACATCCAGAATTTTGTAGATCAAACATGTGTACTTGGGTCGACATTGGGGGAATTGTTCCGCAGGGTTTGGTATTTTTCTCAATTCCTAAGCCAAACATCTTCCTTCTATACAGTGTACTGATACAAAATAGGTACTTCGTTTGCATCAGATGCTATTCAGTCCAATCGAGATATGTTTGCCTCCGTGTAAATGTCACGAACAGAATAAACCATAAATATTTATTAATTTTGGCTATTTCTAACGAATTCTACGAACTTGCGAATTGAATGTTAGCCACGTTTATTTAAATAGAGCTAAAATAGATGCCGTAGTATTGCAGGCTACAATTTAATTAGGAAATGTAATTGTCATGATTTTGGGTTGGGCAGTGTATTAGTTTAAAGCCATCGATCGCTGCTGGAAAACAAGGAATCTGGAAATTTAGTTTCAATGGTTTTCTTGTCTGCACTGTCCGACATTTTTTTCAACACAGAATTAAATCTCTGTGTATTTTATAAGATATTTATGTTGTTACGCTTCCGTTTACGCTTTGACATCACGTTACATTTGTAATGCTTTAGTCTGTCCTTCTTTCGATGCTATAAAAACATGTGTCTTGTTATAGAAGACACCATTAACACATCCTTTGCAATTGTTTCTAGTATAACAAGACATGCGTCTTTGCCTTCACATGTGTTTAGATATCAGATTGTTTAACAGTAGGAATATTTTGTGAGAAACCAATACGTACATTGTATGTCCTCTTTGTCTTTCCATAGAAAAAAGGAAACTAACATCAACATCTGACAAAAATGTAAATTGTTGAATGTTTAAGTGTAATATAGACTGCATGAAGCGTAAAAAAAATAAATTGACTAACGAACTGAAAACGACATACTAATGGACGAAATAGAACAACAGTAGATTCTGTAGATTAATCGTCAAAACCATCCATTGATTAACTAAGCAATCACAGACTAGTTACACGCTACTATCATTCGTATAAAATGAACAACTTTTTAAAAAAAAAGCGATAATTTATTTCGGCAAAAGACTTTACGACAAAAGAAAAACTGAATACTAATTTTTGCAAACATAACCAATTTTCTAAGGGATAGAGTTCAAAATCAAGGTTTCAAAAAAATAAGAATAGACAGCATCGTACATTGTTTAATCCATTTCCTTGCTGAAACATATTCTATGTCTATGATTATAGGATACACCTACTACTGACTAGTGATGTATGAATCCAAACCATTTTCATCAACACACCAACGCATACACTACAGTAATACTACACTAATGAAAGCTGTAGGTTCAGCATGCCATAGAACCTGCTTAAAACGACAAAAGAATAACTGTACACTAATTTTTGTAACCATAACCAATTTTCTTACGGATAGAGTTCAAAATCAAGGTTACAAAAATACGATTCGACAGCATCGTAAATTAGTTACACAACGGTACCATTTCCTTGCTGAAACATATTCTATTTCGTTTGAAAATATGATTTTCATATTGTTTTCTCTTTGTTTGGATTCAGTACATAGTGATTATGCTGAAATGATTATAGGATACACCTACTACTGCCTAGTGATGTATGAATCCAAACCATTTTAATCAAAACACCGAGGCATACACTACAGTAATACTACAGTAAAGGAAGCTGTGAGTTCAGCATGCCATAGAACCTGCTTAAACCTTTTATTTCTTTGAAATCCCCAAACCAAGCCAGAATCATTGCTTTTTTTGGTTCGTAAGTTTGCAAGTTTCTTGGACTGTGATTTAGTGATTGTTTCTTTACAGTTGACTTAATGTTCGGTATTTTGTTGTTACCTTTATTTTGATGTATTTTTATTGTAAAGTATGAACATTTAAAGGTTGTGAGAAAATAGACTTTATAAAAAAAACTCATAACACACGTACAGCGACACTTATTTAGAAACCGTTAATGATAAATTTGTCTAAAGGAATATTCATCAACGGATAATGAAATGAATTATGTTCAAATATGAGTTACTTACATATATCTTACATAAAAAATAAAATTTGTCGAGGATTTACATGTGAACGATTGCAATGCTAAACTGTCAGCCACAAAAATACATATGAAAAGGGCAAATTATGACGATAAACTGTATCGTTTAATGAAGTACGTGTATATAATGTTTAGTTAGCTCTGTAACTACATGGGTTTTTTAATTACCATTACTCGTCATAAGCAGTGAAACAAATAATTGTGTTATTTAAGTAAAGTCTTAATTTGGATAAAAATATTGTCATTAATATGATGTTGAAACATTTGGTGATGAATCTGACATACCAAATTGTTTAAGCATTTCACATGAATTTCTTTAAGGTTATTTAAATACAATTGTATGTCCCTTTTATCAATCTATAAGCTTATCATGGCTTTATGTTTTTATTGATCAGAAAGATGGAGCACCTAAATAGACCCATATCCTTAAGCAACGAAACTTCAACACGTGTGATAGGAGTCAAGCACACCTTGCCCAAAAGACCTCGAAAGTACAACTTCAGTGTGGATCTGTTATGTAGTAGTATTTAACATGTACTTACCTATACCGCTTGATCACTTAGCAGTCCAAAATATGCAGGTTTGAAATATAAATTTATGACCATTACGATATATTTATGATATGAATTTTGACTCTCCCCGTCAAGTTTTAATTCATAATACCAAATTTTCTTGTGTTAACGTTACATTTGATGTATTCTTTAAATGTGTAAGTGTCATCGTTATGAGTTTGATTTGTGGTTAAATTATCTACTACTAGAGGTTCTATGAAGTAAACATTGTATGAATGCGAAACTCACTTGTGTGTATATGGGTGTATCAGCTTCATTCCAATTTGTAGTATTTGAATCCTACTTGCACAAACCTTAAAGCCGCATCTTCATATATAATCAGGTCATCAATTTCAATTAATCGGCAACCTATAATTTATATCACACACACATAGCTGAATTATTTCTGACCTGTAAGAGGTTACATTTTTAGTGTCTCTGTTAATATTGTATACGAAAACCCGTGCAAAATTTAAGTAGAGGATACACTTTATGAAGTGCTGATATATTAAATTCTTAAAATGAACATGTTAGTCAATAGAAAATCCAACCAATATAAAAGACTTTAAAAACTGCTTTTATTAGATGCCATCGAATTTTATAGCAAATAAGTAGCATACAAACGTTCAAAGTTTACATTCTACATTAAATACAATCAACTGGTACCCTTATTTTTGTTGCGTTTTTAAACTTTATGAACTTTTAGCATACAGTTTTAATATTTCGAATTTCAACTATTGTTCCAAAATTTTCGAAAATAGCCAAAGGCGTGTAACATTGTTTCTCTACTCCTTGATTAGAATTGTTGCATGCGACACATCGTTGTGCAGGTTCTCCCTCATCTTGCGATCCAGGTCATTTATGCAGAAGTAAATTATGAGTTTTACTGCTCGTTTTAAAGATGAACCTTTGTCTGAGGAGGATATTGAGCTGTTAATAAATAAAAGAAACTCGGTTGATAATTGGGTTTCCAGTTTTAAAACATAGACTTTGCCATTCTGTGACATAAGGAGGCGGAGGTAAGAATTGATGTTCATAGTTTTTCTAGGTTGTCATTATTTTTTTTAAAGAATATATATTTTCTATTTCATTACAGTTAGTGCACAAGATTATATTTATCTGTACGCATTTAATTTTTCCGGCTAAAAATAAATCATATTTATGTACACCGCGCACCCATGTCATTTAGAAATCTGTGTTGATTGACCAGGAAAGGATGTTCGATAACATCTTAAAAATAAATATCTATTTAATTATTAAAATAATCACACTTCTTTTTAACAAGAAATATTCATTTTTATTTTTAAGTTTATTTTTAAGTCTGTTTGTTATGCATATTGCTGCTCCCGTGTTTATTACGGAACCAAAACCAATATCGCTGTTTACGTATGTGGTATTGCCTTTGTTAAAAAAAAGTACGCTTTTTATTTTTATCCCATGTCATTTTCATTTATTTTTCTTATGCCCTTTCAACCTTGGCTAAAGATTTCATCACGTCTTCTGATCTTAACTTGATTATTGGCTGCACTTCTTGGTGGTCATATGTCATGCTTTGCCAGGGTCTAGACGGGGTAGTTTTCAAATTAAACAAAATCACAAGAGAAGTTAAACACATGATTTTAGGCTCTTACTTGAAATTCTCTGTCATTTACTTGGTTAACTGCACATATTTGACGTAAAGACAATAGCTAATTTTTTCAATCATCATTCTCTTAATTTTTAGTCCACTTCAAGCGTATCAAATACAGACCATGGTGTTGTCCTACTCAAATGGTTAATGCTCTAAAGCGTATAATATACCACCCTAATAATTAAAGTGTCACTTAAATGCAATTCAATATGAGTCTATATCTTAAGTTAAAAATATGATGTATTTCACCAGACAGATTATAAAATGCTTATTTACTATGTCATCACATTAGTTAAAGAAAACACCTTATGTGTGTATTATACACTATATACACTTAATTCAATCAGGCATTCATGGTACCATAATAAGTAGAAGGATTAATACAAACGTGACCTTGGGTTATAATTGAACTCAGTTTCACAGAACTATTTTTGTTTACCAATGCACCAATTTTATTTTAAAAAATTAAACTATCGAAAACACTTTTGACCACCATACTACAAATAAATACCAGTTTATATTTAGTCTAATTTATTACGCAACATTCTTACGCATGGTGTGCAGAACAATTTTCTTGACAAGAAGACAATTCAGTGATATTATTTGAAAAATCTTCGCGCGAATACGCAATAGTTATTGAATACATGAAAACACGTTACAGCCCATAAAATTAATAAGTTATTTTGGATTACAAAATGTAAATTTTAACGCTGCAGGAGTCTTAATATCATAATACTGTTGCCACAAAAATGTTCTCTTTCCGACAAAAATGTATAGCTATGTCTTTTCCACAGTCTACTTTTTAGGATCTCTCTTAAATTTATTGGTCTTTATTAATACTTCTATCAAAATTAGTCTACTTGTGACGCTTAAATATCTGTATCAGTCTTCTGAAGGATATTCCTTTAAAAAACTGCCAATTATAAACACTTAGGTCACCATCTTATTTGAACCTTCTAATTGTCAACTTTCAGATAGCAACTTTTTGAAAACAAGATTTTAGCAGATCTGAGTATGAGTTTTTCATTTCACACCATTTTCAAGGACGTGACAATGACTACCTCGACCAGTATTGTATTTGAGAAAGACACTGCTTCTTCCTCCAGATCACCTGAGTGCATTTCACTGGAATTGGTTACTTTCGATTCCTTGTAATTTTATTTCGTATTAATATGTTGCATGATTCGGGATTTGGAAATATCTCTTGACTTTGTACTTTGGACTCTCTTTGTTCATTCAGTTTCCTTGCTATTTTTCTTACTATGTCTTTAGTTTACTTTCAACATAACGAATTGCCTTAAATATGGTACCAGTAACCAGTCCACCTGAATTTTATATATCTTCTGTTATCAGTCTACTTGCTATAACTATGTACCGTTTAACATTAGTTATAAATAAATATCCCTCCTAACAATAGTTTATTGTATGTATATAGCTAATATGCATCTCAATATCAGTCTGCTTGTAGAACTATGTACCACATATTAGCACCAGCACATTTTAAGGTTAAAATATTCATGTCATCATCATTCTATTTGCTAGTCTTTGTTTTGAATATACCTTTCATCAACAGTCTACATTTAAGCCTAGATCCTACATATGCCTCTAAGCAAATATGACTCCTACCATCAGTTCCTACGTAGGTTGTTTTTTTACTTCTTTTCAGCAATCTTATTTTATGGTTATGTGAACATCAGTTAAATTGTACAAATATGTTTTAAATATGCCTTTAGTTATCGGTATAAATGTAAGGCAATGTTTTGAATATGCCTCGCAATATCAGTGCAAAGGTAACTCTATGTTTAAATATACTCACTTGTCAAGATTTGTCATCATCTTTCTACTTTTTGGTTAGGTTTCAAATATGCATCGCAGCAACAGTCTGCGTGAACCAACCTATGGTTCTCAATATACGTCTCATTACTCTTCTTGTGTTTAAGGTAGTTAGTCATATACTATTAATCACGTGTCTATCAAAACCAGTGCTGCGTGTTCGATTCTTACTGCAGGCAAGTATTTTTACTCCAATATTAACTGACAATAATAGACAATTTTCCGACGGTTGGTGGTTTAAGAATTTCTTTTTCAGAAAAATACAGTTGAAAAATTGCTACACCATTCAAACAAACAGACAGACAATTCTATCGGGGCTACTAAACATGTGTTACACTGATAGCAAGATATAAAGTCTTATATTAAATGCAAAGGTCTTAAATCATAACGCCCAGTAAGTTAAATATTAGCTGTTCGGGTATTTTGTAATTTGTTTTTATTTTATAAAGAATAATAGTTTTAAAAACACGAATATTTTTAATGTGTTTTCCTTAGATAAAGAATAAAGGTTAAAAAAAAACTATTTTATAGCTTTGTTATAGACTAAACATGCAATTTGATAAACAGCAAAAAATGCAAATGTATGTCAATAAACAAAACAAATGGCTATGCAAATCAAATGAGTCTCTACTTCTGATTACTTTTGTAACATAATAAGACAAGTAACATTGACAATTCTACAATCCATTTAATTTAGTTTCACCTTTTGCTGATTTTACAATTCTTTAGTTTAGCAACAATGCACGTGGTAAATTTGACATTAGATAGTTACCCCAATGTTCCATGTTAAACACACAACGTTGTATATATGACATCCAATAAGCATTAACAATTCTTTGACAATTATATTACATTTAAAATATTGACACCCACTGCTAACTAAACATATGATTCATTTATTAGTTCATTGATTTTTTGCTAAATTTCGTGAATTGTAACAGTGCAATCCATCAAGTGGGAAAATTGAGATTAACCAAAAATTCGGAAATCTAGATTTCGATAAGAAAAAAAAATATGAAGAACTTGATAGGTACTGGTGATCAAGTGTTTGGTAGCACCCACATAACGTTTCTACCAACACCAACGCACCTTACCACTTTGTTTATTGATAGACAAACCCTTATCAAAGAAGAGCCCTTACCATTACTCTTAGAAACTGTGCTAGTTATTTTCAAAGACATTCTAAAACAAATAGTTACCATAATGTGTTTATATACGTATATATGAATTAATAATAAAACGAGAATGAAACAAACATGGAGCAAAAAGCTAGAACAGCTGTTTGAAACCCGTCACCACGGCCCCTTTTGGTCGCCTGTCATTTAGTTTACATGACAACAATACATCTTTCTACTTTTCAATAATGCATTAGACAAATGAAACAAGACCGAACTTTGGTTCATTTGAATTCAAAATTTTGACACAACTGTATTCAGACAGACTTGACTTCAAAGTAAAAAAGCGGAATGTTCATCAATGATAAAAATACATCTTATGTATTAATTTTGTAACATAATAAAATATATGTCACATTAAAAATTCAACTACACATTTACTTAAGATCAACATCCAACAATTCTTTATTTTAATACTAATTTGAAGTGCACATGACTAATTGAAATATATATTTACAGATTTTTAAGAACATAAAAAGTCGTAAACGTAGAAAACAATGTAACTATATATTTTAATCCATGATTAATTTGTTGTTTTACTGAAATTTTCATAATTCCGCGAAGTTTCACTTTGAAGGAAATCAGGTGGGAAAGAAACCATTATTAACTCAAAATTGGCTGCCATTTTAAAAGTAAGCCGAGTTTGGTAGATATTTAGGAATTGGTTCTTTGTAGCCTCAATACGAGTTACTATCAACGCACGTTACCACTATGGTCAACAGACTGACTGTACTCATTATAATTATACAAACCTTTACGAAAGTACAGCTTCAAAACGATATCCGCTGTGCAGCTCTGTTTAATGCATATTATGAACCGTCGCAGTACCCCAAATGATATTTATTCAAATACAGTTTTAAACAAACAGAGTTTGTTCAATTGTTGCAACAATAAGCAAGTAATAAAAAATAAAACATAAAGTAAAATAAATCAAAATCAAAATCTTTATTCAAACCTCCCGAACTTCTGTTTGAAACCTGACAAAGGTTTTAACGAAAAGTTTCTAGAACAAAAATACAGATACGTTAATATGCTATAGTTTAGGTGTTATTATTTAACCCACTTTAACAGAAAAAATCCACTTTATCGTTTGCCTGTCTATGCTCCAATATATAAATATGCACAAAATTTGATTAAAACATTTTGATGTTTACATATTTCGACCAAAATGGTAAGTGGCTCATTCGAATCTTAGTCTTCGAAATGTTTCTTCTACGAAACAATTTGTATATTTAGCTGTTTAAAGCTCTTACAATTATGCACAAAATTAATGTAGGACATGTCTAAGAACCCAAATGTGACCATACAAATACATGTCGCAGGACGACACTTGAATGAAACCACAGAAAGGCTGTTCTAATATAAGATTAAATAGTATGACAAAAACATAGAATACAATGTAAAAAATAACAAAAAACAATATGAAAAGCTACAAATAAAGCCGCATTGACATTTTTTTATTTTATCATATTTAAAAATGTTAGCATTATTATAATATATAATACAATCACAAACTCAAAGAAACGAAATATAAATGAATAAGAGGAAAACTACTACATGTATCAAACCAATAACTAATATTTAGTCCACAAGTCACTTAAAATAAGTCTGCACTTGACTTGCTCATTATTTAACCTAAGTATTTTTAAGTCTTTTCTATCCGTGGACAATCCACACAACTCTGCAACCTTTTCGCATCATTAAGAATTAAACATAACCAGTACAAAGTCTTAACGTGTATCCTTCTGGAATCTTTTGAAAAAAACATATAAATTGTAAATCAACAGGTTAATAATGGCACCTTTTGTAATCATAATATGACTAAACTGAGAACGCAAGGATCGACTGTTGGTCATTGTTTAGGTTGTTTTACATAATTTTAATGATTTAGGCATCTTGACATTTTTGAATAGAAATATTTGAAACTTGTGTTTTTTAAAAACGAAGATTTCCTCGTACAATGTAATTGATGAAAATGAAGCATAATGCAGAGTTAAGAACATTGGACTACAACAATTTTTCTTACTAAGCCCGACATTAAGAAACCAATCATGCTAAAAGAATGCCGCCAACGCGTCTTGGGTAAGTGCTTAGTCAACCATTACAGGATGGAAAATATTCTGTCGCATTAGTTAGAAACGTTTGTCGAGAGAACATACTTATTTTAAAATCGACGAAGAATTGTTTGTTGGCCATTGTTTGTATCATATAATTTTAATCCTGTTATTTAGATATTGTAGTGTCATGGATAGAACTATAGTGAACACAGAAGATAGCCTCAAATAATTTCTTATTGCTTTACCATGCTGGACCGGTTACTGAACACTCATTCAACTAGTGGTGTTGACATTTCTTATTGTAGACAATATGACTATACTATGACGTTATGAAGGAAGGGTAAGCCCAGGTGATAACTATAAACTTCAAAACAGCAAAATAATTCGTATTTTGGTAATGCGATGGAAATAATGTTATTTGCAGTTGTATTTATACGTGTCATTTCTTTCTTTTTAATGTTGCAATTTTGATCCACTGTATTATAAGAATCTGTCAGTACGTTAATTTTTAAATTCACGCTATTATGATATTCAAATTACTTTTTTTTAAACCGGTAAAATTTTTTAAAGATAGATAATATATAAGGCCGTGACATTAAATTTATCGATTTGTAAGCAGCATTTCAGATTCGTCCAATCAAATTGAATTAAACAACAGAATGCAAATTACAATAACAACAAAGTTATAAACACATTGGCTTAAATCTGATCATATCATGTTACCTAGAAAATTATTAATAGTTCAATACATCATAAATGAATGTCTCATATCTCGTGCTACCTTCAGCGAGCTTCAGTATACCTTCAACACAGTATTTTTATGATGATCTATTCTCAGTAGAGTGAAAACACAATTTTGTCTCATTTATAAAAACCAATTAAGAAATTTCTAAATACCAATTTCCCACGTTTTAAGACCATGCTTAGGGTCCATCACATATGCTCCCTGCGAAAACGTTTGTAAATCATACAATTGAAAATTCACAAACAATACAATGTTCTCCCAAAGGATTGCAATATTCTCTACGTGTTAGTATAATATTATCAAATAACACAAAACTATTTCGTAAAGTTATCATTGTAAACAATGTGATGGCATAAAATATCATACCTTACACCAACGGGATCTCTGTCATAAATTATGTCAAATATTTTATTCAGGAAGTATGCGTTTTCTGTTCCTATTTAAGTTTAAGGGATTATTTGTTCGATGGAGTGACAAAATAAAAAAAATATGGTACATTAAATATGCATAAAAGTGATTACAAAAATTGGTGAAAAATATGTAAATATGGGAATTATTTGTACATTTTTGAAGCTTATAATGTAATTATAAATAATACCTCAAAGGTTGAGAGAGATAGGAAAAATGCGTTCCTAGATCAATTTTTAGTTACGCTGCTTATAATTTTATAATTTCATGTTTTGTCCGTTCAAATGCTAATATTATGAAAGCAGATACATAACATTTTTTCATTAAATCTGAGTCAAATATACATTGCTTTATAAAAAATGTTAATATACAATTTTTAAATGGATTTAAAGAAAAAATATTTAAGGAATTTCCAGGTGAACTAATTTCACATGCATTACGTTTCAGGGGAGCATATTTTCCACCATTTTTTGTTTAACATATACATATTCATACTATTGAGTAAATGTCTAAATAATACATTATTATTTCAAGTACAAAGTAATATTGTTTTATTGTAATAGAGTGGTCAATGTCGATATAAATATATGAAGATATATTTAAATATTTAAATATATAAAGAGCCGTTAAATATTAAAGTAATTATAAGAGATTTATACTAGTGTGAACTACAGCCAACTACTTTTTGACCAATGTTATGTCAACAATAAACACATCCTAACTTGTTTCTCTATAGTTTTTTATCCTTTATTGGAAACCTCTCTCCTGGACTGCCCTCTTATACCTCCTGTCTATGAAATACAACTAAGGGAACATCATTAGAACCTGTCGCTCCATCTTAAAAAAATATTCCAAATTTATTTGAATGACTATCTTATTTAAAAATATAATCCAAAATACAGACATTTGTCGTTAACGTTGGTTTCAAAACATGACAAAATTGTCATAACCAAGTTTAAATTAACTTAAAAGATATATATTAGATTGAAATTACTAGTTTGTTGATTAAATCAGTACAAAAAAACTTTCAAACATCCTAATGTTTAAGGGAACGGCCTCAATTGTTAATCAAGCAGTGTTACCATTCGCCTTTATTCAAACAATGTAACACGTTTGGGTTTTGGATTATTTTGATACCTGCATTAAATATATGTCATATTCCATTAGAATTGACAGCTAATAACGTGCTAAATGCACAGTACCGATTTGATTACTTAACAGACCCACAGATAGATTAGGCTTTCATATTTACAGTAGATTGTTTAAAAATGTGTCAATATTAACTTCTTATTGCCTTACCGTCAGAAGAAAACGTCGCTGTGTCATTCTTGGCCTATAAAAAAGTACCAGTGTTGATTACAGTTGACCTACATTTCAGACAAATGTTTCTGTCTATATTGTACACTAATAATAACTGTCTTCAAAGTGTCTTTACCCTCTTATTAAAGAATTGATCAATTATAGTTTATCTAATGGATTTGATTAGTGACGAGTGATATTGTCAACATTTAGGTACAACTTGCACGCATATTTTATCGTCAAAACAAAAACAATTGATTAAATCTAACAAGGAAGTAAACGCCTCTTTATCTTCATATAAAAAATCACACACCTATTGTATAATATTTCGAAAATATAAATTTCAAATAGCTTTGAGTTAGAATTCTTAAATGTTTTAAAACAAAATACGTCTTTTTTGGTTATTTAAAATTATGATCCGATTTGTTTAGCTAGTTTTAATTTTAAAGTAATGGCGATCAAAGTAGGTAAATGAAGTTGACTCGATCTGAAAAAAATACAACAGTATGAAACCCAATAAAAACCTACAAGAAGATTATCTTAAGCTGATATCTTCATTAATGACGGTCTAGCGCAGTGCCTACATACACTTTTTAGCTGTTAAGGACACAAATGACGGTCTAACCCAGTACCTACAAACACTCTTTATGACACTTTACTAATGACGGTCTAGCGATTTTCCTACATACGTTCATTTTGTAATTTCACTATTGACTGTGTAACGCAGGGCCTATATATCCTATTGATGTAACTTCACCAATGATGGTCTAGCGCAGATCCTACAAACCAACGTTGTGTCACCAATGACGGTTCAGCACAGCACCTACATACCCACGTTTTGTCAGTTCACTAATGATCGTCTAACAATGTGCCCATACACCCTGTTTATGTAACTGTACTAATGACGATCTAGCGCAGTGCCTACATACTCTTTCACCTGTTAACTACACGAATGACGATATAGCGACATGCAGTGCCGACATGCTCTCTTTATGTCACTTGACATATGACAGTCTAGCGCAGCGCCTACAAACCATTATGTCACTTCACTAATGACTTTCTATCGTAGTGCCTACATACCTTGTTTATGTAACTGGGCTTATTAAGATCTAGTGCAGCTAACGCTTTTTGTCAGTTCACTAATGACGGTGTTGCGCAGCACCTAAATACCAACTTTTCCTCACTTTACTCATGATGGTCTTGCATAGGCGGAATTTTACTGCCGTTATAATCCGAAGTTAGTTTTGTGATTTGGCGGATTAATGGCAGAATTCAGTCCTATTTCTCGTAATGTAGCAAATAACGTTATTGAAGCTTTAGACACTGCAAAACTATGGGAAACGATCTTTATTGAAGACATGTCTTTTTCGTCTTTGAAGATGCACGTGGATGCACGTGGAAAATGCTATGTTGATCAGTTTTCAGTATATAGATAATGTGACCTAATTTGTTATAAACGTGCTAACTTGCATACTATAAGAACCATTCCGTAGTAAGAATCAAGTAATTTACATATGTATTACCAAAGATGCAACACGCCATTCATTTTCGGGTCTCTCAATGTTTTTCATGTAGTAAACGTAATTAAAAAGAGACAGCGGGTTATTAAAAACGGCAATAACTATCATCATGTATCAATAAAGATAGAATTTAAACACGAAACCGATAAAAAGTGGTGACACTGTATAAAAATATCAAGATCGACCACGTCTGATTGTAGATGGAACTTCATTTGGACTGCAACGTGCTGGGAGTGATTTACCCCCGCTCTGCTACATTACGAGTAATGGGACTAAATTCTTACCCTCGCCAAAAAAGCGAGGGAACGATTATTCGTTCTAGGTCTTGCGCAGTGCATTAATCTTTACAGCTCGAAACTGCAATGCAATAAAGACGGTATAGCGCAGTGCCTACATACCTGCTTTATGTAATTTTACTAATGATGGTCAAACGCAGTACCTTCTTTACGTACCACCTTCAGTAATGACAGCCTAGCGCAGCTTCTACTTACCCACTTACCTCACTGACGGTTGAGCGCAAAGCCTACATACCCTGATTTTGTCGCTTCATTGATGACAGTCTAGCGCAGTGCATTCATACCTCTTTATCTGTTTATTGCACTAATGAGGGTCCAGCGTAGCGCCTACCTACATTTTTTAGTCATTTAAAAAATGACGGCCTAGCGCAGTACCTTTATACCTTCTTTATGGAACTGCAATAATGACGGTCTATTGCGATGCCTACTTACCCACGTTTTGTTACATCTTCCTTTGTCACTTCGCTGACAGTCTAGCGCAGTGCATTAAAGCCCTCTTTATGTCACTTAACTCGTGATGCTCTAGCGCTGTTCATTCATACCTCTTTAGCTGCTAACTGCACTAATGACGGTCCAGCACAGCGCCTACATACCTTGGTTTTGTAACTTCAATAATGACGAAATAGCGCAGTGCCTACATTCCATCTTTATGTAACTTTACTAATAATGGTTAAGCACAGCGCCTACATACCCACTTTTTGTCACTTCACTAATGACAGTGTATCACAGTGCCTACATACCTTGTTTATGTAACTGCACTAATGACTGTCAGAGCAGTGCCTTTATACCTTTTTTATGGAACTGTAAGAATGACGGGCTAGCCAAGTGCCTACATTTCTTCGGTATATAACTTCACTAATAACTGTCTATCGCAGTGCCTACTTACCCAAGTTCTACTACTTCACTAATGACGGTCTATTGCAGCGCAAACATACCCACTTTTTGCCACTTCGGTAATGACGGTGCAGCGCAGTTCATACCCTCTTTATCTGTTAACTGCACAAATGGCGGTAAAGCTCAGTGCCTACATACACACTTTCTGTCTCTTCATTAATGATGATCTAACGGTGTTCCTACATTCACTTATGACAGTCTAACGCAGCGCCTACATACCATTTTTATGTAACTGCACTAATGACGGTCTAGTGCAGCGCCTACATACCATTTGTCGTCACATCACTACCTACATACCCTGTTTATGTAACTTCGCTAATAAGTGTAGTGCAGCAATAGTCATAGTATAGCGCAGTGTCTACATACCCTTTTTATGTCACTTCACTAATGACGGTCTAACACATTGCCTACAGGCCTTAATCATGTAAATTCGTTAATGATGGTCTATACCCTCTTTAGCTGGAAGCTGCAATAATGATGGCATAGCTCAATGCCTACATAACTTCTTTATGTAAGTTCACTACTGATGGTCTTAATAAGCGCCTACATACAACTTTTTGCAACTTCACTAATGACAGTCTAGCGCTGTGCCTACTTAACTTCTTTATGTAACCCCACTAATGACTACTAGCGCAGCACCTATATATCTGTTTTAGTCATTTCACTAATAAAGGTGCTACATACCCTCTTTAAAATGTTTCTGGTATTTGTTGTGTCCGTTGATTTTGTACCGTAGTCTGGTTGTTTCCTTAATCGGAAAACTCTCTTCTTTAAAGCGTTTCGGACCTAATTATATGTTCATTTTAAAGAAAAAGAAGAAAATTTATACAACTTTAAACAAAATTATCATCATTAGTTATTTATTCTTTCTTGTTATAGGAAAACGTTTGTGAGTTTGGTGCATTTTGTTATAATTTAGGTATCGCACATGAAGCATTATAAAACACTTTACTTATTTTAGTACATCAAAACAATAAACAGAATACAAGCAAGATATTTCAAAGCTAAAATTACACAACTAGTCAGACGAGTGAAAAGAAGTGCTTCGGCACGTTCAACATCGCTCGAGTTATTGTGTATTTATAGAAGAGATTACCTCAAAATACATGAGTATGAATTAAGTATATCATTTTGGGAGCATTATCATTGAAGCACAATTGTGCGTTGATATATTGTTTTAATATATTTTAATGTACTATAGTACTGTAGAACATATTGTATTAAATGGCTTTGTTGCAAATTACTTGCTGTAAATTAAATACTAGTTTGTTTAATTAAAATGCATACTCTCGATATAGGATTTTTTGTTTTAATGATGTTTAAAGCCATTTTAGCTATATCTTGGCTTCACCCAGTTTTAAGTAGGGAGAAGGCAGCATACCCGGAGAAGATCCCAGACATTCGGTAGGAAAACTGTCTATCCTTGTCAATTAAGATTGGAGTAAAGAGCACCCTGCCCGCAGTGAGACTCGAACCCATTGCGCAGTGTTGACATGTCACGTGACCAATAGTAGACGAATTACCTCAACCACTCGTCAACCTAGGACCCGACCATATACGAAATTTAAAAGATAGAAGTCATCTTGAAAATGTGCAGAAACACAAAAGCAGAAATGAATGTTGGTTAATACTCTTCAAGATATGAGCTTGCATTAATCTAATGTTATATAGAAGATGAACTACATTGTGGGTTTATGTTTTGTTACATAATGTGCTTCCGTTCTAAAAGACATGACAGATAAACTCTTTCAGAACATTTATAAGAATTTTGAACGCTAAGAAATGACTCTTTGATTAATACAAGTGGATTTTAACAGATTAAATAAGTTGTAATAGATTTAATAAGATAAGATTCCTTACACCATCATCCAGGACGACGTGAATTATAAAGATGGTTGCACCCTAAAAAATAAAAAAAAAATCTTAACTTGTTTCTTTCGAAATTATATAACTATAAATTAACGTATCATAGCTTATATTATACCTGACTGTTTAAAATTATGTACGGTTGCACTGTTTGTATTGAACGTGAATTATGGAAACCATAAAAAACTCTGTAAACAGTAAATTAGTAAGGAATGAGGTTTGACATGCCATGAAACCTGGTTTAGCCTACCATTTCTTTTCGAAATGCATGACCATTGCTGTAGGTGCTATATTTTTGGTTATTGGTTCTGAACTTTGCCGGTTTCTTGGACTTTGAATTGGATTATCTTTTTGGCAGTTTCCTTTGTTTTCGGTATTTTATTAATGGTCAATATAAAAATCGGGGATTTTGAATAATTATCCATGAGATACGCGAGTCCGTCATTTTGTACGATGGCCACATATGCAAAAAAGTACATTAAAATAGTATTCAATATATAGTGTTTGGGATATACATTTATAAGTTGACATTAGGTTGTATTTAAATTTTATTTCATTTCTTGATTATATGCTACCTGTAAGGAATTAAATATGACAAACAAGTAGCTGAAGACTATCGCATGTTCACTGAACGAAAATAAACCAAAGAGCCACGTCAGTCCGAAAACAGGTGCCATTAGAAAAAGGCTCCGGATACCAGTTCTAAAACATAACACAATATTTTTTACAGCATATCCTTACTTTGTTTTAAAGTAAATGTTTTAAAACCGAATTATGCTTTTTATACCACCATTTACTTTAACAAGTGTTAGAATTTATAAACAACTTTTTTATGGATAACATATTTCGTACACTGATCAAAATATGAAAATCAAATTAATATTTTTATTGTATAACTTCATTGAAAAAACTGTTAAATGGTTGATTTACAATTGCAAACTGTGCTGGCCATACAGCTTATTACTGTAACGACACATTATTGTAAAACATTTTAGATGCAACCTTCTACTCACGGTTAATTCAGCATCACATTATGGTGAGACTTACTTAAGGTTTTCTGTTCTAGTCTTGTCTTTGTTCGCTTTTATTGAAATAACAGTTTTCAAAACGACACTAGCTATAACCCAGTTTACCTAAGAAAGCAAATATTTAGACCATATCAAAGTTACAAATTACACAACATACAACTTAAATGATAAAGGCAGAGTTCAAATTATGTTGGTGTGTTTATCGAGGACCCTTTCCTTGCAAATTAAAGAATCCTCTCATGTCTGTAAGAACAATATCAGCCGTAACAAACCGTAATAATGTTGTTTCGCGCGCTAGGCATTATACTTTCCCGTTCATAAAATTCATTTTAACATGGAAGTTCCAAACCTAATCTGGTATTTCTAAATAAATTAAAAAATTTCTGAAAGTGGCATTTATCATAATTCAAACAAACAAACAAATAAATTTATATTGTAATGTACACGTTACTATCCCCAATAGATATGTTATATTCATTTACATCTTTAAAACTAGAATATAATCAATAGCGTTAATGTTTTTCTTTGCCATCGTTGTTGAAAATACTGGCATACAAATGCGCACAAACTGTGCTCGTATAATTAACGACTCGTTTCTTGTTCAAACGTTTTAAATAGGAATAATTACCAACATTAGAAATACAGAACTAATTTCGGAAGGTGTTTTGACTGAAACACTAAAATATCAAATGGATTTTACATTTAGTAAAAAGCAAAATAACAATTATGTAAACATTGTACACCTAAAGTTGTGATTTAATGTTAAGCATTTATTATACAGGTTTTGTGCGGCCGAGAGAAATCTGACTGTTGTAGTCTAGTTCTTATTAATTTATTGGAATATAACTTGCTAAAACATAGATATTTTTTTATTTCTTATTCAATATAACTTCCCTTCTTTTGTAATTGGCTTTTAGTTTGCATGTATGTAGCTCATTTTAGTTATAATTTGTTTCAAAACTCTGAAGAATTACAATAAGTCTGCAGTAAACATTGTAAATTTTATGAAATTTAAACAATATAAAATTTTCAGACAGTAAGGTGAATGTTTTCCTATGCCTCTGCATGTCGTATCTTCCACATATTATATTTGTACATATACATGTACATTTGTATTTGTGCCATACAGTACGAACACAAATACCAATTGATTGTTTTATATACTGTTCAAATTGTCATCAATTGCGAGAACTGTCAGAAGGTAACTCGCATGGGTAAAAGAGCAGTCCATGTTTTGTGTTTCTTCTTAAAATATTGTAAATGTTGTTTATTTTTTCAGTTCGATTTTCGGTCAAATGTTTGTTTGTTTGCCTTTGCACATTTTGCGCAACTCATTTGAACTATCTTTTCTTGAAGGTGCAGAAACACACTTGAAATCATAAAACATTGCAATGTTAGTTGTTCAAAAATGGTTTGCAACTTTTTTTACCATTTACACATAGCATACCAATATTAGATAATGTTTGCTAATTTACAATTTGTATTCTTACAAATGATTCTTACAAATGTTAGTTTTCTCCTCTGACTAGTTTGAGTATTTTGAGTGTTTTATTATCGACAGTTTTGTGCAAATTATTAGCTACTGATTGACTGCCTGTGTTTATCTTTCTATGTATGTCAACTGTGTTTCTCAAACTCAGTTTAATCTTTATTTTGCATTAGGAATTATATTATTTTGGTATACAAGATTAACGCCACATTAACAAGGGACCATTCGAATTAGTTAAGACTGTAAGCATCAAAAGATGGAGAATATGTTGATAACAAAATATAACGATATTTCTAGAAGTACTTACCGACACTACAAGTGTACACGGAAGAAAAAAGGCATAAATCAGTCCTCCGTCAACTGACAACCAGCAACTGAAAGTATTGTATCAACACATAATCTCAAGTTCAAAACATATTGGCATAGGTTCAGCAAAAAGCATTTCCTAATCGATTGACAATCATAGCTCAAACTTGTCAAACTATTGTCATTTTATCCCGACAAAATTTTTTTTTTTCAAACTGTACTAATAACTGTTATCAGTTTACTTACACCTCATCTGTGCCATATCCATTGAGTCCAGTTACGACTCCAGAAATTGTAACTATAACAACTGGAATCACTAAAATAAAACATATTACGTCTAATTTATTTTGATTCCTATAAAACGTATGACATTAACAAAAATTGACATGTATTAAAATATACCTTTACCGTTTCAATTATGAATACACCTACTAACATGAGTTAAAATATTACATTACAATTAAATACGCTGATATTGTAATTTTTTACTTACCAAATGATAGTGGAATCAAGTATTTTTTCATCGATGGGCGTTTAAATACAGCCATTACTAAAACTGTATGAATTATGCCTTCAGCAGCCATTAAACACAGCACTGTTAAGAACAGGAAATGAAGCAATACAGCAACAGCTGTACAAATGGCCTGAAATAAAATGTGGTATTTTTTAATAGAGTAATCATATTTCGCTGAACTTAATTTACTACAATATACTACATACTTTACATCTTTTTTGGCAAAGAAATATGGGAAATATGATAGTGGAATCAAGTATTTTTTCATCGATGGGCGTTTAAATACAGCCATTACTAAAACTGTATGAATTATGCCTTCAGCAGCCATTAAACACAGCACTGTTAACAACAGGAAATGAAGCAATACAGCAACAGCTGTACAAATGGCCTGAAATAAAATGTGGTATTTTTTAATAGAGTAATCATATTTCGCTGAACTTAATTTACTACAATATACTACATACTTTACATCTTTTTTTGCAAAGAAATATGGGAAATATGATATCGACAGTAACTTGATCTTTACGTATTCTGGTTTTCGTTTATAAAAAAAAACCAGTTGTCCAATACCAAGCTAACAAAATGGCTGGAAGCAGCGTCTAAAATCAACCAATGTATTATTAATCCGGTGTTTATTGTACATCGTCTACCGATCACTGAAAATAGTATCGTTATTCCTCATGCTACGGGGATAACTAGAAATACTCTCGCATCCCCAGGGCATGGTCATAACACTAATTTTCTAAGTAAACTGTGGAATCTTAGTTGTTTTGAAGTATACAAACACAAACAATCAGACTTTGGCAGAAACGTATGTATGTTAAAGAGTTATTTAAATACCAGAATGAACTTGGCAAAGTGAAGTTAAAAAGCTGCAAAGCGATATTTGTTTCTATTTAGTCATTTATTTAAGAATAGTTTATCAGTTGCCTTAATAAGAAAGTTAACTACTAATGTTTTTTTGTAAATTTACAGTCATCACTTAAAAAAAATGTAAAGGTAGTTTCTATTCTCAAGATGCGTACAATTTCAGCCAGATTGAACACGCCTTTTGGAAATTAAAAAATCTGTTCACTATTGTAAAGTTTTGTCCTTAAAAAAGAGATTTGATTGCCATGCATTCACGAGACAAATAGACGAAGCATGACTATATTTTAAGCTTGATATATTTGATAACGATTGGCGGAACTATTGCGCATCGAGGGATATCAGTTTACAAAAATGTTTATATATCTTAGATTTTTTATTCCAAACGATATAACCAAAGCCGGATGATATTTTTGCGATTAAAATTTTTTAAGATTTAAAATATTTTAGAAACTTTCGATATTTTTTGTTTGAGTGGCACTTATAATTTATAAATATAAGTAACGCCTGTCTAACATTTTTGTTGTATACTTATGTTTTAGACACGAGATATAAAACTTGGTGGTCGAGTTCATCTACTATTGATCACGTGCCTGTCAATGCTGAGTTACTCGACTCCAATCTTAATTGACAAGGATTTCCAATTTTCCTTCCGGGGGTTTTCTCTCAAATATAAATTAGATGACAATAGTTGGCTAAATAATGGCTAGGAGTGTGGTTAAACAATAAACCTTACTAGATCCTCTCCATATAATTAATAATCTTGTGAAATATACCTGATTTTGAGTCCTGTCTATTCCCAACATGAATGTTAAGTATGCACAAATTAAAGAGAGGCACAGTAACACCAAAATTACGTCTTTGTCAGAATTTCTACTTTTTGATCTGTCAGAATGTATATTCCTACAGAAACAAGAAATCACTGTATCGAAATAGCACACATAAATTATTGTTTGCTGAAAATTTTAAATTATTAACCAAAACATTTTATTTCGTAAATTATAAGATTTGAATAATTAATCATTGATATCAGAGTCTGGAACTTTTCAGTACCATCTCTGCTACCAATTCTTTTCGCTCGTTAGTACTCAATACAGTGTTAGGTTACGTTCGATGCTTAACATAAACTAGTGGTGTTAGGTACAATTAGTTCACCTAATATTGACTCAATGAACTTGTTACTTATTAAAACCACATTATGAATAAATCATTTAATTTGTAGATGGAAACAAACCAGGGTTTTTTCATGACATTGAAATTTAGAAGTAAGTGGTCATGCATTTTCGCGGTAGGAAAAATTCGGAAATTTAATACAAAATCTCTAAATCAGGGAAAACAAACAGGGGTATTGAAAAGTATTTGGATTCCACGATAACCATACACATTTATGGAACAAGTTTTGCTATCTAATTGTTATTTGTAACGAGACTATTTAATTTCCAGCTTTTCTTCAAATCAAACACATGTATTAAACCTTGAGCTCTTCATTTATATTCTATTTAGACATTACAAACTGAACATTCCGCGCAGTTCCAAAGGAAAATTGAAAATTTTAGTTGGAACCATGACAAATACTATTACATAAAATTATGGAGTTTTGTACGTTTTCACCAAGTCTACAACAAATGTTCACAGTTCTCTAATTTCATACAGGCAAAGCTTAACCTTCAGCAAGGTCGTGATTGTCAGTAATGATGTGTACTGAATTGTATTAATACATATGATTCATTATTAATTTGATGAATAGAACTACATTAAAGGAAGCATCTGCATGACACATGTATTTTAATTTGTATAGGTACATGTATTCACAATAATTTTGTTTGAAATAATTTTTTTAATTATTTAAAAGTCAAATATCAATATATATTACAATCACAATCGTATAAAGGATACATAAAATTCTAAAGTATGGTTTACGTGTACTTACTTCCACACAAGTGCATAGCAAATCATGGTTAAAATCAAACATACAATGGAAACGGTACAGCCAATTATAGAAATAGTTGTCAAGACGCCATGATGTTCGTCACCCTGAAATATAGAAGAAATAACACTAATATATGAAACGAAATATAAAGTAATGAATATGCTTTTAGTTAAAAGAACTATAATAATTGGAAGGAAATGACTGCACGAGACAACCAGGATGTCATACACTTACATAAGTAACATTAACAAAGGAAATGTTTTTCCGCTTGTAGGTATATTATGACGTTTAGTTTTTTTTTATATTTTAGTCAGAACTCTGACCTTTGGTAAGAATACAAGAAATTAATGTCTATGAGGGCTGAAGTCGAGTACACCCTGCCCAAAGTTGGTTTTGAACTCTCAACCCCAGTGTCGACAAACCGGTGATAAATTGTATCTGTATCGATTCTTGGTTAAAGGATCTATTGAATGTTTATTTTTAATTTTAACAAAGAAAATGTGTGAACGCACTACATTTATAACACAAGTGTTGTTACATACTATTTCTGTCATGCTAAGTAAAACTGCAAAACTAGTCATGTGATCACAACTGCATTCAATAGCATTTTCATTTGAGAAGACCATTTTACATCCATCTGTCGCCCAGTTACCACCGTATCTGAAAAAAAAACTAAGCTGTTATATTTATGAATCAATCTTGTTTCGACACATGTTCCAAGTTAATAGTTATATGCATTATTTAAGGGCAGTTTGGGTTGGGTATTAATCACAACGGAAATCTTTTTGTTATGCAACTCGCCTGATAGTGACGAATTTCCACGTATTTTACTGGTAGTAATACGCTTTATGGGTTTTTATGTATTAAATATATATCAATACACATTTACATTGAAGCTAGTACATATATATATGGCGGTATCTATGAGAATATTAAACAGTTGACGTAGGTAGCATTACATTATTTGTGTTCAATAATCGAAACTTAAAATAAATCTATTTAGAATTTCCGTTTGGTGTAAAGGAAATCAATACCGAAGAGTTATGAAACAACCATATGCGTAACTAATGTTAACCAACAACAAAAACACGAAACAAATAAAAAAACCGCCTAATGAGAGAGACAGCAGGAGTTCCGAATAGGTTATCTTTTCCTGTTTTTAAAGCTGCACACGAAATGTTATTAATGGTCAAAATCAGTGTAAGGTAACGAATGAGAGTAGATACCAGTAATTTTAACTGGAATATCCACCATCTGTGTGACATATTCCCCATATTAATAAACCATATTATGGATGCAACTATACAATTTTAGTGTATGGACTGGAACCTCGAAATCCTTGCGGGGGCCTCGGTGGCCGAGTGGTCAAGGTAGTTCGTCTACTATTGATCACGTGGTCTGTCAACAATGAGATTGCGGGTTCGATTCTCACTGCAGGCAGGTAGTACTCGACTCCAATCTTAATTGACAAGGATTGCCAGTTTTCCTTCCGCAGGTCGGGGGTTCTCTCCGGGTACTCCGGCTTCCTCCCCCAATAAAAACTGGACGCCATGAGATAGCTGAAAAATTGCTGAAAGTGGCGTTAAAACACCATTCAAACAAAAAAAAATCGAAATCCTTGCTTATTTATTGCACATCAATCTTCTGTGTAGCGATAGCACATCCAATAATATCTTCAAAGCTGTTATATATTCCGTTAATTATACCGCAGACATATTACTAAACAAAACTGGGAAATCGAACTCGTCTGCCTTTTTATTTTAATGTTTAATGGTATTCGTTGTAGATTTCCACAGATTACGCAGATAGACAATTTAACGTGTCTGTTATAATCTCAACCACGTTGGGATAATTCGATAAAGAAATTTAACAAAAGCTGATTATTTTTAGAATCAATTATATAACACAGTTGAATTAAAACGATTGTGCATTTTTTGTGCTTCTATCGTAAACATATCTTTTAATACATTAAAATAAAGTACAAAGACAAGTCGGCGAGTAAGGAAAGATGTTGGTTTTAGAACTGTTTGTTGATAAATGTGCCCCCAATACACAAAATAGGGTGTCGAATACAGTTGATTTCCTCTGTATAAAACTTGTTGTCAGAATCCTAACATGATTTGAGAAATTCGAGTTAATATCATCCCAGAACTCAATAATTGTATTTGCCTTTTCACACTTTATATACAAACAACAATTCCCTATAACG
The DNA here is from genome assembly GCA_944474755.1 of Limnoperna fortunei. Lineage (NCBI taxonomy): Eukaryota > Metazoa > Mollusca > Bivalvia > Mytilida > Modiolidae > Limnoperna > Limnoperna fortunei. Next base: position 49,207,981 of record OX104113.1, read on the forward strand.
GGATTATAATTTTAACAAATGAGATGCTTTTTTGCGTTTTTTAATTTCTACATCTAATTTACTTCATGTATGGAAAAGTCTATATTAAAGTTTCGTAATGTTTCTATATTCATCCTAATCAACTGAATGGATGTTTATATTTTGAAAAGATGCCTTGAAGAACATTTGACTAACCGTACATGTAGCGCCGTAGATATGGATATTTATGTTGGTTTGGTATCCGGTCAAGATAGGTCTTGCCTAAATTTTGTAACACTGACTAGTAACCGTCAATGATGGAATTCTTGGAGTAAGTAGTAGCTACCTAAGTTAATTTCCAATGGTAAACGTCAACAGCTAGTTTCTATCAGATGTTGAATTAATTTTAATAAATACTTTGAGTTTATTGTTTTATTAACAATAATTCAACCTAATATCTCAACTACAAACCAGCCAACATATTTTCGGACAATGTTATACAATAACAAAAATCCACCGTGTATTATTCAAGACACAAAGTTTTCATTCGTTCATTTATAAAAATAAAATAATTATTCCATAATTATCTATTTTCCGTTCACATTACTACATTACATTTATTACTTTGTTCGTTCGATTGGTGTTTTATTTCACGAAGAGTAAACCCGGGTTATAGTATGGTGATGGTGGGCGAGCGGGCGGTGGGCTGGTGGGGGAAAATAGGGTATCCATTTTGTGTAATCAATTTCTCCTAAACCCAGATCTCTGAAACTTCACAGGAAGGTTGCATATGTATTGAAGTTTTGCCCCTGCTGTTATGGAATTGCTCCAGGATTTTTTTTTCTTATTTTCCAGACATTGGAACTTGGTCATTCTTTAGAACATTGGAAGAAAACAGTACCTATTTTGTGTAATGAACTCTTCCTACAGTTTACAACCCGGATGTCAAAAAATTCACAGACCGATTGAAAAGTATTGAAGTTGTGCACCTGCTTTTATGGAATTGTTCCAGGATTTTTTCCTAATTTTCCAGACATGGGAACATAGTCATTTTACAGAAATGACTATTTGTGTAATCAGCTTCTCCTACAGTTTTAACCTAGATCTCTAACACTTGCTGAAAGTTTGCTCATGTATTAAAGTTGTGAACCTACTATTATGGCAGTGTTCCAGGATTTATTTTCTAATTTTCAGACATGGGAACTTAGTCATTTTTCAGAACACTTCCTGACGATGGTACCTATTTTGTGTAATCAACTCGTCCCACATTGTTTTACACAGACCTGATACATTCTTCGAACAAATTGTAAATTTTTCAATTTTTCAGCTTATCATTGCATCCAGTTTGTTTTGGGGGAAGCATTAGTACCGACTGACCTGTCAATCCTTGTCCATTAAGGTTGGGGTCCAATACACTCTACCAGTAGTGAGACTCAAATCCGCAACCTCAGTGTTGACCCGCATGTGATCAATAATAGACTAACTATTTTAGCGACCCTGCCACCGATGACCCACATTCGTTGCAGATAAATATCAATGTTACCATTACTAATAAACAACGTTTATGATGTGTATAGTATATGATTCATTCACAGCATTTTGGATAAAATTTTATTTCAAATTTATGCTTGTAATCAGTATTAAGATAAGATCATACAGTGAAATCAATTGATACTTACGGTAAAGTGAAGTCCCAATACGAGCATTCAGCAGTAGAAAAATTTGTCTGAAACGTTATATTTATAACGAAACTTTATATGTACCACACTAAATCACGCGTATTCCATTTACAAACCCACAAAATTTTTTGCACATATCATACAGGAGTTGCTGATTTTGTTAACTGTTTGTGCAAAATATAAGATTATAAAATATTTACAAAATGATTGTTTTTATTATAATAAAATGTAATAATAAAATATATGTCTAAGATTCACCCCGGTTAATGAAGCTATATTTTTATATAGCGGATTTGGCCGAGGGGTCTAGACCGCTGGACATAGTGCAGGCGAATTGGTGCCACAGTGTCACAACGGTGTGAGTTCGAATCCCGCTGAGGGAAAGCAAAAATTTGACAGTGTTAAAAATCTAATTCAAACAGTGTTGGGCTTAATTTGTAGACGTATATATAAATATTTGATATTAACCCTGTATTTCTGATGTTTCAGAAATCCGCTGGATAGATATATTATATGGTTGTCACAATACTTAGACGTTTGTATATAATTTACTTACTGTGACTGCATGACAAGTAACTTTGTCATCCTATATAATATATACAAAAATGCTGAATTAGATTACTGTCAGATTAATACGTATTGGTTACGAAAATTCCATCGTCACACGCTAGTACACATGTACTATGTCTATGTCTAAGATTCACCCCGGTTAATGAAGCTATATTTTTATATAGCGGATTTGGCCGAGGGTACTAGACCGCTGGACATAGTGCAGGCGAATTGGTGCCACAGTGTCACAACGGTGTGAGTTCGAATCCCGCTGAGGGAAAGCAAAAATTTGACAGTGTTAAAAATCTAATTCAAACAGTGTTGGGCTTAATTTGTAGACGTATATATAAATATTTGATATTAACCCTGTATTTCTGATGTTTCAGAAATCCGCTGGATAGATATATTATATGGTTGTCACAATACTTAGACGTTTGTATATAATTTACTTACTGTGACTGCATGACAAGTAACTTTGTCATCCTATATAATATATACAAAAATGCTGAATTAGATTACTGTCAGATTAATACGTATTGGTTACGAAAATTCCATCGTCACACGCTAGTACACATGTACTATGTCTATGTCTAAGATTCACCCCGGTTAATGAAGCTATATTTTTATATAGCGGATTTGGCCGAGGGGTCTAGACCGCTGGACATAGTGCAGGCGAATTGGTGCCACAGTGTCACAACGGTGTGAGTTCGAATCCCGCTGAGGGAAAGCAAAAATTTGACAGTGTTAAAAATCTAATTCAAACAGTGTTGGGCTTAATTTGTAGACGTATATATAAATATTTGATATTAACCCTGTATTTCTGATGTTTCAGAAATCCGCTGGATAGATATATTATATGGTTGTCACAATACTTAGACGTTTGTATATAATTTACTTACTGTGACTGCATGACAAGTAACTTTGTCATCCTATATAATATATACAAAAATGCTGAATTAGATTACTGTCAGATTAATACGTATTGGTTACGAAAATTCCATCGTCACACGCTAGTACACATGTACTATGTCTATGTCTAAGATTCACCCCGGTTAATGAAGCTATATTTTTATATAGCGGATTTGGCCGAGGGGTCTAGACCGCTGGACATAGTGCAGGCGAATTGGTGCCACAGTGTCACAACGGTGTGAGTTCGAATCCCGCTGAGGGAAAGCAAAAATTTGACAGTGTTAAAAATCTAATTCAAACAGTGTTGGGCTTAATTTGTAGACGTATATATATATATATATATATATATATACATTGGTGAGTAATAGGTTGAGAATTAAGACTGTTACTTGTAAGCGTTGTCTCTTAACAAGTTACATCTAATGTGTTCGTGCGGACAGGCTGGTTTCTTTGGCGTAAAGTCTTCCAACCAACGGGAGGCATAGCACACGCGATAGGTAGATTTGTAAGTTTGGGCATTAAGAACCGTTTGCTTATGAGACAAAATGTCTTGCCGTAGATAACTGTTCTATTTGTTTCTGTTTTACTCTTACCTGTATTGTCTTGAAGAAAAACTTAACTGGAGGACTCAGTTTTTTGTCTAATTTATTGTTGTTTACTGAAAATGATATCACATCAGACCCTACATATTTTACCAATCTTTCACTAAAACATATCATAAAAGAGTTTTAAATGACGGAAAAGCATTTTTGTATAGGAAAAAAAATTATTATGACAATTATCAGTAATTAAAATCATAATAACACGTTTTTAACATAAACAATACAATTTATAGCATAACAAGATGTATTTATCTCTTTGCTAAAATGTTTACAATTAAGGTTAATATATAACATTTTTTCAAGTAATTTTTCAATACTGCTACATAACAATGAAAATAATTCACTTAAATAATTTACCGTTTTGAGAATAATAAAGTAATGTCTTAATTTGTTTATGTTAAAAATGAATCAATCCACAATAGTTCTCAAAACCAGTAAATGTAAGACACGTAAAAGCTGGAAGAAGATTTTACATATTGCAAAACCTGTAAGGAGAGATACACATATGTTCATACGTCTAACAGAAAAAATTACATGCCAATCAACAAGAAAAAAAACAGAAAAATAAGGATGAAAAACTTAAATCCCTTTTTACATGAGGGTGAATGCAGGTGTTCAAGAAATTTAAGTTGTTCTCGCTCCATAAATGATATCTGCAGTGTTACTCAAGGAGATTGCGAAAGCGAGATTCTAATGCACACGGTTGCGGTCATTAAACATAGTAATATTCATGACTATTATATAAATTATGTAAGATAATTATCGTAATGCGATCGTACGGTGATCTCCTACTCAAGCATAGTTGATTGCTGATAATACTTAGTCTCTTGGTAGATTTAATTAATTATTGGATATCTTAACTTATGGTTATGTGCAACTTTTATGTATCATTTTCTTATTATGACATCGGTTGCAACAAGAAATATGACAACAGTGTGTTACCAGAACATCACGATTTGCTTATTATTCCGATAAGAATCGCCAGTATATGTATTTTGTATATGTAGGTTTGTAATTTATATCTTGATGAAATCGGTGCACAATTGTATTTACTTGGATAATCGGACCAATAAGATCATTTTTTTATCTATTCATCACATTTTAAAATAGAACATCTGTACAAGATGGACAGGTTTTCATGAAATTAATCGTTCCGTATTTTGATTTGATCCACATTACATTTTTATTATAAAAATAGATGATAAAAAATTTTTGTCATCCAGGAGACCCATATGAATAGCAGGACGAAGCAGAAAATTATGTTAAAACTATTACACCATTAATATTTTACAATTGACCAGACTATATTAATATATATATATAACATAATAATAAGCCGTGGCTTTTATGTTTGACAGTTTACAAAGGACGAGTCTGTGATATTCTATCCAAAATTCAACCGCTTTAACCTAGCTCCTTGTTGGCGTCCTAGAAGGTTTTGCGTCTTAGAGGTAATATAATGTTTTCTTGGTGTGTGGGATGTTGGGGTTTGTTTTCATCACACTTAAGACTATTAAGTGTTGTTTTACTCATTATATTAATCAATAATGTCATTTTAAAATATACTTAAATTTTACACTTCAAATTTTTTGTCTTGTATTTATCAGTATCTTGGTATAACAGGCGTTTTTCTGTGAATTGTGTGTGAATTTTACTTCGAAGTATGTGTGAAACTTTTACGGCTACTGAATAAATCAGTCATACTGCTATTAAATTGTACGGGACATTATTGGCTCAATAACCCCAATTCATATTTCAAGGTTCAGGTCATAACGTTTAACAATAATTTTTTTTAATGATACAAACGGGTAATCTGGTATCCACTGATTAGATTCTATTTCGAGGTTTAACGTCCTTATGCAGCGGAATTTTCACAATTCGAACATTCCACAAGGCAAATCAAGATTGACTGCGTTCCAGTTTATAAGATATGTTAAATTTGAACTGTTAAAAATTGTCTCCAGTTTTTATGTCATTATCCAGCTGGATTTAGAAAATTCGAACATTCCACAAGAAGAATCATCGCTTAATAAAATTGACTGCGTCTAATTTATAAGATTTATTTGAATGTAAAGGGATGACAAATAAAACAAGGTAATATAAAGTGTAATAGAAATGTTTTGACAGTCTGATAAAAATCGATACTCTGTTAAAATGGTAACTTTAGACGTAAGAAAAGCAATGTTTATGAAGTAACAAATGCGTTTAGTTAAGAACAGACAAAGAATCATGACAATAGTTCCAAACCCATTTCTTTGTATTCATGCATTCAAGTATTAATACAACCTATTACTGTGTAGAAACTTGGAAATCGTTTTAAAGTATGCTGCCGTATAATCTACAGTTTGACTGACTATAAAAATACAGCAATTATTTCTTAATTGTTTTAAGAATTTCATACGTTCATGGATTCCTATAACCACTTTTCTTGCTAGGAATACATTTTGAAATCAATATTTAAAGTGTCCCAATAATGACTAGGAATTAGAATGCATTTCAAACTATACTATGCTCAAAAAAGAAAATGAAAGTTTAAATAAACACACTGTTCACCTCCTTGCCGGACTGGTTTGCATAATGTGTGGATAGTCATGTCAAAAAGGGTAGTTAACTCGGCCTGATCAGACATTACGATCTCATTCTTTTCAATGTAGAATAGTACATAAATATCCTAACACTTACAGTTGCAACCTACACTCATGATCTGTCACAAAACAAACACACAAACCGTCTTTGTTTCGACATGAAATACGGCTCACAAGGCTTAATGGCCTCAAACAGCAAATAAGCTCATTTACTGCTTTAAATATTTGCGATACACAAACAGGAGTAGTTATTTTGCATATATGTTTTCATTTAGTAAATGACTTTTACATCACATGCAATCTCTGTTTTGTGTTTTAGTCGTCAGTGCCGAATGCACCTTGATTTGTCGTAAGATAGTTATGTTGCCAAAAACAATCAGCTGCTGCTTTAAAAATAGTCTACAGTTGTCAATAACAAACAAAATTAATTCAGAATTAACTTACCATTAAAACTATTTAGGATGGTAGTCTTTGGAAGTATGGCATGACTTCTAAAGTTTGACATGTTACTGTCTGGAAATGTTATCTGTTCAATGTTTGTTCTTTGTATCTGCAAAGCTATCAGGAGGAAACTGATTATTGTATTGTTAGATTTCAATAGATAGCGGGCATATGATAATACCAACTAGCAGTATTAAATCAACGACTTATCAATTGTTAACATATTTGAAATATGCTTAAAATCATATCATATGATAGTTTGGCAATTAGTCTTTACAAATTTACTTCTTTGTATAATGCCAATGCTGATGTTGAACTAGCTATTCCAGGAAAAATGAAATTGTTAGTAGAAGATAGTTATTTAAATACGTAGGACACTCAGCAATGAAGTGTGAACTATGGTACAGTTAGCATCACATATTATACAATTACCTAAGTTTTCGCTACCATAATGAAATGAGCGGTTGGGGAGAAGAGTTTTCAAAAACAATTCACTAATATTTGACACGATGCTCAGTATTATCGCAGCATTATTTTCTCCAGTCTATAAGAAAACAAATAAATTGCGTTTTATTGACATTTCAGTGTGTAAGAAAACAAATTAATTGACATTTTAATTCAAACACTAGATATGAAATAAAAAAACTAAATAACAAATTTTATGATTTATTCTTTTAGTGATTTTTGTGAGACTTTACAATGACCGAACAATAACTTTATATGGCATATTAACCTATTTATAATAATTGCACATTTCAAAACAACTGTTTTCTCATTAAATATTTTAAATCCTATGTATTCTAGTCATTGACAAGGAAAGCATTCGTTTTAATAAGGTTTAAATGGAATTGATAAGTTACATCGCCATAAAATCAGTTGTTTTACTCATTATTTAGTTTTTAGTTAACGTTTACTCGATATCATTAAAATTAAGAACAATCATGCCTTGTTAGAAGAAATTATTTGACGAAGACAGTCAATGTACTGTATTGAATTTATGACAAAAATTATTCAGTGAACTACGAACGAATTAATTGTAGAACTTACTTGTTCATGAAACTCTTTCCATGCGTCCTTAGTATTAATATCCATAATACTATTTGTTGCAGAGAATACCCCCTAAGACAAATGTAAAAGACATTATAAATAGCAATTATTACCAATAAAACTGTTTTGAATTTATATTCATTTATTTGTTATTGTTTTCTGTAAGAAAAATTATAGCTTTATGATTCTATTTGCTGAGCAGTAAATAACCTTGCTAAAATTGAAATATTTTTTCGAAATTAGTTTTGCTTAAGTACTCGTAAGACAAAACATAAAAAATTGTATAATAACGAAAATTTACTTTTATTTCTTCAACGGTAACATCCTCCTTTCGTTCAGATAGTATGATTGAAGATATGGCTAATATATCAATGCTTGATCGTAAATCTGTGACAACTGTCTTATTTGCTTTTGTTACAGTTTTAGTCTCATTTGCAAATTTATTCAAAATTCTTCCCAATTCGTCAACTGCAACGCCATCGTGAATCCGTTGTACCTAGTAAGTAAATAAAACAATATTACAAAGACGATTTTTAAATTAAACTTATACAGCTATAATAATACGCTTAGACAAAAAGTATCTACAAAATATTTGTAGGATATTTTAAAATGTAAAAACTAAGCGTACGATATCATTTGCAGAAATGTTTTAGGTGTGTTTGTTAATATATTTATCAATATTATATTGTAAGCACTGAAAGTTTCCAAATTGCACATAGAATTATCTCTATTTTTTATCGATTTAATTTGAATGGGAGCAAGTTTGCCTCCACATGCTTGCAAGTGCATCAACATATGTAAAAGTTATAGACAAAAACAGATTTACACAGTATTAGAATTTTTTAGATGAATTACGGCATTGCAACAACAATCAAATAGGAAAAATATAATTCATTCTCAGATTGGTACATTATTTTATTAAATTACAATTCATTTTGAAAGTAAACAAATAAGGAAGTCATAGCGCGATTAACACTTAGATAAATACTAAAATATTTGAATAACATCATAGCAACCGTACAATAACTATTGCATCGTTTAGTTTATATTTAAACAGCAATAACATGTTATCCACGAGTTGTTGCAGGGTATTCACTTAATTTCCGAACAGAAAATACATTCACCTACACGATGCAAGATAGATAAAAGTGGTGTTCTTATACAGTTGGACATATTTGGTTTTTGCCATTTTCCTTTGATTCCCTCAATACTACAATTTCTTGAAGCTCGACCTAAAATTAAAATGTTATCCATTTAAAAATGTTTGATAGACATTGCAGAATGAAACCGATCGCAGTGTAATTCAAAAATGAATAATGTTAACGAAATAAATCTAGACAACAAATTTAAACTTTAAAGTACCTTCGAATCCGTGTGGGCATGACTGAATACGTATTAAGCCTGGATAAGTGTTATTCCACACAATATCATTACTGAGCTCTATTGGACATTCCAACTTCTCTGTAATAATTAAGTGATTTATTGAATGAAAGAATTAGTTTTTTAATAATATTATTTTAGAAACATATATGATCTTTTGAGTTATTACTTCGAAATGATTATACACATATTATATTCTTATGTAGATATGACTGTGTTCAAATTTCAAACTTCTTATTTTTAAATATTTTTGTGTAGGTCATAATTATTCTTAACGATGTAATCAAATTTTTCTGTATGAAATGTTTTAATATCACTGATATTGCAGAAGTATTGTTCCATGAAAGTTTAAATAGATTAATCGTAGTTATGGTTCAATTACATCGAATAATCAAGATTTAAAACGATATACTTACCCGGATCAAATACCAAAATATCTGCTGATTTCGTTTGGTTCCTCCACTTGCATCCAATCCTCGTTGCACGAGTAATATTTGTCAAGCGCACTGCGACACTACTATTTAAGTAAGCAAGCTGTGATTCTGTAATTGAAAAACAAACATAATATCGTGTAAAAATTAATAGGATTTCGTCTTTTCAAAATACAAAATCTCTTTTTAAAAAATATATCACACCACCTTCTGCTGCCATTGTTATTCTTTGAATTTTTGTTTTTATTGACAAGCAAGATACGTTATATACAAAGTATACAGAAATTTCGAAAATTATTTTAATTCTACGGTTTTTCTATTTTCGAGGTTTAAATAGCCTTAGCCTGATTTTGGTATAACATTTACTTATTTTGGTGATAAAAACTCTACAACATCTCATTCATTAGGATTTTCCAATATTGTTGGGTTCGAGCGTCGCTGATTAGACGAAACGCACTTCTGGCGTATTAAATTCTATTAACCTTTGTGTCTTTGATGACATTTTATTTGTAACTACTGGGTCGATGCCTCTGTTGGAGGACTGTTAGTCCCCTAGGTATCACCAGCCCAGTACAGTCCCAGGAACGTATAAGTTAACGATTTTATCGTTCGTACATCGTGAGTATATCGTTCGTTAATGGTACCGTATAACGTATAGTATATCGTGCATCGTTTTCTGCAACGTGCATCGTATGGTGGATCGTTTGTTCTATCGTTCATCGTATGGTTTTCCGTTTATATCAGCGTAGATCGTATGGTTTATCGTACATCGTTTGGTTAATCGTTTGTGTTACCGTTCGCCGTATGGTTTTTCTGTTGTATTAGCGTAAATCGTATAGTGCTTTGGAAATTTTATTTTACATGGATATCGTTATTTACGTTTTATAAACTGCAACATTAAATAACATCGTTATGCTCTAAGGATAATAGCTGTGCATTAACAGTTTTAAAATTACTTAATAAATCATTGACGTAAAAAAGTTCCTATACTTTGATACAATATTGCATTAAACAGGATCTGATTTTTTTACATAATATAGACTGTAATTTAGTCGTCAGTTAAAAACTAACAATAAATAAATAAATAAATAAATAAATAAATAAATAAATAAATAAATAAATAAATAAATAAATAAATAAATAAATAAATAAATAAATAAATAAATAAATAAATAAATAAATAAATTTGCTTTTAAGTCGATACAATACATTGGACCATACAAAGAAGTTTTATTTAAAGTCGATATTATTTATAAGAAAAAAAAGCACCAGCTATCTCATGGCCGGCATTGTCCTAGGGAACATGTCCATTTATGTGTAGTTTATATATGCTCTTAATGATACAAGTAATAAAAAAGTACACTGAACAGGAGATATGATGCCGTTTTTGTTAAAGTAAATAAATGCATTGATAAATTATCAATACAATATTTATAGCAGATGCTACAGATACAGAAACAGTAACTGCTACACTTGTGTACTATAACTACACAAACGTAGCTCTGCCGAGGTAAAACAATGTTCAAAGGAGTTACATTAAATTAAATGTAGCTTTTGTGCGTAATTGAATGTACGACACACCCCTATTTCAAATTGATTTTTATACATTTTTATATGCAATATTTGATTTTTGTCTAATGGGTGAGTATTTGTACATATATTTAGAAGCGTGGGTTTTGCATACGCATGTAGCAAGCGGGACTAGTATATTATGTTTGTTAAAAAAAATGTTTTTTCATAAGTACCTATGTTAGTGTTAATTAAAGGAAGTATGTCTTATAACATTTTATCAAAACGATGAAATATAAATATCGGCATAAAGAGGCTTTTTTTTTGCCTTCACTAACAGATAGTTTACGATATATCTTTAAAAATACACGTATCTCCATCTTTTGATCAACTAAATATAATGCTGGCGTATGACATCGTTAATTCGAAATTAGAGTAATTATCAAAAGATAATCAAATTGTCATAAGAATTACACTGTAATAAAATCACTTCAAAGGGACACGTTATTTTTTGTTACCCACGGTGATTGCAATTAACATATAATTAACGTCTCTTAGCTAAAATACTGCTCGGTGGACGTAAAGCAAATATCCAATCAATCAATCAATCAATCAATCAAGTACCTTTTAAATTATTATATATCTAGGAAAACTAGTAAATGCCTTCAATACTGAAGTAAAATAAGGGCGAATAAACCATTTATACCAAGAATAATCATCTAATCATCCATTGACAGTATAGGAAACGATGCTCCATACGATATACCATGCGATTAACGAACATTGCACGATACGATATATCATACGATAGACGAAGCTATCTATCAAAACGATAAAAGCCGTCCCACCGTTTCCATCGTATATCGAATCGTGTATCGTTTCGTGCATAGTGCGTACAACGTTCGTATATCGTCCGTTCATCGTTCGTACATCGTTCGTGCATTGTGCTTTTCGTTAACTTATACCTTACAGGGACTGTAGTCACATTTCGGTGCTGACATGAATATCAATGATTCTTTTATTGATATAGTCATTGTATAAATTTTCTCCTGTGAAATTTAGAAAATTATTTTAGTTATAAGGTTTTTTTTTTATTTTCAGGGTGTAGATAGCCTAAGCCGGATTTTGGTATAACGTTTTTGAACTTTGGTGATACAAACTCTACAACATCTGATTCATTTGGATTTTTCAATATTGTTTGTTTTCGAGCGCCACTGTTGAGTGTTGATTATACGTTTGACAAAGTACATTCCTTGGTATCTTTGATGACATTTTATTTATCCAACAGTTTTCATCAGTACCCCAACACACACATAATGCAGTAATGTCAGCGGTAGGTTTGAAATACCATAAAACGCGTTTTTAACGTGTTTTACGTTTTACACACCATCTAGACTCATGAGTAGAAATTTAGAACTAAACATTCTTTATATAACTGATAATTTTCAAATATAATTGAGATTAAAGGGGATGCACGATGCATACCCTGAAAAATGTTTACAATGAATTTCTTTCAAACTTGCCAAATTCTGTCCGAAATGTTCTGTTATTCTGTCAAGCAATTGGTATACACTTTAATACTCGACTGGAAAATACGTTAAATCTTACATGTGTCTATTGTACAAAACTAGTCGAGCAGCACTAAAGAATATATGTTTTTGCTCAAAATTACCTCACTTCATTTAAATTCGTTTTTAGAAATATGTTACTTATACCGACCAAATTTAAATGTTTTATTCATTGTTTAGTTTATTAATCTCATCGTTTAATTATCAGCAAGGTTTTTTTTTAATTTACTATAAATTAAGAGTAAATATTGAAAGAAATCAGTGTAACTTTACCTTAGTGAGTTTTCTTCGTGCGATTTTCAGAAAAATGGCGATTGGGTTCCTACAACCACTCGAAGCTCTCACATTTTATTTAGCAACTAGATTGAGATTGAAATTATAACACTAAAAGTGCTAAATGATATTTTCACAAACTGTTTATGTGTTTATCCTTACAACATTATAGATGTTTTTGCCCATGTAATCGGATGGGACTTTGTATTAAATTAAAACATTTCTTGTTGATAATTTAATATATAAACTTACTTGGAATCATTTCATTATCTTTATATAGGATTACAGATTGTATTTCTGATTCACTTATAGGAGAAACCCCACATAGAACACTGGTATTTCCTCCATTCTGTACCGCTAGAGACTCGCTTCGTATCGTTAATATATATAGCTGTATTTCTGACAAGTGGCTTCTATTCAAATTCTTTCCGAGAACAACAGTGCACTCAATGCTTCCTGAATAACAGATTGTATTGTATCATAGATATGTTTAAATAAATAAACATTATCAATTTGAAAGATATCAGCAGACATAATGCATCACAATGGCAAATGTCATCTTAAAAAATAAAGTATGAACTTACTAAAAAGATTTGATTGGATAAAACACTTTTCTAAATTCTGGTATTTATATCTGTACCTGCATCTGATTCTTCTATATCCTTTATTCTGAGAGTTGATCTATACATATCATTTGACATGTTTTGGTAGAGCGTTTGTATTCTAGACTTTTGAGTTGGTCTAATTTTTGAACCGTTAAGTTTCCATTCGAAGGCAATTTGACCTGTCATAAAGATAGCCTTTGCTTCACAAACTATGTCTACTGTGTCATCCACATATCCTATGCTTGAGTTTATTGTGACGTCACTAATACATTCCACTAAAATAAAAAAAAAGTATAATTCAATTTATATCCATGTACATAACAAGTACTAAATGAGGAAAATAATTTGCCGCCTAGGTGCTGCCAATTTTACTGAAGTGTTGTAATCATGCATACAGCACATACAAGGTGCAAATTTGCATATTTATTTTTAGGGTGCCGTACGAGTCTTACAGGAGGTATTGACCTATCCGTGCGATGTCATAATGAATAAAGTGGACGAGTAACTGCAGTGTATTTTCATTGCGAAAATATGTTTAACTAAGAAGTCCGTTGAAAGAGAAAATGTTTCGAGGTCTTTTTGCTTTGGATTTAGCGGTTGATAGTAATATGCTCAAGTCTTAGTCGAGCATCTTTTTCAACCAACGATAAATGAATTTATAGGTATGACAACGTAGAATGTGAAGTGTAATGATCTTGCGCAACAAAAGCGATATAATAAATAGAATAAGAGTATGACAATTTGAGCCTGCAAGGTGCAACCTTCAAACAGTTAAACACTTTATTACATCAGCGATTTACGTTCACAATTATTCAACCCACAGTACCTTTAAATTCAGGGTCTAGATGATGTGATAATTTTAAATCTAAGAGAAAACATAGTTTAAAAACATTATTGTGTTGATGTACAGATAAAATACATAAAGAAAAAAGGGATAAATGATGACATACTGCTTCCATGCACCAGAGAGAGTATATGCAAGTTCAAGCATTGAAATTCAACACTTAATACATTGTCTGCCAATCAGTAATGCGCGTAATAGTGTAAAAGGTAAAAGAAGCGCACATAATTTTGCTGATGAAGTTATTGAATAGTTCTCAATGATGCGTGCAATCCTTTGGAACAATTTATTCCATCTTTTTAACTGTATGCATTTTTCTCTATATAAAAGCTGCTAATAATATTGCACAAAATGACGATTTGCTGGTGCTGTAGTACGTTTGTCTATAAGCAGGACAATCTGGTCAAACATTTGGTAACTCATTTTCAAATGTTGAGCAGGAAATAAGACCTTATTCTTTATCAATTTAAAAACATGTTTGAAACTTTTGTTTATCTGGAAATATATGATCATATCTCTTCAGCGACAACTGGGTTACATAATACCCAAGTCAAGATGATAAAAATTACATCGACGTACTCAATGATATATTAACTTTCTCTTAATTTCCGAAGCTGAAGAGTAGAAACTACGTGTTATTCATATTTTTGAGTTTGGAGATTTTGCCTTCAATACTTTTTATAATTAACATAAAATTGTTTGATCACAAACTGTAAGTCTGGTTATAGGGCAAAAAATTCCTCTGAAACAGCCTTGTTTTAAATAATTGAATTTTTGTTTTTTTTTGTTTATTTGAATGATTTTTAACGCCACTTTCAGGAATTGTTCAGCTATATCATGGCGTCCAGTTTTTATTGGAGGAGGAAGGTGGAGTACCCGGAGAGAACCTCCGATCTTCGGCAGGAAAACTGGCAATCCTTTTCAATTAAGATTGGAGTCGAAAACACCCTGCCCGCCGAGAGAGCCGAACCCGCAACCTCAACGTTGACAGACCACGTGATCAATAGTAGACGAAATACCTTAACCACTCGGCCACCGAGGCCCCTAATTTAATTGATCTATCGCTTAAAAATATACAAGCTAAAAGATAAATTGGTAAATATAATTAGACTAAGCTTTTAAAACTGTGAATTCCACTGTCTTTCTTCGAAACGTTTGATATCTGTGAAAAAAAGCTTTAACTTGTTTAAATCTTATCTACCTAATAGAAAACAATGTGCTGGTTGGAGTGGTTCTATGTCAGAATCAACTTATTATGAATGTTATCGCATAGTACTATTCATTCATAATGTCAACGATGAGACTTCGAAAAAATATAATTTATCTAATTTACCTGTTTGGTTTTTCAATGTTATTGGAACTTCTGTTATTGCTGAAAACATACGATTACTTCATTATTTACGTGTCTTGCGACATTTACTCCTTGAAAAGATTACATTGTTTTTAATATTGAGAGAAATTCACTTTCGATTTTCTCGCAAAGTTGTTTTACTAAGCAATATTCCAAAACAGGAACACATTTAATTTAAATGAACGTGTACATTCGATTTATCTTCACGTCATAAACTTTATGATTATTAGATTGAAGACATGCAGATACCAGTATTGATTGCTGTTCAGACAAACGATTCGATTTGCTTGTATTAAATTTTTCTGTCGTTTCTTTCTTGATACGGTTAAATTTGTTTTGTTGATCACGAATATATTTCTCCATACTCCATAAAATTAATTAACATGAACTGCTGTACATTTTCTCTGTGATGACTTCGTTAAGGTCCAGACCAATACAGTTGAGTTTGTTGTTATTGTTGGCATCGTTGGAACGAAAGTATTAAAAAGGCTATCAAAAGTTGTTTCCAAAGTCTTATTTAAGTATGAATGTATCTGCAAATGTGTTATGTGTTTTTATTCAGCGTTATCGCAAACAATATTTGTATGAATGTACGTGTTTTGACTAATAAATTATCTAATTAATAAATAAGCACTTGTTCTACTTTTCGTTGTTACTGGTACTTGTAGTTTCTTTGTTGCTAAAATGACATATAAATTAGTTTATAATTTAGGCTTATTTGTAGATTTACTGTTTGGCCAAAAATTACGATGATTAAATGTGTAAACAATTCCGATTGTCTGACTTTAGATTTGTGAACAACGCATTCTGATGAACGATGTGTTTGAACTAAAATTATAATAATTATTTAGAAAAGTTTAAAAATTACAGACATAATAACACTTAAAGGCAATGCTTAAAAATGTTTATAAATTTATAAGTCATTGGAAAACGTTTGATTTTTTACGTCTACAAAAGAATATATCTCCACGTAGGTAACTTTCATGATGACTAAATTGAACACGCATAGATAAATACACCAGCTATGTATTCGTGTTTAATGAGAAGATCTGATCCGCAAGAATGGAATATTTCTGTCAATATTGATTATCCGTTCTCATCTATTTACTATATTACTTGTCTTTAGCGACATCACTATATTCCGGAATTATTCTATGTGACAAAAATATATGACCTACACTACCCTTTTCTGAAGTAGTTAAGAACCAGACTAATGCAAGTATGTTTTTTATTACTGGCATCGTCAAAACGAATTAACAACAATGATATTTTGACATTCCTTTTGATGCATGAATGTATCTGAATGTATTATTTGTTTTTTGTTTTACCGTAATAAAATGTTAATTTTTTATTAATAATGTCTGCGTTGTCATTCAGAAACTATCTAATTAAAATGCCTTTACCTGTTCTGGTTTTCTGTGTTTTTGGAACTTGTGTTGTTGCTGAACAAACATATTAAATAATTTATTATTTACGATTTGTAACATTTAGTTTGACCAAATATGAATAGATCACATTGATATTTATAAAAACAGATAATTATTTAAATTTGAAAGAAATTGAATGGTCGGACTTTTACACAACGCAGGTTGATCAATGGTTTGCTAGAAGCCAATTAACATAATTTTGGTTTTATAAATAACTGACGTGGTATAATCGAAAAAAAAGCTATTTCTAATAGTCCAAAAACTGCAACACTTTTAATTCTACGAACGTCTCTATAATATATCTACACATTAGTAACTATTGAACACAGGCGGACAAATGCTTGCTATAGCAACTTTTGTTTTGTTTATCACAAGTACATTACAGCTCCATGAAAAAGAACAAACATGAACTACAGTACACTTTTTGATTGATGACTTAGTTAAGGTCCACACCCATACAGTTGAGTTGAGTTTGTTCTCTTTTCTGGCATCGTTGGACGGAATGTATTAAAAATACAAATTAAAAACAAGCTTTTTTACGCGTAATAGTGTTGAATCCAAGGTTAAAGAAGCTTACAAAATTGTGCTGATGAAGTTATTGAACAGTTCTCAATGAAACCTAAAGACGCGTGCAATAAATTAGAACAATTTATTCCACCTTTAACTGTACGCATTTACTTTATAGAAAACAATAATAATATTATTATACAAAATGACGATTAGCAGATGCTGTAAATACGTTTTTCTGCAAGCAGGACTTAATAATCTGGTCAAACATTTTGATAACTCATTTTTAAAATGTTTAGCAGGAAACGACAACTATTTCTGTTTCTATTTTAAAAAATGTTTGAAACTTTTGTTTTATATGGAATACATGATATCTCTTCAGCAAAGAATACTGGGATATGTTATATCTTAGTTAAGTAAAATTTTCTTCGATGTTCTAAATGATATACTGTCTTTCTCTTAATATCGGAAGCTGCAGAGTAGAAAATGACTGGCAAAACTGCTTGTTATTCATATTTTTGAGTTTGGATATCTTGCTTTTAAAATTGTTTATAATTAATTAACATAAATTGTTTGATCACAGACTGTAGGTATGTTTATAGGGTACGGAAACCGTAAAGGGACTTGCAAAATAAGAAAAAAAAAACAAAACATGTTTTTAAATTCGAGATCACGATATAACGATATTGTTATATCGAGATCTCGATAAAAATATATCGTTATCTCAATAAAACGATGTTGATATATAGAGATCTCGATAAAATTGTCTATCGTTATCACGGGAAAACGATATTGTTATATCGTGATCTCGACATAAAATATATTGTTATCTCAAGAAAACGATATTGTTATATCTTTATCTCAATATAAAATATGTGATTATCGCGAGAAAACGATATTTTATATCGTGTGATCTCGATTAAACAAATATACAGTTATCTTGACACAACGAAATTGTTATCTCGAGAAAACGATGTTGCTTATTGCGCTCTCGATAAAACAAATCGAGAGTTATCTCGAGAAAAAAATAACTATATTGTTTTCTCGAAATAACGATCTATTTTTTATCGAGATCTTAATATAACAATATCTTTTTCTTGAGATAACGATCTATTTTTCGAGATCTCGATACAACAGCATCGTTTTCGTGAAATAACCATATAGCTTTATTGTGACCATGATATAACGATATATCATTTTCTCGAAATAACGAAATATTTTATATTGAGATCACGATTTAACAATATCGTTTTCTCGAGATAACGATAGCTTGATTTATCGAGATGTCGATATAATAATTTCGTTTTATAGAGATAACGAATTAAAAAAAATTCTTCTTATATTTCATGTCCCCTTACGGCTTCCGTAATAGGGCAACATATTCTTCTGAAACAGCCTAGTATAGTTTAATTGATCCATCGCTTAAAAATATACATGATAGAAACATAACAGGTGGATTGGTTATGAATTTAGATTAATCTTTTAAACAGTGATTCACAGTGAAACCCACTGTCTTTTTTCTTAACGTTTGGTATTTGTGATAATTGCTTTAACGCTTTAACTTGTTTAAATCTAATCTACCTAATAGAGAAAAATGTGCTGGTTGGAGGGGTTCAATGACTGAACCAACTAATTTAGGAATGTTTTAGCATGGTAATTCAAAATGTCTGCATTAAGACTTCGATAAAAAAAATTATTTGATTCACCTGTTTGGTTTACCAATGTTATTGGAACTTGCGTTATTGCTGAAAACATGATTTCTTCATTATTTACGTGTCTTGCTACATTTACTGCTTGATCACAAATGAAAAGGTTACATTTTTTTAATATGTAGAGAAATTCACTTTCGATTTTCACGCAAGGTTGTTTTACTTACGGGACGTGGAACCTTATTCAAATCTTAATCATGTTTAAAAATGTTTTAAATTTCAGAAATAATAATTCATTATTGTAGCATAGATTAAATTCAATACATATTGATTCTTTTAGCAATATTCCAAAACATGAACACATTTATTTTAAATGAACGTGTACATTCGATTTATCTTCAGGTCATCAACTTTATGATTATAAGATTGAGGACGTGCAGACACCAGTACCGTTTGCTGTTCCGGCGAAAGATTTGATCCACTTTTATTAAATATTTCTGTCGGCTCTTACTTGGTACGGCTACATTTGTTTTGTTGATCACAAATATCGTACAACCCAATGAAAAATAATAAAACTGAACTACAGTACATTTTGTCTGTGATGACTTGGTTAGGGTCCGGACCATTACAGTTGAGTTTGATCTTATTTCTGGCATCGTTAAAACGAAAGTATTAAAAAGACTATTAAAAGTTGTTTTCTTAGTCTTATTTAAGCATTAATGTATCTGCAAATGTGCTCTATGTGTTTTATTTAGAGTTTCCGCATTAAAATATTTCATTATTAATGTCTGTGTTTTAACTAAAAAAATATCTTATTGATAAATAATAACCTGTTCTGCTTTTCGTTGTTACTGGTACTGGAAGTTTCTTTGTTGCTAAAAAATATAAATTAATTCCCTATTTACGTTTTTTGTAGATTTTCTGTTTGGCCAATAAATACGATGATAAAATTCCAATTGTCTGACATTAGATTTTTACACAACGCATTTTGATGAACGATGTGTTTGAATTGATTATTTAGAAAAGTTTAAAAATTACAGACATAATAATTAATAAATGCAAGGCTTAAATTAAATAAATTTTTAACTCATTTGAACACTTCTGATTTTTATGACTGTTACAAAAGAATAGATCTCAACGTAGTAAGGTTTTATGATGATACATTGAAGACGTTTAGATAAATACACCAGTTATGTAATCGTGTTTACTGACGAAGATCTGATACATAAGTATTGAATACTTCTGTCAATATTGATTAGCCTTCTGATCTATTGACTATATTACTTGTTTTTGGCAACATCACTATATTCCAGTATTCCTCCATGTGACAAAAATATATGAACTACTGTATCATTTTCTGTTACGAAATAGTTAAGGACCAGACTAATGCATGTATGTTTTTATTACTGGCCTCGTAATAACAAATTAAAACAATTATCAAACCAAATGATATTTTGTCAATCCTATTGATGCATGAATGTATCTTAATGAATTTTTTCTTTTTGTGTCACCGTTATCGAATGCTAGTTTTTATTAATAATGTCTGCGTTGTCATTCAGAAACTATCTAACTAAAATGCCTTTACCTGTTCTGGTTTTCTGTGTTTTTGGAACTTGTGTTGTTGCTGAACAAACATATTAATTAGTTTATTATTTACGCTTTTGTAACATTTAGTTTGACTAAAATTGAATAGATCATATTGATATTTATAAATTCAAAAATAAGATATTTAAATTTAAAAAAAAATCAAATAGTCGGACTTTTACACAACACAGGTTGATCAACCCTTTTAAGAAGCCGATTGAAATATTTTGGTTTTATAAATTACTGACGTTATAGTACACAGCGAAGAAACGATTAAAATCAATAAATATTGATTTCATTTCTAATAGTCCAAAAACAGCATAACTTTTTATTTGTACAAATGTCTCTATTATATATCTGCAAATTAGTAACTATTAAAGACAGGCGGACAAATACTTGCTATAGCAGCATTTGTTGTTGATCAGAAGTACATTACTCCATGAAAAAGAACAAACATGAACTACAGTACACTTTTTCTTTGATAACTTAGTTAAGGTCCAGTCCTATGCAGTTGAGTTGAATGTGTTCTCATTTCTTGCATCGTTGGAAGGAATGTATTAAAAATACAAATTAAAAACAAGCCTTTTCAACAGTCCTATTTAAGCATGAATGTACCTGCAAATGTGCTCTCTATGTTTGTATCGGCGTTATCACGTGAAAATTTTAAATTACTAATATCTGCGTTTTGACTTATAAAAGATCTTATTACAATATTGCACCTGTTTCTTAAAAACATAAAAATTACTTCATTGTATACACTTTTTGCAACATGACTGTTTGTTAAAATGATTTTAGCGCACGTTGCTTTTAAAATTAAGGATACAAGAAAATTGAATTTGCAAGAAATTCCGATCGCCTGACTTTGGACATTTACAGAACACATGTTGATGAATATGTGTTTGAATTAAAAATATAATATTTAACATAAAAATACATAGATGCAAGGCTTACGTTCAATAAATTTTGAACTTATTTGTTATACTCCTAAACAAGAAAACTTCTAGATAATACGATCATCTACAAAAAAATATATCTGCACTTCAGTAACTTTTATGATTATTACATTAAAACGTTCAGATAAAAACAACATTTATGTATTTGTGTTTACTGACGAAAATATGAGCCGTGACTATTGAATATTTCTGTCAATATTGCTTATCAGTTCTGGTTTTTTAAAAATATCACTTGGCCAAATCACACTATTCCAGTGTAACTCCATGTAAAGAATTAATGACCTACAATATCCTTTTATGTTACTAAGTAGTTAAGGACCAGACTAATGCAGGTATACTTTATATTACTCGAATCGTCGACACGAATTAAAACAATTATCAAACAAAGTACTACTTTTTAATTCCCTTTGATGCATAAGTGTTTCTGCACACGTATTCTTTGTTTTTGTAACATTTTATACTCTCTTATTGAATGGAAATCTTTATTATTAATTTCTGTGTTGTCATTAGGAATATATTTAATAACATTTTTACCTTCTCTGTTTTTCGTTGCTATTGTAACTTGCGTTGTTGCTGAGGAAACATAAGAATTAGTTCATTATTTACGTTTTTTTGTAACATTAACTGTTTCAAAACCAATGAATATATCGCATTGACATTGATGTATTTAAAAAATAAGATAACTGATTTTTAAAAAATCGAATTGCCCGACTTGAGAATTTTTCGCGCCGCAAGTTGATCAACTATCTGCTATAAGCTCATTGACGAATTTTGGTTTTAAAATTATTGACGTTATAAAACCAATTGAAGACAAGTTTAAATTGAATAACTTTTCAGGACAGGCTGACAAATACCAGTTATAGAAGACTATATGATCCTTAAATATTAACTATGTCTGTCGATACTAATTACCAGTTCTGATCTTTTTACTGCTTTTTCATGTTTTATGCGACTTTTATTATGTTGACGACTGGCTTAACGACCCGACCAATACAGTTGTATTTGAAGGATCAGCTGAAATATTTTTTGTTTGACTCCTTTTTATGCATGTATGTATCTGCTAATGTATACTTCGTGTGTTTTGCTTAATACTTATCGTTTAATGATTATAACTTTTTATATCTGCATTCTGATTAAAGACGATATCTAATGACAGAGTGTTTAACTGTTCTTATTTTGCGTTGTTAATGGAACTTTCGTTGTTGTGTTGGAAACACCTGAATAAGTCATTATTTACGCGTTTTGTTACATTTACTCTTTAACCACAACTGAACAACTCATGTTGTTTTCAATATAAATAGAAATACAGAAAACTTAAATTCGAAATAAAATCGAATCTTCTAACTTTGTAATTTTTACAGAACACAGGTTAATTAACGGTGTGATGGACCAAAATTGAAATCTTGATCAATATTTACAAAGCATTAAAACTTATTGTACTAAAAATAAAAATTGAAGCAACGATTTAATTTTATAATAATTGATTCTAGTTGTAATATTTTAAACTGAAAGACTTCTTCTTTATATTAAACTTAACAAAAAAAATGTGTCTATCTGCACATAAACTTTTATAATACAACCTTGAAAACGTGTAGACCAAAACAAAAGTTATGTATTCGTCGTCCCGGAGGAATAATATGTTCTTACATATCTTGGGAAAAAAACCAAGTGATCTTCAACGCTTGATAGAAATTGTTTGTTTTGCGAGTAGAGTGCAGCAGAACAAGTGAAAAACATTTCTATCACGCCGATATTGTTTCTGTTTCTGATTGTTAATTGGAAGACACAGCCTGTACAAGGAAATGCTTGTGTGCTCATCTGTATTGTTCATATCAGCATGAAAATGTCTATTTACGGACCAATATCTGATATGTTAGCATTGAATATTTCTGCCGATATCAATTACCGGTTTTTATCCATTTACTTCTTGCACTGGCGAGATTAGTTATGTCGACAACAAGTGCACTATGACTATATAACAATATGCATCAAATACATTGCCTTATTTCTGTACCGTCTTAGTTTAGGACCAGAAAATTAAGTTGCATTTTGTGTTTATGTCATTGTCGGAACGAATTTAATTAATAAGAGGAATTCAAAATGTTTCGTTATAATTATTCACTATTTATCACATGGTCTGTCAACACTGAGATTGCGGGTTAGAGTCTCACGGCGGGCAGGGTGTACTCCACTTTGATCTTAATTGACAATGGTTGCCAGTTTTCCTGCCACATGTCGGGTGGCTTCTCCTGGTTTTTCATAAATACATCTTTTTCTGTCGACATCAATTATATGTTCTGATTCATTTACTATTTCTACTGCATTGGCTAAATTTGTCATGTTCATAAAAAACACTATAAATCTATGAAAAAAGTAACATCCAATACAACTCCATTGTTGTGTGATGACTTAGAAAGAGACTATATTACTTAAATTCCTTGTCATGTTAACTGGTATCATTAGATCTAATTACTTAAATTGAGGAATCAAAATTCATTATTTTATATATTTAAGTATCGCTGCAAATAGATAATCAAAATAAATGTAATGTTGTTTTGGGACTAGCATCATGAATAAGCGTAATTATTAAGTCTTTGCGACATTAACTGTTTGACCATAAATGAATAGATCATATTGTTTTATGGTGAAGCATTGTATAAGAAAAAATATCCCTTGATAGTATGTTTAAACATTTGTCATTTTGTATTTCTGTTGTGTTTTTTCATTAACTTAACTGGATTGAGTTATTCGTTTAACAGACGAACAACTGGTATATAAACTTCTAAACGATAAACGTATTAACATGTAGACAGGAAAACGGGTCGTCTGGATGACAAGTCGACAAGTCAATTGTATGAGCATTTATGAATTACAAAAAATGTGTAATACCCAACTGTTCACAAAGTGTAGTTAGGCATTATACTGTTCATTATGTTATTCACTGTTCATCTGCACTTATGCACTGTACTGTTCAACTAACAAAGTAGATTGTGTCCTTGTGCTAATGCTAATCAGGGTCATAGTTCGTTTTCTAATTAGCTATTACAAATGAAGCCTTCCACCACTAAATTGGTCAATTTTTCAACCTGTCAACCAGTTACCTTGTCGACCCAATGTTCAACCTGTCAACCTATCAAATAGTCAAGATTTGATCCGTCTACCTACATGTCGACTGGTCAAACCATAGAACTGTCAACCAGATGACCGGTCTATCAGTTATCTTATTTATCAACTAAACAGTCAGTACACACATCAATGTGTGTACCCGTCAAATTACTTAATATTCTGACCATTAATATCTTTGATTAAAATTATGCGAATACGTATGAATATTCATTTGTTAAAAATGCATATGCGTATTATAAAGTTTATAGACATAATATTGACTTAATTGTTGTTGTGTATCTTACACTTTTGTGTAATAATGTTTTTGAATTCAATTATGAACATTCTAAATTTTGTAAGTAGAGCTGTTGCATCTAAAGATGATGTTTTTTAATATTTGATGCGAAAATCAGAATTGAATTTGTAAGAAGTGCAAATCGTTTGACAATGGAGATGCGGACAGTTTTATAACAAACTTCTTTTCCTTAATTTAAGTCCGATTAAAACTGCTTTTTCAACATTATTAATATTCACCTTTATGACTTAACCAAGAATTGAATTATCTAATAATGAACTGAAGTAAATGTCAAAAATGTAACTTTCAAATAACGAACACCAAGTTAACATATTCCATATGAGTTTATGCTGTCTTTAGATTAAGTGTTTTGACTATTTAGTGTTTTTATACGTAAGACTGCTTTTTTTATTGATGTACAGATATATACATTCAAATTAATTCAGTAGTCATTTTTTGGCTTATTAGATTTATTATTTAATTTTATTTTGTTTGTTTAAATCTCTAATTTGTCTGTTGGTTGATTCATCTGTGCATTTAATCGTTCAAAGCATTTTTTTATCACGATAAAGTTGTAATGTGATTATATTGATTTTATTTATTCAAACATGTTCTTTTTTTATAGCATCAGTTTATTAAAATTAATACTCACAAATGCAATGTAAATTCAAATCTAGAATTAGAGTTTCGTTAGCGCACTGTATTTCCCTCGCAAAGGATTTTGATTGCAGCCACATGCGCAATGACCAGATATCGCAGTCACATTGTAGATTGTTATCATATAATCTTCTGGAAGTAATTAAATACATGAAGGTTAATAGAATACGCTAAGACAAACGCGAGTTTCGTCTTATAAAGGCCATCTATGGCAATCAAACCCCAACAATAATTTAAATCTAAATTGGAACGATATTGCGACAGTTTAGACAAAATCTTGGTCATTTGTTTCGTCCAAAATTAATTGACAAGTGAATTTCAATACCAAGTACCGATGATATGTTTTTGATATAAAATGTCCGTTGTTGGAAGTAACTACATACATTTGATAGACGTAGAACACAACAATAATAGCAAGTCTTTTTAGTCTTCGAGTTTTTTGTGTTTTACTTTTGGTACAAAATAACCTGGAGCGGAATACGGGTTTATTTATATTTTAAAAAAATCTGTAAATATATTATTTGTATATTCTTTTTTACGAAATCATAAGGACAATCGACAAGAATATTCAGTGACAATTGTTCTTACAAGCCAACCGAAACTAAGTATATCGTGGGCAATCAATAGCAATGCTCTAATATGTCGCTTATGCTTTAAAGAGCAAACTCTAATTGAAACATAATTGTTAATTACTTTGTATTTTTGCAATTTAGATTTAAAATTTCGATTTCAATCATTCAATTTTTACTATAATATTGGTTGCAATAATGTATGAACTACTACATGTAGGTTGAACAGGTGTACATTCACCGTTATGTAGCCGGTTTTAAACGGTCAATTTGATACATAAGGTAACCATATGAATAATACACTAATAACCACACTAATAATACAAACAACATAACGATTACAAGCTAGCAGACAACTAACTTTGAAGTTATTTTATTTTTAACTTTAAAATGAAAAATAAATAGAAATATAGGATCTTACATGGGTACGAGTGGATTATCGGATTTCTCCAGTCGAGATAGTAAAATTATGGAATTTTAAGTCCGAGCCTTGGCGAGGACTTAAATTTCCATAATTTAACTATCGAGATTGGAGAAATCCGATAATCCATGAGTACTCATGTAAGATTCTGTTTCTCTAATTTTAAAAAGTAGAAAATTTGCGAAACGAGGTACAAATTCTCCCAACCCCAATTTTAGGTTCATGACTTGAATACGCGGTAAATGGAAGGTGTTTTGTTTATGACGTCATGAGTTTTTATTGTGACGTTATTATTTATAACCAATCAACTGCTGAGAACAACAAATTCACTAGTGACGAGAAATATTTTTTCCACACCGGTCAAGCGGTTGAAACATTACGTCAAAATTAGAGAAAACAACGATTCTTAACGTGGTGAGAGGAAACTGAACTAGTGTGTATTTTATTTCCAGAAAATTATAATCGGGCAAAATATGGTCGATGGAAATAATAATGTACTCTAGTTATGCAAATACCAAACAGGTGCATTAAATATGTGTATGTACATCTGTTCATGTAGAAAGTATATTAATAATTGAAATTGGGGCCTGGTTGGCCTATTGAAAAAGGTATTTAGTCAACCATTGGTCACGTAGTCTGTAAACACTGGGGTAGCGGGTTCCAGTTCCACTGCTGACAAGGTGTGGCCTACTCCAGTTTTCCTACCGAAGGTGGGGTTTTTCTTCGGGAACCCTGCCTTCTTCCCCAATAAAAAATGGAGGCTACAATATAGCTGAAAAGTTGTTTATAATGGAGTTAAACACCATTCAAACAAAAAACATTATTTTTAATGACATGATTGAAAGGAAAAGGCACTTGCATGCTTGTCAATACAGAACTGATGACCTTTTTGTTTAATATTCTCTATAAATGACACTCTATAAATAGTTTCTAGCATAAAATGCATGATTTTTTGTATGTATGCATTGGTCATTGAGGTGTATTATTTATTAACCTTATATCGATTGCTTTAGCTGCAGGCTGAACAAAATTATGTTGGTAAAATGATTTTTGTACAAACTTACAAGACTTGTAATTTTGTCATAACACCCATCAGTTATTGGCTATTAAACATTTTTAATTTCTTAATTTATTTTAATGTCTAGAACTCGGGTACTAAAAATCGCACTTTTCGTGAAATATGACCTTAAAGTAATCAGGGTTAAAAGTTATACGTGTTATAATTTTTCTTGTTCTACTCTAGCTAACACGTGTGCTTTGTACCTTGAAATTTAAACCTGGTTTTTAACATTATATCATGTTTCAATTGAATTGGCTTTCATTTTAATACACAGAGATGTGTTCAACCTATAAAGCGTCACGTATCTACGTACATGAAAACTACGAAACAATTACAAAACGACATACAATGACATAGGTTTTGAAAATGATTAAGTGATTATGATTATATCTCAAGTGCATGTCGTAGATTTAAATCTTATCTGGTATTAATACATGTTTATACAATTTTCTTTTTAAAATTGAACACAACAAAAAGAATGCATTATTCATTATATTGACGCTCTAGATATGTTGTTTCTTAAATTTGGAATTGTAGGAAGTACTGTTACTTTAGATTGGTGTTTGTGCAAACAAAATTATCTTCCCTTTCGTATTTACTTTAATTGCTATGCAAAATACATGGGATACACTATATTATTTTCACCCTCTTACAAAGACTACTTACATGTATGTATGGTTCTTTGAAAACGGATCGGGGATCGATGTCAATTCCGTACTGTTACAAAACGCTATATCAAAATAACATGAACATGTCTCTGGGCAGGACGCAACCACATTCTCTTGGAAAATGACGACAATTATAATAAATGCAGCATACATACACTCCATTGCCTTGTTGTGCTACAAAATCAAAATTACTCATGTAATGTTCTTTTGTGTAAACATACATTTCTAATACTAAACGTATAGCTGAAATATTGCTGCTCGGGCGTTAAACACCATTAATCAATCAATCAATCAATCTAATACTAAACGTATCAACATATTTTACACAACTAAGCAACATCAATGTGTTTATATTTATATGCATCAGTTACATTATATTCATCCTCAATATACAGTTGATTGTTCATACGTTTCCATTTCCAAACTGTCATTATAAATGCCTACTTGTTACTGCGGAAAGATAGGCCTTCTTGTCGGTGGGTTGTCACGTCATAATCGAAAAACCTCAGAGCAAGAGGTAGTGGGTGACTTGTTTTAAGAGTGTCAAACTCTATGGAAGTTAAAGACATTTTAATATTTGAAAAAGGGGTCCGCTCATTGTAGTCGTTACAAAAGGCTTAATTTTCAGGGCGTAGTAATTACTCGATATTTTCCCAGTCCAGTCTATTTTTTCCCGTTTGCTCAATATTAGTTGTTAACTTGTTCTTGTGCCGAATATAGCTAAAATACAGCTCGCAGCAAGTTAAGCAAATATCCTATCAACCAATCAATCAATCAATTAATCAATCAATCAATCAATCAATCAATCAATCAATCAATCAAACCTTGTTTTTAAAATCTACTAATTAAAACTTCAATAAACATTTCAAATAATTTGTTCGGAAAATAGATGATCAGAAATATTGTTTATTTTCCTTGTAAGGATCTCTGAGACCTAGTGATTAAGGTCGTTAGTCTGAAATTCATCACTGTGTCTGTGACAGTGAGATGGTGGGTTCGAGTCTCACTGCGATCATGGTGTACTCGACGCCAATCCTAATTGAAAAGGATTGGCAGCTTTCAGACCGAAGGTCTGGGGTTTTCTTCGGGAACTTTTGCTTCTTCCCAAAACAAACTGGACGCCATGATAAAGTTCAAAAATTGCTAAAGTAGTGCGTTAAACAATATTCAAACAAACGATATTTTCCTTGTATGATATTGAATCTTAAGTAACATTCTATACAGTATCACTATCATTAGCCTATCAGAGTCTATCACTTGGAGAAATCTACTAATTCATTTTAATTTATTTAAATTTTAATATTTAATATGTCTTAATCATTCGAAGTTAAATTTCAATTTTATTCATCAAACAATAATTTAATTATTTAAGCAAATTATATTATTCATTGTCAAATCGGCGATTTGTTGTTCGGGGACATCTTTCAAACTATGTTAACCTGGTACTAAACGAAAACAAATCATATGTAGAGCAAAGAGTTATTGGTGGTCATAATTTTTTGCAACAATTAACTTGTACCAGTTTCACCAAAGAGATATATGCCTACGTTTGCAAAGTAAATCAGAAGAAAGTCAGATGTAACTTACAAATACAAATACAGATACAAATAAAAAAGATAAGTATAACAAACAATTAACAAACAATAATACATTATTAAAATACAACAAGCAATTTAGCAACCAGAATACCTCTGAACAAAAGCGGGTTTTATCAGGTAGTCTTGATGGGTGAACAGATCCTATTTCACTATTGAGAGCCGTTGTGATGTTGAGTCTGCGCACGACAATATACTTACCTGATTTTATAAATCGATGACCTTTCTTTTTTTAACGATGTTTTGTTTTAGTAGGAAAGATTTTTAAAAGTTTCATTACGCTATAAGTATGGGTGTTTCACAGAATATTATTGTTTTTAAGGTTCTAAGTATTATAGCATTAATATCAAATTTATTGTTATGCTACAACTATGTATTTTCATTTTTATTCAAAATTTGAGTTGTCTGAAAATCTGACTCATCCATTGATATATCTTATGGTTTAATGCAAGATCTTTTCGTAACATAATTAAAATGTTCGTTAAAATTAAGAGACGTTTCTCGATAATTCGTCAATCAATCAGGAATAAAACTTACATATTAAGAACACACTAGATATCCTTTTAATCTACTTCAGTGCGACATCCAGAATAATAATTTTAATTATTATTGTATTGTACAAACGGAAACCTGGTCTTTGCAACAAATAACCTTTGAGACAATGTAAAAAAAGCGAATTTCGTGATAATAAATCTTACAAAATAGAACTTTCGGAAAAAAACCATATTGAATATCTCATTTTATGAATAACTAAACCTTTATATCCCTAAATCTAACATGGTCCGAATATTTATAATTGTGTTTTTCACTGTTTTATTTCGTTCTAACAATTTGAATAACCTTAATAAATGCACTTACCTTTAAAATATATTACTTTTCACAATAAAGCCTACAATAAACTTAGCACAATTAAATAAAACCAAATACTAAGACAAGATTTAGCTATTAACAATACTTTTCAAGTATCTTTGTAAATGAAACAGAACCAGAACACAATTGGTAATAATTACATACTGAGCATGCGCATGCAAAGCATATTTAGAAAAATGTCACGTATGCATTAATTTGCATGATAAACTAAACAGTTTTAACAATAAAACTGCTCTGACAAATAAATCTTAGGATATTACCACAATGAGGGGCGGTGGTCGAGTGGTCAAGGCAGTTCGTCTACTATTGATCACGTGTTCTGTCAATACTGAGATTGCGGGTTCGATTCTCAATGCAGGCAGGGTGTACTCGACTCCAATCTTGAAAATTGAAAAAGATTGCCAGTTTTCCTACCGCAGGTCGGGGGTTTTCTCCGGGTACTCTGGCTTCCTCCCCCAATAAAAGCTGGACGCCATGATACAATATATAGCTGAAAAATTGCTTAAAGTGGCGTTAAACAAAATCAAACAAACAAACAATTACCACAATGATTGACGGTTATATTTAATATTAATTTTTTATTGATAAAGGACTAAAATACATGCAACTTTGTCTCATTTAAATACGTTGTAATACATGTATGTCTTTCTTCGATGGACTTAAGCAAAAAGGACGTAAGTAATAATAAACTGCGCTGGTTAAACATCACTTCTAGCATTCAAAATTGTCCGTATTTCAAGTCTTTATTTATATTATCAAAAGTAAATATATCGGTTTTGTATAGTGTTAATTTTGCATTTAACTTTCACAACACACGGCAAACAAAAATTCTTCGATACCTAAAATATACCTATTTACCTTTGTTCTATATTATATGTTGTACCTGTGAATTGAGAGTCTGTCGTCTTGCTGGATGATTGTTTTAATTCAATAAAGAAATCGAACATTTTATGTTAAACCATTATTCATCGTTGAATAGCGTCTTGAATATTTTTTATTTTTATTGCCTGGAGCTTTGTTGTATTCTTTATTTCTAACATCCGTAATTGCTAACGCTGCTGGTGGAGTTTTAATTCCCAGAGGTTAGCCCGCTCTGCAATCAACACATTTGTGTTGCAGAACACATCAAAGCTATGAAATCGGCCGTGTAAATTTCAAAAAAATTGTCAAAACCCTAAGATTTTCCTGCACCAGGTATAGGTTGATCTTTGTAATAATTAATAATTTGGTATTCAGTTCGGCATATTTTGGTTTTATGGTTCTTTGCTCTTCATATTAATATAATGTTTGGCATTTTCAATTTTTTTGGGTAGAGCGCTCTGATGAGTCTTGAATAGACGAAACGCGCGTCATGCGTACATAGCTAAATTTATTGGCCTGGAACTTTGATATATTTTTATTGCTATATTTGTTTTTATACCTTTGAAATTCAGAAAACTTTGTACTAAATGAAATTATTAAGCAAGGAAATTTCAGTATGGTCAATTCTGTAGGTTATTGCTTCAGATGTCATCTTAAGATAAAATAAATGTTTAATGTGCCTCAAAAAATTGCTTATGGTATAAAACTATGCTGATTTCTTTACATTGAAAGCTACAAAAATGCAATTGTTAAAAACACAATGCACAGTACACAATTAACTGCCCCTATCGTCTATTTTTTATAAAATACACTAAAAAAATATATAAGTGCTTGATTCTTTTATATTAGCTATTAAATCATTCATTGTCTGATGTGTGTTTGTGTTCGTTTGCTTTGAAATGATATTTAAGATTTACTTGGGGAGAAAGCCAAGTACCCTGCAAAAAACTCGTTAATGAGACAAATAGCAATACAGGTTAGAGTCGATTACACACTGCCGTCATTTTATATTTTGCTTTGAGCGTTTGACAACAAATGAGTCAAGATGTGAATTCCTTGTCATATTGTTTTTGTGAGTTTATTTAGTTTACAACTCTTTTGTGTGAATATTACAACTTATTGGAAGACATATACCAACAGCAACTAGTAACCTTCCGAAGCACGTAAATTCAGACCCAGTTTTGAGGTACAGGGTTTTTATTTTTATGCTACATTATTTCTCATGGTCTGTAATGTTTCAATCATTTCATTCTTTTTAAACTTCGTTCTGAACCACTCTTCTTTATTTTAACCTTCAGCAAATTTGTATTGTATAAAACTTGTTTATGAGTTGCATATTCTTCAGAAAATTTGCATTGTATAAGACTAGTTTATGAGTTGAAATAGTGTTGGTTCTGGACAGGAAACATTTTACATTTAGCTTTCTAGTAATGTGTAATCACTGGAACGACTCATCGGTGTTTCAATACCTGTCTTAAAACATTGGTTATGGTATAATATTTTGCTGATTTCTTCAAAAGAATACACTGTACATAATTACTGGTACCTGACGTCTATTCGATATTTGTTGTATATAATAATGAACAGTTCTTATGTCCAAAGTTTGTTTAAAAGTCCTGAGGTATCGGTAAGGGCGGGAGCTTTAGCCTTTTGTAACAGCTATAACGAGCCTACTCATATCGACATCTACAAAAGGTGTTGTTATCCTGCAAAGAGAGTGCTACTCTCGAAACACGTTACCTACTGTAATTTGCGATTATGCGTTCCGTATTACGACTTGACTACCCAAACTCAGAAGGCATCTACTATCCGCCATTTGGGGACGCGCTAGGCGACTCTTTTGGTCGAGAATTGTGAATCCTCACAGTATTGTCCAGCAAAAGGATTTAACAAAAATGATAAAATTGGCGTTAAACAAAACATACTAATATGGTATTCTATAAATTATATATTTTTGAAAACATCAGTAACTATAGTTGTCTAAAAGTTAAGTACAACACTAAATTAAAATAAAAAGCTTCTGTATTCTACGCAAAGAAGTTAAAACAAATTAATACTTCACAAAAAACCATCTTATTAGTCAAGATAATATATCTATACATAAGACTTTGTATATTTGATGACTCACACATTAACTCATTGTTTTTGTAAAATATATTTGGATTTTGGCCATTCCAAATATTATTTGGTAATATAACTACAATAAGTGATATATATTTATGGAAATATAAAAAACTGGACAATCAAACATAAAAAATAACTGCCTTTGAAATATCTTTTGTTCTGTTTCCAAAAAGTGATTACATATAATAAATTTGTGATAACAATTTGAATATATTCTTGGTCGAGAACAATAAGTTATGCTTGCCTGGTTTGAGGTGTGTGACTTATGTCTATTACGTTGAACGATTTTAAACTCTGATAAGCTGTTTTTAACATGTAGATGGACTTTAAACATCAATCAATCAATTAATTAATCATAACTACAGTTTGAGAAAAAAAATGAAAACAAACTATTACATATTACAGACGAAAGGACGATAGAGATCATTAGCATTTCTTAATACACACACGATTAACGTATACATAACTTGTCTTTGTGTTTTGCTGTATAAAAAGTATCTGTGATTGCCACTTAATCATGATAATCATTTTCTGCTACTCTTATGCTTACATTCACGAAACATGATTTCAGAATTAATTTTAACGTATTTTATTACGAGTAGGTTGATTTGATGATAACTGCGAAATTGCTATACAGAATCTGTTTCGGTACAGATTGCGTACTTTATTCCAAGATCGGATGAAATGTCCACTCTTAATTTTGATTATAATCAATCAATAAATCAATCAATCAATCAACCGTTCATTTATTCTCTCATTCATTCATTCATTCATTCATTCATTCATTTATTCATTTATAAGATTGTAACATTTTACCATTGGTTTCATTTTTAAATCATGCAATTCATTTTTACCTTTAGTGATTTGTTTTCATATATAGATACAACAATTTACAAAAAAGCTTGACTTTGAGTTGAGGCATATGCAGCCTCCATTAACAATAAGAATCAAAAAACCAAACATCCCTATATAATAAATTTTAAATTAAAATATATTACAATAAACTAAGTGATTTCCGTAAGATGTTGTAAAATAAACAAAATATAAAAAAAACAATAGCCTGACTAGTTTAACAATAGGTATTGTTTGTTTATTTTCAAGATCTGATACTATTGTTTGTTTATATTGCATTTACTGCTTCATGTGAAACGCCTATTATAAGATATCTTTTAATCTTTTTTGTTATTATTCATACAGGGAAGTTTACTATTTAAAATTTGAATTATCATTTTACATTATTAAATTAGAAGAAATCTGGTGAAGAAGGAACATTTCTTTTTATTTTTGTTGTTTAGGATCTTACTCCCCTGAAATGCATTAACAGATAGTTAAATAGGTAGTGACCCATTATTATAAAGTGAATATGATCATGATATTCCTTTTTAAGGTAGGAATTTTTCAAAGGAGCTATTCTTTGCCATGTATAAAACCTGACGTTCTAGCATTATCTTTAAGCGATTAGTATTTTGATATATACTTTTGTCTGGTATGTTAAATGATTTATCAACTTTCGGTTTACAGTATATTGCAGATGAAAGTTACTAACGCTTTACCACACATGTGTTTAAAACAATTTAGATTCTCATCTTTAAACCAGGGGCTTCGGTGGGCATGTCGTTAATTTAGATCGCCACTATTAATCACTTCATTTATCAAAAAAATGATGTTGTGGGTTTGAGTCACTCTGCTGGTATTGTGTACTTGACTTCATTCTTAATTGTCAATGATTTCCAGTTTTTCTACCGATGGTCGGGGTTTTATGCAGGTACTCCGGCTTCCTCCCTAAATACTGGACGCCATGATATAGCTGGAAAAATTGCTGAAAGTTGCTTACACAATATTCAAACAAATAAACAGTCATTTTTAAACCAAGAATGAATCAGTTTTAGCTTAGCAGTTCATAAAGGGATGAACATTGTATTCTCATTGATGACGTAAATGAAAAATACATAAAATTTTGGGCGTATGTATATAGAAAATAAAATTAAACTAACAGATATGAAAGTAAGTTAGTGGTTTCGGAAACATGTACATGTAGTTTAAATAAAAAACAATACCCTGACTAGTTTAACAATAGTTATTGTTTGTTTTTTAAGATGGAAGACTATTCTTTGTCGATAAGTGCATTTAGCGCTTCATGCGAAACGCTTTTTATAAGATATCATTTAATCTTCCTTTGTTTTTTAAATATGATTTATCATTTGTACAAAATTAGATAAAATCTTGTAAAATAGAAAATTTAAGATTATTTATAACAATATGCTACCCGTATATATGAAATTAGGGCAACATATTTTTTTATTGTTGGTTAGTAGTTTACTCCCTTGAAAATACATTAATAGATGCTGTAAAATAACCAGTGACCTTTAAATTAAAGTGAACATTTTGTTGATTTTTCTCTTTTTGGGTCGGAATCTATCAACAGATATCTTCTTCGTCAAGTTTCAAACCTGTCGACCTAGCCATATTTTTAATCAATTGGTGATTAACTGTATTTTAATGTTTAATATTGCATTAAGCACATACCGCGTCTTATTTTAACTGCATTCAGTTAAGTCAAGTTGAATCGTCAAGTAACCATTGACGGCTAATTATACGCATTGAGCGTTTCGGTTTTATTGCCTAATAAATACTCTATAAAATGCTTCAGTTAAACTTGCTAAGAGATTCAGTAAAAAACAAACAAACCTACAGTAAATAATAATTTTATGTTCACAGTTATTTAAACCAAATTAAATAAAAAATAATAATGTCTAACAATTTGTATTGTTCATTTATTTCTAAATATCAAAACACTGTAAGTGCTTTAAGAGCGTAGATCCTGTGAAACGCCTGGTATCACATACATCTTTGTTATTGCATGTACAAGAAAGTATGTTATTGAAAACATTTTAGAAAATTACAGTAAATAATTATGTAGAATATGATGAATTTAAAGCAGAAGATTCGCTTTAATAATTAGCTACTACAATTGATATATGAAATTCGGGCAAAACATTTCATTTTATGAACATTTAATCGCTGTTGATAAGGATCCTACTCTCCTAAAGAAATATGTTTTCATTTATAGCTTCCGAATAAAATAAAATAAATGAATATAAGTGCACTATGACGAAAAAGTGAAAAAGACTATATATTCGTTTTTAGACTGAACTATAAAAAAGCCCTTCTTTGCCAAGTACCGAACCTAAAGTCATAGTTTTATCATTGTTTGCACCTCGGAAAATTCATTGTTCTACATTAGCTACAGTGTATTACAAATGAAAGGCGTAAAGCGGCATACAGTTCTTTGTGTCTAAAGCAATCTTGGTTTTTTTTAAACCAAGCCTGCCATTCAATTTTACCTTAGGTGGTTCCTTACATGTTGGGAAATGCAGTTCATTTAAATGCTTAACTTTGAGTTGATGCACACGCAACTTCTAGTTTTAACCATAAGATTCAAACATAGGTATATAACATGTTGATTAACAGATATAACCTTAAACTAACTGATTTCAGAAACTTATTCATTTTTATTTCCCAATACAACGAGGCTTATTATTGAAAATATGAAATCTCGTTAAGAGTATAAAATTAGAAGAAATATGTTAAGATTAAAAAACAATAGATTCTTTATTAGCTTCTGACATGAATTGTTGAAATTGGGATATAACATTTTATTTTATGAGCATTTCTTGACTGTTGATGAGGATCCTACTCCTCTAATGAAATACATGTATAGCTACTGTAAAATAACTTGTGTATTCTTATAATACAGTGAACTAGACCTTGATTGACATTGGTTCGGTTTCGTCTCGGTTGTACTAACCGGATGTCTTAGTTTTATCATTTGAACCTTTGCTATTTTAGCTACATTAACAAATAAAAACATAACAAATAAAAACATAACAAAATCGATGAATAGAATGTACTAACCGGATGTCTTAGTTTTATCATTGGAACCATTGCTATTTTAGCTGCCATAACAAATAAAAACATAACAAAACCGATGAATAGAATGTACTAATCGGATGTCTTAATTTTATCATTGGAACCTTTGCTATTTTAGCTGCCTTAACAAATAAAAACGTAACAAATAAAAACATAACAAAACCGATAAATAGAATGTACTAACCGGATGTCTTAGTTTTATCATTGGAACCTTTGCTATTGCAGGTGCCTTAAAAAAACTAATAGACTGTCAACCATGTACTATGCCGTTTCTAGTGCGTGTGCTAAAACAAATATTCGTTTTAACTTTAGCGATATAAGTCACAAGATGAAAGTATTGTTTCTTTGTTTGAATGGAATTTAACGCCACTTTCAGATATTGTTCAGCTATATCATGGCGGCCAGTTTTTAGTGGTGGCGGAAGCCGGAGTACCGAGAAAACCCCCTACCTGCGGTAGGAAAACTGGCAATCCTTGTTAATTTAGATTGGAGTCGAGTACACCCCACCTGCAGTGAGAATCGAACTCGCAATCTCAGCGTTGACACACCACGTGATCAAAAGTAGACGAACTACCTTAACCACTCAGCCATCGAGACACCACACATGATGAAATTAACATACTAATGTAGAATAATAAATCATATAGATGGTGTTTGTTTATTTGCATTTAAATAGTTGCACGGTTTTTAAATTGAACTGTTGCAGACATTCAAATATATGACAAAATCAAGGTGTGTTGATTGGGTTAAATACTAAAAATCCTTAATTCCTGTCAAATGCTAAATTACTTTCTTCGGTCAAAGATAATTGCCTGTTGTATATGGTTTAGCTTCTTCGGAGACACAAGTAGAGTCAATTATAACTGCATTGCATGTATAGAATTGAATTATAATTTGGCATATTATTAACAAGACTGCACTGGTCTTATGTTAAGAGTGCAAATATTCATCGGATTATCTGGGTTTTTTCAGCAAACATAAATTATTCATAAAATATGTGTATAATTCCTGCATTTTGAAAAATGTCACATGTGATGTCTTTAATATGTGGTAAGTGGATTTGTGCTTGATTCCTGCGAAACGCCTATACAATTATTTTTGCACTTTTCATACAATAAAATTATTCTTTTAATCTCGAAACCATTTGTTACAGTACTGAATAAAATCAGATATTATCTGATGGTGATAAAACAGTTAATATAAAGTCAATAATCTTAAAAAGAAGAAACATATTCATGTTTTAATAATTCTTAATTGTTAATGAAAGAAGACCCAACTGTTCGAAAGAAGCAAATGTTGTGCAGCTATAGCAGAAAGCTAAACGTTTATAAAGGCATTGCTGGCATTATGATGGGATGCAATAAAAAACCTAATCATAGTATATTATGAGGGCATGGTTTGTGGCTGCAAGGTAAAATTAAAGCACTAATAGACCCCAATCAAATATGAGATGATTTTATTCCTAAAGTAAATTTAATCGACGCTAGTATTATCAAAGCATGAAATAGATTTAAGCATCATCAAAGAGGAATAACTCGTACATGTCTAATGTCTTGCTTGATAACACGAGGGACATGCCTAATTTAGACCAATATTATTTAATGTGTTGTAATGTTATCTTCTACTTTATGTTGAAAATGATCCTTTTAAAATCATGTTTTTTATAACGCAAAACAAACTTTACATCAAGACCACAAATTTCATAAAGCAACACTCATTAGTATCAGAATATGATTACAGCATCGCTGTGCCTTTCGCTAGTAGAGCAACTCGCACACTGAATAGCTCTATAGGTCCCAAATATTATTTAAAACATTTGTGCATGAAGAACTAAGCTAGATATCATTTTAAATTTTACAACACTCAGACTACCCTATTACGTAGCGCCCATGCCCAAAGGGGCAAAATGTGACTGCGGTAAGATCATAACATGATTTCTATGTTTGTAAAGACGATTACGGGAAGGCGACCACAATTTATTTCAGATCGGGTAAGGCAAATAACCCATACATACTCGACAAACCAAGTACTTGACCTACGCGCGAACAACTTTTACGGATAGGCTATGTCATAGTCTGTATCTTTGAAGGAGAAACTTCGTATGAATGTAAGCGGGAAAGATTTTAGCCATCCAATAATGTTCTAATGATCAATACTGTGTATGCTGGAAGGAAAGTGACCTGGAACATCCACAGAAGCTGTACAAGGATGATTGCACACTGCTACATTAAAATAAGTTAGCAAGAAGATGCACAAGTTTATATTGACATCAAATGCGTTCTCTTCTACACGAACAGTCCCTTGGTTCAAGGAAAAAGTAGTTATGAACACCAAATTTAGTGAAGTTGGTAGCAAAAAACCTATTTAAATAAGGATTCTTCAAATTGATTTTCACTTGATGCTCCCATTGGTATTCTGGAAAATTCACGAGTAAATTCGTATTACACTGAAGCTTGTAACTAATCCAACTGAGATCGATTACAGGTCCTTACGGAGAGTTTGGTAGTCATCAAAACCAAAATCCTCAAGATAGACACGCTAGTCTATAGAGGAAGCAGCATATTGGATCTTTGGACCACGCTCTTGTACGTCATTCTCTACATCATTAAGTTGATGTACGGCAACCTTGACAGGTTCTTGTTATACCCTGACGTTGTCCGTCATGTGCAGAAAGTGTTCACATTACTCCATTAGTACAATCATCGGGTATTGACGAGACTTTAATCGGGATGTTAAAAAAGGAATGTGGCGGCAAAAAGTTAGTATCTTAAAAACGCGAATTGTATTTAAACAAAAAAGTCAGCAAGCGCTACTTCACATCTGATTATTACAACCGATGCCCAAAACGTAGCAAATTATAAACAATCGGATTAACCTTCTCAGCCATGCTGACACCAAGATAAAAAACAGTTCTAAACGGAAGATACCATCAATATCCACGTTTACAAACATTACATAGTTGAAAAGAAATCAGGTCTATAACTCAAAATTTGATTAAAAAAACACCAGTTATACGCAAGGAAGATGGTCTGGCTGATATCCTGAGGAAAGATATACATCAGAGATTATAGATTGAATCGAAATACATAAGTTTTAATTACAAAGACTACGACAAGGCGCAATACAATTTCAGCAGATATGTGGTAGACGTTTGGAATGAGTGATATCATGATAATATTCGTACGAAATGATTAAACGACTTTACGGTTTGAGATCTACACAACCAAATGTAACAATTTTAAATGCACTGATGATTTCTTGTAGTAGCGATGAATGCCTGTAGTAAATGACGTAGAAGTCAAACGAAGAATATATACTCTTACATGTATATTTAAAATTCCATTACCATAGATTGTCTTCTCAACTAGGCAAATGTAGACCTCGAGAAAGCTCATGTTTGCCATTCCCCACGTTTAGGGGAGTATTAATTCGAAACATGTTACCGGACAAACTGTTCTTGTAATTTGCTCTCTGTTGTTTATTAATAAGAACGGGTCAAGTATTATTGATTATTGTTTAATTTCAGATGCTTATTTTAGTCAAATAAAAAGATTAACTGTTGAAGATTTTAGCGTGTTCTCTTGTCATGCCCCTTTAACTATTGAAATATGTATAAATTTTTAACGCGATGATGATTTGTTTAATTATACATGTACTTGTCCAACATATTTTTACAATAGAGTTAGGTGGGACAAGGTCTTTCGTGTGATATTTCAAATAATGTCGATAAGAATAGACCTGGTTCTAAATGGAGGTCGCATATTTAAATTAACTGGACAAAGTGGCACCTTGAATCTTACAGAATCGCACTATCGAATAAATCGGGGCATTATCTTAGTGTAAAGTACAGACACAGACACAGGTAATCTCCCGGAACTTGTACGTTCTGAATACGCTATCGGAATTAGTTTAAGTACGTAGTGACTCGTAATTCTGTTTTGAAATCATCCTTGCACGCAAGTTTGTAAATAAACGAGCGTTAAGCATAAGACTATTCGATGGCTCGAAATGAACGAATAAACTTTAAAATTCTCGTCCCGAAAATACAAGGTAATTTATATGAGAGTATTCGCCATTTACAACAATCTCGCATGAGTAAACAAATACAAACTAGTTACGTAATGCCGGCATAGGAAGACGTTGAAATACCCAACTCTTACTGATTTACATGGTTAATGATCTTTCGAAAACAACCATGGTTTGTTCAGGGCGTGATATCGCTATAAAGGTTTCAATACATCTGGTTGTTTGTGTTCTATAACTTGCGGCTGTGGGATTCTTTTGCTGGATTTGTCTTTAGTGAAGGAGATAATCCCCGATATCGCTAATGGTGTTCGTGAAATTAAACTACACGTAGTTGAACAACTAATTCATTGTTAGTTCCATTGTATCACTAAACTGAAGAAGTTGGTTGACTTCCTTATGGTAGAGTTTCTGACATAAGGAGTTTTTGCTCCCCTTTAAAAAAATCTTGACTCATCCCTCGCTTCGCGCGATTTTATCACCAATTTATTCTTATCTCTAGAAAGACAATGACGATGCTTAACTTACATGTGTATTATTGTAATCCTCAAAAAGGAGCGCAAGTTGACGAAAAAGGCGGGCTATATTAATATTCATTCTGGCAGCAACGCCTTCTGATACACGCAGAACAAAAATTTCATATGAGCAATTGTTCATATAGCATTATATTCTGAAGGAAGTTGTCAATACATCTGAAAAGGCATAAAGCTATGAATCCCAATGAAGCATACCGTAGTGCACTCAAAGCAACACTAACCAAGGCGAGAACACCGTATATTTACGAATCACACAGCATAACATCGACTTCAAAGGTGAACGTTAAACTTGTTGTTGTCACACTTGCATGATTCGTCCAAGCACTGAATAGATTAGGAAGTTTCGCCGCCATTTGAGCTCGCAAGTTTAATTTCTACCCAAAACGGTAAGTGTCTGTTTAGAGAAGCCTCGCGGTAAATGACTAAACCTGTCTCTTGACTGGCATCCCTATATTGTGCAAACGTTTAATAAACACAAAAACATACAAGTTTTAAGCATTTTCACGATGGCCGATGACTTGTTCTCGGCGCAATAACCAATTTGAGTAAATTCTCTTTGTTATTGCTTCTGAGTAAAGAATAAATGAAGAGTACAGAGAAGAAAAATCCGTCGAACAAAGATTTGGGGATCTGAGATTAAAAAGGACACTGATGTCGAGACTCTGTTGGACCAGGTCGTATGATTTTATGTTGGCTACGCTCGGCTACAAATGGAATAGTTTGCATGTTATTGTGCTTTCCTAGCGCTTTAAGTTCGGTAAGGGCTGCGTTTACGGTACTATCAAAATGCATCGGCATTCAAAGTAAGAGCAAACAACACTATCTATAAGTCAGAGCCAAGATCGAATTAATATTACCAACGTTGGAGGCGTTATCAAATGCCAGAATTCTTGTCTACGACAAGAAAACATGACAGTCTTTAACAACAATCAAGACAATCTTACTGCACATGCGCCCACAAAAAATTTACTCTCTTGATAACAACTGTCACTCTGTCCAGTGTTGTTACACACGCTTGTCGACAACTT
This sequence comes from Limnoperna fortunei, assembly GCA_944474755.1. Classification (NCBI taxonomy): domain Eukaryota; kingdom Metazoa; phylum Mollusca; class Bivalvia; order Mytilida; family Modiolidae; genus Limnoperna; species Limnoperna fortunei. The sequence goes on from OX104113.1 coordinate 49,251,571, forward strand.
TACCACCTACTTCTACAACATCCAGAATTTTGTAGATCAAACATGTAGGTAAGTTCTACCGTTTTGACAGCTTCATGATTCTGCTCCTGTAGTTTTTCTTTCAAGGAGTCTTATGTTTAGATGTCTGTATAACCATTTTTGCATTGGATATCAGAAAAAAACCTGTATCCAATTACATTAATTGTGGAACCCTAATTTTGCGTGCGTGCTAGCGTAATAAAACTGCATACAAATGTATAGGCCCATTATATTATCAGGGAATAATTTACAAATGTGTAATTGGGTCGACATTGGGGGAAATTGTTCCGCATGGTTTGGTATTTTTCTCAATTCCTAAGCCAAACATCTTCCTTCTATACAGTGTACTGATACAAAATAGGTACTTCGTTTGCATCAGATGCTATTCAGTCCAATCGAGATATGTTTGCCTCCGTGTAAATGTCATGAACAGAATAAACCATAAATATTTTATTAATTTTGGTTATTTCTAACGAATTCTACGAACTAGCGAATTGAATGTTCATTTAAATAGAGCTAACATATATGCCGTAGTATTGCAGGCTATACCATTTAATTAGGAAATGTAATTGTCATGACTTTGGGTTGGGCAGAGTATTAGTTTAAATCATCGATCGCTGCTGGAAAACAAGGAATCTGGAAATGTAGTTTCAATGGTTTTCTTGTCTGCACTGTCCGACATTTTTTTTTCGACACGGAATTAAATCTCTGTGTATTTTATAAGATATTTATGTTGTTATGTTTCCGTTTACGCTTTGACATCACGTTACATTTGTAATGCTTTAGTCTGTCCTTCTTTCGATGCTATAAAAAACATGTGTCTTGTTATAGAAGACACCATTAACACATCCCTTGCAATTGTTTCTAGTATAACAAGACAGGCGTCTTTGCCTTCACATGTGTTTAGATATCAGATTGTTTAACAGTAGGAATATTTTGTGAGAAACCAATACTTACATTGTATGTCCTCTTTGTCTTTCCAGAGCTAAAAGGAAACTAACATCAACATCTGACAAAATATAAATTGTTGACTATTTAAGTGTTATAAAGACTGCTTGAAGCGTAATAAAAATTAAAGAAGAAGCACACTTGACTAACTGAAAACGACAGTCTAATGGACGAACAAGAACAACAGTAGATTCTGTAGGAAGGCATTAATCGTCAAAACCATCCATTGATTAACTAAGCAATTACAGACTAGTTACACGCTACTATCGTTCGTATAAAATGAACAACTTTTTTTTTAAAAAGCTATAATTTATTTCAGCAAAAGAATTTACGACAAAGGAAAAACTATACACTAATTTTTGCAAACATAACCAATTTTCCTAGGGATAGAGTTCAACATCAAGGTTACAAAAAAAGACTCGACAGCATTTTACATTATTTAAACTACGGTACCATTTCCTTGCTGGAACATATTCTATGTCGCTTCAAAAAATTATTTCAGATTGTTTTTCATTATTTGGATTCAGTACATTGTGATTTTGATGCGATGATTATAGGATACACCTACTACTGCCTAGTGATATATGAATCATTACCATTTTCATCAACCCACCGGCGCATACACTACAGTAATACTACAGTAATGGAAGCTGTAGGTTCAGCATGCCATAGAACCTTCTTAAACCTATTTTTCGTCTGAAATGAATGCCCAAACCAAGTCAAAGCCATTGCTGTGGTGTTTTGGTTCCTAAGTTTGCAAGTTTCTTGTACTGTGATTTGGTGACTTACAGTTGACTTAATGTTCGGTATTTTGTTGTTACCTTTATTGTGATGTGCTTTTTTGTAAAGTATGAAAATTTAAAGGTTGTGAGAATATAGACTTTATTAAAAACAAACTCATAACACACGTACAGCGACACTTATTTAGAAACCGTTAATGATAAATTTGTCTAAAGGAATATTCACCAACGAATAATATAATGAATTATATTCAAATCTAAGTTACTTACATATATCTTACATAAAAAATAAAATGTGTCGAGGATTTTACATGTGAACAATTGCAATGCTAAACTGTCAGCCACAAAAATACATATTAAAAGGGCAAATTATGACGATAAACTGTATCGTTTAATGAAGTACGTGTATAGTTTTTAGTTAGTTCTGTAACTACATGTTTGTTTAATTTCCCTTAGTCGTCATGAGCAGTAAAACAAATAATTGTGTTATTTAATTTAAGTCTTAATTTGGATAAAAGTATTGTCGTTAATATGATGTTGAAACATTTGGTGATGAATCCGACATACCAAATTGTTTAAGAATTTCACATGAACTTCTGACAGGTTGTCACTTTTATCAATCTATAAGCTTGATCATGGCCTTTCATTTTTATTGATCAGGAAGATGGAGCACCTAAATAGACCCATATCCTTTAGCAATGAAACTTCAACACGTGCGGTAGGAGTCAAGCACACCTTGCCCAAAAAACCTCAAAAGTACAACTTCAGTGTAGATCTGTTATGAAGTAGTATTTAACATGTACTTACCTATACCGCTTGATCACTTAGCAATCCAAAATATGCAGGTTTGAAATATAAATTTATGACCATTACAATATATTTTTGATATGAATTTTTACTCAAGTTTTAATTCATAATACCAAATTGTCTTGTGTTAATGTTACATTTGATGTATTATTTAAATGTGTCAGTGTCATCGTTATGAGTTTCATTTGTGGTTAAATTATTTGATACTATAGAACCTATAGTAGTAAATAATTTATTTATGAAGTATACATTATATGAATGCATAACTCACTTGTTTGTAGTATTTAAATCCTACTTTCAGAAACCATAACGCTGCATCTTTATATAAACAGGTCATCAATTTCAATCGATCGGCAACATATAATTTTGATCACACACACATAACTGAATTATTTCTGACCTTTTAGAGATTACATTTTAGTGTCTCTGTTAATATTGTATAAGAAAACACAATTGACTATCCCGTGCAAAGTTAAGTAGAAAATACACTTTATGAAGTGCTGATATATTAAATTCTTAAAATGAACGCCATTGAATTTTATAGCAAATAAGTAGCATACAAACGTTCAAAGTTTATATTCTACACTAATATAATCAACTGGTACCCATACATTTGTTGCTTTTTTGCTATGTTGATCAACATTTTAAAGAATGTTAAACTTTTGAAAATGTGTGTGATTTTAGACTTGTTTATCAACTTTTAGCATAAAATTTAATATTCCGAATTTCAACTATTGTTTCAAAATTTTCGAAAATAGCCAAATGCGTGTAACATCCTATCTCTACTCCTGGATTAAAATTGTTGCATGCCATACATCTTTGTGCAGGTCGTCCCTCATCTTGCGATCCAGGTCATTTATGCAGAAGTAAATTATGAGTCTTACTGCTCGTTTAAAGAAAAATATATATTTTCTATTTCATTACACTTAGTGCACAATATTATATTTATCTGTACACATTTAGTTTTTCCCGTTAAAAATAAATCATATCTGTGTACACCGCGCAACCACGTCATTTAAAAATCTGTGTTGACAGACCAGGAGAGGAAGTTCGATAACATCTTAAAAATAAACATCTATTTAATTATTAAAATAATCACACTTCTTTTTGACAAGAAATATTCAATATTTTCTTTTAGGTGTTTTCGATAAAAGCGTTGTTTATTTTGATGTCTGCTTGTTACGCATATTGCTGCTCCCGTGTTTATATACGGAACCAAAATCCAATGTCGCTGTTTACGTACATGTATGTGGTAAAATTTTAAATAATAATTGCCTTTTTTTAAAGTACGCTTTATTTTTTAATCCCATGTAATTTTCATTATTTTTCTTATGCCTTTTCAACCTTGGCTAGAAATTTCCTCACGTCTTCTGATCTTAACTTAATTATTGGCTGCGCTTGATGGTAGTCATATGTCATGCTTTGCCTGGGTCTAAACGAGGTAGTTTTCAAATTAAAAAAAATCACAAGTGAAGTTTACCACATTATTTTAGGCTCTTACTTGCAACTTTCTGTTATTTACCTGGTTAACTGTACATATCTGACGTAAAGACAATAGCTCATTTTTTCAATCGTCTTTCTCTAATATTTATTACACTACAAGCGTATCAAATACAGACCATGGTGTTGCCTTCTCAAATGGTTAATGCTCTGAAGCGTAAAATATATTTAAATAATTAAATTGTTACTTAAATACAATTCAATGCGAGTCTATCTCTTATATTCAAAAATATGATGTATTTCTCCAGACAGAAAATAAAATGCTTATTTACTATGTCATCACATTAGTCAAAGAAGATACCTTATGTGTGTATTATACACTATTTACACTTAATTCAATCAGGTATTCATGGTACCACAATAAGTAGAAGGATTAAAACAAACTGGTGAAAACGTGACCTTGGGTTACAATTGAACTCAGTTTCACAGAAAGATATTTTTTTACCAATGCACTAATTTAATTTAAAAAAAGTAATCTATCGAAAACACTTTTGACCACCATACTACAAATAACTCTCATAGTCTAATTTATTGCGCAACATTCTGACGCATGCTGTGCAAAACAATTTTCTTGACATGAAGACCATTCAGTGATATTATTTGGAACAATCTTCGCGCGAATATATGTCATAGTTATTGAATACTTGAAAGCACGTTACAGCCCATAAAATTAATAAGTTATTTTGAATTACCAAATGTGAATTTTAACGCTGCAGGAGTCTTAATGTCATAATACTGTTGCCACAAAAATGTTCTCTTTCGACAAAAATGTACAACTATGTCTTGTCCACAGTATACTTATTAGGATCTGTCTCTAATTTATTGGTCTTAGTAATTAAGTCTATCAAAATTAGTCTACTTCTGATGCTTAAATATCCCCCTTTATATCAGTCTTCTGCAGGGTATTCCTTTTAACACCTGCCAATTATAATAGACAATTTTCCGACGGTTGGAGGTTAGAGAATTTCTCAAAACTTCAAAAATTGCTACACCATTCAAACAAAAAGACAGACAATTCTATCGGGGCTACTCAATATGTGTTACATTGATAGCAAGATATATATAGATTATTTACTTTTTTTGAAAAGAGATGCGTTTTCTCGTCCATATCTCATCGAAGGGCGACAGCCACAGCCCTGAGATGAGATGACGAGAAAATGCATCAAGTTTCATAAAACGTAAATAATCTGTTTATCGCTGTTTTGTAACATTGTGACGTCACAGTGTTTACCTCACGACGTCTTGACAGCGAGCTGAGATGGGCCCATCTCACGATAGTAGAATGAGATGGAATAATACCCCACACAAAGATAAAAAGAAAATACTGCAAAATAGCGATAAAAAGTCTTATATTAAATGCAAAGGTCTTAAATCATAACGCCTAGTAAGTTAATTATTAGCTGTTCGGGTATTTTGTAATTTGTTTTTATTTTATAAAGAATAAAAGTTTAAAAAACACAAATATTTTTAATGTGTTTTCGTTAGATAAAGAATAAAGGTTAAAAAACTATTTTATAGCTTTGTTATAGAATAAACATGCAATTTGATAAAAAGCAAAAAATGCAAATGTATGTCAATAAACAAAACAAATGGCTATGCAAATCAAATGAGTCTCTACTTCTGATTACTTTTGTAACATAATAAGACAAGTAACATTGACAATTCTACAATCCATTTAATTTAGTTTCACCTTTTGCTGATTTTACAATTCTTTAGTTTGGCAACAATGCACGTGGTAAATTTGACATTAGATAGTTACCCAATTGTTCCATGTTAAACACAGAACGTTGTATATATGACATCCAATAAGCATTAGCAATTCTTTGACAATTATATTTCATTTAAAATATTGACACCCAATGCTAACTAGACATATGATTTATTTATTAGTTCATTGAATTTTTGCAGAATTTCGTGCATTGTAACAGTGCAATCCATCAAGTGGGAAAATTGACATTAAGCTAAAATTCGGAAATGTAGATTTCGATAAGAGAAAATTATGAAGAACTTGATAGGTACTGGTGATCAAGTCTTTTGTAGCACCCACATAGAGTTTCTATCAACGCATGTTACCACTTTGTTTATTGATAGACAAACCCTTTTTAAAGAAGAGCCCTTACCAGTTCTGTTGGAAAATGTGGTAGTTATTTATAAGACAGTCTACAACAAATAGTTACAATAATGTTTGTATATACGTTTATATGAATAAATAATAAAACGAGAAGGAAAAAAAATGGAGAGAAAAACGATGACAGCTGTTTGAAACTCGTCACCACGGCCCCTTTTGGTCGCCTGTCATTTAGTTTACATGACAACAATTAATCTTTCTACTTTTCAATAATGCATTGAACAAATGAAAATGAAACAAGACCGAACTTTGGTACTTTTGCATTCAGACAGCCTTGACTTGATAAAAAAGAGATTTTGAAATGTTCATCACTGATAAAAATACATCTTATATATTAATTTTGTAACATAATAAGTTTTACTTTGAAATACGTCAGGTGGAAAAGAAAACATGATTAACTCAAATGTTGCTGCCATTTAAAAAGTATGCTGTCTTTGGTAGCCTCAATACGCGTTACTATCAACGCACTTTACCACTATGGTCAACAAACTGACTGTACTCATTATTGATATACAAACCTTAACGAGAGTACAACTTCAAACTGCCATCCGAGTGCAACTCTGTTTAATGCATTTTATTAAACTGTCGCAATACCCCAAATGTTATTTATTCAATACAGTTTTAAACAAACAGAGTTTGTTCAATTGTTGCAACAATAAGCAATTAATAATTAACAAAACAAAAAATACAATAAAAATAAAAATTTTAAGGCAAGCCCCCCCCTCCCCGAACTTCTGTTTGTAACCTGACAAAGGTTTTAACGAAAAGTTTTTAGAACAAAAATACAGATACGTTAATATGCTCTAGTTTAAGTGTTAACCCACTTTAACAGAAGAAATCCGCTTTATCGTGTGCCTTTTCAATAAAACATGCCTTTTTGTATCTATGCTAAAAATATATAAATATGCAATAAATTTTATTACAACATTTTAATGTTTACATATTTCGACCAAAACGGTAAGTGGCTCATTCGAATCCTAGCCTTCGCAATGTTTCTTCTATGAAAGAATTTGTATGTTTTGCTCTTTAAAGTTCTTACAATTATGCACATAATTAATACAAGGCATGTCTAAGAACCCAAATGTGACCGAACAAATACATGTCGCACGACAATACTTGAATGAAAACACAGAAAGGTTGCTATTATATGAGATTATGACAAAAACATAGAATACAATGTAAAAAATACAAAAAGCAATATGAAAAGTTACAAATAAAGCCACATTGAGATTTTTATATTTTATAATATTTAAACATGTTAGCATTATTATAATATATAATACAATTACAGACTCAAAGAAACAATATATAAATTATAATGGGAAAAACACTACTAAATATATAAAATCAATAACTGATATTTGGTCACTCAAAAATAAGTCAGCACTTGACTAGTTCATTAGTTAACATAAGTATTCTTAAATCTGTTCTATCCGTGGACAATCCACATAAATCTGCAACTTTTTTTCAACATTAAGAATTAAACATAACCGGAAAAAAGTCCATCATTCTGGAATCTTTTGAAGAAAAATAAATTGTATATCAACATGTAAACAATCAGTGGTTGTTTCAAAATTTTGTTTTTTGCAATTTCTCCCTCTGTGCCTTTGCATTACTTACGTGGCCATCAAATCATAAGATGAATACACTGAGAACGCAAGAATCTACTGTTTGTCATTGTTTGGGTTTGTTTTACATCATTCTTGAATAGAAATATTTAAAACCTGTCTTTTTTAAACGGAAGCTTTCTTCGTACACAGTAACTGATGAAAAGGAAGAAGACTCTTGAAAAGGAAATCACGTTTAATAATGCAGAGTTAAGAACATTTGACTACAACAATTTGTCTTACTAAGCCCGACTTTGATAAACCTAATTATTACACACAGTACCCAAATGTTGATAAAATGTCATACTAATTGTCTTTCTGTAATGGGGTCATTATCCTATTCATGTAATGAATTTCCGGTGCATGTCAAAAGATGGCAGGATGAAAAAATAGTCCCAACTTTCTCTTTTGTTTCTGCTTTTTCTTATAACTGCGATTGCTTAAGAGTTGGATATTTTGAAAGGTATGACATTACTGTAGAACAAGAATATATTTTTTTCCAGTCAATGTCTTTACAGTGGAAGCACTTCCTAAAGTGTGTAATGTGGTACAATGTGACCACAACATTGAAATGAAAGTAGAAAAATCATTCTTAAACTTTAAAGTAAAATTCCAGAAAAAAATCCGTGGTCACGTATACTTTTGTCTCCATTTTTATGTAATTGAGCATTATATGTATAATGCCCCATATATGAAATTTTATGTGAAAGAAAGATTTTTTTAATAAAACATTTTGATGTCTCGCCCGTTCGGTTACTTTTGCTCAGGCCATCCAAAAGGATAATGACCTCTAATATTAATGTCTGTAAGCGTTTATCATTGTTTGTAAAAAATATCAATGCATTGTTTTAATTGTTTACATTGTCCATTTCGTCTATATATTTGAATACATTGTATTCTCCTCATGTTACACAAATTTTGTGTCTGAGCGTTATTTAATAAATCTTGAAATCTTGATAAACCGATCATGCTTAAAGAATGAAGCCAACACTTCTTCTTCAACCATTACAGGATGGAGAACATACCGTCGCATACATTAGTAAGAAACGTTTGACGAGAGAACATTCTTATTCTAAAATCGATTAATAATTGTTTATATCGTTTAATTTAAATCCTACTGTTAGTTTCATGGATAGAATTACAGTGAACCCTAATCTTTTATTTCTTTACGATGATGGATATGTTACTGAACACTCATTTAGCTAGTGGTGTTGACATTTCTTATTGTATACAATATGACTATACAATATATGGCGTTACGAAGGAAGTGTAAACCTAGGTGATAACTATATACTTCGAAACAGCAAAATAATTTATATTTTTGTAACGCGATAGAAATAATGTTTTTTGCCGATCTATTTGTACGTTTTATTTCTTTCTGTTTAATGTTGCAATCTTAATTCCTTCGAATATAATTTAATTTGCTTTGTAAGCTGAAATCTGATTGGTCAATTCAAATAACCCATATTATAAGAAATTACCTGCGTGACCTATGACCTATCTTACGCCGTTAAAATTCAACACGTTATGTTAATTTTTAATTTTACGCTTTTATGATATTCAGAATCCTTTTTTTAAATCCGGTAATTTGTTTTAAAGATAAAATAGTATATAACGCCGTGTCCACAAAAATACCATAAGATATGTTCTTAAATAAGTGTAAAGATAATACTTACAGGAGCGTAGCTAGGCTAGTTACATTGTGGATTCACAAAACAACCAAGGGGTCCGTAGGTATGCCCCTCAGAAAATCTTGAAAACAATGGTGCATTTTGGAGAGTTCTAAGGTGCTTTATTTAGTACCGAAAATGCACAGTTTATTGATTGCAGGGATAGGTTGCAGGTTTTTTGTCAAAATCATGTGGATTCAGCCGCGTACTCGCGTATAGGCAGCTACGCCCCTGACTTAGAATTATAGTAGTAGTGACTTTAGTCGTTCAAAGAAACTATCTTAGGATGGTTTTGCTACATTTTATAATTGATACAACAAACATACTTGTATTATATATACATGAATTGCAAAATGTATAACAAAAACGAATGAATTGAAAACATTGAGACATTCAATTTATCGATGTGTAAGAAGCGTTTCAGATTCGTCCAATCAAATTGAAATAAACAAAAGAAAGCAAATTACAAGAACAAAAATGAAGTTATAAACAAATTGGCTTAAAACTGATAATATCAATATTACCAAGAAAACTATTAATGTCTTTATACATCATAAATGAATGTCTCTTATCTCGTACTACCATCAGCAATTGTCAGGCTACCTTCAACACAGCTTTATTTATGATGATATATTTCACGTAGAGTTAAAACACGATTTTGTCTCATTTATAAAATCAATTTCAAAATTTCTAAATACCGATTGCTTACGTTCTAAGACCTTGTTTAGGACCATCATAAATGCACTCTGAAAAAAAACGTTTGTAAATCATACAATTAAAAATTCACAAAGAGAACAATGTTCTCTCAAAGGTTTGAAACATTCTATAAGTGTTAGTATAATATTTAAAAAGCAACACAAACTTTTTGCCTAAGTTATAAATGTAAGCAAAACTGTCAGACACAGATCTCTATGATTATTTCGATTACACCTGTTTGATGGCAAAAAATATCAAAACTTCCATCAAAGGTGGTCTCTGTCGTAAATCATGTAAAATATTCTAACCCGGAAGTAACGTGTGCTGTTTTCTTACTTAATTTTAATGTACGTATTTTGTTCTATGGTTTTTCAAAATTAAAATTTGCTATATTAAAAAGGGATAAAAGTGATTACTAAAATGAGCAAAAAATATCTACATATGGGTATTATTTGTATATTTTAAAACGTATAGTATAATAATAAAAAATACAATAAAAGTTACGAGACACAGTGGAAATGCGTTCCTAGATAAATTTTGAGTTACCCTGTTTAGTATAAATTTTGGTCAGTATCCGCAGAAACATAATACGTTTGAAATACTATATGAACTTGGTCTGAGTGTTAAGAAAAGTATTTTAAACTATGTTTCGCCCGTTCAAATACTAATATAAAGCAGGTATTTAAAGAGTACCATGCAGGTAAATCCGAAACTTTTTTTTCAAATTCCCTGTCTATCCATTACAGACAATATACATGCATTGTGCTTCTCACATGATACTCAACATTTTCTCACTAAATCTGTGTCAGGTTTTCATTGTTTTATAATATTCTGGTACCCTGACGATGATATCCTCATTAGCCTAAGCGGCCTTTGGATATAACGTCAGGTCAGGAGCATTGGAGTTCAACGGTGAGAGCGTTGAAATTTGACGTTCGGGTATTCTCTAGACTAACCATATAGTATTATAGATAAGTTCAAGTAGACCGAACGTATTATGACGTCATTCTCTTTATGACGTTCGATGTTTACATTTCTCAACTAAGTTAACATTAGGATTTCAGAATTCAAACGTAAAGTTATAATGCAACTTATATTTAAATTTTATAAAGAAAAGGTATCCAAATGTTTAAAAAATGATTTTCATGTGTATGTAATATTAAATGGCGTCATATTATTAACCAATGAAAATGCTTATATCAGAGGTCCTGACCTGGTGTTATATTTGAAGTGAAGCTTGCGTCAATGAAAAATATTGCACCAGGAGACCAGGTTATGAATATAAAATGTTGAAATTGATTTTTGTTATATTTTAGGTAATTTCAAGGTGAACGCATTTCACATGCATCACGTTTCAGGGTAGTGTATGTTCCACCACTTTTTGTTTAACACATACATATTCATACTTTTGAATAAATGTCTAAATCACACAAAGATAAATGATCATTTCAGGTATAAAGTGATATTGTTTTTATTGTAATAGATTGGTTTATTTTAACGATTCATGTAATCAAAATGTGATCTATGTCTGAAGCAGTGAAATGTTCAAACATTAAAGCAGAAATTTACATCTTGTAAGACAATATTTGTAGACAAAACAAAATACAATTTTTTTATGACTTAGTAAATATTATGGTAATTTTTTGTGTCGACGACTCCTAAGAAAAAATGAATCCTTGCTCTTGTAGACAATGTGAGTATACATTTAAATTAATTTTGTAATAAAAATATATAAAGAGTCGTTAAATATTACAGTAATTATTAGAGATTTATACTATTGCGAAATATAGCCAACTACTTTTTGGCCAATATTATATCAACAATAAACACATCCTAACTTGTTTCTCTATAGTTCGTTTAGCCTCAATTGGCAACCTCTTTCTTGGGCTGCAATTTTATACTGTCGTTCTATGAAAAACAACTAGAGGAACATCATTAGAACCTATCTCTCCATCTACAAAAAATATTCCCAAATTTATTTGAATGACTTATTCAAAGAATAAAATCCAAAATGCAGACATTCTTAGTGAACATTGGATTCAAAACATGACCAAATTTAAGAAACAAAGTTTAAATAAACTTAAAAGAATTCAATTAGACTGGCATTACCAGTTTGTTGATTAAATCAGTACAAAAGACTTTCAAACCTCCGAGCTTTTCAATGGGACGGCCTCAATTGTTGACCATGCAGTGTTAGCATTCGACTTAATTCAAACAATGTAACACGTAAGGGTTTGGGATTATTTTGATACCTGTGTTAAATATATGTCATATCCTTTAGAAATGACAGCTAATGTCACTTCCTAAATGCTTAGTACCATTTTAATAACTTAACAGACCCACATATAGATAAGGCTTTCATATTTACTGTAGATTGTTTAAAAATGTGTCAATATTAACTTCTTATTGACTTACCGTCAGAAGAAAACGTCGCTGTGTCATTCTTGGCCTATAAAAAAGTACCAGTGTTGATTACAGTTGACCTACATACATATCAGACAAGTACAATGTTTCTGTCTATATTAAACACTAAAAATAACTGTCTTCAAAGTGTCTTTAACCTCTTATTAAAGAATTGATCAATTCGTTTATCAAATGGATTTGATTGGTGACGGGTGATATTTCCAACATTAAGGCACAGCTTGTAAGCGTATTTTACCGTAAAAAAAGAAATTACGTAATCTCAGAAGGAAGTAAACACCTCTTTATCTTCACCAAAAATCACTCTCCTATTGTACATATATTTCGAAAAAGTCAATTTCAAATAGCTTTGAGTTAGAAAATGATGATTAGTGCCATAATTGATGAGATCGGTGTTTTCCGCCCAAGCTCAAAATGATTAAGGAGATAATTCGTTAAAATCAACAAGAAATAAAGAAACAGCTGTTATAAATAAATAATTATATAAGTATTTTGATTATTTAAAATTATAATCCGATTTGTTTACCTAGTTTTAAGTTTAAAGTAAAATGTAAATGAAGGTGACTCGATATGAGAAAAAATTACAACAGTATGAAACCCAATAAAAACCTACAAGAAACCAGAAGCTTGTATAACAGTCTAGCGCAGTGCCTACAAACCATTTTTATGTCACTGATGACGGTCTATCGTTATGCCTTGTTTATTTAACTGGGCTAATTACGGTCTAGAGCAGCTAACACATACCCACTTTTTGTCAGTTCACTGATGACAGTGTTGCGTAGCACCTAAATAACCACTTTTCCTCACTTCAATCAGGACGGTCTTGCGCAGTGCCTACATACCATTTTATGCAACTTAGCTTATGACGGTCTAGTGCAGTGCATCAATACCCTTTTTATGTTGAAACTGCAATTGCAATAATGACGGTATTGCGCAGTGCCTACATACCTCCTTTATGTAATTTCACCAATGACGGTCAAACGCAGTACCCTCTTTACATACCACCTTCAGTAGTGACGGCCTATCGCAGCTCCTACTTACCCACTTTTTGTCACCTCACTGACGGTCTAGCGCAGTGCCTACAACCCTGTTTTTGTCGCTTCATTAATGACGGTCTAGAGCAGTGCATTCATTCCCTCTTTATGTCACTTCACTTATGATGCTTTTGTGATGTGCATTCATACCTCTTTATCTCTTAATTGAACTATTGCGAGTCCAGTATATTGCCTACATACCCTGTTTTCGACATTCAATAATGACGGCCTAGCACCACCATATCAACGCAAGGAAGAAAACGCGTAATTTTTGCAACCTTGATTACAATTATTATTGCACACAGGTACGTACATTTCTTTGAGATCTTTTACAAAAAAAAAAGAACTACTGTATGCCATGCAATGTTAGTCACCAAATTTAGGCCTTGGTTATCTTGTTTTGTGGCATTTTATTTATTTATTTATTTATTTAAAACAGCTGTTTCTTTATTTCTTGTTGATTTTAACTAATTATCTCCTAAATCATTTTGAGCTTGGGCGGAAAACACCGATCTCATCAATTATGACACTAATCATCATTCAACGACTTTCTCATGCGTTTTTAAAACTTTGCAAGCTCAACTGAAGAGATGCGCATTGACATATATCAGAAGATAACACTTGTCCTATAAATACAAAGTTGGAATGTTAGAACATCAAACCAAAGATGCACTTCGAAGAATGCGGACAGAACAGAAAGAGCCACTAATCTGAAATCACACCGACGATGGCGGACTGAGTGAACGCACTGTGGGTCGAGAGGGGAAATCTGGTGTGTTTAGGGGTATTCGTGAAATCTAATATAGCAATGAGATGTTAAATTCTGAAAAGTGAATCAATTGAATGGGAAATAAGCATAAGAAGAATAACAAACGAAACAGGAGTTTAAATGCAAATTCAGGTTTGACTCCCCCCGAGTAAACAAACAGTCAACATGGCGGCGATGAACCAAAATGTCTCACAGACATTGAGCCAAGACCATGTTTCCCTAGAGCCATAGTTGCACGTTTTTCCCGATACTCCGATCATGAGAAGGTCTTTCAAGCGCTACCTCAAAACCTTAAGGGTACATCGTTTAAAAGTATATCAACAGTACCCTAAGGAAATAGCTGACAGGCGAAAGGCATTGTACCCGAAATTAAAGGAATACAAGCGACAAGAACGCCGAGCCAAAATTGTAATCGACCAGCTTTACGTTGATGGAGTGCACTACCCGAACGGTGATCCGCCCATGGCAATGCATCAAATGAGAGGAAGAAGGAACATGCCCGTCTAGGCCAACGCATCAGAAAGTTGTAAAATTGTAACAAATAAACTATCTTGTACATTTTTAAATGTTTGTGGCTTAAAAAATAAACTGTTATTACCAGATTTTAAAAATGAGTTACAAAAATATGACATTATTTTCCTATGTGAAACTAAACTAGATGATCTTGATGTAATACAAGTGCCAAATGGCTACTCATACTTTTTGAAAAATAGAAAACAATTTAAAAGAAAATCAGGTGGTTTAGCAATTCTGCTTAAGAAAAAAAATGAAAATGAAATTACACTTATCTCAAGCAACTGTCAATTTGTTCAGTGGATACAATTATCTAAAAAAAATTTCAGGTGTATATATACACACCCAATAATTAAATCTTCTACACCTGAAAATTTTTTTAGATATAAATATGGAATAAATATTAAGTAAAAAATTTCATTGTCAGGTTACTTTTTGTTTATTTTCAGATTCTTAAATTGTCCTTTACTGTTTGTTTCCTAATTGAAAATCTATTTTTTTTTGTAGAGACGCTCTGTATGTAGGTAACCTGCAATTGTACTATCAAGGTCTGGAGATGGTTTATACTAGAAGGAGTCATCATGCACAAGCCTAACTAGCCATGGTTGTATAGGAACCACTTGAAGCACCTCTTCCAATAATCTTTAATACTTTACTGACGTATTGAATGTGCTTGAGAATGCATATTCATGAGACGGTCTTTTGCAGGAAAAAGATTCTGATTTCCAAAATAAAAAATTTGAACAGTTTTGCAAAGTTCCTAATAAACTTTCTTAATGTGTGTTAATTAAGTTATTTCTCCAATCTGACTTTAATGTGCCATTGTCTTAGAGTATTGTTCATTGGCCTGGTCATTTTATGGTTCGATTAAAAAACCATAGGTTTTAGAACCCCACTTTATAACGGTGTATTTAATTTTTGAATAAATTGACAGTTTAAAATTCACTTCGTGTGCTTTTGTTTAAAAAATCTACTCGGAAATCCTTTTTTGCCAACTTTAACCAAATTATCCTTATCTTATGGTGTCTAGTATAAAGTCAGATAATTTTTTGTAGCCACTAAACAACCTAATGTCAATGACTGAAAATAGAAAATAAAATATAAATGCTAGTAATTGTTTCATTTTTTCACAATCTTGATTGATAAAATCTGAAAAAGTGCATGCACAAAATAATCTGATCAAATTCATTCAAGTAGAGCATAATTGGGAAAGTTTTGATAAAACTCAATAGACATATACTTGTGGAAGATTCATGATGGAAGGAGCAGCAGATTTTGCAATGTTTTTTTGGACTCTTCATTTCATTCTGATTTTTAGCACAACCCCCCCCCCCCCTCCCCCGCCTTATCCCTGCAAATTCGGAATTTCAGAAATGTTAAATGTCACGAATTCAAAAATACCCTCGCATTTAAAACATTAACAGTTGATTTGAACAAATACTGTATGCACAAATTACATTTATATGTGTTTGTTGGACTTTTATTTTCTGGTTTGTTTTACTAAGTGGGGGGGGTTTCATATTTATTAAAGAAATATACAGCAAGGAGAGCAAATCACTTACGTCAGTGAGAATTGAATTTCTTTTTTAAAATTTAGATCATTTTGAAAGGTTTTGTCTTGCGAACTTGCGACTTATTAAGTCCGTGCCACGTTTTGCACATAATATGTTGGTCTTCTAGTGTGAATTTTTCTGCCTTGGTGTGTAGCATTTGCCCTCTGCTATCCAACGCTTTTTTAAACGCTTTTTTTTGCCCATGCAAAAAAGCATTAGATGGCAGAGGATTTTCGGACTAAACAATAAGTATTAGTCATACAGGGATCGCTGTTCTGTGCCATTTATGCGAACAATTATTTTATCGAACTATTTGAAGAATTTTTTAAAAATAAAATAATACACTTTCTATCTGTAAATTTTACAGAATAATCTGTAAATTTTATACTTTGTTCTGCAAAATTTACACTTTAATCTGTAAAATTTACACTTTAATCTATAAATTTTACAGAATAATCTGTAAATTTTATACTTTATTCTGCAAAATTTACACTTTAATCTATAAATTTTACAGAATAATCTGTAAATTTTATACTTTGTTCTGCAAAATTTACACTTTAATCTGTAAAATTCACCCTTAAATCTGTAAAATTTACACTTTAATCTGTAAATTTACAGAATAATCTGTATATTTTATACTTTATTCTGCAAAATTTACACTTTAATCTGTAAAATTTACACTTTAATCTGTAAAATTTACACTTTAATCTATAAATTGTACAGAATAATCTGTAAATTTGATACTTTATTCTGCAAAATTTACACTTTAATCTATAAATTTTACAGAATAATCTGTAAATTTTATACTTTGTTCTGCAAAATTTACACTTTAATCTGTAAAATTCACACTTTAATCTGTAAATTTACAGAATAATCTGTAAATTTTATACTTTATTCTGCAAAATTTACACTTTAATCTGTAAAATTTACACTTTAATCTGTAAAATTTACACTTTAATCTATAAATTGTACAGAATAATCTGTAAATTTTATACTTTATTCTGCAAAATTTACACTTTAATCTGTAAAATTTACACTTTAATCGACTGAATAAGTCTTGATAGTGTACGGCTGTGATCTTATTCAAATTTGATTGGACCAGTACTGTTAATTTTAATCTCCCAAGCAAGGGCGGATCCAGAAATTATTGAAAGGAGGTTCCACTAATAGTCTACTGTATTCAGAAGACGAAAAACGAAAAAGGGGGGGGGGGGGTTCCATGTCAATTTTGGCGAAACTCTCCATTGAAATAAAATTTGAAAACACCAAATACTAAATCCTAAAAAACTATAAACGTATAAATATTTCTGGATACCCTGAAATATTCTTTAATACTCTAAATTATACGATGCACGATACTACGCTGATCGAAAATATACAATATATTTAAAATGAGGCTCTTCATAGGTTTCTTGATTACCTGATTACGGGGCATTTTTAAGGTGATTACTTTATAAGAGTCTTTTTAATTGATTATATGATTCCAACACCCCTTTTTGACGTGATTTTCAGTAAATAATTAATGATTACCAACAAAAAATCTTTACGATTACTTGATTCAATAAAGTAATTTCTCATATAAATGTAACTCAACAAAGTGTTATGTTTTATAGATAGACGAAGACGCTGCTAATGGTATGACGGATTCTGACTTGGAAGAATATCTTCCAAAGAAAGGAGATCGATTTGCTTTAAAAGACTTTCTTACGCAATTGCAAAAGAAGCCTAAATCAAAGAAGGCGAGTCTAATGGATCGCTTGAAACATAGGTTAAATTGTAAGAACCTTACAGAATCCTCCGAGGAACAGGAAGAACATGCCCCTAAAAAGATTCAAAAGCTATCGGCAAAAAAAGACGTGCATAAAGTGCATCTTGGGTGGTACCATTTCGATGAATCAAAAAAGATGTTTCTTCATGTGAGAGCTAAAGCTGGAGGGGGTAAAAGAACTATGATGCTACATAAAAGTATGAACAAAGAATCAATTATAAAAGAATGTCTAGATCTTTTCTATCCAAATGGAAAGAGTCAACATGGGGATTTGAAGAACATGAATGTTGAGTTAACGGATTTTCAGCTAAAACCACTAGAAAATGAAAATACAACTTTGGCTGATATTATTGATACGGCAAAACTTCAATTCATTCATTTTTATTTGCGAACAAGAAGAATATCAGAAAATAAAGCAGATTCTGTAGATGAAAGCGATAAACACGATGGCGATACAAAGTCTATAAAATCAATCAACCGTCAAAGTGTCATTCAAGTCGATATTATGGAGAATTATGACTCCTCTGCTCCAGGTACTAGCGATACATCCTCTGCTCCAGGTACTAGCGGTATATCCTCTGTTCCAGGTACTAGCGGTATAAATGGAGCCATATTCATTGCAAATGTTCACACTTCCGAGAATGAAGATGATACATCTTCTCTTCCAGATCCCTTTCAACCAGTTTGGGAGGATACTTTTGAGGAGGTAGCATTCACTCATACTGCGCCAATTGCAAACACTACGAGTACTACTCGAGAGCCTAAAGATATTAAGATCGTTGTTCACAGGGGGCAAGTTCTTAGAGAACTCATCACATTTTTCAAAGAAAGAACAGATATTGATTTTGAAAGAGACACTATTACAGCCACATTAATCCTGCCAAACGGCGAAAAAGAGCAGGCGTATGATGATGGCGGAGTTATGAGAGATTTACTCTCAGAATTTTGGAACGACTTCTATGAGCAGTGTACTACAGGTACGAGTCTTAAAGTTCCCTGTCTTCGACATGATATGGAGGCGTCAGATTGGAAAGCGGTCGGAAGAATAATAGCTTTAGGGTGGATTTTGCAAAAGGTTCTACCAATTCGACTTGCTCCCAATTTTTTGAAATCTGCTCTGTATGGTATAGCAAGTGACACACTCAGAGAAGAGTTTCTCCAGTTCATTCCACAAAGTGAAAGTAGTCTTCTTAGTCGTGCACTAGAGAATGTAGAAAATGTCGAATTGGACGAACTAATTGAAATTCTTTCAACTCATGAGTGCAAAGTAAAAGTAACAAAAGAAAATCTACCGTCTGTCATAGACCAAATAGCTCACATGGAAATGGTCCAGGAACCAGCTTTTATACGAGAGTGTCTTTTTGAAGTTCTAATATCGTATGAGCTAGCAATGAATGTGGACGAGGAGTTTACAAAAATAAAACCAACATCAAAGAAACTGATTTCTTCCCTAGAATGTGAGGAACCAGATTCGGATGCCTTTAAGCAATTCAAACGATATATCCGCGAGATTGACATGGATTCAAGAATGCTCCGTAATTTACTCAGATTCTTAACAGCCAGTGATCTTATGTTGTACGATTCCAATGGTTGCTATTTCAAAATAAAAGTACGAATAGTTGATCTCGACGGTATTGCAAGACGACCAGTAGCACATACGTGTGGAAGAGTGCTTGATTTGCCCAGATTGTACGAAAGCTATACAGTTTTCAGAAGCGAAATGAATGCCGTGTTGAATTCAAACATATGGATCATGGATTTTGCATAATCGAATCTTAGATTTTATTTAATATTTTGTTTTCTTAAATCATGAAGAACATGGTTAGGACTAAAATTCATTTACTATAAATAATAAACATGCACTATAATGTTTTCTGTTTTGAATAATGCTTAGAATAAAAATAATTAATTATTTTTATTTCGTACGTCTTTAGATTACCTGTCCAAAGACCAACAAGCTACGCGTGACCAAATGCATAACTAAATGTGGCTGGTTTTTGGGGTATCATCTACGAAGCTATTGTTTGTTTTTTTATTCGGCAAAAACATGGCTGTGATAACGTTGTCAAATATCATTTTATAAGAGTAATAGATCATTAAACATAAAAAATAGTAGTTTTTAGCTCAGTGACCCACATGGTCATGAGAGCTATTGTCATAACTTGGCGTCCGTCGTCCGAAGTGATGTGTCCGTTAACTTTTTCTTTAAATATTCTCTTCTCTGAAACCACTAGAGTATTGTTTGAAATTTTGCAGACATCTATTTGATGCTCTCTACCAATTAATGCAATGAGAATTAGTATTTGAGCAGCTACATGTTTACACCTGGAAACAAGTTTTTAATTTTCAAAAATAAATCTCACAGTTAATCCGTTTTGCCAGGGTGAGCAATCGAGTTCTTTGATTTTGTGACCCGCCTGATCGTTTATCCGGTCAACCTGTGGTAAACGAATAGCATGGGGCCAAAAATGTCTATAATGAAGGTAACGTGGACGAAAAGTCCTACTTTCAATGCAAAGAGTATAAGGGTCGAGGGTGTCTGGTCAATTGGTCCCACATGCAAATTGGTCCCAGCCAGTTCGTCCCAAGTCTTTGCCAATTGGTCCCACTTTTGGACAATTGGTCCCAACACTTTTAAAATTGGTCCCAACTCTTTTAAAAAGTATATTTTAGAACATTTTTTTGGTTTTGTATAGCAATTAACAATAAGTTATTGAAATTTAAGAAACTCCCAATACAAAACAAACTATAATATGTTCAAATTAGTTATTTAATATACACATTTATATATAAAAGTAATGAAAAATAGTATTCCAAATAATTTGAGAATTGTGCATTCTTTTAAAGTTGTATTGTATAATAATTTTGTCTTATTAGTTTCATTAGCAGTTTAGGCATATAATTATTACTTTTTTATCTTTTGAAGCATAAGGTTTTAGCTTTAATAAAACAAATTCAAGGAGCTATTAGTGCAATTGATTGCACTATCCCTTTTGAAGTCTTACAGAAACAATATCAAGAAGCACATAATTGGGACTTCGGCTTGGGAGGTAGGGGTAAAAAAATAATGTCTTATGATAGGTCAGTTATAGAAAAACCAATAAAATTTATTCATTAAATGAAAAAAAATAAAAGACAAAGGTGTTGCTCTATAGTTCACATTATTCGACAACATGTCGTCTGAATGTGTAATCTGCACCAGACCAGTTCCAGTAAAACACCATGCCTTTACCGTTCAGGCTTTGTGCTGTTGGTTATGTAATTCATGGACACACAGAAGATGTACTTCTCCTAAGTCTTTTTATTAGTTAATTATTTTTGTATTTATTTATTTTTTTTAAATTTATTTATCTATTTATTTATTTATACTTGATTCCATATTTTATATTCGTTGACCATAATCATTTATAAACTTAAATGTATTATAATAACTGAAGACTTGGTTAGAAATGAAACTGTCAGTATTAAAAAAAATTTGTAAAAATCATATTTGTCTTCAAAGTCTGTTTATCATAATTCAATTAACAAAGTTGTCAATGGCATGTGCCACTGTTTAATTGGCTAATTAGATTACCTGAATACCTCAAATTTATTGCCTTTGAATTTGCTAATTACAGCCTGAATAATTGTCATATATAATTGTTAATTACCAATGTTTGTGGTTGTATTGCATTATTATTTTGTTGCTTGTCTGTAAATTCTATCTTATAATTATATTTGTGTATCAGATTTTATATGTGCCAATTGTGGGCCTGTTTGTGAATCCACACGCGCCACACATGACAGCACCATTCCTAACTTCAACTTGACATTGGCTACATTCAGTGGGACTTTTGATAGCACCGAAGAAAGTGTAGATACTTAAACTGGACAATATTATTTATGTTGTGCTTTTGTGCTTTGTGTTTTTATGTTTTACTGTTGTGCTTTTCTTTATTATGTTGTGTTTTTGTGCTTTACTTTTATATCTTGTGCTTTGCTTTATTATGTTGTACTTTTGTGCTTTGATTTTTTATTTGTATATATATTTATGAATAAAGTTGGGATTGTGTGAAAGTGTTTTGTGTTTCGAGTGAATAACATGTATATATTTTGAATGTTTTCTGTAAGTTAATATGATCGTCAGTATGAGAACGAATGTGTGAAAAGTCATTCTTGTATGGTGAAAGTAGGTATGAAAGTACCAAGTGAGAAAAGTAAGAAAGACAGTATGTATGCAAGAATGAATGGGTAGGCATTAGTGGTTAAAATATATTTAAAATAATAGTATAGTGCTGTAAATCTCAATAAAGAACATGAACTTATTTTGTCTTCTATTGATATTTTTTAACATATCTTGTTAACTAAGAGCAAATATTTTTATAATAATTTCTAAATCAAAAGCATAAATATACATAAATATGTTGAAATAATCCCTTAAATAATATCTTAAACACAAATAAAACATTTAAAATGAAAGTTGGGACCAATTGACTTGGGACAAATTGGAAATGGGACCAATTGACCAAATTTGGGACAAATTGACTTGGGACGAATTGGAATTGGGACCAATTGACCTGTATCCTGGTCGAGTACCCGTATGTTAAAATATAATTAGCCAATATTCTGGCACCATAGAATGATTACTTGACAATGTAAATGTATATATAAATATTAAAAGAATTTCCGTTCGGACAAAAAGTCTAAACATTCTACGTGGGTTTTCCAGTGTGTTGTAACTCCTTAATTTCTTGATGAATCTTTTGCACAATATTGTTAGATCGCAATGTCGGGATGTGCATAATGTCAGGAATTGTCGTTCGGACAATCCTCCTAATTCACATTGTTTAAATACCCTTTTTAGCTCACCTGACTAATCACTTTGCGTCCGTCGTCGTCGTCGTCGTTGTCGTCGGCGTCTGTAAACTTTTTACATTTTAATCTTCTTCTCTGAAACCACTTGGCCAATTGAAACCAAACTTGGCCATAATGTTCATTGGATGGACCTTTACAAAGTTTTTGTTTTTTATTTTGATTGGTTAACCAATATGGCCGCCACCTCAAGACTTAGTTTAACATAGGATCCTATGGGAAAAAAGTTAAAAAGGGCTTCTTCTCTGAAACCGTTTAACCAATCAAAACAAAACTTACTAGCAATATTGTTTGGATGGTCCTCTATAAAGTTTGTGTTTTTATGGCATTTGGAAATTCAAAATGGCTGCCACCGCAGGACTTAGTTTAACATACGACCCTATGGGAAACAGTTTTAAAGGCTTCTTCTCTGAAACCGGTTAATCAATGGAAACAAAAACTTACTAGCAGTATTGTTTGGATGGTCCTTTATAAAGTTTATGTTTTTTATGGCAATTGGAAATTCAAAATGGCCACCTCCGCCGCAGGACTTAGTTTAACATAGGACCCTATGGGCAAATAAAAAAAATCTTCTCTATACAACTGGTTAACCAATGAAACAAAGCTTTCTAGTAATATTGTTTGGATGGTCCTATTTAAAGTTTGTTGAAAATTACAGGACTTACTTTAACATCAGGGAAATGCCATCTTCCTTGCCTATAAAATCAGGTGAGCGATACAGGCTCTTAAGAGCCTCTGGTTCTTTATCTACTTGAATCGGAATGGTTTAGTTCGTATGTTACTTCCACGAACTCGGTACCAACGGTACTTTGATATGTTTATTTACTTACATGTATCAACCACAATGTATATTTGACAGTTAAGGATGTTCGCTACTAATAAATAGGTTTCAAATTTGATGCCTTAAAAGAAAAGATTATAGTTAAAGGTATAAAATAAGCAACACATTTTGACAGGTTCGTGACCTCGTTTTCAAGATAATTGACGTAAAAGTTTTGGCGGGAAAAGGTTTTCTCTGACTTTTTCCTAGGTTTAGCATTAGCACTATTTAGCTGTTAAAACCCATGACAGAATGAATAGGATTTGATAAAACTTTGTTTATCACTTCTTTATGACATGTTGAAGACATTAATAAAAAGAAAATAGGGAGTTCGTGGCAAAACTTTTAACCCTATTTTGATGGTAAAAACCTGAGGATTCTGAAAAAAATCACAGAAATAGCAAAAGAAGACCAGCGAGCATCATTAAATTTAAAAAAAGCCATACGTCTGAAGCATTTTAGGCATTGCAAATGACTTTGATGGACACAAAAATATATGTTCTTCTGATGTAATTCATTTAATCTCAAAGAAAACAAAGAAAGTAAAACAATTTAATAAAAAACAATCCAAGTTTACAAAATCAATTTATATCTGAAAGTATACTAGTATATGACACGTGATGTCCATGATCCCCTTTGTTAAAAACCTGGAAGTATATTGCAGTTATAAATTGCTTTTGATGTCCTCTCTAAGAAATAAATACAGATCCCTCATACTGTTATGATCTTGAGGCATTGTTATGTTATTTTCTTCCATTATACATACACACAAATCCTCGATTAGTTTAGAGCACGGTACATGTGGAAGGGGTTCAATTTCAGTGTCACAAATATTTAGCTCATGTTCATCTATTTCCATGCCATAGTCAACGGTATCAAATGTACGCGGAATATGATGAAGTAGAAATGGTCGACCATATTTGTTTGTACCTTGTCTATATCGCCGTATTCTGTGTCTGTTCCAGATAGAGCTGATTTCGTCTAAAGTGTCCTAAAATTAAACCAATAAATTAATTTAACGCTTAGACATTTAGACCTCTTTAGCTTACATATGTAATTAATCCTATTGCTCTCATTTAGGGTTCGTCTTTCCGTCCAACTGTTCAAAAATCTTCTTTAAAACCAATTTGCCAAATGCAACCAAGCTTGGTATGGCTGCTTTTTTAAATGGTATAAAACTATCGTTTGGATTTTTGATTCGTTACAAAACACGGTAACCCTTGCTATAAATAAAAATATACTAGATAAAAAATGAAGGTTTTTAAGCTGCCAAATATAAAGTTTGTGTTCTACATGTTGCGATCGCATAAGATGCTCTCGGAAAAGAATTTTATTTAGCGATAAAAATAACATGTAAAACTAAATTGTACCTGAACCTGTCCTAGAAAGCAAAAGCGGGATATTTCTTGATCTAAATATTCTCCGTCATGAAAACCATCTTCAGCAAGCTTTTGGAAAAAGTTCATCCAAAACTGGATCCCTTGTCTGCGTACCATACCCCACAAACTCTCTATTCTCTGGTTATTTATGCTTTTGCCATACAAAAAACTTCTCTCTTTGGCATGTTCATCCTCATGGTTACGCCGAAGAAATTTTTGTATTGTTTCAACGTGAATATTTTCGGTTCCCATATCAGCTCTAATACGTCTTGGGCATGCTCCATACTTTCGTAAACTCTCTATATAATAGTGTGCAATGATATTTGGGTTTTTATTAGATACACCAGCATTTAACCATATGATTTTTCGAGAGAACCCATCTATACAGCCGTGAATTTTTATTCCATACCGTGAAAGTTTATCATACCCGTCAATGTGCCATACCGAATTTGGACCTCTAATGGAATATGCTCTTCTTCTGAGTCTTCTTTTTTTCCTGTATTCAACACCTTCAGGGTCAATAATTTGCAACAAATAGCGAACCGTCTCTTGGTCCACAACCAATCCCCTATCTAGACACTTCATGTGCATCCAACGATACCCATTCATTTGCCCGTGAGTTTCACATTGTTGAAGTAAAAACAATGCAATCTCTAAAATGTCACTTTTAAACTTACGACGATAAAGTCCTAAATTTTTCGTCAATCTTTTAAGCGTACGAATACCTATGTAATGTCCATGTAATTCTTCTAAACATTTTACTATTTCACTGTATTTAAGGCCTAATTTGAAATATTCTTTAATCAAAGTTTCCCGGTCCATCTCTTCACTGTCATATATTTGACTATCTTACTGTATTTAAGGCTAAATTAGAAATATTCTGTAATAAAAGTTTTCCGGTCTACTTATAACTAATGTTATGGAAAGAAATGGCTTTTTCAGAATCAGCAATATCTATATGTATAAAAAGTACACATAAAAGTGAGATTGTGTTAATTTTATATGTTCAGGTGAAAATTTTACAGAAAAATGTATAATTTACAGAATATTGTGTAAATTTTACAGAATAAAGTATAAAATTTACAGAATAAATTGTAAAATTTACAGAATAAATTGTAAAATTTACATAATAAATTGTAAAATTTACAGATTAAAGTGTAAATTTTGCAGAATAAAGTATAAAATTTACAGATTAAAGTGTAAATTTTGCAGATTAAAGTATACAATTTACAGATTATTCTGTAAAGTTTACAGATTAGTGTAAATTTTACAGAATAAAGTGTAAATTTTACAAGATAAAGTATACAATTAACAGATTTATTTACAGATTAAAGTGTAAATTTTACAGAATAAAGTATAAAATTTACAGATTAAAATGTAAAATTTACAAATTAAAGTGTAAAATTTACAGATTAAAATGTAAATTTTACAGATTAAAGTGTAAATTTTACAGATTAAAGTGTAAATTTTGCAGAATAAAGTATAAAATTTACAGATTATTCTGTAAATTTACAGATTAAAGTGTAAATTTTACAGATTTAAGGGTGAATTTTACAGATTAAAGTGTAAATTTTGCAGAACAAAGTATAAAATTTACAGATTATTCTGTAAAATTTATAGATTAAAGTGTAAATTTATAGATTAAAGTGTAAATTTTACAGATTAAAGTGTAAATTTTGCAGAACAAAGTATAAAATTTACAGATTATTCTGTAAAATTTACAGATTAATGTGTAAATTTTACAGATTAAAGTGTAAATTTTACAGATTAAAGTGTAAAATTTACAGATTAAAGTGTAAAAAATAAAATAAAAAATAAATAAATATTTTTTGGCACTAATACGCTTCCGTAGATTTAAAATGTTATAAAAACGTTCAATGAAATGTTCGGTTGTTATAGAAATTAAACTGCTAAAATATTTCAACACAATCATAGTGTAATAGAAACCAATTTAGATCGAAAAAAGGGACGATCCGTGGCTTGAAGGGGCTGTTATTTCAATAATTTTTTTGTGAAAGAGAACTAGAGCGAATAATCGTACCCGAATGTGACGAATGCTACTGTGTTTTGCGATAAAACGCTTATTTTTATGTTACTTCATTGTAAAAAATAGATATTATTGTCATTTTTTTTACTCTATTTATTTTCAAATTTAAACACCTCTAAAATAAAATTTACCGCACTAAAACGAGCCTTTGTACATAACCCGTTGTCAAATCACACGCACCTTGTTCATCTTTTACATATACGAACACACCGAAAATTTTCAAACACGAATGAACAATAACAGAAATAATGCTCGACTTTGAAATTTTTTTTCTCAGAAACGAAAAGTCGTCACAAGATAAATATTGCACATGTGAAAGATGAATATTTCAGAAATCTATGGAATTTTTTCATCGAAATTAAAATTGGTGCATTTTTTTGCAGCACTTAAGAATACACACCCTGTTTTTCATGTTTTCTGATCAAAACAGAGGTATTAAACATCCGTTGCTCTTGTAACTGCAAAGTTGTCTTAATTTTAAAACGAATAAATAGTAAACGATAACTTTTGTCAGTCAATGCGCTAAATAACTTTTAATTTGCATGGCAACCGAATAAACACGGCTACATAACTTGTGTACCTTGTATAATAGAGAGCTCCGATTCTATTGTTATAGTTTCACCGGAAATCTGACTGCGTAGCCAAACGAACCCACCAATTATAAGTGTGACGAATTCAAGCGTATACTACTTGTAGAGAACAAGGTCAAAATAAGTGACCTCGAACAGAAGTTAGAAAATTTTATAAACCAAAATGACGTAAACAACAATGAACTAAATAGCATTGTTGAAGATATTGCAAAATTGTTTGTAAATGGTGCAAGTTCTGCTTTTGGTCACAGAAAAGGCAAACCCCGTGATGAGGGCGGAAAACCATGGTTTACAAAACAATGTGATTTAAAGAGACAAGCTTTTAATAAAGCGAGAAAAAATTATAACAAAGTTAAAAACGATGAAAATAAGAGCCAAGTAAACCGGACTTCGAAATCTTACCGTCAAGAAGTTGATATGTGTTACAAAAAATATAATAAAAAATGCAAATGTCAAAGATAGATTCAAAGTCTTTATGGAGGTTGTTAAATAAATATTCTGGACAAAGTATGCAAACTCCAGAAATTGACCTTAACAATTTCTATGAATATTTTAAAAATCTGAACTCAGGCGAAACTGAAGAGTTCTCGATAAACGAAAATATAAATGTAGACCCAATGTACAATGTAATACTAAATTCTGAAATTACAGAAAAAGAAGTTGATGATAATATTAAGTTGTTAAAAAATAACAAAGCTGCAGGATTTGATAAAATTGTAAATGAATACCTTAAAGCTTCTACACCTAGACTCAGTAAACTTTATTGTAATCTATTTAATTTAGTATTGAATACAGGTATGATCCCTGAAAGCTGGTCTATTGGTGTTATACAACCTATTTATAAAAACAATGGTGATCCAAAAGACCCAGATAACTACAGAGCTATCACGCTCGTCAGTTGCTTAGGAAAACTGTTCACTTCATTATTAATAAAAGACTCAATATACTTGCAGATGAAATAAACCTTATTTCTGAATGTCAAACCGGCTTCAGAAAGGGGTATTCTACTTTAGACAAATTTTTTCGTTACATTCTTTGATTTCTCTATATTTTTCTTTTGGCAAGAAACTTTTTTGCTCATTTATAGATTTTCGAAAAGCTTTTGATACGGTTTGGAGATACGGATTATGGCAAAAATTACAAACTTATGGTATTAAAGGTAAATGTTTTAATGTTATTCATAACATGTATGAAAATATAAAATTTTGTGTAAGAAACAAGAGACAGCACTCAGATGTTTTTCAGGTGTTCGTCAGGGAGAGAATTTATCTCCATTTCTTTTTGCTCTTTTTCTCAATGATTTAGAAGACTTTTTCAGGAGTCTAAGTGGAATTTCGTTAGAAGATTTACAATCAAAACTACAAGAGCATACAATTTCAATGTATGTCGAATTATTTATTTTAATGTATGCTGATGATACTGTATTATTTGCAGAAACAAGTGAGGCTTTACACCATAACTTAGATATTTTTAGTATATATTGTGATACATGGAAATTGTCTATTAATTGTGCAAAGTCTACGATTGTTATTTTTAGCAAGAGGAAATATAGAAACCTTCTCGAATTTAAAATTTATAACGAAACAATTGATATAGTAGATTCTTATACATATTTAGGATTCGACTTTAATTATAATGAATCATTTGTAAAAGCAAAGCAAAAGCTCATTACCTAGGCTAGACGAGCTTTATTCTCTGTTTATAAAAGAATTAGAAATCAACCTATTCCTATAGACCTCCAGTTAAAATTATTTGATAATTAAGTCGAACTTATTCTGATTTATGGTTCTGAAATTTGGGGGTTTGAAAATATATCTGAACTGGAGAGGATACATTTACAATTTTTTTAAAAGATATTGAATGTAAGGATATCTACTCCAAGCTACATGGTTTATGGGGAACTCGGTTGTTTCCCTCTTTCAGTAAAAATTAAAACAAGAATGGTATCTTTCTGGAATAGGTTAATAAGTTGTGAAAACAAACTCAGTTCCATCTTATACAATCTGATGTTTAAATTACAGAGTGAAGGTTTTTGTAATTTCAAATGGGTTAGCTATGTGCAATCGATTTTTAATGAAGCAGGTTTGCCTTATGTATTTAATTCTCAACTTTCTTTTCATGGTACAAATTTAAAGGATATTATTAGACAAAAGTTGCAAGATTTGTTTATTCAAAAGTGGTTTTCTGATATTGAAAATTCTTCGAGAGTTTTTTTACAAAGTTATCAAGAATGAGTTTAAGCTAGAAGAATATTTGTTAAGACTATGTTCTCAAGATAGATTATTTATTTCTAAACTTCGTACATCAAACTTAAAGCTACCAATTGAAACAGGTCGATGGAATAAAATTCCAAAAGAACACAGGTTATGTAATTTTTGCAGCGAAGCTGTGTGTGACGAATAATGACACTATCTCTAACTTAAGGGAAAAAATTATTCCAAAATACTATTGGAACCCACCAAATGTACATAAGATGGCAGGTTTATTTTCTTTATGTAACACTCAAATATTATCAAAACTGTCAATTTTTATAAGAAAAATTTCAACATTATTATAACCTTTTATGTATTGTACCCTGCGATTAATAGTGTGTATTGTTAATTCGCCATATATGTACATATGTTTTCTTTACGTTTGTACCTCATGTTGCACTGTATTGTGTCTGAGCGTTGAAATAAAGTTCTGAAGTTCTGAAGTTCCCAAGTACTTACTATGTTCTAATAAGTATTGGATATTAGCACTAGTCTGTGCTTGGAGAGGGATCGGAAGCATCGTCATATGGAAAAGGGACAGTAAAGCTGCAGCAGCATCATGAATATAGAAGCAGCCGATATCTTTCCAGGTACTCGTTATGTGCTAATTATAAATTAAAATTAGCACTAGCCTGTGCTTGGAGAGAAGATCGACATTATCAGTAGTCAGATGAAAAAAGAAAAAAGTATAGAACAAAAGAAGAAAATGAATCTAAAATCTTCCCGGGTACTTGATATGTGCTAATGATACATTTACATTAGCACTAGCCTGTGCTTGGAGAGGGGAATGGAAATAATATCATATTGAAAAAAGATTACGGAAGAAGTCAAATTTGACTATATGTTGTGGTCTTCCCGGGTGCTTGCTAGTTTCTAATGATGTCGTGACATTAGCACTAGCCTGTGCTTGGAGAAAAAATGGCAATATCACCAAGTATACAAAGAGAAAAACATGAACAAGATGAAGATAAAAAAATGTAAAACCTTTCCAGGTACTCGTTATGTGCTAATGCTACATTTACATTAGCACTAGCCAGTGATTGGAGAGGTGTAGGAAATAACTACAACACGAAAAAGAATGCAGTCCAATCAGATAAACTCTGGGGTCTTTCCGGGTACTTGCTAGTTTCTAATGACATTGTCACATTAGCAGTAGCCTGTGCTTGGCGAGAAAACAGAAGCACCACCATATAAACGCAAAGAAGAAAACGCGTAATTTTTCCAACCTTGATTACAATTATTATTGCCCACAGGTACGTACTTTACTTTTCGATCTTGAAAAAGAATACAGAAGAAGTCAAACTTGACTATATGCTGTAGTCTTCCCGGGTACTTGCTAGTTTCTAATGATGTAGTGACATTAGCACTAGCCTGTGCTTGGAGAGAAAATGGCAATATCACTAAGTAGACAAAGAGAAAAATATGGACAAGACGAAGATAAATAAATGTAAAACCTTTCCAGGTACTCGTTATGTGCTAATGGTACATTTACATTAGCACTAGCCAGTGCTTGGAGATGTGTAGGAAATAGCTACAACACGAAGAAGAATGCAGTCCAATATGATAAACTCTGGGGTCTTTCCAGGTACTTGCTAGTTTCTAATGACATCATCACATTAGCACTAGACTGTGCTTGGCGAGAAAACAGAAGCACCACCATATAAACGCAAAGAAGAAAGCGCGTAATTTTTGCAACCTTGATTACAATTATTATTGCACACAGGTACGTACTTTTCTTTGCGACCTTTTAAAAAATAAGAACTACTGTATGCCAATGGCATTCAATGTTAGTCAACAAATTTATACCATTGGTTAGCTTTTTTGTAGCATTTTATTTTTTTATTTATAACAGCTGTTTATTTATTTCTTGTTGATTTTGACGAATTATCTCCCTTAATCATTTTGAGCTTGGGCGGAAAACACCGATCTCATCAATTATGACACTAATCATCATTCAACGACTTTCTCATGCGTTTTCAAAACTTTGCAAGCTCAACTGAAGAGATGCGCAATGACACTTATCAGAATATGACACTTGTCCTATAAATACAAAGTTGGAATGTTAGAACATCAAACCAAAGATGCACTTCGAAGAATGCGGACAGAACAGAAAGAGCCACTAATCTGAAATCTTCCCAAGTACTTACTATGTTCTAATAAGTATTGGATATTAGCACTAGTCTGTGCTTGGAGAGGGATCGGAAACATCGTCATATGGAAAAAGGACAGTGAAGATGCAGCAGCATCATGAATATAGAAGCAGCCGATATCTTTCCAGGTAATCGTTATGTGCTAATTATCAATTAAAATTAGCACTAGCTTGTGCTTGGAGAGAAAATCGACATCATCAGCAGCCAAAGAAAAAAAAGGAAAAAGTATAGAACAAAAGAAGAACATGAATCTAAAATCTTCACGGGTACTTGCTAGTTTCTAATGATGTAGTGACATTGGCACTACCCTGTGCTTGGAGAGAAAATGGCAATATCACCAAGTAGACAGAGAAAAATATGGACAAGACGAAGATAAATAAATGTAAAACCTTTCCAGGTACTCGTTATGTGCTAATGGTACATTTACATTAGCACTAGCCAGTGCTTGGAGAGGTGTAGGAAATAACTACAACACGAAGAAGAATGCAGTCCAATCTGATAAACTCTGGGGTCTTTCCAGGTACTTGCTAGTTTCTAATGACATCATCACATTAGCACTAGCCTGTGCTTGGCGAGAAAACAGAAGCACCACCATATAAACGCAAAGAAGAAAACGCGTCATTTTTGCAACCTTGATTACAATTATTATTGCACACATTTACGTACTTTTCTTTGCGATCTTTTAAAAGATAAGAACTACTGTATGCCAATGGCATGCAATGTTAGTCACCAAATTTATACCATTGGTTAGCTTTTTTGTAGCATTTTACTTATTTTTTTATTTATAACAGCTGTTTATTTATTTCTTGTTGATTTTAACGAATTATCTCCCTTAATCATTTTGAGCTTGGGCGGAAAACACAGATCTAATCACTTATGACACTAATCGTCATTCAACGACTTTTTCATGCGCTTTCAAAACTTTGCAAGCTCAACTGAAGAGATGCGCATTGACACTTATCAGATTATGACACTTGTCCTATAAATAGAAAGTTGGAATGTTAGAACATCAAACCAAAGATGCACTTCGAAGAATCCGGACAGATCAGAAAGAGCCATTAATCTGAAATCTTCCCAAGTACTTACTATGTTCTAATAAGTATTGGATATTAGCACTAGTCTGTGCTTGGAGAGGGATCGGAAACATCGTCATATGGAAAAAGGACAGTGAAGCTGCAGCGGCATCATGAATATATAAGCAGCCGATATCTTTCCAGGTACTCGTTATGTGCTAATTATCAATTAAAATTAGCACTAGCTTGTGCTTGGAGAGAAAATCGACAACATCAGCAGTCAAAAGAAAAAAAAAGGAAAAAGTATAGAACAAAAGAAGAACATGAATCTAAAATCGGCCTGGGTACTTGATATGTGCTAATGATACATTTACATTAGCACTAGCCTGTGCTTGGAGAGGAGAATGGAAATAACATCATGCATGTTGAAAAAGAATACAGAAGAAGTCAAACTTGACTATATGCTGTAGTCTTCCCGGCTACTTGCTATTTTCTAATGATGTAGTGACATTAGCACTAGCCTGTGCTTGGAGAGAAAATGGCAATATCACCAAGTAGACAGAGAAAAATATGGACAAGACGAAGATAAATAAATGTAAAACCTTTCCAGGTACTCGTTATGTGCTAATGGTACATTTACATTAGCACTAGCCATCTGGGGTCTTTCCAGGTACTTGCTAGTTTCTAATGACGTCATCACATTAGCACTAGCCTGTGCTTGGCGAGAAAACAGAAGCACCACCATATCAACGCAAAGAAGAACACGCGTAATTTTTGCAACCTTGATTACAATTATTATTACTTTTCTTTGCGATCTTTTAAAAAATAAGAACTACTGTATGCCAATGGCATTCAATGTTAGTCACCAAATTTATACCATTGGTTAGCTTTTTTGTAGCATTTTATTTATTTTTTTATTTATAACAGCTGTTTATTTATTTCTTGTTGATTTTAACGAATTATCTCCCTTAATCATTTTAAGCTTGGGCGGAAAACACCGATCTCATCAATTATGACACTAATCATCATTCAACGACTTTCTCATGCGTTTTCAAAACTTTGCAAGCTCAGCTGAAGAGATGCGCATTGACACTTATCAGAATATGACACTTGTCCTATAAATACAAAGTTGGAATGTTAGAACATCAAACCAAAGATGCACTTCGAAGAATGCGGACAGAACAGAAAGAGCCACTAATCTGAAATCTTCCCAAGTACTTACTATGTTCTAATAAGTATTGGATATTAGCACTAGTCTGTGCTTGGAGAGGGATCGGAAACATCGTCATATGGAAAAGGGACAGTGAAGCTGCAGCAGCATCATGAATATAGAAGCAGCCGATATCTTTCCAGGTACTCGTTATGTGCTAATTATAAATTCAAATTAGCACTAGCTTGTGCTTGGAGAGAAAATCGACATCATCAGCAGTCAAAAGAGAAAAAAGGAAAAAATATAGAACAAAAGAAGAACATGAATCTAAAATCTTCCCGGGTACTTGATATGTGCTAATGATACATTTACATTAGCACTAGCCTGTGCTTGGAGAGGGGAATGGAAATAACATCATGCATATTGAAAAAGAATACAAAAGAAGTCAAACTTGACTATATGCTGTAGTCTTCCCGGGTACTTGCTAGTTTCTAATGATGTAGTGACATTAGCACTAGCCTGTGCTTGGAGAGAAAATGGCAATATCACCAAGTAGACAGAGGAAAATATGGACAAAACGAAGATAAATAAATGTAAAACCTTTCTAGGTACTCGTTATGTGCTAATGGTACATTTACATTAGCACTAGCCAGTGCTTGGAGAGGTGTAGGAAATAACTACAACACGAAGAAGAATGCAGTCCAATCTGATAAACTCTGGGGTCTTTCCAGGTACTTGCTAGTTTCTAATGACATCATCACATTAGCACTAGCCTGTGCTTGGCGAGAAAACAGAAGCACCACCATATAAACGCAAAGAAGAAAACGCGTAATTTTTGCAACCTTGATTACAATTATTATTGCACACAGGTACGTACTTTTCTTTGCGATCTTTTAAAAAATAAGAACTACTGTATGCCAATGGCATTCAATGTTAGTCACCAAATTTATACCATTGGTTAGCTTTTTTGTAGCATTCTATTAATTTTTTTATTTATAACAGCTGTTTATTTATTTCTTGTTGATTTTTACGAATTATCTCCCTTAATCAATTTGAGCTTGGGCGGAAAACACCGATCTCATCAATTATGACACTAATCATCATTCAACGACTTTCTCATGCGTTTTCAAAACTTTGCAAGCTCAACTGAAGAGATGCGCATTGACATTTATCAGAATATGACACTTGTCCTATAAATACAAAGTTGGAATGTTAGAACATCAAACCAAAGATGCACTTCGAAGAATGCGGACAGAACAGAAAGAGCCACTAATCTGAAATCTTCCCAAGTACTTACTATGTTCTAATAAATATTGGATATAAGCACTAGTCTGTGCTTGGAGAGGGATCGGAAACATCGTCATATGGAAAAGGGACAGTGAAGCTGAAGCAGCATCATGAATATAGAAGCAGCCGATATCTTTCCAGGTACTTGTTATGTGCTAATTATAAATTAAAATTAGCACTAGCTTGTGCTTGGAGAGAAAATCGACATCATCAGCAGTCAAAAGAAAAAAAAGGAAAAAGTATAGAACAAAAGAAGAACATGAATCTAAAATCTTCCCGGGTACTTGATATGTGCTAATTATACATTTACATTAGCACTAGCCTGTGCTTGGAGAGAGGAATGGAAATAGCATCATGCATATTGAAAAATAATACAGAAGAAGTCAAACTTGACTTTATGCTGTAGTCTTCCCGGGTACTTGCTAGTTTCTAATGATGTAGTGACATTAGCACTAGCCTGTGCTTGGAGAGAAAATGGCAATATCACCAAGTAGACAGCAAAAAATATGGACAAGACGAAGATAAATAAATGTAAAACCTTTCCAGGTACTCGTTATGTGCTAATGGTACATTTACATTAGCACTAGCCAGTGCTTGGAGAGGTGTAGGAAATAACTACAACACGAAGATGAATGCAGTCCAATCTGATAAACTCTGGGGTCTTTCCAGGTACTTGCTAGTTTCTAATGA
Source organism: Limnoperna fortunei (assembly GCA_944474755.1). Classification (NCBI taxonomy): domain Eukaryota; kingdom Metazoa; phylum Mollusca; class Bivalvia; order Mytilida; family Modiolidae; genus Limnoperna; species Limnoperna fortunei. The sequence goes on from OX104113.1 coordinate 49,287,972, forward strand.
CATCATCACATTAGCACTAGCCTGTGCTTGGCGAGAAAACAGAAGCACCACCATATAAACGCAAAGAAGAAAACGCGTAATTTTTGCAACCTTGATTACACTTATTATTGCACACAGGTACGTACTTTTCTTTGCGATCTTTTCAAAAAAATGAGAACTACTGTATGCCAATGGCATTCAATGTTAGTCACCAAATTTATACCATTGGTTAGCTTTTTTGTAGCATTTTATTTATTTTTTTATTTATAACAGCTGTTTATTTATTTCTTGTTGATTTTAACGAATTATCTCCCTTAATTATTTTGAGCTTGGGCGGAAAACACCGATCTCATCAATTATGACACTAATCATCATTCAACGACTTTCTCATGCGTTTTCAAAACTTTGCAAGCTCAACTGAAGAGATGCGCATTGACACTTATCAGAATATGACACTTGTCCTATAAATACAAAGTTGGAATGTTAGAACATCAAACCAAAAATGCACTTCGAAGAATGCGGACAGAACAGAAAGAGCCACTAATCTGAAATCTTCCCAAGTACTTACTATGTTCTAATAAGTATTTGGATATTAGCACTAGTCTGTGCTTGGAGAGGGATCGGAAACATCGCCATATGGAAAAGGGACAGTGAAGCTGCAGCAGCATCATGAATATAGAAGCAGCCGATATCTTTCCAGGTACTCGTTATGTGCTAATTATAAATTAAAATTAGCACTAGCTTGTGCTTGGAGAGAAAATCGACATCATCAGCAGTCAAAAGAAAAAAAAGGAAAAAGTATAGAACAAAAGAACATGAATCTAAAATCTTCCCGGGTACTTGATATGTGCTAATGATAAATTTACATTAGCACTAGCCTGTGCTTGGAGAGGGGAATGGAAATAACATCATGCATATTGAAAAATAATACAGAAGAAGTCAAACTTGACTATATGCTGTAGTCTTCCCGGGTACTTGCTAGTTTCTAATGATGTAGTGACATTAGCACTAACGTGTCCTTGGAGAGAAAATGGCAATATCACCAAGTAGACAGCAAAAAATATGGACAAGACGAAGATAAATAAATGTAAAACCTTTCCAGGTACTCGTTATGTGCTAATGGTACATTTACATTAGCACTAGCCAGTGCTTGGAGAGGTGTAGGAAATAACTACAACACGAAGATGAATGCAGTCCAATCTGATAAACTCTGGGGTCTTTCCAGGTACTTGCTAGTTTCTAATGACATCATCACATTAACGCTAGCATGTGCTTGGCGAGAAAACAGAAGCACCACCATATAAACGCAAAGAAGAAAACGCGTAATTTTTGCAACCTTGATTACACTTATTATTGCACACAGGTACGTACTTTTCTTTGCGATCTTTTCAAAAAAATGAGAACTACTGTATGCCAATGGCATGCAATGTTAGTCACCAAATTTATACCATTGGTTAGCTTTTTTGTAGCATTTTATTTATTTTTTTATTTATAACAGCTGTTTATTTATTTCTTGTTGATTTTAATGAATTATCTCCCTTAATCATTTTGAGCTTGGGCGGAAAACACCGATCTCATCAATTATGACACTAATCATCATTCAACGACTTTCTCATGCGTTTTCAAAACTTTGCAAGCTCAACTGAAGAGATGCGCATTGACATTTATCAGAATATGACACTTGTCCTATAAATACAAAGTTGGAATGTTAGAACATCAAACCAAAGATGCACTTCGAAGAATGCGGCCAGAACAGAAAGAGCCACTAATCTGAAATCTTCCCAAGTACTTACTATGTTCTAATAAATATTGGATATAAGCACTAGTCTGCGCTTGGAGAGGAATCGGAAACATCGTCATATGGAAAAGGGACAGTGAAGCTGAAGCAGCATCATGAATATAGAAGCAGCCGATATCTTTCCAGGTACTCGTTATGTGCTAATTATAAATTAAAATTAGCACTGGCTTGTGCTTGGAGAGAAAATCGACATCATCAGCAGTCAAAAGAAAAAAAAGGAAAAAGTATAGAACAAAAGAAGAACATGAATCTAAAATCTTCCCGGGTACTTGATATGTGCTAATGATACATTTACATTAGCACTAGCCTGTGCTTGGAGAGGGGAATGGAAATAACATCATGCATATTGAAAAATAATACAGAAGAAGTCAAACTTGACTTTATGCTGTAGTCTTCCCGGGTACTTGCTAGTTTCTAATGATGTAGTGACATTAGCACTAGCCTGTGCTTGGAGAGAAAATGGCAATATCACCAAGTAGACAGCAAAAAATATGGACAAGACGAAGATAAATAAATGTAAAACCTTTCCAGGTACTCGTTATGTGCTAATGGTACATTTACAATAGCACTAGCCAGTGCTTGGAGAGGTGTAGGAAATAACTACAACACGAAGAAGAATGCAGTCCAATCTGATAAACTCTGGGGTCTTTCCAGGTACTTGCTAGTTTCTAATGACATCATCACATTAGCACTAGCCTGTGCTTGGCGAGAAAACAGAAGCACCACCATATAAACGCAAAGAAGAAAACGCGTAATTTTTGCAACCTTGATTACACTTATTATTGCACACAGGTACGTACTTTTCTTTGCGATCTTTTCAAAAAAATGAGAACTACTGTATGCCAATGGCATGCAATGTTAGTCACCAAATTTATACCATTGGTTAGCTTTTTTGTAGCATTTTATTTATTTATTTAGTTATAACAGCTGTTTATTTATTTCTTGTTGATTTTAACGAATTATCTCCCTTAATCATTTTGAGCTTGGGCGGAAAACACCGATCTCATCAATTATGACACTAATCATCATTCAACGACTTTCTCATGCGTTTTCAAAACTTTGCAAGCTCAACTGAAGAGATGCGCATTGACACTTATCAGAATATGACACTTGTCCTATAAATACAAAGTTGGAATGTTAGAACATCAAACCAAAAATGCACTTCGAAGAATGCGGACAGAACAGAAAGAGCCACTAATCTGAAATCTTCCCAAGTACTTACTATGTTCTAATAAGTATTTGGATATTAGCACTAGTCTGTGCTTGGAGAGGGATCGGAAACATCGTCATATGGAAAAGGGACAGTGAAGCTGAAGCAGCATCATGAATATAGAAGCAGCCGATATCTTTCCAGGTACTCGTTATGTGCTAATTATAAATTAAAATTAGCACTAGCTTGTGCTTGGAGAGAAAATCGACATCATCAGCAGTCAAAAAAAAAAGGAAAAAGTATAGAACAAAAGAACATGAATCTAAAATCTTCCCGGGTACTATATATGTGCTAATGATACATTTACATTAGCACTAGCCTGTGCTTGGAGAGGGGAAATAACATCATGCATATTGAAAAATAATACAGAAGTCAAACTTGACTATATGCTGTAGTCTTCCCGGGTACTTGCTAGTTTCTAATGATGTAGTGACATTAGCACTAACCTGTGCTTGGAGAGAAAATGGCAATATCACCAAGTAGACAGAGAAAAATATGGACAAGACGAAGATAAATAAATGTAAAACCTTTCCAGGTACTCGTTATGATGTGCTAATGGTACATTTACATTAGCACTAGCCAGTGCTTGGAGAGGTGTAGGAAATAACGAGAACACGAAGAAGAATGCAGTCCAATCTGATAAACTCTGGGGTCTTTCCAGGTACTTGCTAGTTTCTAATGACATCATCACATTAGCACTAGCCTGTGCTTGGCGAGAAAACAGAAGCACCACCATATAAACGCAAAGAAGAAAACGCGTAATTTTTGCAACCTTGATTACACTTATTATTGCACACAGGTACGTACTTTTCTTTGCGATCTTTTCATAAAAATGAGAACTACTGTATGCCAATGGCATTCAATGTTAGTCACCAAATTTATACCATTGGTTAGCTTTTTTGTAGCATTTTATTTATTTTTTATTTATAACAGCTGTTTATTTATTTCTTGTTGATTTTAACGAATTATCTCCCTTAATCATTTTGAGCTTGGGCGGAAAACACCGATCTCATCAATTATGACACTAATCATCATTCAACGACTTTCTCATGCGTTTTCAAAACTTTGCAAGCTCAACTGAAGAGATGCGCATTGACACTTATCAGAATATGACACTTGTCCTATAAATACAAAGTTGGAATGTTAGAACATCAAACCAAAGATGCACTTCGAAGAATGCGGACAGAACAGAAAGAGCCACTAATCTGAAATCTTCCCAAGTACTTACTATGTTCTAATAAGTATTGGATATTAGCACTAGTCTGTGCTTGGAGAGGGATCGGAAACATCGTCATATGGAAAAGGGACAGTGAAGCTGCAGCAGCATCATGAATATAGAAGCAGCCGATATCTTTCCAGGTACTCGTTATGTGCTAATTATAAATTAAAATTAGCACTAGCTTGTGCTTGGAGAGAAAATCGACATCATCAGCAGTCAAAAGAAAAAAAAGAAAAAAGGATAGAACAAAAGAAGAACATGAATCTAAAATCTTCCCGGGTACTTGATATGTGCTAATGATACATTTACATTAGCACTAGCCTGTGCTTGGAGAGGGGAATGGAAATAACATCATGCATATTGAAAAAGAATACAGAAGAAGTCAAACTTGACTATATGCTGTAGTCTTCCCGGGTACTTGCTAGTTTCTAATGATGTAGTGACATTAGCACTAGCCTGTGCTTGGAGAGAAAATGGCAATATCACCAAGTAGACAGAGACAAATATGGACAAGACGAAGATAAATAAATGTAAAACCTTTCCAGGTACTCGTTATGTGCTAATGGTACATTTACATTAGCACTAGCCAGTGCTTAGAGAGGTGTAGGAAAAAACTACAGCACGAAGAAGAATGCAGTCCAATCTGATAAACTCTGGGGTCTTTCCAGGTACTTGCTAGTTTCTAATGACATCATCACATTAACGCTAGCCTGTGCTTGGCGAGAAAACAGAAGCACCACCATATAAACGCAAAGAAGAAAACGCGTAATTTTTGCAACCTTGATTACAATTATTATTGCACACAGGTACGTACTTTTCTTTGCGATCTTTTAAAAAATAAGAACTACTGTATGCCAATGGCATTCAATGTTAGTCACCAAATTTATACCATTGGTTAGCTTTTTTGTAGCATTTTATTTATTTTTTTATTTATAACAGCTGTTTATTTATTTCTTGTTGATTTTAATGAATTATCTCCCTTAATCATTTTGAGCTTGGGCGGAAAACACCGATCTCATCAATTATGACACTAATCATCATTCAACGACTTTCTCGTGCGTTTTCAAAACTTTGCAAGCTCAACTGAAGAGATGCGCATTGACACTTATCAGAATATGACACTTGTCCTATAAATACAAAGTTGGAATGTTAGAACATCAAACCAAAGATGCACTTCGAAGAATGCGGACAGAACAGAAAGAGCCACTTATCTGAAATCTTCCCAAGTACTTACTATGTTCTAATAAGTATTGGATATTAGCACTAGTCTGTGCTTGGAGAGGGATCGGAAACATCGTCATATGGAAAAGGGACAGTGAAGCTGCAGCAGCATCATGAATATAGAAGCAGCCGATATCTTTCCAGGTACTCGTTATGTGCTAATTATAAATTAAAATTAGCACTAGCTTGTGCTTGGAGAGAAAATCGACATCATCAGCAGTCAAAAGAAAAAAAAAGGAAAAAATATAGAACAAAAGAAGAACATGAATCTAAAATCTTCCCGGGTACTTGATATGTGCTAATGATACATTTACATTAGCACTAGCCTGTGCTTGGAGAGGGGAATGGAAATAACATCATGCATATTGAAAAAGAATACAGAAGAAGTCAAACTTGACTATATGCTGTAGTCTTCCCGGGTACTTGCTAGTTACTAATGATGTAGTGACATTAGCACTAGCCTGTGCTTGGAGAGAAAATGGCAATATCACCAAGTAGACAGAGAAAAATATGGACAAGACGAAGATAAATAAATGTAAAACCTTTCCAGGTACTCGTTATGTGCTAATGGTACATTTACATTAGCACTAGCCAGTGCTTGGAGAGGTGTAGGAAATAACTACAACACGAAGAAGAATGCAGTCCAATCTGATCAACTCTGGGGTCTTTCCAGGTACTTGCTAGTTTCTAATGACATCATCACATTAACGCTAGCCTGTGCTTGGCGAGAAAACAGAAGCACCACCATATAAACGCAAAGAAGAAAACGCGTAATTTTTGCAACCTTGATTACAATTATTATTGCACACAGGTACGTACTTTTCTTTGCGATCTTTTAAAAAATAAGAACTACTGTATGCCAATGGCATTCAATGTTAGTCACCAAATTTATACCATTGGTTAGCTTTTTTGTAGCATTTTATTTATTTTTTTATTTATAACAGCTGTTTATTTATTTCTTGTTGATTTTAACGAATTATCTCCCTTAATCATTTGGGCTTGGGCGGAAAACACCGATCTCATCAATTATGACACTAATCATCATTCAACGACTTTCTCGTGCGTTTTCAAAACTTTGCAAGCTCAACTGAAGAGATGCGCATTGACACTTATCAGAATATGACACTTGTCCTATAAATACAAAGTTGGAATGTTAGAACATCAAACCAAAGATGCACTTCGAAGAATGCGGACAGAACAGAAAGAGCCACTAATCTGAAATCTTCCCAAGTACTTACTATGTTCTAATAAGTATTGGATATTAGCACTAGTCTGTGCTTGGAGAGGGATCGGAAACATCGTCATATGGAAAAGGGACAGTGAAGCTGCAGCAGCATCATGAATATAGAAGCAGCCGATATCTTTCCAGGTACTCGTTATGTGCTAATTATAAATTAAAATTAGCACTAGCTTGTGCTTGGAGAGAAAATCGACATCATCAGCAGTCAAAAGAAAAAAAAAGGAAAAAATATAGAACAAAAGAAGAACATGAATCTAAAATCTTCCCGGGTACTTGATATGTGCTAATGATACATTTACATTAGCACTAGCCTGTGCTTGGAGAGGGGAATGGAAATAACATCATGCATATTGAAAAAGAATACAGAAGAAGTCAAACTTGACTATATGCTGTAGTCTTCCCGGGTACTTGCTAGTTACTAATGATGTAGTGACATTAGCACTAGCCTGTGCTTGGAGAGAAAATGGCAATATCACCAAGTAGACAGAGAAAAATATGGACAAGACGAAGATAAATAAATGTAAAACCTTTCCAGGTACTCGTTATGTGCTAATGGTACATTTACATTAGCACTAGCCAGTGCTTGGAGAGGTGTAGGAAATAACTACAACACGAAGAAGAATGCAGTCCAATCTGATCAACTCTGGGGTCTTTCCAGGTACTTGCTAGTTTCTAATGACATCATCACATTAGCACTAGCCTGTGCTTGGCGAGAAAACAGAAGCACCACCATATAAACGCAAAGAAGAAAACGCGTAATTTTTGCAACCTTGATTACAATTATTATTGCACACAGGTACGTACTTTTCTTTGCGATCTTTTAAAAAATAAGAACTACTGTATGCCAATGGCATTCAATGTTAGTCACCAAATTTATACCATTGGTTAGCTTTTTTGTAGCATTTTATTTATTTTTTTATTTATAACAGCTGTTTATTTATTTCTTGTTGATTTTAACGAATTATCTCCCTTAATCATTTGGGCTTGGGCGGAAAACACCGATCTCATCAATTATGACACTAATCATCATTCAACGACTTTCTCGTGCGTTTTCAAAACTTTGCAAGCTCAACTGAAGAGATGCGCATTGACACTTATCAGAATATGACACTTGTCCTATAAATACAAAGTTGGAATGTTAGAACATCAAACCAAAGATGCACTTCGAAGAATGCGGACAGAACAGAAAGAGCCACTAATCTGAAATCTTCCCAAGTACTTACTATGTTCTAATAAGTATTGGATATTAGCACTAGTCTGTGCTTGGAGAGGGATCGGAAACATCGTCATATGGAAAAGGGACAGTGAAGCTGCAGCAGCATCATGAATATAGAAGCAGCCGATATCTTTCCAGGTACTCGTTATGTGCTAATTATAAATTAAAATTAGCACTAGCTTGTGCTTGGAGAGAAAATCGACATCATCAGCAGTCAAAAGAAAAAAAAAGGAAAAAATATAGAACAAAAGAAGAACATGAATCTAAAATCTTCCCGGGTACTTGATATGTGCTAATGATACATTTACATTAGCACTAGCATGTGCTTGGAGAGGGGAATGGAAATAACATCATGCATATTGAAAAAGAATACAGAAGAAGTCAAACTTGACTATATGCTGTAGTCTTCCCGGGTACTTGCTAGTTACTAATGATGTAGTGACATTAGCACTAGCCTGTGCTTGGAGAGAAAATGGCAATATCACCAAGTAGACAGAGAAAAATATGGACAAGACGAAGATAAATAAATGTAAAACCTTTCCAGGTACTCGTTATGTGCTAATGGTACATTTACATTAGCACTAGCCAGTGCTTGGAGAGGTGTAGGAAATAACTACAACACGAAGAAGAATGCAGTCCAATCTGATCAACACTGGGGTCTTTCCAGGTACTTGCTAGTTTCTAATGACATCATCACATTAGCACTAGCCTGTGCTTGGCGAGAAAACAGAAGCACCACCATATAAACGCAAAGAAGAAAACGCGTAATTTTTGCAACCTTGATTACAATTATTATTGCACACAGGTACGTATTTTTCTTTGCGATCTTTTAAAAAATAAGAACTACTGTATGCCAATGGCATTCAATGTTAGTCACCAAATTTATACCATTGGTTAGCTTTTTTGTAGCATTTTATTTATTTTTTTATTTATAACAGCTGTTTATTTATTTCTTGTTGATTTTAATGAATTATCTCCCTTAATCATTTGGGCTTGGGCGGAAAACACCGATCTCATCAATTATGACACTAATCATCATTCAACGACTTTCTCGTGCGTTTTCAAAACTTTGCAAGCTCAACTGAAGAGATGCGCATTGACACTTATCAGAATATGACACTTGTCCTATAAATACAAAGTTGGAATGTTAGAACATCAAACCAAAGATGCACTTCGAAGAATGCGGACAGAACAGAAAGAGCCACTTATCTGAAATCTTCCCAAGTACTTACTATGTTCTAATAAGTATTGGATATTAGCACTAGTCTGTGCTTGGAGAGGGATCGGAAACATCGTCATATGGAAAAGGGACAGTGAAGCTGCAGCAGCATCATGAATATAGAAGCAGCCGATATCTTTCCAGGTACTCGTTATGTGCTAATTATAAATTAAAATTAGCACTAGCTTGTGCTTGGAGAGAAAATCGACATCATCAGCAGTCAAAAGAAAAAAAAAGGAAAAAATATAGAACAAAAGAAGAACATGAATCTAAAATCTTCCCGGGTACTTGATATGTGCTAATGATACATTTACATTAGCACTAGCCTGTGCTTGGAGAGGGGAATGGAAATAACATCATGCATATTGAAAAAGAATACAGAAGAAGTCAAACTTGACTATATGCTGTAGTCTTCCCGGGTACTTGCTAGTTACTAATGATGTAGTGACATTAGCACTAGCCTGTGCTTGGAGAGAAAATGGCAATATCACCAAGTAGACAGAGAAAAATATGGACAAGACGAAGATAAATAAATGTAAAACCTTTCCAGGTACTCGTTATGTGCTAATGGTACATTTACATTAGCACTAGCCAGTGCTTGGAGAGGTGTAGGAAATAACTACAACACGAAGAAGAATGCAGTCCAATCTGATCAACTCTGGGGTCTTTCCAGGTACTTGCTAGTTTCTAATGACATCATCACATTAGCACTAGCCTGTGCTTGGCGAGAAAACAGAAGCACCACCATATAAACGCAAAGAAGAAAACGCGCAATTTTTGCAACCTTGATTACAATTATTATTGCACACAGGTACGTACTTTTCTTTGCGATCTTTTAAAAAATAAGAACTACTGTATGCCAATGGCATTCAATGTTAGTCACCAAATTTATACCATTGGTTAGCTTTTTTGTAGCATTTTATTTATTTTTTTATTTATAACAGCTGTTTATTTATTTCTTGTTGATTTTAATGAATTATCTCCCTTAATCATTTTGAGCTTGGGCGGAAAACACCGATCTCATCAATTATGACTAATCATCATTCAACGACTTTCTCATGCGTTTTCAAAACTTTGCAAGCTCAACTGAAGAGATGCGCATTGACACTTATCAGAATATGACACTTGTCCTATAAATACAAAGTTGGAATGTTAGAACATCAAACCAAAGATGCACTTCGAAGAATGCGGACAGAACAGAAAGAGCCACTAATCTGAAATCTTCCCAAGTACTTACTATGTTCTAATAAGTATTGGATATTAGCACTAGTCTGTGCTTGGAGAGGGATCGGAAACATCGTCATATGGAAAAGGGACAGTGAAGCTGCAGCAGCATCATGAATATAGAAGCAGCCGATATCTTTCCAGGTACTCGTTATGTGCTAATTATAAATTAAAATTAGCACTAGCTTGTGCTTGGAGAGAAAATCGACATCATCAGCAGTCAAAAGAAAAAAAAGAAAAAAGGATAGAACAAAAGAAGAACATGAATCTAAAATCTTCCCGGGTACTTGATATGTGCTAATGATACATTTACATTAGCACTAGCCTGTGCTTGGAGAGGGGAATGGAAATAACATCATGCATATTGAAAAAGAATACAGAAGAAGTCAAACTTGACTATATGCTGTAGTCTTCCCGGGTACTTGCTAGTTTCTAATGATGTAGTGACATTAGCACTAGCCTGTGCTTGGAGAGAAAATGGCAATATCACCAAGTAGACAGAGACAAATATGGACAAGACGAAGATAAATAAATGTAAAACCTTTCCAGGTACTCGTTATGTGCTAATGGTACATTTACATTAGCACTAGCCAGTGCTTAGAGAGGTGTAGGAAAAAACTACAGCACGAAGAAGAATGCAGTCCAATCTGATAAACTCTGGGGTCTTTCCAGGTACTTGCTAGTTTCTAATGACATCATCACATTAACGCTAGCCTGTGCTTGGCGAGAAAACAGAAGCACCACCATATAAACGCAAAGAAGAAAACGCGTAATTTTTGCAACCTTGATTACAATTATTATTGCACACAGGTACGTACTTTTCTTTGCGATCTTTTAAAAAATAAGAACTACTGTATGCCAATGGCATTCAATGTTAGTCACCAAATTTATACCATTGGTTAGCTTTTTTGTAGCATTTTATTTATTTTTTTATTTATAACAGCTGTTTATTTATTTCTTGTTGATTTTAATGAATTATCTCCCTTAATCATTTTGAGCTTGGGCGGAAAACACCGATCTCATCAATTATGACACTAATCATCATTCAACGACTTTCTCATGCGTTTTCAAAACTTTGCAAGCTCAACTGAAGAGATGCGCATTGACACTTATCAGAATATGACACTTGTCCTATAAATACAAAGTTGGAATGTTAGAACATCAAACCAAAGATGCACTTCGAAGAATGCGGACAGAACAGAAAGAGCCACTTATCTGAAATCTTCCCAAGTACTTACTATGTTCTAATAAGTATTGGATATTAGCACTAGTCTGTGCTTGGAGACGGATCGGAAACATCGTCATATGGAAAAGGGACAGTGAAGCTGCAGCAGCATCATGAATATAGAAGCAGCCGATATCTTTCCAGGTACTCGTTATGTGCTAATTATAAATTAAAATTAGCACTAGCTTGTGCTTGGAGAGAAAATCGACATCATCAGCAGTCAAAAGAAAAAAAAAGGAAAAAATATAGAACAAAAGAAGAACATGAATCTAAAATCTTCCCGGGTACTTGATATGTGCTAATGATACATTTACATTAGCACTAGCCTGTGCTTGGAGAGGGGAATGGAAATAACATCATGCATATTGAAAAAGAATACAGAAGAAGTCAAACTTGACTATATGCTGTAGTCTTCCCGGGTACCTGCTAGTTACTAATGATGTAGTGACATTAGCACTAGCCTGTGCTTGGAGAGAAAATGGCAATATCACCAAGTAGACAGAGAAAAATATGGACAAGACGAAGATAAATAAATGTAAAACCTTTCCAGGTACTCGTTATGTGCTAATGGTACATTTACATTAGCACTAGCCAGTGCTTGGAGAGGTGTAGGAAATAACTACAACACGAAGAAGAATGCAGTCCAATCTGATCAACACTGGGGTCTTTCCAGGTACTTGCTAGTTTCTAATGACATCATCACATTAGCACTAGCCTGTGCTTGGCGAGAAAACAGAAGCACCACCATATAAACGCAAAGAAGAAAACGCGTAATTTTTGCAACCTTGATTACAATTATTATTGCACACAGGTACGTACTTTTCTTTGCGATCTTTTAAAAAATAAGAACTACTGTATGCCAATGGCATTCAATGTTAGTCACCAAATTTATACCATTGGTTAGCTTTTTTGTAGCATTTTATTTATTTTTTTATTTATAACAGCTGTTTATTTATTTCTTGTTGATTTTAATGAATTATCTCCCTTAATCATTTGGGCTTGGGCGGAAAACACCGATCTCATCAATTATGACACTAATCATCATTCAACGACTTTCTCGTGCGTTTTCAAAACTTTGCAAGCTCAACTGAAGAGATGCGCATTGACACTTATCAGAATATGACACTTGTCCTATAAATACAAAGTTGGAATGTTAGAACATCAAACCAAAGATGCACTTCGAAGAATGCGGACAGAACAGAAAGAGCCACTTATCTGAAATCTTCCCAAGTACTTACTATGTTCTAATAAGTATTGGATATTAGCACTAGTCTGTGCTTGGAGAGGGATCGGAAACATCGTCATATGGAAAAGGGACAGTGAAGCTGCAGCAGCATCATGAATATAGAAGCAGCCGATATCTTTCCAGGTACTCGTTATGTGCTAATTATAAATTAAAATTAGCACTAGCTTGTGCTTGGAGAGAAAATCGACATCATCAGCAGTCAAAAGAAAAAAAAGGAAAAAATATAGAACAAAAGAAGAACATGAATCTAAAATCTTCCCGGGTACTTGATATGTGCTAATGATACATTTACATTAGCACTAGCCTGTGCTTGGAGAGGGGAATGGAAATAACATCATGCATATTGAAAAAGAATACAGAAGAAGTCAAACTTGACTATATGCTGTAGTCTTCCCGGGTACTTGCTAGTTACTAATGATGTAGTGACATTAGCACTAGCCTGTGCTTGGAGAGAAAATGGCAATATCACCAAGTAGACAGAGAAAAATATGGACAAGACGAAGATAAATAAATGTAAAACCTTTCCAGGTACTCGTTATGTGCTAATGGTACATTTACATTAGCACTAGCCAGTGCTTGGAGAGGTGTAGGAAATAACTACAACACGTAGAAGAATGCAGTCCAATCTGATCAACTCTGGGGTCTTTCCAGGTACTTGCTAGTTTCTAATGACATCATCACATTAGCACTAGCCTGTGCTTGGCGAGAAAACAGAAGCACCACCATATAAACGCAAAGAAGAAAACGCGTAATTTTTGCAACCTTGATTACAATTATTATTGCACACAGGTACGTACTTTTCTTTGCGATCTTTTAAAAAATAAGAACTACTGTATGCCAATGGCATTCAATGTTAGTCACCAAATTTATACCATTGGTTAGCTTTTTTGTAGCATTTTATTTATTTTTTTATTTATAACAGCTGTTTATTTATTTCTTGTTGATTTTAATGAATTATCTCCCTTAATCATTTTGAGCTTGGGCGGAAAACACCGATCTCATCAATTATGACACTAATCATCATTCAACGACTTTCTCATGCGTTTTCAAAACTTTGCAAGCTCAACTGAAGAGATGCGCATTGACACTTATCAGAATATGACACTTGTCCTATAAATACAAAGTTGGAATGTTAGAACATCAAACCAAAGATGCACTTCGAAGAATGCGGACAGAACAGAAAGAGCCACTTATCTGAAATCTTCCCAAGTACTTACTATGTTCTAATAAGTATTGGATATTAGCACTAGTCTGTGCTTGGAGACGGATCGGAAACATCGTCATATGGAAAAGGGACAGTGAAGCTGCAGCAGCATCATGAATATAGAAGCAGCCGATATCTTTCCAGGTACTCGTTATGTGCTAATTATAAATTAAAATTAGCACTAGCTTGTGCTTGGAGAGAAAATCGACATCATCAGCAGTCAAAAGAAAAAAAAGAAGGAAAAAATATAGAACAAAAGAAGAACATGAATCTAAAATCTTCCCGGGTACTTGATATGTGCTAATGATACATTTACATTAGCACTAGCCTGTGCTTGGAGAGGGGAATGGAAATAACATCATGCATATTGAAAAAGAATACAGAAGAAGTCAAACTTGACTATATGCTGTAGTCTTCCCGGGTACTTGCTAGTTACTAATGATGTAGTGACATTAGCACTAGCCTGTGCTTGGAGAGAAAATGGCAATATCACCAAGTAGACAGAGAAAAATATGGACAAGACGAAGATAAATAAATGTGAAACCTTTCTAGGTACTCGTTATGTGCTAATGGTACATTTACATTAGCACTAGCCAGTGCTTGGAGAGGTGTAGGAAATAACTACAACACGAAGAAGAATGCAGTCCAATCTGATCAACTCTGGGGTCTTTCCAAGTACTTGCTAGTTTCTAATGACATCATCACATTAGCACTAGCCTGTGCTTGGCGAGAAAACAGGAGCACCACCATATAAACGCAAAGAAGAAAACGCGTAATTTTTGCAACCTTGATTACAATTATTATTGCACACAGGTACGTACTTTTCTTTGCGATCTTTTAAAAAATAAGAACTACTGTATGCCAATGGCATTCAATGTTAGTCACCAAATTTATACCATTGGTTAGCTTTTTTGTAGCATTTTATTTATTTTTTTATTTATAACAGCTGTTTATTTATTTCTTGTTGATTTTAATGAATTATCTCCCTTAATCATTTTGAGCTTGGGCGGAAAACACCGATCTCATCAATTATGACACTAATCATCATTCAACGACTTTCTCATGCGTTTTCAAAACTTTGCAAGCTCAACTGAAGAGATGCGCATTGACACTTATCAGAATATGACACTTGTCCTATAAATACAAAGTTGGAATGTTAGAACATCAAACCAAAGATGCACTTCGAAGAATGCGGACAGAACAGAAAGAGCCACTTATCTGAAATCTTCCCAAGTACTTACTATGTTCTAATAAGTATTGGATATTAGCACTAGTCTGTTCTTGGAGAGGGATCGGAAACATCGTCATATGGAAAAGGGACAGTGAAGCTGCAGCAGCATCATGAATATAGAAGCAGCCGATATCTTTCCAGGTACTCGTTATGTGCTAATTATAAATTAAAATTAGCACTAGCTTGTGCTTGGAGAGAAAATCGACATCATCAGCAGTCAAAAGAAAAAAAAAGGAAAAAATATAGAACAAAAGAAGAACATGAATCTAAAATCTTCCCGGGTACTTGATATGTGCTAATGATACATTTACATTAGCACTAGCCTGTGCTTGGAGAGGGGAATGGAAATAACATCATGCATATTGAAAAAGAATACAGAAGAAGTCAAACTTGACTATATGCTGTAGTCTTCCCGGGTACTTGCTAGTTACTAATGATGTAGTGACATTAGCACTAGCCTGTGCTTGGAGAGAAAATGGCAATATCACCAAGTAGACAGAGAAAAATATGGACAAGACGAAGATAAATAAATGTAAAACCTTTCCAGGTACTCGTTATGTGCTAATGGTACATTTACATTAGCACTAGCCAGTGCTTGGAGAGGTGTAGGAAATAACTACAACACGAAGAAGAATGCAGTCCAATCTGATCAACTCTGGGGTCTTTCCAGGTACTTGCTAGTTTCTAATGACATCATCACATTAGCACTAGCCTGTGCTTGGCGAGAAAACAGAAGCACCACCATATAAACGCAAAGAAGAAAACGCGTAATTTTTGCAACCTTGATTACAATTATTATTGCACACAGGTACGTACTTTTCTTTGCGATCCTTTAAAAAATAAGAACTACTGTATGCCAATGGCATTCAATGTTAGTCACCAAATTTATACCATTGGTTAGCTTTTTTGTAGCATTTTATTTATTTTTTTATTTATAACAGCTGTTTATTTATTTCTTGTTGATTTTAATGAATTATCTCCCTTAATCATTTTGAGCTTGGGCGGAAAACACCGATCTCATCAATTATGACACTAATCATCATTCAACGACTTTCTCATGCGTTTTCAAAACTTTGCAAGCTCAACTGAAGAGATGCGCATTGACACTTATCAGAATATGACACTTGTCCTATAAATACAAAGTTGGAATGTTAGAACATCAAACCAAAGATGCACTTCGAAGAATGCGGACAGAACAGAAAGAGCCACTAATCTGAAATCTTCCCAAGTACTTACTATGTTCTAATAAGTATTGGATATTAGCACTAGTCTGTGCTTGGAGAGGGATCGGAAACATCGTCATATGGAAAAGGGACAGTGAAGCTGCAGCAGCATCATGAATATAGAAGCAGCCGATATCTTTCCAGGTACTCGTTAAGTGCTAATTTTAAATTAAAATTAGCACTAGCTTGTGCTTGGAGAGAAAATCGACATCATCAGCAGTCAAAAGAAAAAAAAAGGAAAAAATATAGAACAAAAGAAGAACATGAATCTAAAATCTTCCCGGGTACTTGATATGTGCTAATGATACATTTACATTAGCACTAGCCTGTGCTTGGAGAGGGGAATGGAAATAACATCATGCATATTGAAAAAGAATACAGAAGAAGTCAAACTTGACTATATGCTGTAGTCTTCCCGGGTACTTGCTAGTTACTAATGATGTAGTGACATTAGCACTAGCCTGTGCTTGGAGAGAAAATGGCAATATCACCAAGTAGACAGAGAAAAATATGGACAAGACGAAGATAAATAAATGTAAAACCTTTCCAGGTACTCGT
This sequence comes from Limnoperna fortunei, assembly GCA_944474755.1. Taxonomy (NCBI): domain Eukaryota; kingdom Metazoa; phylum Mollusca; class Bivalvia; order Mytilida; family Modiolidae; genus Limnoperna; species Limnoperna fortunei. The sequence continues at coordinate 49,304,985 of OX104113.1, forward strand.
TATGTGCTAATGGTACATTTACATTAGCACTAGCCAGTGCTTGGAGAGGTGTAGGAAATAACTACAACACGAAGAAGAATGCAGTCCAATCTGATCAACTCTGGGGTCTTTCCAGGTACTTGCTAGTTTCTAATGACATCATCACATTAGCACTAGCCTGTGCTTGGCGAGAAAACAGAAGCACCACCATATAAACGCAAAGAAGAAAACGCGTAATTTTTGCAACCTTGATTACAATTATTATTGCACACAGGTACGTACTTTTCTTTGCGATCTTTTAAAAAATAAGAACTACTGTATGCCAATGGCATTCAATGTTAGTCACCAAATTTATACCATTGGTTAGCTTTTTTGTAGCATTTTATTTATTTCTTTATTTATAACAGCTGTTTATTTATTTCTTGTTGATTTTAATGAATTATCTCCCTTAATCATTTTGAGCTTGGGCGGAAAACACCGATCTCATCAATTATGACACTAATCATCATTCAACGACTTTCTCATGCGTTTTCAAAACTTTGCAAGCTCAACTGAAGAGATGCGCATTGACACTTATCAGAATATGACACTTGTCCTATAAATACAAAGTTGGAATGTTAGAACATCAAACCAAAGATGCACTTCGAAGAATGCGGACAGAACAGAAAGAGCCACTAATCTGAAATCTTCCCAAGTACTTACTATGTTCTAATAAGTATTGGATATTAGCACTAGTCTGTGGTTGGAGACGGATCGGAAACATCGTCATATGGAAAAGGGACAGTGAAGCTGCAGCAGCATCATGAATATAGAAGCAGCCGATATCTTTCCAGGTACTTGTTATGTGCTAATTATAAATTAAAATTAGCACTAGCTTGTGCTTGGAGAGAAAATCGACATCATCAGCAGTCAAAAGAAAAAAAAGAAGGAAAAAATATAGAACAAAAGAAGAACATGAATCTAAAATCTTCCCGGGTACTTGATATGTGCTAATGATACATTTACATTAACACTAGCCTGTGCTTGGAGAGGGGAATGGAAATAACATCATGCATATTGAAAAAGAATACAGAAGAAGTCAAACTTGACTATATGCTGTAGTCTTCCCGGGTACTTGCTAGTTACTAATGATGTAGTGACATTAGCACTAGCCTGTGCTTGGAGAGAAAATGGCAATATCACCAAGTAGACAGAGAAAAATATGGACAAGACGAAGATAAATAAATGTGAAACCTTTCCAGGTACTCGTTATGTGCTAATGGTACATTTACATTAGCACTAGCCAGTGCTTGGAGAGGTGTAGGAAATAACTACAACATTAAGAAGAATGCAGTCCAATCTGATAAACTCTGGGGTCTTTCCAGGTACTTGCTAGTTTCTAATGACATCATCACATTAGCACTAGCCTGTGCTTGGCGAGAAAACAGAAGCACCACCATATAAACGCAAAGAAGAAAACGCGTAATTTTTGCAACCTTGATTACAATTATTATTGCACACAGGTACGTACTTTTCTTTGCGATCTTTTAAAAAATAAGAACTACTGTATGCCAATGGCATTCAATGTTAGTCACCAAATTTATACCATTGGTTAGCTTTTTTGTAGCATTTTATTTATTTCTTTATTTATAACAGCTGTTTATTTATTTCTTGTTGATTTTAATGAATTATCTCCCTTAATCATTTTGAGCTTGGGCGGAAAACACCGATCTCATCAATTATGACACTAATCATCATTCAACGACTTTCTCATGCGTTTTCAAAACTTTGCAAGCTCAACTGAAGAGATGCGCATTGACACTTATCAGAATATGACACTTGTCCTATAAATACAAAGTTGGAATGTTAGAACATCAAACCAAAGATGCACTTCGAAGAATGCGGACAGAACAGAAAGAGCCACTAATCTGAAATCTTCCCAAGTACTTACTATGTTCTAATAAGTATTGGATATTAGCACTAGTCTGTGCTTGGAGACGGATCGGAAACATCGTCATATGGAAAAGGGACAGTGAAGCTGCTGCAGCATCATGAATATAGAAGCAGCCGATATCTTTCCAGGTACTCGTTATGTGCTAATTATAAATTAAAATTAGCACTAGCTTGTGCTTGGAGAGAAAATCGACATCATCAGCAGTCAAAAGAAAAAAAAGAAGGAAAAAATATAGAACAAAAGAAGAACATGAATCTAAAATCTTCCCGGGTACTTGATATGTGCTAATGATACATTTACATTAGCACTAGCCTGTGCTTGGAGAGGGGAATGGAAATAACATCATGCATATTGAAAAAGAATACAGAAGAAGTCAAACTTGACTATATGCTGTAGTCTTCCCGGGTACTTGCTAGTTACTAATGATGTAGTGACATTAGCACTAGCCTGTGCTTGGAGAGAAAATGGCAATATCACCAAGTAGACAGAGAAAAATATGGACAAGACGAAGATAAATAAATGTGAAACCTTTCCAGGTACTCGTTATGTGCTAATGGTACATTTACATTAGCACTAGCCAGTGCTTGGAGAGGTGTAGGAAATAACTACAACATTAAGAAGAATGCAGTCCAATCTGATAAACTCTGGGGTCTTTCCAGGTACTTGCTAGTTTCTAATGACATCATCACATTAGCACTAGCCTGTGCTTGGCGAGAAAACAGAAGCACCACCATATAAACGCAAAGAAGAAAACGCGTAATTTTTGCAACCTTGATTACAATTATTATTGCACACAGGTACGTACTTTTCTTTGCGATCTTTTAAAAAATAAGAACTACTGTATGCCAATGGCATTCAATGTTAGTCACCAAATTTATACCATTGGTTAGCTTTTTTGTAGCATTTTATTTATTTCTTTATTTATAACAGCTGTTTATTTATTTCTTGTTGATTTTAATGAATTATCTCCCTTAATCATTTTGGGCTTGGGCGGAAAACACCGATCTCATCAATTATGACACTAATCATCATTCAACGACTTTCTCATGCGTTTTCAAAACTTTGCAAGCTCAACTGAAGAGATGCGCATTGACACTTATCAGAATATGACACTTGTCCTATAAATACAAAGTTGGAATGTTAGAACATCAAACCAAAGATGCACTTCGAAGAATGCGGACAGAACAGAAAGAGCCACTAATCTGAAATCTTCCCAAGTACTTACTATGTTCTAATAAGTATTGGATATTAGCACTAGTCTGTGCTTGGAGACGGATCGGAAACATCGTCATATGGAAAAGGGACAGTGAAGCTGATGCAGCATCATGAATATAGAAGCAGCCGATATCTTTCCAGGTACTCGTTATGTGCTAATTATAAATTAAAATTAGCACTAGCTTGTGCTTGGAGAGAAAATCGACATCATCAGCAGTCAAAAGAAAAAAAAGAAGGAAAAAATATAGAACAAAAGAAGAACATGAATCTAAAATCTTCCCGGGTACTTGATATGTGCTAATGATACATTTACATTAGCACTAGCCTGTGCTTGGAGAGGGGAATGGAAATAACATCATGCATATTGAAAAAGAATACAGAAGAAGTCAAACTTGACTATATGCTGTAGTCTTCCCGGGTACTTGCTAGTTACTAATGATGTAGTGACATTAGCACTAGCCTGTGCTTGGAGAGAAAATGGCAATATCACCAAGTAGACAGAGAAAAATATGGACAAGACGAAGATAAATAAATGTAAAACCTTTCCAGGTACTCGTTATGTGCTAATGGTACATTTACATTAGCACTAGCCAGTGCTTGGAGAGGTGTAGGAAATAACTACAACACGAAGAAGAATGCAGTCCAATCTGATCAACTCTGGGGTCTTTCCAGGTACTTGCTAGTTTCTAATGACATCATCAAATTAGCACTAGCCTGTGCTTGGCGAGAAAACAGAAGCACCACCATATAAACGCAAAGAAGAAAACGCGTAATTTTTGCAACCTTGATTACAATTATTATTGCACACAGGTACGTACTTTTCTTTGCGATCTTTTAAAAAATAAGAACTACTGTATGCCAATGGCATTCAATGTTAGTCACCAAATTTATACCATTGGTTAGCTTTTTTGTAGCATTTTATTTATTTTTTTATTTATAACAGCTGTTTATTTATTTCTTGTTGATTTTAATGAATTATCTCCCTTAATCATTTTGAGCTTGGGCGGAAAACACCAATCTCATCAATTATGACACTAATCATCATTCAACGACTTTCTCATGCGTTTTCAAAACTTTGCAAGCTCAACTGAAGAGATGCGCATTGACACTTATCAGAATATGACACTTGTCCTATAAATACAAAGTTGGAATGTTAGAACATCAAACCAAAGATGCACTTCGAAGAATGCGGACAGAACAGAAAGAGCCACTTATCTGAAATCTTCCCAAGTACTTACTATGTTCTAATAAGTATTGGATATTAGCACTAGTCTGTGCTTGGAGAGGGATCGGAAACATCGTCATATGGAAAAGGGACAGTGAAGCTGAAGCAGCATCATGAATATAGAAGCAGCCGATATCTTTCCAGGTACTCGTTATGTGCTAATTTTAAATTAAAATTAGCACTAGCTTGTGCTTGGAGAGAAAATCGACATCATCAGCAGTCAAAAGAAAAAAAAAGGAAAAAATATAGAACAAAAGAAGAACATGAATCTAAAATCTTCCCGGGTACTTGATATGTGCTAATGATACATTTACATTAGCACTAGCCTGTGCTTGGAGAGGGGAATGGAAATAACATCATGCATATTGAAAAAGAATACAGAAGAAGTCAAACTTGACTATATGCTGTAGTCTTCCCGGGTACTTGCTAGTTACTAATGATGTAGTGACATTAGCACTAGCCTGTGCTTGGAGAGAAAATGGCAATATCACCAAGTAGACAGAGAAAAATATGGACAAGACGAAGATAAATAAATGTAAAACCTTTCCAGGTACTCGTTATGTGCTAATGGTACATTTACATTAGCACTAGCCAGTGCTTGGAGAGGTGTAGGAAATAACTACAACATTAAGAAGAATGCAGTCCAATCTGATCAACTCTGGGGTCTTTCCAGGTACTTGCTAGTTTCTAATGACATCATCACATTAGCACTAGCCTGTGCTTGGCGAGAAAACAGAAGCACCACCATATAAACGCAAAGAAGAAAACGCGTAATTTTTGCAACCTTGATTACAATTATTATTGCACACAGGTACGTACTTTTCTTTGCGATCTTTTAAAAAATAAGAACTACTGTATGCCAATGGCATTCAATGTTAGTCACCAAATTTATACCATTGGTTAGCTTTTTTGTAGCATTTTATTTATTTTTTTATTTATAACAGCTGTTTATTTATTTCTTGTTGATTTTAATGAATTATCTCCCTTAATAATTTTGAGCTTGGGCGGAAAACACCGATCTCATCAATTATGACACTAATCATCATTCAACGACTTTCTCATGCGTTTTCAAAACTTTGCAAGCTCAACTGAAGAGATGCGCATTGACACTTATCAGAATATGACACTTGTCCTATAAATACAAAGTTGGAATGTTAGAACATCAAACCAAAGATGCACTTCGAAGAATGCGGACAGAACAGAAAGAGCCACTAATCTGAAATCTTCCCAAGTACTTACTATGTTCTAATAAGTATTGGATATTAGCACTAGTCTGTGCTTGGAGAGGGATCGGAAACATCGTCATATGGAAAAGGGACAGTGAAGCTGCAGCAGCATCATGAATATAGAAGCAGCCGATATCTTTCCAGGTACTCGTTATGTGCTAATTATAAATTAAAATTAGCACTAGCTTGTGCTTGGAGAGAAAATCGACATCATCAGCAGTCAAAAGAAAAAAAAAGGAAAAAATATAGAACAAAAGAAGAACATGAATCTAAAATCTTCCCGGGTACTTGATATGTGCTAATGATACATTTACATTAGCACTAGCCTGTGCTTGGAGAGGGGAATGGAAATAACATCATGCATATTGAAAAAGAATACAGAAGAAGTCAAACTTGACTATATGCTGTAGTCTTCCCGGGTACTTGCTAGTTACTAATGATGTAGTGACATTAGCACTAGCCTGTGCTTGGAGAGAAAATGGCAATATCACCAAGTAGACAGAGAAAAATATGGACAAGACGAAGATAAATAAATGTAAAACCTTTCCAGGTACTCGTTATGTGCTAATGGTACATTTACATTAGCACTAGCCAGTGCTTGGAGAGGTGTAGGAAATAACTACAACACGAAGAAGAATGCAGTCCAATCTGATCAACTCTGGGGTCTTTCCAGGTACTTGCTAGTTTCTAATGACATCATCAAATTAGCACTAGCCTGTGCTTGGCGAGAAAACAGAAGCACCACCATATAAACGCAAAGAAGAAAACGCGTAATTTTTGCAACCTTGATTACAATTATTATTGCACACAGGTACGTACTTTTCTTTGCGATCTTTTAAAAAATAAGAACTACTGTATGCCAATGGCATTCAATGTTAGTCACCAAATTTATACCATTGGTTAGCTTTTTTGTAGCATTTTATTTATTTTTTTATTTATAACAGCTGTTTATTTATTTCTTGTTGATTTTAATGAATTATCTCCCTTAATCATTTTGAGCTTGGGCGGAAAACACCAATCTCATCAATTATGACACTAATCATCATTCAACGACTTTCTCATGCGTTTTCAAAACTTTGCAAGCTCAACTGAAGAGATGCGCATTGACACTTATCAGAATATGACACTTGTCCTATAAATACAAAGTTGGAATGTTAGAACATCAAACCAAAGATGCACTTCGAAGAATGCGGACAGAACAGAAAGAGCCACTTATCTGAAATCTTCCCAAGTACTTACTATGTTCTAATAAGTATTGGATATTAGCACTAGTCTGTGCTTGGAGAGGGATCGGAAACATCGTCATATGGAAAAGGGACAGTGAAGCTGCAGCAGCATCATGAATATAGAAGCAGCCGATATCTTTCCAGGTACTCGTTATGTGCTAATTTTAATTTATAATTAGCACAAGCTTGTGCTTGGAGAGAAAATCGACATCATCAGCAGTCAAAAGAAAAAAAAAGGAAAAAATATAGAACAAAAGAAGAACATGAATCTAAAATCTTCCCGGGTACTTGATATGTGCTAATGATACATTTACATTAGCACTAGCCTGTGCTTGGAGAGGGGAATGGAAATAACATCATGCATATTGAAAAAGAATACAGAAGAAGTCAAACTTGACTATATGCTGTAGTCTTCCCGGGTACTTGCTAGTTACTAATGATGTAGTGACATTAGCACTAGCCTGTGCTTGGAGAGAAAATGGCAATATCACCAAGTAGACAGAGAAAAATATGGACAAGACGAAGATAAATAAATGTAAAACCTTTCCAGGTACTCGTTATGTGCTAATGGTACATTTACATTAGCACTAGCCAGTGCTTGGAGAGGTGTAAGAAATAACTACAACACGAAGAAGAATGCAGTCCAATCTGATCAACTCTGGGGTCTTTCCAGGTACTTGCTAGTTTCTAATGACATCATCACATTAGCACTAGCCTGTGCTTGGCGAGAAAACAGAAGCACCACCATATAAACGCAAAGAAGAAAACGCGTAATTTTTTGCAACCTTGATTACAATTATTATTGCACACAGGTACGTACTTTTCTTTGCGATCTTTTAAAAAATAAGAACTACTGTATGCCAATGGCATTCAATGTTAGTCACCAAATTTATACCATTGGTTAGCTTGTTTGTAGCATTTTATTTATTTTTGTATTTATAACAGCTGTTTATTTATTTCTTGTTGATTTTAATGAATTATCTCCCTTAATCATTTTGAGCTTGGGCGGAAAACACCGATCTCATCAATTATGACACTAATCATCATTCAACGACTATCTCATGCGTTTTCAAAATTTTGCAAGCTCAACTGAAGAGATGCGCATTGACACTTATCAGAATATGACACTTGTCCTATAAATACAAAGTTGGAATGTTAAAACATCAAACCAAAAAGAAGCACTTCGAAGAATGCGGACAGAACAGAAAGAGCCACTAATCTGAAATCTTCCCAAGTACTTACTATGTTCTAATAAGTATTGGATATTAGCACTAGTCTGTGCTTGGAGAGGGATCGGAAACATCGTCATATGGAAAAGGGACAGTGAAGCTGCAGCAGCATCATGAATATAGAAGCAGCCGATATCTTTCCAGGTACTCGTTATGTGCTAATTATAAATTAAAATTAGCACTAGCTTGTGCTTGGAGAGAAAATCGACATCATCAGCAGTCAAAAGAAAAAAAAGGAAAAAATATAGAACAAAAGAAGAACATGAATCTAAAATCTTCCCGGGTACTTGATATGTGCTAATGATACATTTACATTAGCACTAGCCTGTGCTTGGAGAGGGGAATGGAAATAACATCATGCATATTGAAAAAGAATACAGAAGAAGTCAAACTTGACTATATGCTGTAGTCTTCCCGGGTACTTGCTAGTTACTAATGATGTAGTGACATTAGCACTAGCCTGTGCTTGGAGAGAAAATGGCAATATCACCAAGTAGACAGAGAAAAATATGGACAAGACGAAGATAAATAAATGTAAAACCTTTCCAGGTACTCGTTATGTGCTAATGGTACATTTACATTAGCACTAGCCAGTGCTTGGAGAGATGTAGGAAATAACTACAACACGAAGAAGAATGCAGTCCAATCTGATCAACTCTGGGGTCTTTCCAGGTACTTGCTAGTTTCTAATGACATCATCAAATTAGCACTAGCGTGTGCTTGGCGAGAAAACAGAAGCACCACCATATAAACGCAAAGAAGAAAACGCGTAATTTTTGCAACCTTGATTACAATTATTATTGCACACAGGTACGTACTTTTCTTTGCGATCTTTTAAAAAATAAGAACTACTGTATGCCAATGGCATTCAATGTTAGTCACCAAATTTATACCATTGGTTATCTTTTTTGTTGCAATTTATTTATTTTTTTATTTATAACAGCTGTTTATTTATTTCTTGTTGATTTTAATGAATTATCTCCCTTAATCATTTTGAGCTTGGGCGGAAAACACCGATCTCATCAATTATGACACTAATCATCATTCAACGACTTTCTCATGCGTTTTCAAAACTTTGCAAGCTCAACTGAAGAGATGCGCATTGACACTTATCAGAATATGACACTTGTCCTATAAATACAAAGTTGGAATGTTAGAACATCAAACCAAAGATGCACTTCGAAGAATGCGGACAGAACAGAAAGAGCCACTTATCTGAAATCTTCCCAAGTACTTACTATGTTCTAATAAGTGTTGGATATTAGCACTAGTCTGTGCTTGGAGACGGATCGGAAACATCGTCATATGGAAAAGGGACAGTGAAGCTGCAGCAGCATCATGAATATAGAAGCAGCCGATATCTTTCCAGGTACTCGTTATGTGCTAATTTTAAATTAAAATTAGCACTAGCTTGTGCTTGGAGAGAAAATCGACATCATCAGCAGTCAAAAGAAAAAAAAAGGAAAAAATATAGAACAAAAGAAGAACATGAATCTAAAATCTTCCCGGGTACTTGATATGTGCTAATGATACATTTACATTAGCACTAGCCTGTGCTTGGAGAGGGGAATGGAAATAACATCATGCATATTGAAAAAGAATACAGAAGAAGTCAAACTTGACTATATGCTGTAGTCTTCCCGGGTACTTGCTAGTTACTAATGATGTAGTGACATTAGCACTAGCCTGTGCTTGGAGAGAAAATGGCAATATCACCAAGTAGACAGAGAAAAATATGGACAAGACGAAGATAAATAAATGTAAAACCTTTCCAGGTACTCGTTATGTGCTAATGGTACATTTACATTAGCACTAGCCAGTGCTTGGAGAGATGTAGGAAATAACTACAACACGAAGAAGAATGCAGTCCAATCTGATCAACTCTGGGGTCTTTCCAGGTACTTGCTAGTTTCTAATGACATTATCACATTAGCACTAGCCTGTGCTTGGCGAGAAAACAGAAGCACCACCATATAAACGCAAAGAAGAAAACGCGTAATTTTTGCAACCTTGATTACAATTATTATTGCACACAGGTACGTACTTTTCTTTGCGATCTTTTAAAAAATAAGAACTACTGTATGCCAATGGCATTCAATGTTAGTCACCAAATTTATACCATTGGTTATCTTTTTTGTTGCAATTTATTTATTTTTTTATTTATAACAGCTGTTTATTTATTTCTTGTTGATTTTAATGAATTATCTCCCTTAATCATTTTGAGCTTGGGCGGAAAACACCGATCTCATCAATTATGACACTAATCATCATTCAACGACTTTCTCATGCGTTTTCAAAACTTTGCAAGCTCAACTGAAGAGATGCGCATTGACACTTATCAGAATATGACACTTGTCCTATAAATACAAAGTTGGAATGTTAGAACATCAAACCAAAGATGCACTTCGAAGAATGCGGACAGAACAGAAAGAGCCACTTATCTGAAATCTTCCCAAGTACTTACTATGTTCTAATAAGTATTGGATATTAGCACTAGTCTGTGCTTGGAGAGGGATCGGAAACATCGTCATATGGAAAAGGGACAGTGAAGCTGCAGCAGCATCATGAATATAGAAGCAGCCGATATCTTTCCAGGTACTCGTTATGTGCTAATTATAAATTAAAATTAGCACTAGCTTGTGCTTGGAGAGAAAATCGACATCATCAGCAGTCAAAAGAAAAAAAAAGGAAAAAATATAGAACAAAAGAAGAACATGAATCTAAAATCTTCCCGGGTACTTGATATGTGCTAATGATACATTTACATTAGCACTAGCCTGTGCTTGGAGAGGGGAATGGAAATAACATCATGCATATTGAAAAAGAATACAGAAGAAGTCAAACTTGACTATATGCTGTAGTCTTCCCGGGTACTTGCTAGTTACTAATGATGTAGTGACATTAGCACTAGCCTGTGCTTGGAGAGAAAATGGCAATATCACCAAGTAGACAGAGAAAAATATGGAAAAGACGAAGATAAATAAATGTAAAACCTTTCCAGGTACTCGTTATGTGCTAATGGTACATTTACATTAGCACTAGCCAGTGCTTGGAGAGGTGTAGGAAATAACTACAACACGAAGAAGAATGCAGTCCAATCTGATCAACTCTGGGGTCTTTCCAGGTACTTGCTAGTTTCTAATGACATCATCACATTAGCACTAGCCTGTGCTTGGCGAGAAAACAGAAGCACCACCATATAAACGCAAAGAAGAAAACGCGAAATTTTTGCAACCTTGATTACAATTATTATTGCACACAGGTACGTACTTTTCTTTGCGATCTTTTAAAAAATAAGAACTACTGTATGCCAATGGCATTCAATGTTAGTCACCAAATTTATACCATTGGTTAGCTTTTTTGTAGCATTTTATTTATTTTTTTATTTATAACAGCTGTTTATTTATTTCTTCTTGATTTTAATGAATTATCTCCCTTAATCATTTTGAGCTTGGGCGGAAAACACCGATCTCATCAATTATGACACTAATCATCATTCAACGACTTTCTCATGCGTTTTCAAAACTTTGCAAGCTCAACTGAAGAGATGCGCATTGACACTTATCAGAATATGACACTTGTCCTATAAATACAAAGTTGGAATGTTAGAACATCAAACCAAAGATGCACTTCGAAGAATGCGGACAGAACAGAAAGAGCCACTTATCTGAAATCTTCCCAAGTACTTACTATGTTCTAATAAGTGTTGGATATTAGCACTAGTCTGTGCTTAGAGACGGATCGGAAACATCGTCATATGGAAAAGGGACAGTGAAGCTGCAGCAGCATCATGAATATAGAAGCAGCCGATATCTTTCCAGGTACTCGTTATGTGCTAATTATAAATTAAAATTAGCACTAGCTTGTGCTTGGAGAGAAAATCGACATCATCAGCAGTCAAAAGAAAAAAAAAGGAAAAAATATAGAACAAAAGAAGAACATGAATCTAAAATCTTCCCGGGTACTTGATATGTGCTACTAATGATACATTTACATTAGCACTAGCCTGTGCTTGGAGAGGGGAATGGAAATAACATCATGCATATTGAAAAAGAATACAGAAGAAGTCAAACTTGACTATATGCTGTAGTCTTCCCGGGTACTTGCTAGTTACTAATGATGTAGTGACATTAGCACTAGCCTGTGCTTGGAGAGAAAATGGCAATATCACCAAGTAGACAGAGAAAAATATGGACAAGACGAAGATAAATAAATGTAAAACCTTTCCAGGTACTCGTTATGTGCTAATGGTACATTTACATTAGCACTAGCCAGTGCTTGGAGAGGTGTAGGAAATAACTACAACACGAAGAAGAATGCAGTCCAATCTGATCAACTCTGGGGTCTTTCCAGGTACTTGCTAGTTTCTAATGACATCATCACATTAGCACTAGCCTGTGCTTGGCGAGAAAACAGAAGCACCACCATATAAACGCAAAGAAGAAAACGCGTAATTTTTGCAACCTTGATTACAATTATTATTGCACACAGGTACGTTCTTTTCTTTGCGATCTTTTAAAAAATAAGAACTACTGTATGCCAATGGCATTCAATGTTAGTCACCAAATTTCTACCATTGGTTAGCTTTTTTGTAGCATTTTATTTATTTTTTTATTTATAACAGCTGTTTATTTATTTCTTGTTGATTTTAATGAATTATATCCCTTAATCATTTTGAGCTTGGGCGGAAAACACCGATCTCATCAATTATGACACTAATCATCATTCAACGACTTTCTCATGCGTTTTCAAAACTTTGCAAGCTCAACTGAAGAGATGCGCATTGACACTTATCAGAATATGACACTTGTCCTATAAATACAAAGTTGGAATGTTAGAACATCAAACCAAAGATGCACTTCGAAGAATGCGGACAGAACAGAAAGAGCCACTTATCTGAAATCTTCCCAAGTTTTTACTATGTTCTAATAAGTATTGGATATTAGCACTAGTCTGTGCTTGGAGACGGATCGGAAACATCGTCATATGGAAAAGGGACAGTGAAGCTGCAGCAGCATCATGAATATAGAAGCAGCCGATATCTTTCCAGGTACTCGTTATGTGCTAATTATAAATTAAAATTAGCACTATGTTGTGCTTGGAGAGAAAATCGACATCATCAGCAGTCAAAAGAAAAAAAGGAAAAAATATAGAACAAAAGAAGAACATGAATCTAAAATCTTCCCGGGTACTTGATATGTGCTAATGATACATTTACATTAGCACTAGCCTGTGCTTGGAGAGGGGAATGGAAATAACATCATGCATATTGAAAAAGAATACAGAAGAAGTCAAACTTGACTATATGCTGTAGTCTTCCCGGGTACTTGCTAGTTACTAATGATGTAGTGACATTAGCACTAGCCTGTGCTTGGAGAGAAAACGGCAATATCACCAAGTAGACAGAGAAAAATATGGACAAGACGAAGATAAATAAATGTAAAACCTTTCCAGGTACTCGTTATGTGCTAATGGTACATTTACATTAGCACTAGCCAGTGCTTGGAGAGGTGTAGGAAATAACTACAACACGAAGAAGAATGCAGTCCAATCTGATCAACTCTGGGGTCTTTCCAGGTACTTGCTAGTTTCTAATGACATCATCACATTAGCACTAGCCTGTGCTTGGCGAGAAAACAGAAGCACCACCATATAAACGCAAAGAAGAAAACGCGTAATTTTTGCAACCTTGATTACAATTATTATTGCACACAGGTACGTACTTTTCTTTGCGATCTTTTAAAAAATAAGAACTACTGTATGCCAATGGCATTCAATGTTAGTCACCAAATTTCTACCATTGGTTAGCTTTTTTGTAGCATTTTATTTATTTTTTTATTTATAACAGCTGTTTATTTATTTCTTGTTGATTTTAATGAATTATCTCCCTTAATCATTTTGAGCTTGGGCGGAAAACACCGATCTCATCAATTATGACACTAATCATCATTCAACGACTTTCTCATGCGTTTTCAAAACTTTGCAAGCTCAACTGAAGAGATGCGCATTGACACTTATCAGAATATGACACTTGTCCTATAAATACAAAGTTGGAATGTTAGAACATCAAACCAAAGATGCACTTCGAAGAATGCGGACAGAACAGAAAGAGCCACTTATCTGAAATCTTCCCAAGTACTTACTATGTTCTAATAAGTATTGGATATTAGCACTAGTCTGTGCTTGGAGAGGGATCGGAAACATCGTCATATGGAAAAGGGACAGTGAAGCTGCAGCAGCATCATGAATATAGAAGCAGCCGATATCTTTCCAGGTACTCGTTATGTGCTAATTATAAATTAAAATTAGCACTAGCTTGTGCTTGGAGAGAAAATCGACATCATCAGCAGTCAAAAGAGAAAAAAAAGGAAAAAATATAGAACAAAAGAAGAACATGAATCTAAAATCTTCCCGGGTACTTGATATGTGCTAATGATACATTTACATTAGCACTAGCCTGTGCTTGGAGAGGGGAATGGAAATAACATCATGCATATTGAAAAAGAATACAGAAGAAGTCAAACTTGACTATATGCTGTAGTCTTCCCGGGTACTTGCTAGTTACTAATGATGTAGTGACATTAGCACTAGCCTGTGCTTGGAGAGAAAATGGCAATATCACCAAGTAGACAGAGAAAAATATGGACAAGACGAAGATAAATAAATGTAAAACCTTTCCAGGTACTCGTTATGTGCTAATGGTACATTTACATTAGCACTAGCCAGTGCTTGGAGAGGTGTAGGAAATAACTACAACACGAAGAAGAATGCAGTCCAATCTGATCAACTCTGGGGTCTTTCCAGGTACTTGCTAGTTTCTAATGACATCATCACATTAGCACTAGCCTGTGCTTGGCGAGAAAACAGAAGCACCACCATATAAACGCAAAGAAGAAAACGCGTAATTTTTGCAACCTTGATTACAATTATTATTGCACACAGGTACGTACTTTTTTTTGCGATCTTTTAAAAAATAAAAACTACTGTATGCCAATGGCATTCAATGTTAGTCACCAAATGTATACCATTGGTTAGCTTTTTTGTAGCATTTTATTTATTTTTTTATTTATAACAGCTGTTTATTTATTTCTTGTTGATTTTAATGAATTATCTCCCTTAATCATTTTGAGCTTTGGCGGAAAACACCGATCTCATCAATTATGACACTAATCATCATTCAACGACTTTCTCATGCGTTTTCAAAACTTTGCAAGCTCAACTGAAGAGATGCGCATTGACACTTATCAGAATATGACACTTGTCCTATAAATACAAAGTTGGAATGTTAGAACATCAAACCAAAGATGCACTTCGAAGAATGCGGACAGAACAGAAAGAGCCACTTATCTGAAATCTTCCCAAGTACTTACTATGTTCTAATAAGTATTGGATATTAGCACTAGTCTGTGCTTGGAGACGGATCGGAAACATCGTCATATGGAAAAGGGACAGTGAAGCTGCAGCAGCATCATGAATATAGAAGCAGCCGATATCTTTCCAGGTACTCGTTATGTGCTAATAATAAATTAAAATTAGCATTGGCTTGTGCTTGGAGAGAAAATCGACATCATCAGCAGTCAAAAGAAAAAAAAAGGAAAAAATATAGAACAAAAGAAGAACATGAATCTAAAATCTTCCCGGGTACTTGATATGTGCTAATGATACATTTACATTTGCACTAGCCTGTGCTTGGAGAGGGGAATGGAAATAACATCATGCATATTGAAAAAGAATACAGAAGAAGTCAAACTTGACTATATGCTGTAGTCTTCCCGGGTACTTGCTAGTTACTAATGATGTAGTGACATTAGCACTAGCCTGTGCTTGGAGAGAAAATGGCAATATCACCAAGTAGACAGAGAAAAATATGGACAAGACGAAGATAAATAAATGTAAAACCTTTCCAGGTACTCGTTATGTGCTAATGGTACATTTACATTAGCACTAGCCAGTGCTTGGAGAGGTGTAGGAAATAACTACAACACGAAGAAGAATGCAGTCCAATCTGATCAACTCTGGGGTCTTTCCAGGTACTTGCTAGTTTCTAATGACATCATCACATTAGCACTAGCCTGTGCTTGGCGAGAAAACAGAAGCACCACCATATAAACGCAAAGAAGAAAACGCGTAATTTTTGCAACCTTGATTACAATTATTATTGCACACAGGTACGTACTTTTCTTTGCGATCTTTTAAAAAATAAGAACTACTGTATGCCAATGGCATTCAATGTTAGTCACCAAATTTATACCATTGGTTAGCTTTTTTGTAGCATTTTATTTATTTTTTTATTTATAACAGCTGTTTATTTATTTCTTGTTGATTTTAATGAATTATCTCCCTTAATCATTTTGAGCTTGGGCGGAAAACACCGATCTCATCAATTATGACACTAATCATCATTCAACGACTTTCTCATGCGTTTTCAAAACTTTGCAAGCTCAACTGAAGAGATGCGCATTGACACTTATCAGAATATGACACTTGTCCTATAAATACAAAGTTGGAATGTTAGAACATCAAACCAAAGATGCACTTCGAAGAATGCGGACAGAACAGAAAGAGCCACTTATCTGAAATCTTCCCAAGTACTTACTATGTTCTAATAAGTTTTGGATATTAGCACTAGTCTGTGCTTGGAGAGGGATCGGAAACATCGTCATATGGAAAAGGGACAGTGAAGCTGCAGCAGCATCATGAATATAGAAGCAGCCGATATCTTTCCAGGTACTCGTTATGTGCTAATTATAAATTAAAATTAGCACTAGCTTGTGCTTGGAGAGAAAATCGACATCATCAGCAGTCAAAAGAAAAAAAAAGGAAAAAATATAGAACAAAAGAAGAACATGAATCTAAAATCTTCCCGGGTACTTGATATGTGCTAATGATACATTTACATTAGCACTAGCCTGTGCTTGGAGAGGGGAATGGAAATAACATCATGCATATTGAAAAAGAATACAGAAGAAGTCAAACTTGACTATATGCTGTAGTCTTCCCGGGTACTTGCTAGTTACTAATGATGTAGTGACATTAGCACTAGCCTGTGCTTGGAGAGAAAATGGCAATATCACCAAGTAGACAGAGAAAAATATGGACAAGACGAAGATAAATAAATGTAAAACCTTTCCAGGTACTCGTTATGTGCTAATGGTACATTTACATTAGCACTAGCCAGTGCTTGGAGAGGTGTAGGAAATAACTACAACACGAAGAAGAATGCAGTCCAATCTGATCAACTCTGGGGTCTTTCCAGGTACTTGCTAGTTTCTAATGACATCATCACATTAGCACTAGCCTGTGCTTGGCGAGAAAACAGAAGCACCACCATATAAACGCAAAGAAGAAAACGCGTAATTTTTGCAACCTTGATTACAATTATTATTGCACACAGGTACGTACTTTTCTTTGCGATCTTTTAAAAAATAAGAACTACTGTATGCCAATGGCATTCAATGTTAGTCACCAAATTTATACCATTGGTTAGCTTTTTTGTAGCATTTTATTTATTTTTTTATTTATAACAGCTGTTTATTTATTTCTTGTTGATTTTAAGGAATTATCTCCCTTAATCATTTTGAGCTTGGGCGGAAAACACCGATCTCATCAATTATGACACTAATCATCATTCAACGACTTTCTCATGCGTTTTCAAAACTTTGCAAGCTCAACTGAAGAGATGCGCATTGACACTTATCAGAATATGACACTTGTCCTATAAATACAAAGTTGGAATGTTAGAACATCAAACCAAAGATGCACTTCGAAGAATGCGGACAGAACAGAAAGAGCCACTTATCTGAAATCTTCCCAAGTACTTACTATGTTCTAATAAGTATTGGATATTAGCACTAGTCTGTGCTTGGAGAGGGATCGGAAACATCGTCATATGGAAAAGGGACAGTAAAGCTGCAGCAGCATCATGAATATTGAAGCAGCCGATATCTTTCCAGGTACTCGTTATGTGCTAATTATAAATTAAAATTAGCACTAGCTTGTGCTTGGAGAGAAAATCGACATCATCAGCAGTCAAAAGAAAAAAAAAGGAAAAAATATAGAACAAAAGAAGAACATGAATCTAAAATCTTCCCGGGTACTTGATATGTGCTAATGATACATTTACATTAGCACTAGCCTGTGCTTGGAGAGGGGAATGGAAATAACATCATGCATATTGAAAAAGAATACAGAAGAAGTCAAACTTGACTATATGCTGTAGTCTTCCCGGGTACTTGCTAGTTACTAATGATGTAGTGACATTAGCACTAGCCTGTGCTTGGAGAGAAAATGGCAATATCACCAAGTAGACAGAGAAAAATATGGACAAGACGAAGATAAATAAATGTAAAACCTTTCCAGGTACTCGTTATGTGCTAATGGTACATTTACATTAGCACTAGCCAGTGCTTGGAGAGGTGTAGGAAATAACTACAACACGAAGAAGAATGCAGTCCAATCTGATCAACTCTGGGGTCTTTCCAGGTACTTGCTAGTTTCTAATGACATCATCACATTAGCACTAGCCTGTGCTTGGCGAGAAAACAGAAGCACCACCATATAAACGCAAAGAAGAAAACGCGTAATTTTTGCAACCTTGATTACAATTATTATTGCACACAGGTACGTACTTTTCTTTGCGATCTTTTCAAAAATAAGAACTACTGTATGCCAATGGCATTCAATGTTAGTCACCAAATTTATACCATTGGTTAGCTTTTTTGTAGCATTTTATTTATTTTTTTATTTATAACAGCTGTTTATTTATTTCTTGTTGATTTTAATGAATTATCTCCCTTAATCATTTTGAGCTTGGGCGGAAAACACCGATCTCATCAATTATGACACTAATCATCATTCAACGACTTTCTCATGCGTTTTCAAAACTTTGCAAGCTCAACTGAAGAGATGCGCATTGACACTTATCAGAATATGACACTTGTCCTATAAATACAAAGTTGGAATGTTAGAACATCAAACCAAAGATGCACTTCGAAGAATGCGGACAGAACAGAAAGAGCCACTTATCTGAAATCTTCCCAAGTACTTACTATGTTCTAATAAGTATTGGATATTAGCACTAGTCTGTGCTTGGAGAGGGATCGGAAACATCGTCATATGGAAAAGGGACAGTGAAGCTGCAGCAGCATCATGAATATAGAAGCAGCCGATATCTTTCCAGGTACTCGTTATGTGCTAATTATAAATTAAAATTAGCACTAGCTTGTGCTTGGAGAGAAAATCGACATCATCAGCAGTCAAAAGAAAAAAAAAGGAAAAAATATAGAACAAAAGAAGAACATGAATCTAAAATCTTCCCGGGTACTTGATATGTGCTAATGATACATTTACATTAGCACTAGCCTGTGCTTGGAGAGGGGAATGGAAATAACATCATGCATATTGAAAAAGAATACAGAAGAAGTCAAACTTGACTATATGCTGTAGTCTTCCCGGGTACTTGCTAGTTACTAATGATGTAGTGACATTAGCACTAGCCTGTGCTTGGAGAGAAAATGGCAATATCACCAAGTAGACAGAGAAAAATATGGACAAGACGAAGATAAATAAATGTAAAACCTTTCCAGGTACTCGTTATGTGCTAATGGTACATTTACATTAGCACTAGCCAGTGCTTGGAGAGGTGTAGGAAATAACTACAACACGAAGAAGAATGCAGTCCAATCTGATCAACTCTGGGGTCTTTCCAGGTACTTGCTAGTTTCTAATGACATCATCACATTAGCACTAGCCTGTGCTTGGCGAGAAAACAGAAGCACCACCATATAAACGCAAAGAAGAAAACGCGTAATTTTTGCAACCTTGATTACAATTATTATTGCACACAGGTACGTACTTTTCTTTGCGATCTTTTCAAAAATAAGAACTACTGTATGCCAATGGCATTCAATGTTAGTCACCAAATTTATACCATTGGTTAGCTTTTTTGTAGCATTTTATTTATTTTTTTATTTATAACAGCTGTTTATTTATTTCTTGTTGATTTTAATGAATTATCTCCCTTAATCATTTTGAGCTTGGGCGGAAAACACCGATCTCATCAATTATGACACTAATCATCATTCAACGACTTTCTCATGCGTTTTCAAAACTTTGCAAGCTCAACTGAAGAGATGCGCATTGACACTTATCAGAATATGACACTTGTCCTATAAATACAAAGTTGGAATGTTAGAACATCAAACCAAAGATGCACTTCGAAGAATGCGGACAGAACAGAAAGAGCCACTTATCTGAAATCTTCCCAAGTACTTACTATGTTCTAATAAGTATTGGATATTAGCACTAGTCTGTGCTTGGAGAGGGATCGGAAACATCGTCATATGGAAAAGGGACAGTGAAGCTGCAGCAGCATCATGAATATAGAAGCAGCCGATATCTTTCCAGGTACTCGTTATGTGCTAATTATAAATTAAAATTAGCACTAGCTTGTGCTTGGAGAGAAAATCGACATCATCAGCAGTCAAAAGAGAAAAAAAGGAAAAAATATAGAACAAAAGAAGAACATGAATCTAAAATCTTCCCGGGTACTTGATATGTGCTAATGATACATTTACATTAGCACTAGCCTGTGCTTGGAGAGGGGAATGGAAATAACATCATGCATATTGAAAAAGAATACAGAAGAAGTCAAACTTGACTATATGCTGTAGTCTTCCCGGGTACTTGCTAGTTACTAATGATGTAGTGACATTAGCACTAGCCTGTGCTTGGAGAGAAAATGGCAATATCACCAAGTAGACAGAGTAAAATTATGGACAAGACGAAGATAAATAAATGTAAAACCTTTCCAGGTACTCGTTATGTGCTAATGGTACATTTACATTAGCACTAGCCAGTGCTTGGAGAGGTGTAGGAAATAACTACAACACGAAGAAGAATGCAGTCCAATCTGATCAACTCTGGGGTCTTTCCAGGTACTTGCTAGTTTCTAATGACATCATCACATTAGCACTAGCCTGTGCTTGGCGAGAAAACAGAAGCACCACCATATAAACGCAAAGAAGAAAACGCGTAATTTTTGCAACCTTGATTACAATTATTATTGCACACAGGTACGTACTTTTCTTTGCGATCTTTTCAAAAATAAGAACTACTGTATGCCAATGGCATTCAATGCTAGTCACCAAATTTATACCATTGGTTAGCTTTTTTGTAGCATTTTATTTATTTTTTTATTTATAACAGCTGTTTATTTATTTCTTGTTGATTTTAATGAATTATCTCCCTTAATCATTTTGAGCTTGGGCGGAAAACACCGATCTCATCAATTATGACACTAATCATCATTCAACGACTTTCTCATGCGTTTTCAAAACTTTGCAAGCTCAACTGAAGAGATGCGCATTGACACTTATCAGAATATGACACTTGTCCTATAAATACAAAGTTGGAATGTTAGAACATCAAACCAAAGATGCACTTCGAAGAATGCGGACAGAACAGAAAGAACCACTTATCTGAAATCTTCCCAAGTACTTACTATGTTCTAATAAGTATTGGATATTAGCACTAGTCTGTGCTTGGAGAGGGATCGGAAACATCGTCATATGGAAAAGGGACAGTGAAGCTGCAGCAGCATCATGAATATAGAAGCAGCCGATATCTTTCCAGGTACTCGTTATGTGCTAATTATAAATTAAAATTAGCACTAGCTTGTGCTTGGAGAGAAAATCGACATCATCAGCAGTCAAAAGAAAAAAAAAGGAAAAAATATAGAACAAAAGAAGAACATGAATCTAAAATCTTCCCGGGTACTTGATATGTGCTAATGATACATTTACATTAGCACTAGCCTGTGCTTGGAGAGGGGAATGGAAATAACATCATGCATATTGAAAAAGAATACAGAAGAAGTCAAACTTGACTATATGCTGTAGTCTTCCCGGGTACTTGCTAGTAACTAATGATGTAGTGACATTAGCACTAGCCTGTGCTTGGAGAGAAAATGGCAATATCACCAAGTAGACAGAGAAAAATATGGACAAGACGAAGATAAATAAATGT
This sequence comes from Limnoperna fortunei, assembly GCA_944474755.1. NCBI lineage: Eukaryota > Metazoa > Mollusca > Bivalvia > Mytilida > Modiolidae > Limnoperna > Limnoperna fortunei. Next base: position 49,327,043 of record OX104113.1, read on the forward strand.
AAAACCTTTCCAGGTACTCGTTATGTGCTAATGGTACATTTACATTAGCACTAGCCAGTGCTTGGAGAGGTGTAGGAAATAACTACAACACGAAGAAGAATGCAGTCCAATCTGATCAACTCTGGGGTCTTTCCAGGTACTTGCTAGTTTCTAAAGACATCATCACATTAGCACTAGCCTGTGCTTGGCGAGAAAACAGAAGCACCACCATATAAACGCAAAGAAGAAAACGCGTAATTTTTGCAACCTTGATTACAATTATTATTGCACACAGGTACGTACTTTTCTTTGCGATCTTTTAAAAAATAAGAACTACTGTATGCCAATGGCATTCAATGTTAGTCACCAAATTTATACCATTGGTTAGCTTTTTTGTAGCATTTTATTTATTTTTTTATTTATAACAGCTGTTTATTTATTTCTTGTTGATTTTAGTGAATTATCTCCCTTAATCATTTTGAGCTTGGGCGGAAAACACCGATCTCATCAATTATGACACTAATCATCATTCAACGACTTTCTCATGCGTTTTCAAAACTTTGCAAGCTCAACTGAAGAGATGCGCATTGACACTTATCAGAATATGACACTTGTCCTATAAATACAAAGTTGGAATGTTAGAACATCAAACCAAAGATGCACTTCGAAGAATGCGGAGAGAACAGAAAGAGCCACTTATCTGAAATCTTCCCAAATACTTACTATGTTCTCATAAGTATTGGATATTAGCACTAGTCTGTGCTTGGAGAGGGATCGGAAACATCGTCATATGGAAAAGGGACAGTGAAGCTGCAGCAGCATCATGAATATAGAAGCAGCCGATATCTTTCCAGGTACTCGTTATGTGCTAATTATAAATTAAAATTAGCACTAGCTTGTGCTTGGAGAGAAAATCGACATCATCAGCAGTCAAAAGAGAAAAAAAGGAAAAAATATAGAACAAAAGAAGAACATGAATCTAAAATCTTCCCGGGTACTTGATATGTGCTAATGATACATTTACATTAGCACTAGCCTGTGCTTGGAGAGGGGAATGGAAATAACATCATGCATATTGAAAAAGAATACAGAAGAAGTCAAACTTGACTATATGCTGTAGTCTTCCCGGGTACTTGCTAGTTACTAATGATGTAGTGACATTAGCACTAGCCTGTGCTTGGAGAGAAAATGGCAATATCACCAAGTAGACAGAGAAAAATTATGGACAAGACGAAGATAAATAAATGTAAAACCTTTCCAGGTACTCGTTATGTGCTAATGGTACATTTACATTAGCACTAGCCAGTGCTTGGAGAGGTGTAGGAAATAACTACAACACGAAGAAGAATGCAGTCCAATCTGATCAACTCTGGGGTCTTTCCAGGTACTTGCTAGTTTCTAATGACATCATCACATTAGCACTAGCCTGTGCTTGGCGAGAAAACAGAAGCACCACCATATAAACGCAAAGAAGAAAACGCGTAATTTTTGCAACCTTGATTACAATTATTATTGCACACAGGTACGTACTTTTCTTTGCGATCTTTTCAAAAATAAGAACTACTGTATGCCAATGGCATTCAATGCTAGTCACCAAATTTATACCATTGGTTAGCTTTTTTGTAGCATTTTATTTATTTTTTTATTTATAACAGCTGTTTATTTATTTCTTGTTGATTTTAATGAATTATCTCCCTTAATCATTTTGAGCTTGGGCGGAAAACACCGATCTCATCAATTATGACACTAATCATCATTCAACGACTTTCTCATGCGTTTTCAAAACTTTGCAAGCTCAACTGAAGAGATGCGCATTGACACTTATCAGAATATGACACTTGTCCTATAAATACAAAGTTGGAATGTTAGAACATCAAACCAAAGATGCACTTCGAAGAATGCGGACAGAACAGAAAGAACCACTTATCTGAAATCTTCCCAAGTACTTACTATGTTCTAATAAGTATTGGATATTAGCACTAGTCTGTGCTTGGAGAGGGATCGGAAACATCGTCATATGGAAAAGGGACAGTGAAGCTGCAGCAGCATCATGAATATAGAAGCAGCCGATATCTTTCCAGGTACTCGTTATGTGCTAATTATAAATTAAAATTAGCACTAGCTTGTGCTTGGAGAGAAAATCGACATCATCAGCAGTCAAAAGAAAAAAAAAGGAAAAAATATAGAACAAAAGAAGAACATGAATCTAAAATCTTCCCGGGTACTTGATATGTGCTAATGATACATTTACATTAGCACTAGCCTGTGCTTGGAGAGGGGAATGGAAATAACATCATGCATATTGAAAAAGAATACAGAAGAAGTCAAACTTGACTATATGCTGTAGTCTTCCCGGGTACTTGCTAGTAACTAATGATGTAGTGACATTAGCACTAGCCTGTGCTTGGAGAGAAAATGGCAATATCACCAAGTAGACAGAGAAAAATATGGACAAGACGAAGATAAATAAATGTAAAACCTTTCCAGGTACTCGTTATGTGCTAATGGTACATTTACATTAGCACTAGCCAGTGCTTGGAGAGGTGTAGGAAATAACTACAACACGAAGAAGAATGCAGTCCAATCTGATCAACTCTGGGGTCTTTCCAGGTACTTGCTAGTTTCTAAAGACATCATCACATTAGCACTAGCCTGTGCTTGGCGAGAAAACAGAAGCACCACCATATAAACGCAAAGAAGAAAACGCGTAATTTTTGCAACCTTGATTACAATTATTATTGCACACAGGTACGTACTTTTCTTTGCGATCTTTTAAAAAATAAGAACTACTGTATGCCAATGGCATTCAATGTTAGTCACCAAATTTATACCATTGGTTAGCTTTTTTGTAGCATTTTATTTATTTTTTTATTTATAACAGCTGTTTATTTATTTCTTGTTGATTTTAGTGAATTATCTCCCTTAATCATTTTGAGCTTGGGCGGAAAACACCGATCTCATCAATTATGACACTAATCATCATTCAACGACTTTCTCATGCGTTTTCAAAACTTTGCAAGCTCAACTGAAGAGATGCGCATTGACACTTATCAGAATATGACACTTGTCCTATAAATACAAAGTTGGAATGTTAGAACATCAAACCAAAGATGCACTTCGAAGAATGCGGAGAGAACAGAAAGAGCCACTTATCTGAAATCTTCCCAAATACTTACTATGTTCTCATAAGTATTGGATATTAGCACTAGTCTGTGCTTGGAGAGGGATCGGAAACATCGTCATATTGAAAAGGGACAGTGAAGATGCAGCAGCATCATGAATATAGAAGCAGCCGATATCTTTCCAGGTACTCGTTATGTGCTAATTATAAATTAAAATTAGCACTAGCTTGTGCTTGGAGAGAAAATCGACATCATCAGCAGTCAAAAGAAAAAAAAGGAAAAAATATAGAACAAAAGAAGAACATGAATCTAAAATCTTCCCGGGTACTTGATATGTGCTAATGATACATTTACATTAGCACTAGCCTGTGTTTGGAGAGGGGAATGGAAATAACATCATGCATATTGAAAAAGAATACAGAAGAAGTCAAACTTGACTATATGCTGTAGTCTTCCCGGGTACTTGCTAGTTACTAATGATGTAGTGACATTAGCACTAGCCTGTGCTTGGAGAGAAAATGGCAATATCACCAAGTAGACAGAGAAAAATATGGACAAGACGAAGATAAATAAATGTGAAACCTTTCCAGGTACTCGTTATGTGCTAATGGTACATTTACATTAGCACTAGCCAGTGCTTGGAGAGGTGTAGGAAATAACTACAACACGAAGAAGAATGCAGTCCAATCTGATCAACTCTGGGGTCTTTCCAGGTACTTGCTAGTTTCTAATGACATCATCACATTAGCACTAGCCTGTGCTTGGCGAGAAAACAGAAGCACCACCATATAAACGCAAAGAAGAAAACGCGTAATTTTTGCAACCTTGATTACAATTATTATTGCACACAGGTACGTACTTTTCTTTGCGATCTTTTAAAAAATAAGAACTACTGTATGCCAATGGCATTCAATGTTAGTCACCAAATTTATACCATTGGTTAGCTTTTTTGTAGCATTTTATTTATTTTTTTATTTATAACAGCTGTTTATTTATTTCTTGTTGATTTTAATGAATTATCTCCCTTAATCATTTTGAGCTTGGGCGGAAAACACCGATCTCATCAATTATGACACTAATCATCATTCAACGACTTTCTCATGCGTTTTCAAAACTTTGCAAGCTCAACTGAAGAGATGCGCATTGACACTTATCAGAATATGACACTTGTCCTATAAATACAAAGTTGGAATGTTAGAACATCAAACCAAAGATGCACTTCGAAGAATGCGGACAGAACAGAAAGAGCCACTTATCTGAAATCTTCCCAAGTACTTACTATGTTCTAATAAGTATTGGATATTAGCACTAGTCTGTGCTTGGAGAGGGATCGGAAACATCGTCATATGGAAAAGGGACAGTGAAGCTGCAGCAGCATCATGAATATAGAAGCAGCCGATATCTTTCCAGGTACTCGTTATGTGCTAATTATAAATTAAAATTAGCACTAGCTTGTGCTTGGAGAGAAAATCGACATCATCAGCAGTCAAAAGAAAAAAAAAGGAAAAAATATAGAACAAAAGAAGAACATGAATCTAAAATCTTCCCGGGTACTTGATATGTGCTAATGATACATTTACATTAGCACTAGCCTGTGCTTGGAGAGGGGAATGGAAATAACATCATGCATATTGAAAAAGAATACAGAAGAAGTCAAACTTGACTATATGCTGTAGTCTTCCCGGGTACTTGCTAGTTACTAATGATGTAGTGACATTAGCACTAGCCTGTGCTTGGAGAGAAAATGGCAATATCACCAAGTAGACAGAGAAAAATATGGACAAGACGAAGATAAATAAATGTGAAACCTTTCCAGGTACTCGTTATGTGCTAATGGTACATTTACATTAGCACTAGCCAGTGCTTGGAGAGGTGTAGGAAATAACTACAACACGAAGAAGAATGCAGTCCAATCTGATCAACTCTGGGGTCTTTCCAGGTACTTGCTAGTTTCTAATGACATCATCACATTAGCACTAGCCTGTGCTTGGCGAGAAAACAGAAGCACCACCATATAAACGCAAAGAAGAAAACGCGTAATTTTTGCAACCTTGATTACAATTATTATTGCACACAGGTACGTACTTTTCTTTGCGATCTTTTAAAAAATAAGAACTACTGTATGCCAATGGCATTCAATGTTAGTCACCAAATTTCTACCATTGGTTAGCTTTTTTGTAGCATTTTATTTATATTTTTATTTATAACAGCTGTTTATTTATTTCTTGTTGATTTTAATGAATTATCTCCCTTAATCATTTTGAGCTTGGGCGGAAAACACCGATCTCATCAATTATGACACTAATCATCATTCAACGACTTTCTCATACGTTTTCAAAACTTTGCAAGCTCAACTGAAGAGATGCGCATTGACACTTATCAGAATATGACACTTGTCCTATAAATACAAAGTTGGAATGTTAGAACATCAAACCAAAGATGCACTTCGAAGAATGCGGACAGAACAGAAAGAACCACTTATCTGAAATCTTCCCAAGTACTTACTATGTTCTAATAAGTATTGGATATTAGCACTAGTCTGTGCTTGGAGAGGGATCGGAAACATCGTCATATGGAAAAGGGACAGTGAAGCTGCAGCAGCATCATGAATATAGAAGCAGCCGATATCTTTCCAGGTACTCGTTATGTGCTAATTATAAATTAAAATTAGCACTAGCTTGTGCTTGGAGAGAAAATCGACATCATCAGCAGTCAAAAGAAAAAAAAAGGATAAAATATAGAACAAAAGAAGAACATGAATCTAAAATCTTCCCGGGTACTTGATATGTGCTAATGATACATTTACATTAGCACTAGCCTGTGCTTGGAGAGGGGAATGGAAATAACATCATGCATATTGAAAAAGAATACAGAAGAAGTCAAACTTGACTATATGCTGTAGTCTTCCCGGGTACTTGCTAGTAACTAATGATGTAGTGACATTAGCACTAGCCTGTGCTTGGAGAGAAAATGGCAATATCACCAAGTAGACAGAGAAAAATATGGACAAGACGAAGATAAATAAATGTAAAACCTTTCCAGGTACTCGTTATGTGCTAATGGTACATTTACATTAGCACTAGCCAGTGCTTGGAGAGGTGTAGGAAATAACTACAACACGAAGAAGAATGCAGTCCAATCTGATCAACTCTGGGGTCTTTCCAGGTACTTGCTAGTTTCTAATGACATCATCACATTAGCACTAGCCTGTGCTTGGCGAGAAAACAGAAGCACCACCATATAAACGCAAAGAAGAAAACGCGTAATTTTTGCAACCTTGATTACAATTATTATTGCACACAGGTACGTACTTTTCTTTGCGATCTTTTAAAAAATAAGAACTACTGTATGCCAATGGCATTCAATGTTAGTCACCAAATTTATACCATTGGTTAGCTTTTTTGTAGCATTTTATTTATTTTTTTATTTATAACAGCTGTTTATTTATTTCTTGTTGATTTTAATGAATTATCTCCCTTAATCATTTTGAGATTGGGCGGAAAACACCGATCTCATCAATTAGGACACTAATCATCATTCAACGACTTTCTCATGCGTTTTCAAAACTTTGCAAGCTCAACTGAAGAGATGCGCATTGACACTTATCAGAATATGACACTTGTCCTATAAATACAAAGTTGGAATGTTAGAACATCAAACCAAAGATGCACTTCGAAGAATGCGGACAGAACAGAAAGAGCCACTTATCTGAAATCTTCCCAAGTACTTACTATGTTCTAATAAGTATTGGATATTAGCACTAGTCTGTGCTTGGAGAGGGATCAGAAACATCGTCATATGGAAAAGGGACAGTGAAGCTGCAGCAGCATCATGAATATAGAAGCAGCCGATATCTTTCCAGGTACTCGTTATGTGCTAATTATAAATTAAAATTAGCACTAGCTTGTGCTTGGAGAGAAAATCGACATCATCAGCAGTCAAAAAAAAAAGGAAAAAATATAGAACAAAAGAAGAACATGAATCTAAAATCTTCCCGGGTACTTGATATGTGCTAATGATACATTTACATTAGCACTAGCCTGTGCTTGGAGAGGGGAATGGAAATAACATCATGCATATTGAAAAAGAATACAGAAGAAGTCAAACTTGACTATATGCTGTAGTCTTCCCGGGTACTTGCTAGTTACTAATGATGTAGTGACATTAGCACTAGCCTGTGCTTGGAGAGAAAATGGCAATATCACCAAGTAGACAGAGAAAAATATGGACAAGACGAAGATAAATAAATGTGAAACCTTTCCAGGTACTCGTTATGTGCTAATGGTACATTTACATTAGCACTAGCCAGTGCTTGGAGAGGTGTAGGAAATAACTACAACACGAAGAAGAATGCAGTCCAATCTGATCAACTCTGGGGTCTTTCCAGGTACTTGCTAGTTTCTAAAGACATCATCACATTAGCACTAGCCTGTGCTTGGCGAGAAAACAGAAGCACCACCATATAAACGCAAAGAAGAAAACGCGTAATTTTTGCAACCTTGATTACAATTATTATTGCACACAGGTACGTACTTTTCTTTGCGATCTTTTAAAAAATAAGAACTACTGTATGCCAATGGCATTCAATGTTAGTCACCAAATTTATACCATTGGTTAGCTTTTTTATAGCATTTTATTTATTTTTTTATTTATAACAGCTGTTTATTTATTTCTTGTTGATTTTAGTGAATTATCTCCCTTAATCATTTTGAGCTTGGGCGGAAAACACCGATCTCATCAATTATGACACTAATCATCATTCAACGACTTTCTCATGCGTTTTCAAAACTTTGCAAGCTCAACTGAAGAGATGCGCATTGACATTTATCAGAATATGACACTTGTCCTATAAATACAAAGTTGGAATGTTAGAACATCAAACCAAAGATGCACTTCGAAGAATGCGGACAGAACAGAAAGAGCCACTTATCTGAAATCTTCCCAAGTACTTACTATGTTCTAATAAGTATTGGATATTAGCACTAGTCTGTGCTTGGAGAGGGATCAGAAACATCGTCATATGGAAAAGGGACAGTGAAGCTGCAGCAGCATCATGAATATAGAAGCAGCCGATATCTTTCCAGGTACTCGTTATGTGCTAATTATAAATTAAAATTAGCACTAGCTTGTGCTTGGAGAGAAAATCGACATCATCAGCAGTCAAAAAAAAAAGGAAAAAATATAGAACAAAAGAAGAACATGAATCTAAAATCTTCCCGGGTACTTGATATGTGCTAATGATACATTTACATTAGCACTAGCCTGTGCTTGGAGAGGGGAATGGAAATAACATCATGCATATTGAAAAAGAATACAGAAGAAGTCAAACTTGACTATATGCTGTAGTCTTCCCGGGTACTTGCTAGTTACTAATGATGTAGTGACATTAGCACTAGCCTGTGCTTGGAGAGAAAATGGCAATATCACCAAGTAGACAGAGAAAAATATGGACAAGACGAAGATAAATAAATGTGAAACCTTTCCAGGTACTCGTTATGTGCTAATGGTACATTTACATTAGCACTAGCCAGTGCTTGGAGAGGTGTAGGAAATAACTACAACACGAAGAAGAATGCAGTCCAATCTGATCAACTCTGGGGTCTTTCCAGGTACTTGCTAGTTTCTAAAGACATCATCACATTAGCACTAGCCTGTGCTTGGCGAGAAAACAGAAGCACCACCATATAAACGCAAAGAAGAAAACGCGTAATTTTTGCAACCTTGATTACAATTATTATTGCACACAGGTACGTACTTTTCTTTGCGATCTTTTAAAAAATAAGAACTACTGTATGCCAATGGCATTCAATGTTAGTCACCAAATTTATACCATTGGTTAGCTTTTTTATAGCATTTTATTTATTTTTTTATTTATAACAGCTGTTTATTTATTTCTTGTTGATTTTAGTGAATTATCTCCCTTAATCATTTTGAGCTTGGGCGGAAAACACCGATCTCATCAATTATGACACTAATCATCATTCAACGACTTTCTCATGCGTTTTCAAAACTTTGCAAGCTCAACTGAAGAGATGCGCATTGACACTTATCAGAATATGACACTTGTCCTATAAATACAAAGTTGGAATGTTAGAACATCAAACCAAAGATGCACTTCGAAGAATGCGGAGAGAACAGAAAGAGCCACTTATCTGAAATCTTCCCAAATACTTACTATGTTCTAATAAGTATTGGATATTAGCACTAGTCTGTGCTTGGAGAGGGATCGGAAACATCGTCATATTGAAAAGGGACAGTGAAGATGCAGCAGCATCATGAATATAGAAGCAGCCGATATCTTTCCAGGTACTCGTTATGTGCTAATTATAAATTAAAATTAGCACTAGCTTGTGCTTGGAGAGAAAATCGACATCATCAGCAGTCAAAAGAAAAAAAAGGAAAAAATATAGAACAAAAGAAGAACATGAATCTAAAATCTTCCCGGGTACTTGATATGTGCTAATGATACATTTACATTAGCACTAGCCTGTGTTTGGAGAGGGGAATGGAAATAACATCATGCATATTGAAAAAGAATACAGAAGAAGTCAAACTTGACTATATGCTGTAGTCTTCCCGGGTACTTGCTAGTTACTAATGATGTAGTGACATTAGCACTAGCCTGTGCTTGGAGAGAAAATGGCAATATCACCAAGTAGACAGAGAAAAATATGGACAAGACGAAGATAAATAAATGTAAAACCTTTCCAGGTACTCGTTATGTGCTAATGGTACATTTACATTAGCACTAGCCAGTGCTTGGAGAGGTGTAGGAAATAACTACAACACGAAGAAGAATGCAGTCCAATCTGATCAACTCTGGGGTCTTTCCAGGTACTTGCTAGTTTCTAATGACATCATCACATTAGCACTAGCCTGTGCTTGGCGAGAAAACAGAAGCACCACCATATAAACGCAAAGAAGAAAACGCGTAATTTTTGCAACCTTGATTACAATTATTATTGCACACAGGTACGTACTTTTCTTTGCGATCTTTTAAAAAATAAGAACTACTGTATGCCAATGGCATTCAATGTTAGTCACCAAATTTATTCCATTGGTTAGCTTTTTTGTAGCATTTTATTTATTTTTTTATTTATAACAGCTGTTTATTTATTTCTTGTTGATTTTAATGAATTATCTCCCTTAATCATTTTGAGCTTGGGCGGAAAACACCGATCTCATCAATTATGACACTAATCATCATTCAACGACTTTCTCATACGTTTTCAAAACTTTGCAAGCTCAACTGAAGAGATGCGCATTGACACTTATCAGAATATGACACTTGTCCTATAAATACAAAGTTGGAATGTTAGAACATCAAACCAAAGATGCACTTCGAAGAATGCGGACAGAACAGAAAGAGCCACTTATCTGAAATCTTCCCAAGTACTTACTATGTTCTAATAAGTATTGGATATTAGCACTAGTCTGTGCTTGGAGAGGGATCGGAAACATCGTCATATGGAAAAGGGACAGTGAAGCTGCAGCAGCATCATGAATATAGAAGCAGCCGATATCTTTCCAGGTACTCGTTATGTGCTAATTATAAATTAAAATTAGCACTAGCTTGTGCTTGGAGAGAAAATCGACATCATCAGCAGTCAAAAGAAAAAAAAAGGAAAAAATATAGAACAAAAGAAGAACATGAATCTAAAATCTTCCCGGGTACTTGATATGTGCTAATGATACATTTACATTAGCACTAGCCTGTGCTTGGAGAGGGGAAAGGACATAACATCATGCATATTGAAAAAGAATACAGAAGAAGTCAAACTGGACTATATGCTGTAGTCTTCCCGGGTACTTGCTAGTTACTAATGATGTAGTGACATTAGCACTAGCATGTGCTTGGAGAGAAAATGGCAATATCACCAAGTAGACAGAGAAAAATATGGACAAGACGAAGATAAATAAATGTGAAACCTTTCCAGGTACTCGTTATGTGCTAATGGTACATTTACATTAGCACTAGCCAGTGCTTGGAGAGGTGTAGGAAATAACTACAACACGAAGAAGAATGCAGTCCAATCTGATCAACTCTGGGGTCTTTCCAGGTACTTGCTAGTTTCTAATGACATCATCACATTAGCACTAGCCTGTGCTTGGCGAGAAAACAGAAGCACCACCATATAAACGCAAAGAAGAAAACGCGTAATTTTTGCAACCTTGATTACAATTATTATTGCACACAGGTACGTACTTTTCTTTGCGATCTTTTAAAAAGTAAGAACTACTGTATGCCAATGGCATTCAATGTTAGTCACCAAATTTATACCATTGGTTAGCTTTTTTGTAGCATTTTATTTATTTTTTTATTTATAACAGCTGTTTATTTATTTCTTGTTGATTTTAATGAATTATCTCCCTTAATCATTTTGAGCTTGGGCGGAAAACACCGATCTCATCAATTATGACACTAATCATCATTCAACGACTTTCTCATGCGTTTTCAAAACTTTGCAAGCTCAACTGAAGAGATGCGCATTGACACTTATCAGAATATGACACTTGTCCTATAAATACAAAGTTGGAATGTTAGAACATCAAACCAAAGATGCACTTCGAAGAATGCGGACAGAACAGAAAGAGCCACTTATCTGAAATCTTCCCAAGTACTTACTATGTTCTAATAAGTATTGGATATTAGCACTAGTCTGTGCTTGGAGAGGGATCGGAAACATCGTCATATGGAAAAGGGACAGTGAAGCTGCAGCAGCATCATGAATATAGAAGCAGCCGATATCTTTCCAGGTACTCGTTATGTGCTAATTATAAATTAAAATTAGCACTAGCTTGTGCTTGGAGAGAAAATCGACATCATCAGCAGTCAAAAGAAAAAAAAGGAAAAAATATAGAACAAAAGAAGAACATGAATCTAAAATCTTCCCGGTTACTTGATATGTGCTAATGATACATTTACATTAGCACTAGCCTGTGCTTGGAGAGGGGAATGGAAATAACATCATGCATATTGAAAAAGAATACAGAAGAAGTCAAACTTGACTATATGCTGTAGTCTTCCCGGGTACTTGCTAGTTACTAATGATGTAGTGACATTAGCACTAGCCTGTGCTTGGAGAGAAAATGGCAATATCACCAAGTAGACAGAGAAAAATATGGACAAGACGAAGATAAATAAATGTAAAACCTTTCCAGGTACTCGTTATGTGCTAATGGTACATTTACATTAGCACTAGCCAGTGCTTGGAGAGATGTAGGAAATAACTACAACACGAAGAAGAATGCAGTCCAATCTGATCAACTCTGGGGTCTTTCCAGGTACTTGCTAGTTTCTAATGACATCATCACATTAGCACTAGCCTGTGCTTGGCGAGAAAACAGAAGCACCACCATATAAACGCAAAGAAGAAAACGCGTAATTTTTGCAACCTTGATTACAATTATTATTGCACACAGGTACGTACTTTTCTTTGCGATCTTTTAAAAAATAAGAACTACTGTATGCCAATGGCATTCAATGTTAGTCACCAAATTTATACCATTGGTTAGCTTTTTTGTAGCATTTTATTTATTTTTTTATTTATAACAGCTGTTTATTTATTTCTTGTTGATTTTAGTGAATTATCTCCCTTAATCATTTTGAGCTTGGGCGGAAAACACCGATCTCATCAATTATGACACTAATCATCATTCAACGACTTTCTCATGCGTTTTCAAAACTTTGCAAGCTCAACTGAAGAGATGCGCATTGACACTTATCAGAATATGACACTTGTCCTATAAATACAAAGTTGGAATGTTAGAACATCAAACCAAAGATGCACTTCGAAGAATGCGGACAGAACAGAAAGAGCCACTTATCTGAAATCTTCCCAAGTACTTACTATGTTCTAATAAGTATTGGATATTAGCACTAGTCTGTGCTTGGAGAGGGATCGGAAACATCGTCATATGGAAAAGGGACAGTGAAGCTGCAGCAGCATCATGAATATAGAAGCAGCCGATATCTTTCCAGGTACTCGTTATGTGCTAATTATAAATTAAAATTAGCACTAGCTTGTGCTTGGAGAGAAAATCGACATCATCAGCAGTCAAAAGAAAAAAAAAGGAAAAAATATAGAACAAAAGAAGAACATGAATCTAAAATCTTCCCAAGTACTTGATATGTGCTAATGATACATTTACATTAGCACTAGCCTGTGCTTGGAGAGGGGAATGGAAATAACATCATGCATATTGAAAAAGAATACAGAAGAAGTCAAACTTGACTATATGCTGTAGTCTTCCCGGGTACTTGCTAGTTACTAATGATGTAGTGACATTAGCACTAGTCTGTGCTTGGAGAGAAAATGGCAATATCACCAAGTAGACAGAGAAAAATATGGACAAGACGAAGATAAATAAATGTAAAACCTTTCCAGGTACTCGTTATGTGCTAATGGTACATTTACATTAGCACTAGCCAGTGCTTGGAGAGGTGTAGGAAATAACTACAACACGAAGAAGAATGCAGTCCAATCTGATCAACTCTGGGGTCTTTCCAGGTACTTGCTAGTTTCTAATGACATCATCACATTAGCACTAGCCTGTGCTTGGCGAGAAAACAGAAGCACCACCATATAAACGCAAAGAAGAAAACGCGTAATTTTTGCAACCTTGATTACAATTATTATTGCACACAGGTACGTACTTTTCTTTGCGATCTTTTAAAAAATAAGAACTACTGTATGCCAATGGCATTCAATGTTAGTCACCAAATTTATACCATTTGTTAGCTTTTTTGTAGCATTTTATTTATTTTTGTATTTATAACAGCTGTTTATTTATTTCTTGTTGATTTTAATGAATTATCTCCCTTAATCATTTTGAGCTTGGGCGGAAAACACCGATCTCATCAATTATGACACTAATCATCATTCAACGACTTTCTCATGCGTTTTCAAAACTTTGCAAGCTCAACTGAAGAGATGCGCATTGACACTTATCAGAATATGACACTTGTCCTATAAATACAAAGTTGGAATGTTAGAACATCAAACCAAAGATGCACTTCGAAGAATGCGGACAGAACAGAAAGAGCCACTTATCTGAAATCTTCCCAAGTACTTACTATGTTCTAATAAGTATTGGATATTAGCACTAGTCTGTGCTTGGAGAGGGATCGGAAACATCGTCATATGGAAAAGGGACAGTGAAGCTGCAGCAGCATCATGAATATAGAAGCAGCCGATATCTTTCCAGGTACTCGTTATGTGCTAATTATAAATTAAAATTAGCACTAGCTTGTGCTTGGAGAGAAAATCGACATCATCAGCAGTCAAAAGAAAAAAAAAGGAAAAAATATAGAACAAAAGAAGAACATGAATCTAAAATCTTCCCAAGTACTTGATATGTGCTAATGATACATTTACATTAGCACTAGCCTGTGCTTGGAGAGGGGAATGGAAATAACATCATGCATATTGAAAAAGAATACAGAAGAAGTCAAACTTGACTATATGCTGTAGTCTTCCCGGGTACTTGCTAGTTACTAATGATGTAGTGACATTAGCACTAGTCTGTGCTTGGAGAGAAAATGGCAATATCACCAAGTAGACAGAGAAAAATATGGACAAGACGAAGATAAATAAATGTAAAACCTTTCCAGGTACTCGTTATGTGCTAATGGTACATTTACATTAGCACTAGCCAGTGCTTGGAGAGGTGTAGGAAATAACTACAACACGAAGAAGAATGCAGTCCAATCTGATAAACTCTGGGGTCTTTCCAGGTACTTGCTAGTTTCTAATGACATCATCACATTAGCACTAGCCTGTGCTTGGCGAGAAAACAGAAGCACCACCATATAAACGCAAAGAAGAAAACGCGTAATTTTTGCAACCTTGATTACAATTATTATTGCACACAGGTACGTACTTTTCTTTGCGATCTTTTAAAAAATAAGAACTACTGTATGCCAATGGCATTCAATGTTAGTCACCAAATTTATACCATTTGTTAGCTTTTTTGTAGCATTTTATTTATTTTTGTATTTATAACAGCTGTTTATTTATTTCTTGTTGATTTTAATGAATTATCTCCCTTAATCATTTTGAGCTTGGGCGGAAAACACCGATCTCATCAATTATGACACTAATCATCATTCAACGACTTTCTCATGCGTTTTCAAAACTTTGCAAGCTCAACTGAAGAGATGCGCATTGACACTTATCAGAATATGACACTTGTCCTATAAATACAAAGTTGGAATGTTAGAACATCAAACCAAAGATGCACTTCGAAGAATGCGGGCAGAACAGAAAGAGCCACTTATCTGAAATCTTCCCAAGTACTTACTATGTTCTAATAAGTATTGGATATTAGCACTAGTCTGTGCTTGGAGAGGGATCGGAAACATCGTCATATGGAAAAGGGACAGTGAAGCTGCAGCAGCATCATGAATATAGAAGCAGCCGATATCTTTCCAGGTACTCGTTATGTGCTAATTATAAATTAAAATTAGCACTAGCTTGTGCTTGGAGAGAAAATCGACATCATCATCAGTCAAAAGAAAAAAAAAGGAAAAAATATAGAACAAAAGAAGAACATGAATCTAAAATCTTCCCGGTTACTTGATATGTGCTAATGATACATTTACATTAGCACTAGCCTGTGCTTGGAGAGGGGAATGGAAATAACATCATGCATATTGAAAAAGAATACAGAAGAAGTCAAACTTGACTATATGCTGTAGTCTTCCCGGGTACTTGCTAGTTACTAATGATGTAGTGACATTAGCACTAGCCTGTGCTTGGAGAGAAAATGGCAATATCACCAAGTAGACAGAGAAAAATATGGACAAGACGAAGATAAATAAATGTAAAACCTGTCCAGGTACTCGTTATGTGCTAATGGTACATTTACATTAGCACTAGCCAGTGCTTGGAGAGGTGTAGGAAATAACTACAACACGAAGAAGAATGCAGTCCAATGTGATCAACTTTGGGGTCTTTCCAGGTACTTGCTAGTTTCTAATGACATCATCACATTAGCACTAGCCTGTGCTTGGCGAGAAAACAGAAGCACCACCATATAAACGCAAAGAAGAAAACGCGTAATTTTTGCAACCTTGATTACAATTATTATTGCACACAGGTACGTACTTTTCTTTGCGATCTTTTAAAAAATAAGAACTACTGTATGCCAATGGCATTCAATGTTAGTCACCAAATTTATACCATTGGTTAGCTTTTGTGTAGCATTTTATTTATTTTTTTATTTATAACAGCTGTTTATTTATTTCTTGTTGATTTTAATGAATTATCTCCCTTAATCATTTTGAGCTTGGGCGGAAAACACCGATCTCATCAATTATGACACTAATCATCATTCAACGACTTTCTCATGCGTTTTCAAAACTTTGCAAGCTCAACTGAAGAGATGCGCATTGACACTTATCAGAATATGACACTTGTCCTATAAATACCAAGTTGGAATGTTAGAACATCAAACCAAAGATGCACTTCGAAGAATGCGGACAGAACAGAAAGAGCCACTTATCTGAAATCTTCCCAAGTACTTACTATGTTCTAATAAGTATTGGATATTAGCACTAGTCTGTGCTTGGAGAGGGATCGGAAACATCGTCATATGGAAAAGGGACAGTGAAGCTGCAGCAGCATCATGAATATAGAAGCAGCCGATATCTTTCCAGGTACTCGTTATGTGCTAATTATAAATTAAAATTAGCACTAGCTTGTGCTTAGAGAGAAAATCGACATCATCAGCAGTCAAAAGAAAAAAAAAGGAAAAAATATAGAACAAAAGAAGAACATGAATCTAAAATCTTCCCGGGTACTTGATATGTGCTAATGATACATTTACATTAGCATTAGCCTGTGCTTGGAGAGGGGAATGGAAATAACATCATGCATATTGAAAAAGAATACAGAAGAAGTCAAACTTGACTATATGCTGTAGTCTTCCCGGGTACTTGCTAGTTACTAATGATGTAGTGACATTAGCACTAGCCTGTGCTTGGAGAGAAAATGGCAATATCACCAAGTAGACAGAGAAAAATATGGACAAGACGAAGATAAATAAATGTAAAACCTTTCCAGGTACTCGTTATGTGCTAATGGTACATTTACATTAGCACTAGCCAGTGCTTGGAGAGGTGTAGGAAATAACTACAACACGAAGAAGAATGCAGTCCAATCTGATCAACTCTGGGGTCTTTCCAGGTACTTGCTAGTTTCTAATGACATCATCACATTAGCACTAGCCTGTGCTTGGCGAGAAAACAGAAGCACCACCATATAAACGCAAAGAAGAAAACGCGTAATTTTTGCAACCTTGATTACAATTATTATTGCACACAGGTACGTACTTTTCTTTGCGATCTTTTAAAAAATAAGAACTACTGTATGCCAATGGCATTCAATGTTAGTCACCAAATTTATACCATTGGTTAGCTTTTTTGTAGCATTTTATTTATTTTTGTATTTATAACAGCTGTTTATTTATTTCTTGTTGATTTTAATGAATTATCTCCCTTAATCATTTTGAGCTTGGGCGGAAAACACCGATCTCATCAATTATGACACTAATCATCATTCAACGACTTTCTCATGCGTTTTCAAAACTTTGCAAGCTCAACTGAAGAGATGCGCATTGACACTTATCAGAATATGACACTTGTCCTATAAATACAAAGTTGGAATGTTAGAACATCAAACCAAAGATGCACTTCGAAGAATGCGGACAGAACAGAAAGAGCCACTTATCTGAAATCTTCCCAAGTACTTACTATGTTCTAATAAGTATTGGATATTAGCACTAGTCTGTGCTTGGAGAGGGATCGGAAACATCGTCATATGGAAAAGGGACAGTGAAGCTGCAGCAGCATCATGAATATAGAAGCAGCCGATATCTTTCCAGGTACTCGTTATGTGCTAATTATAAATTAAAATTAGCACTAGCTTGTGCTTGGAGAGAAAATCGACATCATCAGCAGTCAAAAGAAAAAAAAAGGAAAAAATATAGAACAAAAGAAGAACATGAATCTAAATCTTCCCGGGTACTTGATATGTGCTAATGATACATTTACATTAGCACTAGCCTGTGCTTGGAGAGGGGAATGGAAATAACATCATGCATATTGAAAAAGAATACAGAAGAAGTCAAACTTGACTATATGCTGTAGTCTTCCCGGGTACTTGCTAGTTACTAATGATGTAGTGACATTAGCACTAGCCTGTGCTTGGAGAGAAAATGGCAATATCACCAAGTAGACAGAGAAAAATATGGACAAGACGAAGATAAATAAATGTAAAACCTTTCCAGGTACTCGTTATGTGCTAATGGTACATTTACATTAGCACTAGCCAGTGCTTGGAGAGGTGTAGGAAATAACTACAACACGAAGAAGAATGCAGTCCAATCTGATCAACTCTGGGGTCTTTCCAGGTACTTGCTAGTTTCTAATGACATCATCACATTAGCACTAGCCTGTGCTTGGCGAGAAAACAGAAGCACCACCATATAAACGCAAAGAAGAAAACGCGTAATTTTTGCAACCTTGATTACAATTATTATTGCACACAGGTACGTACTTTTCTTTGCGATCTTTTAAAAAATAAGAACTACTGTATGCCAATGGCATTCAATGTTAGTCACCAAATTTATACCATTGGTTAGCTTTTTTGTAGCATTTTATTTATTTTTTTATTTATAACAGCTGTTTATTTATTTCTTGTTGATTTTAATGAATTATCTCCCTTAATCATTTTGAGCTTGGGCGGAAAACACCGATCTCATCAATTATGACACTAATCATCATTCAACGACTTTCTCATGCGTTTTCATAACTTTGCAAGCTCAGCTGAAGAGATGCGCATTGACACTTATCAGAATATGACACTTGTCCTATAAATACAAAGTTGGAATGTTAGAACATCAAACCAAAGATGCACTTCGAAGAATGCGGACAGAACAGAAAGAGCCACTTATCTGAAATCTTCCCAAGTACTTACTATGTTCTAATAAGTATTGGATATTAGCACTAGTCTGTGCTTGGAGAGGGATCGGAAACATCGTCATATGGAAAAGGGACAGTGAAGCTGCAGCAGCATCATGAATATAGAAGCAGCCGATATCTTTCCAGGTACTCGTTATGTGCTAATTATAAATTAAAATTAGCACTAGCTTGTGCTTGGAGAGAAAATCGACATCATCAGCAGTCAAAAGAAAAAAAAAGGAAAAAATATAGAACAAAAGAAGAACATGAATCTAAATCTTCCCGGGTACTTGATATGTGCTAATGATACATTTACATTAGCACTAGCCTGTGCTTGGAGAGGGGAATGGAAATAACATCATGCATATTGAAAAAGAATACAGAAGAAGTCAAACTTGACTATATGCTGTAGTCTTCCCGGGTACTTGCTAGTTACTAATGATGTAGTGACATTAGCACTAGCCTGTGCTTGGAGAGAAAATGGCAATATCACCAAGTAGACAGAGAAAAATATGGACAAGACGAAGATAAATAAATGTAAAACCTTTCCAGGTACTCGTTATGTGCTAATGGTACATTTACATTAGCACTAGCCAGTGCTTGGAGAGGTGTAGGAAATAACTACAACACGAAGAAGAATGCAGTCCAATCTGATCAACTCTGGGGTCTTTCCAGGTACTTGCTAGTTTCTAATGACATCATCACATTAGCACTAGCCTGTGCTTGGCGAGAAAACAGAAGCACCACCATATAAACGCAAAGAAGAAAACGCGTAATTTTTGCAACCTTGATTACAATTATTATTGCACACAGGTACGTACTTTTCTTTGCGATCTTTTAAAAAGTAAGAACTACTGTATGCCAATGGCATTCAATGTTAGTCACCAAATTTATACCATTGGTTAGCTTTTTTGTAGCATTTTATTTATTTTTTTATTTATAACAGCTGTTTATTTATTTCTTGTTGATTTTAATGAATTATCTCCCTTAATCATTTTGAGCTTGGGCGGAAAACACCGATCTCATCGATTATGACACTAATCATCATTCAACGACTTTCTCATGCGTTTTCAAAACTTTGCAAGCTCAACTGAAGAGATGCGCATTGACACTTATCAGAATATGACACTTGTCCTATAAATACAAAGTTGGAATGTTAGAACATCAAACCAAAGATGCACTTCGAAGAATGCGGACAGAACAGAAAGAGCCACTTATCTGAAATCTTCCCAAGTACTTACTATGTTCTAATAAGTATTGGATATTAGCACTAGTCTGTGCTTGGAGAGGGATCGGAAACATCGTCATATGGAAAAGGGACAGTGAAGCTGCAGCAGCATCATGAATATAGAAGCATCCGATATCTTTCCAGGTACTCGTTATGTGCTAATTATAAATTAAAATTAGCACTAGCTTGTGCTTGGAGAGAAAATCGACATCATCAGCAGTCAAAAGAAAAAAAAAGGAAAAAATATAGAACAAAAGAAGAACATGAATCTAAATCTTCCCGGGTACTTGATATGTGCTAATGATACATTTACATTAGCACTAGCCTGTGCTTGGAGAGGGGAATGGAAATAACATCATGCATATTGAAAAAGAATACAGAAGAAGTCAAACTTGACTATATGCTGTAGTCTTCCCGGGTACTTGCTAGTTACTAATGATGTAGTGACATTAGCACTAGCCTGTGCTTGGAGAGAAAATGGCAATATCACCAAGTAGACAGAGAAAAATATGGACAAGACGAAGATAAATAAATGTAAAACCTTTCCAGGTACTCGTTATGTGCTAATGGTACATTTACATTAGCACTAGCCAGTGCTTGGAGAGGTGTAGGAAATAACTACAACACGAAGAAGAATGCAGTCCAATCTGATCAACTCTGGGGTCTTTCCAGGTACTTGCTAGTTTCTAATGACATCATCACATTAGCACTAGCCTGTGCTTGGCGAGAAAACAGAAGCACCACCATATAAACGCAAAGAAGAAAACGCGTAATTTTTGCAACCTTGATTACAATTATTATTGCACACAGGTACGTACTTTTCTTTGCGATCTTTTAAAAAATAAGAACTACTGTATGCCAATGGCATTCAATGTTAGTCACCAAATTTATACCATTGGTTAGCTTTTTTGTAGCATTTTATTTATTTTTTTATTTATAACAGCTGTTTATTTATTTCTTGTTGATTTTAATGAATTATCTCCCTTAATCATTTTGAGCTTGGGCGGAAAACACCGATCTCATCAATTATGACACTAATCATCATTCAACGACTTTCTCATGCGTTTTCATAACTTTGCAAGCTCAGCTGAAGAGATGCGCATTGACACTTATCAGAATATGACACTTGTCCTATAAATACAAAGTTGGAATGTTAGAACATCAAACCAAAGATGCACTTCGAAGAATGCGGACAGAACAGAAAGAGCCACTTATCTGAAATCTTCCCAAGTACTTACTATGTTCTAATAAGTATTGGATATTAGCACTAGTCTGTGCTTGGAGAGGGATCGGAAACATCGTCATATGGAAAAGGGACAGTGAAGCTGCAGCAGCATCATGAATATAGAAGCAGCCGATATCTTTCCAGGTACTCGTTATGTGCTAATTATAAATTAAAATTAGCACTAGCTTGTGCTTGGAGAGAAAATCGACATCATCAGCAGTCAAAAGAAAAAAAAAGGAAAAAATATAGAACAAAAGAAGAACATGAATCTAAATCTTCCCGGGTACTTGATATGTGCTAATGATACATTTACATTAGCACTAGCCTGTGCTTGGAGAGGGGAATGGAAATAACATCATGCATATTGAAAAAGAATACAGAAGAAGTCAAACTTGACTATATGCTGTAGTCTTCCCGGGTACTTGCTAGTTACTAATGATGTAGTGACATTAGCACTAGCCTGTGCTTGGAGAGAAAATGGCAATATCACCAAGTAGACAGAGAAAAATATGGACAAGACGAAGATAAATAAATGTAAAACCTTTCCAGGTACTCGTTATGTGCTAATGGTACATTTACATTAGCACTAGCCAGTGCTTGGAGAGGTGTAGGAAATAACTACAACACGAAGAAGAATGCAGTCCAATCTGATCAACTCTGGGGTCTTTCCAGGTACTTGCTAGTTTCTAATGACATCATCACATTAGCACTAGCCTGTGCTTGGCGAGAAAACAGAAGCACCACCATATAAACGCAAAGAAGAAAACGCGTAATTTTTGCAACCTTGATTACAATTATTATTGCACACAGGTACGTACTTTTCTTTGCGATCTTTTAAAAAGTAAGAACTACTGTATGCCAATGGCATTCAATGTTAGTCACCAAATTTATACCATTGGTTAGCTTTTTTGTAGCATTTTATTTATTTTTTTATTTATAACAGCTGTTTATTTATTTCTTGTTGATTTTAATGAATTATCTCCCTTAATCATTTTGAGCTTGGGCGGAAAACACCGATCTCATCGATTATGACACTAATCATCATTCAACGACTTTCTCATGCGTTTTCAAAACTTTGCAAGCTCAACTGAAGAGATGCGCATTGACACTTATCAGAATATGACACTTGTCCTATAAATACAAAGTTGGAATGTTAGAACATCAAACCAAAGATGCACTTCGAAGAATGCGGACAGAACAGAAAGAGCCACTTATCTGAAATCTTCCCAAGTACTTACTATGTTCTAATAAGTATTGGATATTAGCACTAGTCTGTGCTTGGAGAGGGATCGGAAACATCGTCATATGGAAAAGGGACAGTGAAGCTGCAGCAGCATCATGAATATAGAAGCATCCGATATCTTTCCAGGTACTCGTTATGTGCTAATTATAAATTAAAATTAGCACTAGCTTGTGCTTGGAGAGAAAATCGACATCATCAGCAGTCAAAAGAAAAAAAAAGGAAAAAATATAGAACAAAAGAAGAACATGAATCTAAAATCTTCCCGGGTACTTGATATGTGCTAATGATACATTTACATTAGCACTAGCCTGTGCTTGGAGAGGGGAATGGAAATAACATCATGCATATTGAAAAAGAATACAGAAGAAGTCAAACTTGACTATATGCTGTAGTCTTCCCGGGTACTTGCTAGTTACTAATGATGTAGTGACATTAGCACTAGTCTGTGCTTGGAGAGAAAATGGCAATATCACCAAGTAGACCGAGAAAAATATGGACAAGACGAAGATAAATAAATGTAAAACCTTTCCAGGTACTCGTTATGTGCTAATGGTACATTTACATTAGCACTAGCCAGTGCTTGGAGAGGTGTAGGAAATAACTACAACACGAAGAAGAATGCAGTCCAATCTGATCAACTCTGGGGTCTTTCCAGGTACTTGCTAGTTTCTAATGACATCATCACATTAGCACTAGCCTGTGCTTGGCGAGAAAACAGAAGCACCACCATATAAACGCAAAGAAGAAAACGCGTAATTTTTGCAACCTTGATTACAATTATTATTGCACACAGGTACGTACTTTTCTTTGCGATCTTTTAAAAAATAAGAACTACTGTATGCCAATGGCATTCAATGTTAGTCACCAAATTTATACCATTGGTTAGCTTTTTTGTAGCATTTTATTTATTTTTTTATTTATAACAGCTGTTTATTTATTTCTTGTTGATTTTAATGAATTATCTCCCTTAATCATTTTGAGCTTGGGCGGAAAACACCGATCTCATCAATTATGACACTAATCATCATTCAACGACTTTCTCATGCGTTTTCATAACTTTGCAAGCTCAGCTGAAGAGATGCGCATTGACACTTATCAGAATATGACACTTGTCCTATAAATACAAAGTTGGAATGTTAGAACATCAAACCAAAGATGCACTTCGAAGAATGCGGACAGAACAGAAAGAGCCACTTATCTGAAATCTTCCCAAGTACTTACTATGTTCTAATAAGTATTGGATATTAGCACTAGTCTGTGCTTGGAGAGGGATCGGAAACATCGTCATATGGAAAAGGGACAGTGAAGCTGCAGCAGCATCATGAATATAGAAGCAGCCGATATCTTTCCAGGTACTCGTTATGTGCTAATTATAAATTAAAATTAGCACTAGCTTGTGCTTGGAGAGAAAATCGACATCATCAGCAGTCAAAAGAAAAAAAAAGGAAAAAATATAGAACAAAAGAAGAACATGAATCTAAAATCTTCCCGGGTACTTGATATGTGCTAATGATACATTTACATTAGCACTAGCCTGTGCTTGGAGAGGGGAATGGAAATAACATCATGCATATTGAAAAAGAATACAGAAGAAGTCAAACTTGACTATATGCTGTAGTCTTCCCGGGTACTTGCTAGTTACTAATGATGTAGTGACATTAGCACTAGCCTGTGCTTGGAGAGAAAATGGCAATATCACCAAGTAGACAGAGAAAAATATGGACAAGACGAAGATAAATAAATGTAAAACCTTTCCAGGTACTCGTTATGTGCTAATGGTACATTTACATTAGCACTAGCCAGTGCTTGGAGAGGTGTAGGAAATAACTACAACACGAAGAAGAATGCAGTCCAATCTGATCAACTCTGGGGTCTTTCCAGGTACTTGCTAGTTTCTAATGACATCATCACATTAGCACTAGCCTGTGCTTGGCGAGAAAACAGAAGCACCACCATATAAACGCAAAGAAGAAAACGCGTAATTTTTGCAACCTTGATTACAATTATTATTGCACACAGGTACGTACTTTTCTTTGCGATCTTTTAAAAAATAAGAACTACTGTATGCCAATGGCATTCAATGTTAGTCACCAAATTTATACCATTGGTTAGATTTTTTGTAGCATTTTATTTATTTTTTTATTTATAACAACTGTTTATTTATTTCTTGTTGATTTTAATGAATTATCTCCCTTAATCATTTTGAGCTTGGGCGGAAAACACCGATCTCATCAATTATGACACTAATCATCATTCAACGACTTTCTCATGCGTTTTCAAAACTTTGCAAGCTCAACTGAAGAGATGCGCATTGACACTTATCAGAATATGACACTTGTCCTATAAATACAAAGTTGGAATGTTAGAACATCAAACCAAAGATGCACTTCGAAGAATGCGGACAGAACAGAAAGAGCCACTTATCTGAAATCTTCCCAAGTACTTACTATGTTCTAATAAGTATTGGATATTAGCACTAGTCTGTGCTTGGAGAGGGATCGGAAACATCGTCATGTGGAAAAGGGACAGTGAAGCTGCAGCAGCATCATGAATATAGAAGCAGCCGATATCTTTCCAGGTACTCGTTATGTGCTAATTATAAATTAAAATTAGCACTAGCTTGTGCTTGGAGAGAAAATCGACATCATCAGCAGTCAAAAGAAAAAAAAGGAAAAAATATAGAACAAAAGAAGAACATGAATCTAAAATCTTCCCGGGTACTTGATATGTGCTAATGATATTTACATTAGCACTAGCCTGTGCTTGGAGAGGGGAATGGAAATAACATCATGCATATTGAAAAAGAATACAGAAGAAGTCAAACTTGACTATATGCTGTAGTCTTCCCGGGTACTTGCTAGTTACTAATGATGTAGTGACATTAGCACTAGCCTGTGCTTGGAGAGAAAATGGCAATATCACCAAGTAGACAGAGAAAAATATGGACAAGACGAAGATAAATAAATGTAAAACCTTTCCAGGTACTCGTTATGTGCTAATGGTACATTTACATTAGCACTAGCCAGTGCTTGGAGAGGTGTAGGAAATAACTACAACACGAAGAAGAATGCAGTCCAATCTGATCAACTCTGGGGTCTTTCCAGGTACTTGCTAGTTTCTAATGACATCATCACATTAGCACTAGCCTGTGCTTGGCGAGAAAACAGATGCACCACCATATAAACGCAAAGAAGAAAACGCGTAATTTTTGCAACCTTGATTACAATTATTATTGCACACAGGTACGTACTTTTCTTTGCGATCTTTTAAAAAATAAGAACTACTGTATGCCAATGGCATTCAATGTTAGTCACCAAATTTATACCATTGGTTAGCTTTTTTGTAGCATTTTATTTATTTTTTTATTTATAACAGCTGTTTATTTATTTCTTGTTGATTTTAATGAATTATCTCCCTTAATCATTTTGAGCTTGGGCGGAAAACACCGATCTCATCAATTATGACACTAATCATCATTCAACGACTTTCTCATGCGTTTTCAAAACTTTGCAAGCTCAACTGAAGAGATGCGCATTGACACTTATCAGAATATGACACTTGTCCTATAAATACAAAGTTGGAATGTTAGAACATCAAACCAAAGATGCACTTCGACGAATGCGGACAGAACAGAAAGAGCCACTTATCTGAAATCTTCCCAAGTACTTACTATGTTCTAATAAGTATTGGATATTAGCACTAGTCTGTGCTTGGAGAGGGATCGGAAACATCGTCATATGGAAAAGGGACAGTGAAGCTGCAGCAGCATCATGAATATAGAAGCAGCCGATATCTTTCCAGGTACTCGTTATGTGCTAATTATAAATTAAAATTAGCACTAGCTTGTTCTTGGAGAGAAAATCGACATCATCAGCAGTCAAAAGAAAAAAAAAGGAAAAAATATAGAACAAAAGAAGAACATGAATCTAAAATCTTCCCGGGTACTTGATATGTGCTAATGATACATTTACATTAGCACTAGCCTGTGCTTGGAGAGGGGAATGGAAATAACATCATGCATATTCAAAAAGAATACAGAAGAAGTCAAACTTGACTATATGCTGTAGTCTTCCCGAGTACTTGCTAGTTACTAATGATGTAGTGACATTAGCACTAGCCTGTGCTTGGAGAGAAAATGGCAATATCACCAAGTAGACAGAGAAAAATATGGACAAGACGAAGATAAATAAATGTAAAACCTTTCCAGGTACTCGTTATGTGCTAATGGTACATTTACATTAGCACTAGCCAGTGCTTGGAGAGGTGTAGGAAATAACTACAACACGAAGAAGAATGCAGTCCAATCTGATCAACTCTGGGGTCTTTCCAGGTACTTGCTAGTTTCTAATGACATCATCACATTAGCACTAGCCTGTGCTTGGCGAGAAAACAGAAGCACCACCATATAAACGCAAAGAAGAAAACGCGGAATTTTTGCAACCTTGATTACAATTATTATTGCACACAGGTACGTACTTTTCTTTGCGATCTTTTAAAAAATAAGAACTACTGTATGCCAATGGCATTCAATGTTAGTCACCAAATTTATACCATTGGTTAGCTTTTTTGTAGCATTTTATTTATTTTTTTATTTATAACAGCTGTTTATTTATTTCTTGTTGATTTTAATGAATTATCTCCCTTAATCATTTTGAGCTTGGGCGGAAAACACCGATCTCATCAATTATGACACTAATCATCATTCAACGACTTTCTCATGCGTTTTCAAAACTTTGCAAGCTCAACTGAAGAGATGCGCATTGACACTTATCAGAATATGACACTTGTCCTATAAATACAAAGTTGGAATGTTAGAACATCAAACCAAAGATGCACTTCGAAGAATGCGGACAGAACAGAAAGAGCCACTTATCTGAAATCTTCCCAAGTACTTACTATGTTCTAATAAGTATTGGATATTAGCACTAGTCTGTGCTTGGAGAGGGATCGGAAACATCGTCATATGGAAAAGGGACAGTGAAGCTGCAGCAGCATCATGAATATAGAAGCAGCCGATATCTTTCCAGGTACTCGTTATGTGCTAATTATAAATTAAAATTAGCACTAGCTTGTTCTTGGAGAGAAAATCGACATCATCAGCAGTCAAAAGAAAAAAAAAGGAAAAAATATAGAACAAAAGAAGAACATGAATCTAAAATCTTCCCGGGTACTTGATATGTGCTAATGATACATTTACATTAGCACTAGCCTGTGCTTGGAGAGGGGAATGGAAATAACATCATGCATATTGAAAAAGAATACAGAAGAAGTCAAACTTGACTATATGCTGTAGTCTTCCCGGGTACTTGCTAGTTACTAATGATGTAGTGACATTAGCACTAGCCTGTGCTTGGAGAGAAAATGGCAATATCACCAAGTAGACAGAGAAAAATATGGACAAGACGAAGATAAATAAATGTAAAACCTTTCCAGGTACTCGTTATGTGCTAATGGTACATTTACATTAGCACTAGCCAGTGCTTGGAGAGGTGTAGGAAATAACTACAACACGAAGAAGAATGCAGTCCAATCTGATCAACTCTGGGGTCTTTCCAGGTACTTGCTAGTTTCTAATGACATCATCACATTAGCACTAGCCTGTGCTTGGCGAGAAAACAGAAGCACCACCATATAAACGCAAAGAAGAAAACGCGTAATTTTTGCAACCTTGATTACAATTATTATTGCACACAGGTACGTACTTTTCTTTGCGGTCTTTTAAAAAATAAGAACTACTGTATGCCAATGGCATTCAATGTTAGTCACCAAATTTATACCATTGGTTAGCTTTTTTGTAGCATTTTATTTATTTTTTTATTTATAACAGCTGTTTATTTATTTCTTGTTGATTTTAATGAATTATCTCCCTTAATCATTTTGAGCTTGGGCGGAAAACACCGATCTCATCAATTATGACACTAATCATCATTCAACGACTTTCTCATGCGTTTTCAAAACTTTGCAAGCTCAACTGAAGAGATGCGCATTGACACTTATCAGAATATGACACTTGTCCTATAAATACAAAGTTGGAATGTTAGAACATCAAACCAAAGATGCACTTCGAAGAATGCGGACAGAACAGAAAGAGCCACTTATCTGAAATCTTCCCAAGTACTTACTATGTTCTAATAAGTATTGGATATTAGCACTAGTCTGTGCTTGGAGAGGGATCGGAAACATCGTCATATGGAAAAGGGACAGTGAAGCTGCAGCAGCATCATGAATATAGAAGCAGCCGATATCTTTCCAGGTACTCGTTATGTGCTAATTATAAATTAAAATTAGCACTAGCTTGTGCTTGGAGAGAAAATCGACATCATCAGCAGTCAAAAGAAAAAAAGGAAAAAATATAGAACAAAAGAAGAACATGAATCTAAAATCTTCCCGGGTACTTGATATGTGCTAATGATACATTTACATTAGCACTAGCCTGTGCTTGGAGAGGGGAATGGAAATAACATCATGCATATTGAAAAAGAATACAGAAGAAGTCAAACTTGACTATATGCTGTAGTCTTCCCGGGTACTTGCTAGTTACTAATGATGTAGTGACATTAACACTAGCCTGTGCTTGGAGAGAAAATGGCAATATCACCAAGTAGACAGAGAAAAATATGGACAAGACGAAGATAAATAAATGTAAAACCTTTCCAGGTACTCGTTATGTGCTAATGGTACATTTACATTAGCACTAGCCAGTGCTTGGAGAGGTGTAGGAAATAACTACAACACGAAGAAGAATGCAGTCCAATCTGATCAACTCTGGGGTCTTTCCAGGTACTTGCTAGTTTCTAATGACATCATCACATTAGCACTAGCCTGTTCTTGGCGAGAAAACAGAAGCACCACCATATAAACGCAAAGAAGAAAACGCGTAATTTTTGCAACCTTGATTACAATTATTATTGCACACAGGTACGTACTTTTCTTTGCGATCTTTTAAAAAATAAGAACTACTGTGTGTTAGTCACCAAATTTATACCATTGGTTAGCTTTTTTGTAGCATTTTATTTATTTTTTTATTTATAACAGCTGTTTATTTATTTCTTGTTGATTTTAATGAATTATCTCCCTTAATCATTTTGAGCTTGGGCGGAAAACACCGATCTCATCAATTATGACACTAATCATCATTCAACGACTTTCTCATGCGTTTTCAAAACTTTGCAAGCTCAACTGAAGAGATGCGCATTGACACTTATCAGAATATGACACTTGTCCTATAAATACAAAGTTGGAATGTTAGAACATCAAACCAAAGATGCACTTCGAAGAATGCGGACAGAACAGAAAGAGCCACTTATCTGAAATCTTCCCAAGTACTTACTATGTTCTAATAAGTATTGGATATTAGCACTAGTCTGTGCTTGGAGAGGGATCGGAAACATCGTCATATGGAAAAGGGACAGTGAAGCTGCAGCAGCATCATGAATATAGAAGCAGCCGATATCTTTCCAGGTACTCGTTATGTGCTAATTATAAATTAAAATTAGCACTAGCTTGTGCTTGGAGAGAAAATCGACATCATCAGCAGTCAAAAGAAAAAAAAAGGAAAAAATATAGAACAAAAGAAGAACATGAATCTAAAATCTTCCCGGGTACTTGATATGTGCTAATGATACATTTACATTAGCACTAGCCTGTGCTTGGAGAGGGGAATGGAAATAACATCATGCATATTGAAAAAGAATACAGAAGAAGTCAAACTTGACTATATGCTGTAGTCTTCCCGGGTACTTGCTAGTTACTAATGATGTAGTGACATTAGCACTAGCCTGTGCTTGGAGAGAAAATGGCAATATCACCAAGTAGACAGAGAAAAATATGGACAAGACGAAGATAAATAAATGTAAAACCTTTCCAGGTACTCGTTATGTGCTAATGGTACATTTACATTAGCACTAGCCAGTGCTTGGAGAGGTGTAGGAAATAACTACAACACGAAGAAGAATGCAGTCCAATCTGATCAACTCTGGGGTCTTTCCAGGTACTTGCTAGTTTCTAATGACATCATCACATTAGCACTAGCCTGTTCTTGGCGAGAAAACAGAAGCACCACCATATAAACGCAAAGAAGAAAACGCGTAATTTTTGCAACCTTGATTACAATTATTATTGCACACAGGTACGTACTTTTCTTTGCGATCTTTTAAAAAATAAGAACTACTGTGTGTTAGTCACCAAATTTATACCATTGGTTAGCTTTTTTGTAGCATTTTATTTATTTTTTTATTTATAACAGCTGTTTATTTATTTCTTGTTGATTTTAATGAATTATCTCCCTTAATCATTTTGAGCTTGGGCGGAAAACACCGATCTCATCAATTATGACACTAATCATCATTCAACGACTTTCTCATGCGTTTTCAAAACTTTGCAAGCTCAACTGAAGAGATGCGCATTGACACTTATCAGAATATGACACTTGTCCTATAAATACAAAGTTGGAATGTTAGAACATCAAACCAAAGATGCACTTCGAAGAATGCGGACAGAACAGAAAGAGCCCCACTTATCTGAAATCTTCCCAAGTACTTACTATGTTCTAATAAGTATTGGATATTAGCACTAGTCTGTGCTTGGAGAGGGATCGGAAACATCGTCATATGGAAAAGGGACAGTGAAGCTGCAGCAGCATCATGAATATAGAAGCAGCCGATATCTTTCCAGGTACTCGTCATGTGCTAATTATAAATTAAAATTAGCACTAGCTTGTGCTTGGAGAGAAAATCGACATCATCAGCAGTCAAAAGAAAAAAAAGGAAAAAATATAGAACAAAAGAAGAACATGAATCTAAAATCTTCCCGGGTACTTGATATGTGCTAATGATACATTTACATTAGCACTAGCCTGTGCTTGGAGAGGGGAATGGAAATAACATCATGCATATTGAAAAAGAATACAGAAGAAGTCAAACTTGACTATATGCTGTAGTCTTCCCGGGTACTTGCTAGTTACTAATGATGTAGTGACATTAGCACTAGCCTGTGCTTGGAGAGAAAATGGCAATATCACCAAGTAGACAGAGAAAAATATGGACAAGACGAAGATAAATAAATGTAAAACCTTTCCAGGTACTCGTTATGTGCTAATGGTACATTTACATTAGCACTAGCCAGTGCTTGGATAGGTGTAGGAAATAACTACAACACGAAGAAGAATGCAGTCCAATCTGATCAACTCTGGGGTCTTTCCAGGTACTTGCTAGTTTCTAATGACATCATCACATTAGCACTAGCCTGTGCTTGGCGAGAAAACAGAAGCACCACCATATAAACGCAAAGAAGAAAACGCGTAATTTTTGCAACCTTGATTACAATTATTATTGCACACAGGTACGTACTTTTCTTTGCGATCTTTTAAAAAATAAGAACTGCTGTATGTTAGTCACCAAATTTATACCATTTGTAGGCGTTTTTGTAGCATTTTATTAATTTTTTTATTTATAACAGCTGTTTATTTATTTCTTGTTGATTTTAATGAATTATCTCCCTTAATCATTTTGAGCTTGGGCGGAAAACACCGATCTGATCAATTATGACACTAATCATCATTCAACGACTTTCTCATGCGTTTTCAAAACTTTGCAAGCTCAACTGAAGAGATGCGCATTGACACTTATCAGAATATGACACTTGTCCTATAAATACAAAGTTGGAATGTTAGAACATCAAACCAAAGATGCACTTCGAAGAATGCGGACAGAACAGAAAGAGCCCCACTTATCTGAAATATTCCCAAGTACTTACTATGTTCTAATAAGTATTGGATATTAGCACTAGTCTGTGCTTGGAGAGGGATCGGAAACATCGTCATATGGAAAAGGGACAGTGAAGCTGCAGCAGCATCATGAATATAGAAGCAGCCGATATCTTTCCAGGTACTCGTCATGTGCTAATTATAAATTAAAATTAGCACTAGCTTGTGCTTGGAGAGAAAATCGACATCATCAGCAGTCAAAAGAAAAAAAAAGGAAAAAATATAGAACAAAAGAAGAACATGAATCTAAAATCTTCCCGGGTACTTGATATGTGCTAATGATACATTTACATTAGCACTAGCCTGTGCTTGGAGAGGGGAATGGAAATAACATCATGCATATTGAAAAAGAATACAGAAGAAGTCAAACTTGACTATATGCTGTAGTCTTCCCGGGTACTTGCTAGTTACTAATGATGTAGTGACATTAGCACTAGCCTGTGCTTGGAGAGAAAATGGCAATATCACCAAGTAGACAGAGAAAAATATGGACAAGACGAAGATAAATAAATGTAAAACCTTTCCAGGTACTCGTTATGTGCTAATGGTACATTTACATTAGCACTAGCCAGTGCTTGGAGAGGTGTAGGAAATAACTACAACACGAAGAAGAATGCAGTCCAATCTGATCAACTCTGGGGTCTTTCCAGGTACTTGCTAGTTTCTAATGACATCATCACATTAGCACTAGCCTGTGCTTGGCGAGAAAACAGAAGCACCACCATATAAACGCAAAGAAGAAAACGCGTAATTTTTGCAACCTTGATTACAATTATTATTGCACACAGGTACGTACTTTTCTTTGCGATCTTTTAAAAAATAAGAACTGCTGTATGTTAGTCACCAAATTTATACCATTTGTAGGCGTTTTTGTAGCATTTTATTAATTTTTTTATTTATAACAGCTGTTTATTTATTTCTTGTTGATTTTAATGAATTATCTCCCTTAATCATTTTGAGCTTGGGCGGAAAACACCGATCTGATCAATTATGACACTAATCATCATTCAACGACTTTCTCATGCGTTTTCAAAACTTTGCAAGCTCAACTGAAGAGATGCGCATTGACACTTATCAGAATATGACACTTGTCCTATAAATACAAAGTTGGAATGTTAGAACATCAAACCAAAGATGCACTTCGAAGAATGCGGACAGAACAGAAAGAGCCACTTATCTGAAATCTTCCCAAGTACTTACTATGTTCTAATAAGTATTGGATATTAGCACTAGTCTGTGCTTGGAGAGGGATCGGAAACATCGTCATATGGAAAAGGGACAGTGAAGCTGCAGCAGCATCATGAATATAGAAGCAGCCGATATCTTTCCAGGTACTCGTTATGTGCTAATTATAAATTAAAATTAGCACTAGCTTGTGCTTGGAGAGAAAATCGACATCATCAGCAGTCAAAAGAAAAAAAAAGGAAAAAATATAGAACAAAAGAAGAACATGAATCTAAAATCTTCCCGGGTACTTGATATGTGCTAATGATACATTTACATTAGCACTAGCCTGTGCTTGGAGAGGGGAATGGAAATAACATCATGCATATTGAAAAAGAATACAGAAGAAGTCAAACTTGACTATATGCTGTAGTCTTCCGGGTACTTGCTAGTTACTAATGATGTAGTGACATTAGCACTAGCCTGTGCTTGGAGAGAAAATGGCAATATCACCAAGTAGACAGAGAAAAATATGGACAAGACGAAGATAAATAAATGTAAAACCTATCCAGGTACTCGTTATGTGCTAATGGTACATTTACATTAGCACTAGCCAGTGCTTGGAGAGGTGTAGGAAATAACTACAACACGAAGAAGAATGCAGTCCAATCTGATCAACTCTGGGGTCTTTCCAGGTACTTGCTAGTTTCTAATGACATCATCACATTAGCACTAGCCTGTGCTTGGCGAGAAAACAGAAGCACCACCATATAAACGCAAAGAAGAAAACGCGTAATTTTTGCAACCTTGATTACAATTATTATTGCACACAGGTACGTACTTTTCTTTGCGATCTTTTAAAAAATAAGAACTACTGTATGCCAATGGCATTCAATGTTAGTCACCAAATTTATACCATTGGTTAGCTTTTTTGTAACATTTTATTTATTTTTTTATTTATAGCAGCTGTTTATTTATTTCTTGTTGATTTTAATGAATTATCTCCCTTAATCATTTTGAGCTTGGGCGGAAAACACCGATCTCATCAATTATGACACTAATCATCATTCAACGACTTTCTCATGCGTTTTCAAAACTTTGCAAGCTCAACTAAAGAGATGCGCATTGACACTTATCAGAATATGACACTTGTCCTATAAATACAAAGTTGGAATGTTAGAACATCAAACCAAAGATGCACTTCGAAGAATGCGGACAGAACAGAAAGAGCCACTAATCTGAAATCTTCCCAAGTACTTACTATGTTTTAATAAGTATTGGATATTAGCACTAGTCTGTGCTTGGAGAGGGATCGGAAACATCGTCATATGGAAAAGGGACAGTGAAGCTGCAGCAGCATCATGAATATAGAAGCAGCCGATATCTTTCCAGGTACTCGTTATGTGCTAATTATAAATTAAAATTAGCACTAGCTTGTGCTTGGAGAGAAAATCGACATCATCAGCAGTCAAAAGAAAAAAAAAGGAAAAAATATAGAACAAAAGAAGAACATGAATCTAAAATCTTCCCGGGTACTTGATATGTGCTAATGATACATTTACATTAGCACTAGCCTGTGCTTGGAGAGGGGAATGGAAATAACATCATGCATATTGAAAAAGAATACAGAAGATGTCAAACTTGACTATATGCTGTAGTCTTCCCGGGTACTTGCTAGTTACTAATGATGTAGTGACATTAGCACTAGCCTGTGCTTGGAGAGAAAATGGCAATATCACCAAGTAGACAGAGAAAAATATGGACAAGACGAAGATAAATAAATGTAAAACCTTTCCAGGTACTCGTTATGTGCTAATGGTACATTTACATTAGCACTAGCCAGTGCTTGGAGAGGTGTAGGAAATAACTACAACACGAAGAAGAATGCAGTCCAATCTGATAAACTCTGGGGTTTTTCCAGGTACTTGCTAGTTTCTAATGACATCATCACATTAGCACTAGCCTGTGCTTGGCGAGAAAACATAAGCACCACCATATAAACGCAAAGAAGAAAACGCGTAATTTTTGCAACCTTGATTACAATTATTATTGCACACAGGTACGTACTTTTCTTTGCGATCTTTTAAAAAATAAGAACTACTGTATGCCAATGGCATTCAATGTTAGTCACCAAATTTATACCATTGGTTAGCTTTTTTGTAGCATTTTATTTATTTTTTTTATTTATAACAGCTGTTTATTTATTTCTTGTTGATTTTAATGAATTATCTCCCTTAATCATTTTGAGCTTGGGCGGAAAACACCGATCTCATCAATTATGACACTAATCATCATTCAACGACTTTCTCATGCGTTTTCAAAACTTTGCAAGCTCAACTGAAGAGATGCGCATTGACACTTATCAGAATATGACACTTGTCCTATAAATACAAAGTTGGAATGTTAGAACATCAAACCAAAGATGCACTTCGAAGAATGCGGACAGAACAGAAAGAGCCACTTATCTGAAATCTTCCCAAGTACTTACTATGTTCTAATAAGTATTGGATATTAGCACTAGTCTGTGCTTGGAGAGGGATCGGAAACATCGTCATATGGAAAAGGGACAGTGAAGCTGCAGCAGCATCATGAATATAGAAGCAGCCGATATCTTTCCAGGTACTCGTTATGTGCTAATTATAAATTAAAATTAGCACTAGCTTGTGCTTGGAGAGAAAATCGACATCATCAGCAGTCAAAAGAAAAAAAAGGAAAAAATATAGAACAAAAGAAGAACATGAATCTAAAATCTTCCCGGGTACTTGATATGTGCTAGTGATACATTTACATTAGCACTAGCCTGTGCTTGGAGAGGGGAATGGAAATAACATCATGCATATTGAAAAAGAATACAGAAGAAGTCAAACTTGACTATATGCTGTAGTCTTCCGGGTACTTGCTAGTTACTAATGATGTAGTGACATTAGCACTAGCCTGTGCTTGAAGAGAAAATGGCAATATCACCAAGTAGACAGAGAAAAATATGGACAAGACGAAGATAAATAAATGTAAAACCTATCCAGGTACTCGTTATGTGCTAATGGTACATTTACATTAGCACTAGCCAGTGCTTGGAGAGGTGTAGGAAATAACTACAACACGAAGAAGAATGCAGTCCAATCTGATCAACTCTGGGGTCTTTCCAGGTACTTGCTAGTTTCTAATGACATCATCACATTAGCACTAGCCTGTGCTTGGCGAGAAAACAGAAGCACCACCATATAAACGCAAAGAAGAAAACGCGTAATTTTTGCAACCTTGATTACAATTATTATTGCACACAGGTACGTACTTTTCTTTGCGATCTTTTAAAAAATAAGAACTACTGTATGCCAATGGCATTCAATGTTAGTCACCAAATTTATACCATTGGTTAGCTTTTTTGTAACATTTTATTTATTTTTTTATTTATAGCAGCTGTTTATTTATTTCTTGTTGATTTTAATGAATTATCTCCCTTAATCATTTTGAGCTTGGGCGGAAAACACCGATCTCATCAATTATGACACTAATCATCATTCAACGACTTTCTCATGCGTTTTCAAAACTTTGCAAGCTCAACTGAAGAGATGCGCATTGACACTTATCAGAATATGACACTTGTCCTATAAATACAAAGTTGGAATGTTAGAACATCAAACCAAAGATGCACTTCGAAGAATGCGGACAGAACAGAAAGAGCCACTAATCTGAAATCTTCCCAAGTACTTACTATGTTCTAATAAGTATTGGATATTAGCACTAGTCTGTGCTTGGAGAGGGATCGGAAACATCGTCATATGGAAAAGGGACAGTGAAGCTGCAGCAGCATCATGAATATAGAAGCAGCCGATATCTTTCCAGGTACTCGTTATGTGCTAATTATAAATTAAAATTAGCACTAGCTTGTGCTTGGAGAGAAAATCGACATCATCAGCAGTCAAAAGAAAAAAAAAGGAAAAAATATAGAACAA
Source organism: Limnoperna fortunei (assembly GCA_944474755.1). Taxonomy (NCBI): domain Eukaryota; kingdom Metazoa; phylum Mollusca; class Bivalvia; order Mytilida; family Modiolidae; genus Limnoperna; species Limnoperna fortunei. Next base: position 49,364,684 of record OX104113.1, read on the forward strand.
AAGAAGAACATGAATCTAAAATCTTCCCGGGTACTTGATATGTGCTAATGATACATTTACATTAGCACTAGCCTGTGCTTGGAGAGGGGAATGGAAATAACATCATGCATATTGAAAAAGAATACAGAAGATGTCAAACTTGACTATATGCTGTAGTCTTCCCGGGTACTTGCTAGTTACTAATGATGTAGTGACATTAGCACTAGCCTGTGCTTGGAGAGAAAATGGCAATATCACCAAGTAGACAGAGAAAAATATGGACAAGACGAAGATAAATAAATGTAAAACCTTTCCAGGTACTAGTTATGTGCTAATGGTACATTTACATTAGCACTAGCCAGTGCTTGGAGAGGTGTAGGAAATAACTACAACACGAAGAAGAATGCAGTCCAATCTGATCAACTCTGGGGTTTTTCCAGGTACTTGCTAGTTTCTAATGACATCATCACATTAGCACTAGCCTGTGCTTGGCGAGAAAACAGAAGCACCACCATATAAACGCAAAGAAGAAAACGCGTAATTTTTGCAACCTTGATTACAATTATTATTGCACACAGGTACGTACTTTTCTTTGCGATCTTTTAAAAAATAAGAACTACTGTATGCCAATGGCATTCAATGTTAGTCACCAAATTTATACCATTGGTTAGCTTTTTTGTAGCATTTTATTTATTTTTTTTATTTATAACAGCTGTTTATTTATTTCTTGTTGATTTTAATGAATTATCTCCCTTAATCATTTTGAGCTTGGGCGGAAAACACCGATCTCATCAATTATGACACTAATCATCATTCAACGACTTTCTCATGCGTTTTCAAAACTTTGCAAGCTCAACTGAAGAGATGCGCATTGACACTTATCAGAATATGACACTTGTCCTATAAATACAAAGTTGGAATGTTAGAACATCAAACCAAAGATGCACTTCGAAGAATGCGGACAGAACAGAAAGAGCCACTTATCTGAAATCTTCCCAAGTACTTACTATGTTCTAATAAGTATTGGATATTAGCACTAGTCTGTGCTTGGAGAGGGATCGGAAACATCGTCATATGGAAAAGGGACAGTGAAGCTGCAGCAGCATCATGAATATAGAAGCAGCCGATATCTTTCCAGGTACTCGTTATGTGCTAATTATAAATTAAAATTAGCACTAGCCTGTGCTTGGAGAGAAAATCGACATCATCAGCAGTCAAAAGAAAAAAAAGGAAAAAATATAGAACAAAAGAAGAACATGAATCTAAAATCTTCCCGGGTACTTGATATGTGCTAATGATACATTTACATTAGCACAAGGCTGTGCTTGGAGAGGGGAATGGAAATAACATCATGCATATTGAAAAAGAATACAGAAGAAGTCAAACTTGACTATATGCTGTAGTCTTCCGGGTACTTGCTAGTTACTAATGATGTAGTGACATTAGCACTAGCCTGTGCTTGCAGAGAAAATGGCAATATCACCAAGTAGACAGAGAAAAATATGGACAAGACGAAGATAAATAAATGTAAAACCTTTCCAGGTACTCGTTATGTGCTAATGGTACATTTACATTAGCACTAGCCAGTGCTTGGAGAGATGTAGGAAATAACTACAACACGAAGAAGAATGCAGTCCAATCTGATCAACTCTGGGGTCTTTCCAGGTACTTGCTAGTTTCTAATGACATCATCACATTAGCACTAGCCTGTGCTTGGCGAGAAAACAGAAGCACCACCATATAAACGCAAAGAAGAAAACGCGTAATTTTTGCAACCTTGATTACAATTATTATTGCACACAGGTACGTACTTTTCTTTGCGATCTTTTAAAAAATAAGAACTACTGTATGCCAATGGCATTCAATGTTAGTCACCAAATTTATACCATTGGTTAGCTTTTTTGTAGCATTTTATTTATTTTTTTTATTTACAACAGCTGTTTATTTATTTCTTGTTGATTTTAATGAATTATCTCCCTTAATCATTTTGAGCTTGGGCGGAAAACACCGATCTCATCAATTATGACACTAATCATCATTCAACGACTTTCTCATGCGTTTTCAAAACTTTGCAAGCTCAACTGAAGAGATGCGCATTGACACTTATCAGAATATGACACTTGTCCTATAAATACAAAGTTGGAATGTTAGAACATCAAACCAAAGATGCACTTCGAAGAATGCGGACAGAACAGAAAGAGCCACTTATCTGAAATCTTCCCAAGTACTTACTATGTTCTAATAAGTATTGGATATTAGCACTAGTCTGTGCTTGGAGAGGGATCGGAAACATCGTCATATGGAAAAGGGACAGTGAAGCTGCAGCAGCATCATGAATATAGAAGCAGCCGATAACTTTCCAGGTACTCGTTATGTGCTAATTATAAATTAAAATTAGCACTAGCTTGTGCTTGGAGAGAAAATCGACATCATCAGCAGTCAAAAGAAAAAAAAGGAAAAAATATAGAACAAAAGAAGAACATGAATCTAAAATCTTCCCGGGTACTTGATATGTGCTAATGATACATTTACATTAGCACTAGCCTGTGCTTGGAGAGGGGAATGGAAATAACATCATGCATATTGAAAAAGAATACAGAAGAAGTCAAACTTGACTATATGCTGTAGTCTTCCCGGGTACTTGCTAGTTACTAATGATGTAGTGACATTAGCACTAGCCTGTGCTTGGAGAGAAAATGGCAATATCACCAAGTAGACAGAGAAAAATATGGACAAGACGAAGATAAATAAATGTAAAACCTTTCCAGGTACTCGTTATGTGCTAATGGTACATTTACATTAGCACTAGCCAGTGCTTGGAGAGGTGTAGGAAATAACTACAACACGAAGAAGAATGCAGTCCAATCTGATCAACTCTGGGGTCTTTCCAGGTACTTGCTAGTTTCTAATGACATCATCACATTAGCACTAGCCTGTGCTTGGCGAGAAAACAGAAGCACCACCATATAAACGCAAAGAAGAAAACGCGTAATTTTTGCAACCTTGATTACAATTATTATTGCACACAGGTACGTACTTTTCTTTGCGATCTTTTAAAAAATAAGAACTACTGTATGCCAATGGCATTCAATGTTAGTCACCAAATTTATACCATTGGTTAGCTTTTTTGTAGCATTTTATTTATTTTTTTATTTATAACAGCTGTTTATTTATTTCTTGTTGATTTTAATGAATTATCTCCCTTAATCATTTTGAGCTTGGGCGGAAAACACCGATCTCATCAATTATGACACTAATCATCATTCAACGACTTTCTCATGCGTTTTCAAAACTTTGCAAGCTCAACTGAAGAGATGCGCATTGACACTTATCAGAATATGACACTTGTCCTATAAATACAAAGTTGGAATGTTAGAACATCAAACCAAAGATGCACTTCGAAGAATGCGGACAGAACAGAAAGAGCCACTTATCTGAAATCTTCCCAAGTACTTACTATGTTCTAATAAGTATTGGATATTAGCACTAGTCTGTGCTTGGAGAGGGATCGGAAACATCGTCATATGGAAAAGGGACAGTGAAGCTGCAGCAGCATCATGAATATAGAAGCAGCCGATATCTTTCCAGGTACTCGTTATGTGCTAATTATAAATTAAAATTAGCACTAGCTTGTGCTTGGAGAGAAAATCGACATCATCAGCAGTCAAAAGAAAAAAAAAGGAAAAAATATAGAACAAAAGAAGAACATGAATCTAAAATCTTCCCGGGTACTTGATATGTGCTAATGATACATTTACATTAGCACTAGCCTGTGCTTGGAGAGGGGAATGGAAATAACATCATGCATATTGAAAAAGAATACAGAAGAAGTCAAACTTGACTATATGCTGTAGTCTTCCCGGGTACTTGCTAGTTACTAATGATGTAGTGACATTAGCACTAGCCTGTGCTTGGAGAGAAAATGGCAATATCACCAAGTAGACAGAGAAAAATATGGACAAGACGAAGATAAATAAATGTAAAACCTTTCCAGGTACTCGTTATGTGCTAATGGTACATTTACATTAGCACTAGCCAGTGCTTGGAGAGGTGTAGGAAATAACTACAACACGAAGAAGAATGCAGTCCAATCTGATCAACTCTGGGGTCTTTCCAGGTACTTGCTAGTTTCTAATGACATCATCACATTAGCACTAGCCTGTGCTTGGCGAGAAAACAGAAGCACCACCATATAAACGCAAAGAAGAAAACGCGTAATTTTTGCAACCTTGATTACAATTATTATTGCACACAGGTACGTACTTTTCTTTGCGATCTTTTAAAAAATAAGAACTACTGTATGCCAATGGCATTCAATGTTAGTCACCAAATTTATACCATTGGTTAGCTTTTTTGTAGCATTTTATTTATTTTTTTATTTATAACAGCTGTTTATTTATTTCTTGTTGATTTTAATGAATTATCTCCCTTAATCATTTTGAGCTTGGGCGGAAAACACCGATCTCATCAATTATGACACTAATCATCATTCAACGACTTTCTCATGCGTTTTCAAAACTTTGCAAGCTCAACTGAAGAGATGCGCATTGACACTTATCAGAATATGACACTTGTCCTATAAATACAAAGTTGGAATGTTAGAACATCAAACCAAAGATGCACTTCGAAGAATGCGGACAGAACAGAAAGAGCCACTTATCTGAAATCTTCCCAAGTACTTACTATGTTCTAATAAGTATTGGATATTAGCACTAGTCTGTGCTTGGAGAGGGATCGGAAACATCGTCATATGGAAAAGGGACAGTGAAGCTGCAGCAGCATCATGAATATAGAAGCAGCCGATATCTTTCCAGGTACTCGTTATGTGCTAATTATAAATTAAAATTAGCACTAGCTTGTGCTTGGAGAGAAAATCGACATCATCAGCAGTCAAAAGAAAAAAAAGGAAAAAATATAGAACAAAAGAAGAACATGAATCTAAAATCTTCCCGGGTACTTGATATGTGCTAATGATACATTTACATTAGCACTAGCCTGTGCTTGGAGAGGGGAATGGAAATAACATCATGCATATTGAAAAAGAATACAGAAGAAGTCAAACTTGACTATATGCTGTAGTCTTCCCGGGTACTTGCTAGGCTAGTTACTAATGATGTAGTGACATTAGCACTAGCCTGTGCTTGGAGAGAAAATGGCAATATCACCAAGTAGACAGAGAAAAATATGGACAAGACGAAGATAAATAAATGTAAAACCTTTCCAGGTACTCGTTATGTGCTAATGGTACATTTACATTAGCACTAGCCAGTGCTTGGAGAGATGTAGGAAATAACTACAACACGAAGAAGAATGCAGTCCAATCTGATAAACTCTGGGGTCTTTCCAGGTACTTGCTAGTTTCTAATGACATCATCACATTAGCACTAGCCTGTGCTTGGCGAGAAAACAGAAGCACCACCATATAAACGCAAAGAAGAAAACGCGTAATTTTTGCAACCTTGATTACAATTATTATTGCACACAGGTACGTACTTTTCTTTGCGATCTTTTAAAAAATAAGAACTACTGTATGCCAATGGCATTCAATGTTAGTCACCAAATTTATACCATTGGTTAGCTTTTTTGTAGCATTTTATTTATTTTTTTATTTATAACAGCTGTTTATTTATTTCTTGTTGATTTTAATGAATTATCTCCCTTAATCATTTTGAGCTTGGGCGGAAAACACCGATCTGATCAATTATGACACTAATCATCATTCAACGACTTTCTCATGCGTTTTCAAAACTTTGCAAGCTCAACTGAAGAGATGCGCATTGACACTTATCAGAATATGACACTTGTCCTATAAATACAAAGTTGGAATGTTAGAACATCAAACCAAAGATGCACTTCGAAGAATGCGGACAGAACAGAAAGAGCCACTTATCTGAAATCTTCCCAAGTACTTACTATGTTCTAATAAGTATTGGATATTAGCACTAGTCTGTGCTTGGAGAGGGATCGGAAACATCGTCATATGGAAAAGGGACAGTGAAGCTGCAGCAGCATCATGAATATAGAAGCAGCCGATATCTTTCCAGGTACTCGTTATGTGCTAATTATAAATTAAAATTAGCACTAGCTTGTGCTTGGAGAGAAAATCGACATCATCAGCAGTCAAAAGAAAAAAAAGGAAAAAATATAGAACAAAAGAAGAACATGAATCTAAAATCTTCCCGGGTACTTGATATGTGCTAATGATACATTTACATTATCACAAGCCTGTGCTTGGAGAGGGGAATGGAAATAACATCATGCATATTGAAAAAGAATACAGAAGAAGTCAAACTTGACTATATGCTGTAGTCTTCCCGGGTACTTGCTAGTTACTAATGATGTAGTGACATTAGCACTAGCCTGTGCTTGGAGAGAAAATGGCAATATCACCAAGTAGACAGAGAAAAATATGGACAAGACGAAGATAAATAAATGTAAAACCTTTCCAGGTACTCGTTATGTGCTAATGGTACATTTACATTAGCACTAGCCAGTGCTTGGAGAGATGTAGGAAATAACTACAACACGAAGAAGAATGCAGTCCAATCTGATAAACTCTGGGGTCTTTCCAGGTACTTGCTAGTTTCTAATGACATCATCACATTAGCACTAGCCTGTGCTTGGCGAGAAAACAGAAGCACCACCATATAAACGCAAAGAAGAAAACGCGTAATTTTTGCAACCTTGATTACAATTATTATTGCACACAGGTACGTACTTTTCTTTGCGATCTTTTAAAAAATAAGAACTACTGTATGCCAATGGCATTCAATGTTAGTCACCAAATTTATACCATTGGTTAGCTTTTTTGTAGCATTTTATTTATTTTTTTATTTATAACAGCTGTTTATTTATTTCTTGTTGATTTTAATGAATTATCTCCCTTAATCATTTTGAGCTTGGGCGGAAAACACCGATCTGATCAATTATGACACTAATCATCATTCAACGACTTTCTCATGCGTTTTCAAAACTTTGCAAGCTCAACTGAAGAGATGCGCATTGACACTTATCAGAATATGACACTTGTCCTATAAATACAAAGTTGGAATGTTAGAACATCAAACCAAAGATGCACTTCGAAGAATGCGGACAGAACAGAAAGAGCCACTTATCTGAAATCTTCCCAAGTACTTACTATGTTCTAATAAGTATTGGATATTAGCACTAGTCTGTGCTTGGAGAGGGATCGGAAACATCGTCATATGGAAAAGGGACAGTGAAGCTGCAGCAGCATCATGAATATAGAAGCAGCCGATATCTTTCCAGGTACTCGTTATGTGCTAATTATAAATTAAAATTAGCACTAGCTTGTGCTTGGAGAGAAAATCGACATCATCAGCAGTCAAAAGAAAAAAAAAGGAAAAAATATAGAACAAAAGAAGAACATGAATCTAAAATCTTCCCGGGTACTTGATATGTGCTAATGATACATTTACATTAGCACTAGCCTGTGCTTGGAGAGGGGAATGGAAATAACATCATGCATATTGAAAAAGAATACAGAAGAAGTCAAACTTGACTATATGCTGTAGTCTTCCCGGGCACTTGCTAGTTACTAATGATGTAGTGACATTAGCACTAGCCTGTGCTTGGAGAGAAAATGGCAATATCACCAAGTAGACAGAGAAAAATATGGACAAGACGAAGATAAATAAATGTAAAACCTTTCCAGGTACTCGTTATGTGCTAATGGTACATTTACATTAGCACTAGCCAGTGCTTGGAGAGGTGTAGGAAATAACTACAACACGAAGAAGAATGCAGTCCAATCTGATCAACTCTGGGGTCTTTCCAGGTACTTGCTAGTTTCTAATGACATCATCACATTAGCACTAGCCTGTGCTTGGCGAGAAAACAGAAGCACCACCATATAAACGCAAAGAAGAAAACGCGTAATTTTTGCAACCTTGATTACAATTATTATTGCACACAGGTACGTACTTTTCTTTGCGATCTTTTAAAAAATAAGAACTACTGTATGTTAGTCACCAAATTTATACCATTGGTTAGCTTTTTTGTAGCATTTTATTTATTTTTTTATTTATAACAGCTGTTTATTTATTTCTTGTTGATTTTAATGAATTATCTCCCTTAATCATTTTGAGCTTGGGCGGAAAACACCGATCTCATCAATTATGACACTAATCATCATTCAACGACTTTCTCATGCGTTTTCAAAACTTTGCAAGCTCAACTGAAGAGATGCGCATTGACACTTATCAGAATATGACACTTGTCCTATAAATACAAAGTTGGAATGTTAGAACATCAAACCAAAGATGCACTTCGAAGAATGCGGACAGAACAGAAAGAGCCACTTATCTGAAATCTTCCCAAGTACTTACTATGTTCTAATAAGTATTGGATATTAGCACTAGTCTAATAAGTATTGGATATTAGCACTAGTCTGTGCTTAGAGAGGGATCGGAAACATCGTCATATGGAAAAGGGACAGTGAAGCTGCAGCAGCATCATGAATATTAAAGCAGCCTATATCTTTGCAGGTACTCGTTATGTGCTAATTATAAATTAAAATTAGCACTAGCTTGTGCTTGGAGAGAAAATCGACATCATCAGCAGTCAAAAGAAAAAAAAGGAAAAAATATAGAACAAAAGAAGAACATGAATCTAAAATCTTCCCGGGTACTTGATATGTGCTAATGATACATTTACATTAGCACTAGCCTGTGCTTGGAGAGGGGAATGGAAATAACATCATGCATATTGAAAAAGAATACAGAAGAAGTCAAACTTGACTATATGCTGTAGTCTTCCCGGGTACTTGCTAGTTACTAATGATGTAGTGACATTAGCACTAGCCTGTGCTTGGAGAGAAAATGGCAATATCACCAAGTAGACAGAGATAAATATGGACAAAACGAAGATAAATAAATGTAAAACCTTTCCAGGTACTCGTTATGTGCTAATGGTACATTTACATTAGCACTAGCCAGTGCTTGGAGAGGTGTAGGAAATAACTACAACACGAAGAAGAATGCAGTCCAATCTGATCAACTCTGGGGTCTTTCCAGGTACTTGCTAGTTTCTAATGACATCATCACATTAGCACTAGCCTGTGCTTGGCGAGAAAACAGAAGCACCACCATATAAACGCAAAGAAGAAAACGCGTAATTTTTGCAACCTTGATTACAATTATTATTGCACACAGGTACGTACTTTTCTTTGCGATCTTTTAAAAAATAAGAACTACTGTATGCCAATGGCATTCAATGTTAGTCACCAAATTTATACCATTGGTTAGCTTTTTTGTAGCATTTTATTTATTTTTTTATTTATAACAGCTGTTTATTTATTTCTTGTTGATTTTAATGAATTATCTCCCTTAATCATTTTGAGCTTGGGCGGAAAACACCGATCTGATCAATTATGACACTAATCATCATTCAACGACTTTCTCATGCGTTTTCAAAACTTTGCAAGCTCAACTGAAGAGATGCGCATTGACACTTATCAGAATATGACACTTGTCCTATAAATACAAAGTTGGAATGTTAGAACATCAAACCAAAGATGCACTTCGAAGAATGCGGACAGAACAGAAAGAGCCACTTATCTGAAATCTTCCCAAGTACTTACTATGTTCTAATAAGTATTGGATTATAGCACTAGTCTGTGCTTGGAGAGGGATCGGAAACATCGTCATATGGAAAAGGGACAGTGAAGCTGCAGCAGCATCATGAATATAGAAGCAGCCGATATCTTTCCAGGTACTCGTTATGTGCTAATTATAAATTAAAATTAGCACTAGCTTGTGCTTGGAGAGAAAATCGACATCATCAGCAGTCAAAAGAAAAAAAAAGGAAAAAATATAGAACAAAAGAAGAACATGAATCTAAAATCTTCCCGGGTACTTGATATGTGCTAATGATACATTTACATTAGCACTAGCCTGTGCTTGGAGAGGGGAATGGAAATAACATCATGCATATTGAAAAAGAATACAGAAGAAGTCAAACTTGACTATATGCTGTAGTCTTCCCGGGTACTTGCTAGTTACTAATGATGTAGTGACATTAGCACTAGCCTGTGCTTGGAGAGAAAATGGCAATATCACCAAGTAGACAGAGAAAAATATGGACAAGACGAAGATAAATAAATGTAAAACCTTTCCAGGTACTCGTTATGTGCTAATGGTACATTTACATTAGCACTCGCCAGTGCTTGGAGAGGTGTAGGAAATAACTACAACACGAAGAAGAATGCAGTCCAATCTGATCAACTCTGGGGTCTTTCCAGGTACTTGCTAGTTTCTAATGACATCATCAAATTATCACTAGCCTGTGCTTGGCGAGAAAACAGAAGCACCACCATATAAACGCAAAGAAGAAAACGCGTAATTTTTGCAACCTTGATTACAATTATTATTGCACACAGGTACGTACTTTTCTTTGCGATTTTTAAAAAAATAAGAACTACTGTATGCCAATGGCATTCAATGTTAGTCACCAAATTTATACCATTGGTTAGCTTTTTTGTAGCATTTTATTTATTTTTTTATTTATAACAGCTGTTTATTTATTTCTTGTTGATTTTAATGAATTATCTCCCTTAATCATTTTGAGCTTGGGCGGAAAACACCGATCTGATCAATTATGACACTAATCATCATTCAACGACTTTCTCATGCGTTTTCAAAACTTTGCAAGCTCAACTGAAGAGATGCGCATTGGCACTTATCAGAATATGACACTTGTCCTATAAATACAAAGTTGGAATGTTAGAACATCAAACCAAAGATGCACTTCGAAGAATGCGGACAGAACAGAAAGAGCCACTTATCTGAAATCTTCCCAAGTACTTACTATGTTCTAATAAGTATTGGATATTAGCACTAGTCTGTGCTTGGAGAGGGATCGGAAACATCGTCATATGGAAAAGGGACAGTGAAGCTGCAGCAGCATCATGAATATAGAAGCAGCCGATATCTTTCCAGGTACTCGTTATGTGCTAATTATAAATTAAAATTAGCACTAGCTTGTGCTTGGAGAGAAAATCGACATCATCAGCAGTCAAAAGAAAAAAAAAGGAAAAAATATAGAACAAAAGAAGAACATGAATCTAAAATCTTCCCGGGTACTTGATATGTGCTAATGATACATTTACATTAGCACTAGCCTGTGCTTGGAGAGGGGAATGGAAATAGCATCATGCATATTGAAAAAGAATACAGAAGAAGTCAAACTTGACTATATGCTGTAGTCTTCCCGGGTACTTGCTAGTTTCTAATGATGTAGTGACATTAGCACTAGCCTGTGCTTGGAGAGAAAATGGCAACATCACCAAGTAGACAGAGAAAAATATGGACAAGACGAAGATAAATAAATGTAAAACCTTTCCAGGTACTCGTTATGTGCTAATGGTACATTTACATTAGCACTAGCCAGTGCTTGGAGAGGTGTAGGAAATAACTACAACACGAAGAAGAATGCAGTCCAATCTGATAAACTCTGGGGTCTTTCCAGGTACTTGCTAGTTTCTAATGACATCATCACATTAGCACTAGCCTGTGCTTGGCGAGAAAACAGAAGCACCACCATATAAACGCAAAGAAGAAAACGCGTAATTTTTGCAACCTTGATTACAATTATTATTGCACACAGGTACGTACTTTTCTTTGCGATCTTTTAAAAAATAAGAACTACTGTATGCCAATGGCATTCAATGTTAGTCACCAAATTTATACCATTGGTTAGCTTTTTTGTAGCATTTTATTTATTTTTTTATTTATAACAGCTGTTTATTTATTTCTTGTTGATTTTAACGAATTATCTCCCTTAATCATTTTGAGCTTGGGCAGAAAACACCGATCTCATCAATTATGACACTAATCATCATTCAACGACTTTCTCATGCGTTTTCAAAACTTTGCAAGCTCAACTGAAAAGATGCGCATTGACACTTATCAGAATATGACACTTGACCTATAAATACAAAGTTGGAATGTTAGAACATCAAACCAAAGATGCACTTCGAAGAATGCGGACAGAACAGAAAGAGACACTAATCTGAAATCTTCCCAAGTACTTACTATGTTCTAATAAGTATTGGATATTAGCACTAGTCTGTGCTTGGAGAGGGATCGGAAACATCGTCATATGGAAAAGGGACAGTGAAGCTGCAGCAGCATCATGAATATAGAAGCAGCCGATATCTTTCCAGGTACTCGTTATGTGCTAATTATAAATTAAAATTAGCACTAGCTTGTGCTTGGAGAGAAAATCGACATCATCAGCAGTCAAAAGAAAAAAAAAGGAAAAAATATAGAACAAAAGAAGAACATGAATCTAAAATCTTCCCGGGTACTTGATATGTGCTAATGATACATTTACATTAGCACTAGCCTGTGCTTGGAGAGGGGAATGGAAATAACATCATGCATATTGAAAAAGAATACAGAAGAAGTCAAACTTGACTATATGCTGTAGTCTTCCCGGGTACTTGCTAGTTTCTAATAATGTAGTGACATTAGCACTAGCCTGTGCTTGGAGAGAAAATGGCAACATCACCAAGTAGACAGAGAAAAATATGGACAAGACGAAGATAAATAAATGTAAAACCTTTCCAGGTACTCGTTATGTGCTAATGGTACATTTACATTAGCACTAGCCAGTGCTTGGAGAGGTGTAGGAAATAACTACAACACGAAGAAGAATGCAGTCCAATCTGATCAACTCTGGGGTCTTTCCAGGTACTTGCTAGTTTCTAATGACATCATCACATTAGCACTAGCCTGTGCTTGGCGAGAAAACAGAAGCACCACCATATAAACGCAAAGAAGAAAACGCGTAATTTTTGCAACCTTGATTACAATTATTATTGCACACAGGTACGTACTTTTCTTTGCGATCTTTTAAAAAATAAGAACTACTGTATGCCAATGGCATTCAATGTTAGTCACCAAATTTATACCATTGGTTAGCTTTTTTGTAGCATTTTATTTATTTTTTTATTTATAACAGCTGTTTATTTATTTCTTGTTGATTTTAACGAATTATCTCCCTTAATCATTTTGAGCTTGGGCAGAAAACACCGATCTCATCAATTATGACACTAATCATCATTCAACGACTTTCTCATGCGTTTTCAAAACTTTGCAAGCTCAACTGAAGAGATGCGCATTGACACTTATCAGAATATGACACTTGACCTATAAATACAAAGTTGGAATGTTAGAACATCAAACCAAAGATGCACTTCGAAGAATGCGGACAGAACAGAAAGAGACACTAATCTGAAATCTTCCCAAGTACTTACTATGTTCTAATAAGTATTGGATATTAGCACTAGTCTGTGCTTGGAGAGGGATCGGAAACATCGTCATATGGAAAAGGGACAGTGAAGCTGCAGCAGCATCATGAATATAGAAGCAGCCGATATCTTTCCAGGTACTCGTTATGTGCTAATTATAAATTAAAATTAGCACTAGCTTGTGCTTGGAGAGAAAATCGACATCATCAGCAGTCAAAAGAAAAAAAAAGGAAAAAATATAGAACAAAAGAAGAACATGAATCTAAAATCTTCCCGGGTACTTGATATGTGCTAATGATACATTTACATTAGCACTAGCCTGTGCTTGGAGAGGGGAATGGAAATAACATCATGCATATTGAAAACGAATACAGAAGAAGTCAAACTTGACTATATGCTGTAGTCTTCCCGGGTACTTGCTAGTTTCTAATGATGTAGTGACATTAGCACTAGCCTGTGCTTGGAGAGAAAATGGCAACATCACCAAGTAGACAGAGAAAAATATGGACAAGACGAAGATAAATAAATGTAAAACCTTTCCAGGTACTCGTTATGTGCTAATGGTACATTTACATTAGCACTAGCCAGTGCTTGGAGAGGTGTAGGAAATAACTACAACACGAAGAAGAATGCAGTCCAATCTGATCAACTCTGGGGTCTTTCCAGGTACTTGCTAGTTTCTAATGACATCATCACATTAGCACTAGCCTGTGCTTGGCGAGAAAACAGAAGCACCACCATATAAACGCAAAGAAGAAAACGCGTAATTTTTGCAACCTTGATTACAATTATTATTGCACACAGGTACGTACTTTTCTTTGCGATCTTTTAAAAAATAAGAACTACTGTATGCCAATGGCATTCAATGTTAGTCACCAAATTTATACCATTGGTTAGCTTTTTTGTAGCATTTTATTTATTTTTTTATTTATAACAGCTGTTTATTTATTTCTTGTTGATTTTAACGAATTATCTCCCTTAATCATTTTGAGCTTGGGCAGAAAACACCGATCTCATCAATTATGACACTAATCATCATTCAACGACTTTCTCATGCGTTTTCAAAACTTTGCAAGCTCAACTGAAGAGTTGCGCATTGACACTTATCAGAATATGACACTTGACCTATAAATACAAAGTTGGAATGTTAGAACATCAAACCAAAGATGCACTTCGAAGAATGCGGACAGAACAGAAAGAGACACTAATCTGAAATCTTCCCAAGTACTTACTATGTTCTAATAAGTATTGGATATTAGCACTAGTCTGTGCTTGGAGAGGGATCGGAAACATCGTCATATGGAAAAGGGACAGTGAAGCTGCAGCAGCATCATGAATATAGAAGCAGCCGATATCTTTCCAGGTACTCGTTATGTGCTAATTATAAATTAAAATTAGCACTAGCTTGTGCTTGGAGAGAAAATCGACATCATCAGCAGTCAAAAGAAAAAAAAAGGAAAAAATATAGAACAAAAGAAGAACATGAATCTAAAATCTTCCCGGGTACTTGATATGTGCTAATGATACATTTACATTAGCACTAGCCTGTGCTTGGAGAGGGGAATGGAAATAACATCATGCATATTGAAAAAGAATACAGAAGAAGTCAAACTTGACTATATGCTGTAGTCTTCCCGGGCACTTGCTAGTTACTAATGATGTAGTGACATTAGCACTAGCCTGTGCTTGGAGAGAAAATGGCAATATCACCAAGTAGACAGAGAAAAATATGGACAAGACGAAGATAAATAAATGTAAAACCTTTCCAGGTACTCGTTATGTGCTAATGGTACATTTACATTAGCACTAGCCAGTGCTTGGAGAGGTGTAGGAAATAACTACAACACGAAGAAGAATGCAGTCCAATCTGATCAACTCTGGGGTCTTTCCAGGTACTTGCTAGTTTCTAATGACATCATCACATTAGCACTAGCCTGTGCTTGGCGAGAAAACAGAAGCACCACCATATAAACGCAAAGAAGAAAACGCGTAATTTTTGCAACCTTGATTACAATTATTATTGCACACAGGTACGTACTTTTCTTTGCGATCTTTTAAAAAATAAGAACTACTGTATGTTAGTCACCAAATTTATACCATTGGTTAGCTTTTTTGTAGCATTTTATTTATTTTTTTATTTATAACAGCTGTTTATTTATTTCTTGTTGATTTTAATGAATTATCTCCCTTAATCATTTTGAGCTTGGGCGGAAAACACCGATCTCATCAATTATGACACTAATCATCATTCAACGACTTTCTCATGCGTTTTCAAAACTTTGCAAGCTCAACTGAAGAGATGCGCATTGACACTTATCAGAATATGACACTTGTCCTATAAATACAAAGTTGGAATGTTAGAACATCAAACCAAAGATGCACTTCGAAGAATGCGGACAGAACAGAAAGAGCCACTTATCTGAAATCTTCCCAAGTACTTACTATGTTCTAATAAGTATTGGATATTAGCACTAGTCTAATAAGTATTGGATATTAGCACTAGTCTGTGCTTAGAGAGGGATCGGAAACATCGTCATATGGAAAAGGGACAGTGAAGCTGCAGCAGCATCATGAATATTAAAGCAGCCTATATCTTTGCAGGTACTCGTTATGTGCTAATTATAAATTAAAATTAGCACTAGCTTGTGCTTGGAGAGAAAATCGACATCATCAGCAGTCAAAAGAAAAAAAAGGAAAAAATATAGAACAAAAGAAGAACATGAATCTAAAATCTTCCCGGGTACTTGATATGTGCTAATGATACATTTACATTAGCACTAGCCTGTGCTTGGAGAGGGGAATGGAAATAACATCATGCATATTGAAAAAGAATACAGAAGAAGTCAAACTTGACTATATGCTGTAGTCTTCCCGGGTACTTGCTAGTTACTAATGATGTAGTGACATTAGCACTAGCCTGTGCTTGGAGAGAAAATGGCAATATCACCAAGTAGACAGAGATAAATATGGACAAAACGAAGATAAATAAATGTAAAACCTTTCCAGGTACTCGTTATGTGCTAATGGTACATTTACATTAGCACTAGCCAGTGCTTGGAGAGGTGTAGGAAATAACTACAACACGAAGAAGAATGCAGTCCAATCTGATCAACTCTGGGGTCTTTCCAGGTACTTGCTAGTTTCTAATGACATCATCACATTAGCACTAGCCTGTGCTTGGCGAGAAAACAGAAGCACCACCATATAAACGCAAAGAAGAAAACGCGTAATTTTTGCAACCTTGATTACAATTATTATTGCACACAGGTACGTACTTTTCTTTGCGATCTTTTAAAAAATAAGAACTACTGTATGCCAATGGCATTCAATGTTAGTCACCAAATTTATACCATTGGTTAGCTTTTTTGTAGCATTTTATTTATTTTTTTATTTATAACAGCTGTTTATTTATTTCTTGTTGATTTTAATGAATTATCTCCCTTAATCATTTTGAGCTTGGGCGGAAAACACCGATCTGATCAATTATGACACTAATCATCATTCAACGACTTTCTCATGCGTTTTCAAAACTTTGCAAGCTCAACTGAAGAGATGCGCATTGACACTTATCAGAATATGACACTTGTCCTATAAATACAAAGTTGGAATGTTAGAACATCAAACCAAAGATGCACTTCGAAGAATGCGGACAGAACAGAAAGAGCCACTTATCTGAAATCTTCCCAAGTACTTACTATGTTCTAATAAGTATTGGATTATAGCACTAGTCTGTGCTTGGAGAGGGATCGGAAACATCGTCATATGGAAAAGGGACAGTGAAGCTGCAGCAGCATCATGAATATAGAAGCAGCCGATATCTTTCCAGGTACTCGTTATGTGCTAATTATAAATTAAAATTAGCACTAGCTTGTGCTTGGAGAGAAAATCGACATCATCAGCAGTCAAAAGAAAAAAAAAGGAAAAAATATAGAACAAAAGAAGAACATGAATCTAAAATCTTCCCGGGTACTTGATATGTGCTAATGATACATTTACATTAGCACTAGCCTGTGCTTGGAGAGGGGAATGGAAATAACATCATGCATATTGAAAAAGAATACAGAAGAAGTCAAACTTGACTATATGCTGTAGTCTTCCCGGGTACTTGCTAGTTACTAATGATGTAGTGACATTAGCACTAGCCTGTGCTTGGAGAGAAAATGGCAATATCACCAAGTAGACAGAGAAAAATATGGACAAGACGAAGATAAATAAATGTAAAACCTTTCCAGGTACTCGTTATGTGCTAATGGTACATTTACATTAGCACTCGCCAGTGCTTGGAGAGGTGTAGGAAATAACTACAACACGAAGAAGAATGCAGTCCAATCTGATCAACTCTGGGGTCTTTCCAGGTACTTGCTAGTTTCTAATGACATCATCAAATTATCACTAGCCTGTGCTTGGCGAGAAAACAGAAGCACCACCATATAAACGCAAAGAAGAAAACGCGTAATTTTTGCAACCTTGATTACAATTATTATTGCACACAGGTACGTACTTTTCTTTGCGATTTTTAAAAAAATAAGAACTACTGTATGCCAATGGCATTCAATGTTAGTCACCAAATTTATACCATTGGTTAGCTTTTTTGTAGCATTTTATTTATTTTTTTATTTATAACAGCTGTTTATTTATTTCTTGTTGATTTTAATGAATTATCTCCCTTAATCATTTTGAGCTTGGGCGGAAAACACCGATCTGATCAATTATGACACTAATCATCATTCAACGACTTTCTCATGCGTTTTCAAAACTTTGCAAGCTCAACTGAAGAGATGCGCATTGACACTTATCAGAATATGACACTTGTCCTATAAATACAAAGTTGGAATGTTAGAACATCAAACCAAAGATGCACTTCGAAGAATGCGGACAGAACAGAAAGAGCCACTTATCTGAAATCTTCCCAAGTACTTACTATGTTCTAATAAGTATTGGATATTAGCACTAGTCTGTGCTTGGAGAGGGATCGGAAACATCGTCATATGGAAAAGGGACAGTGAAGCTGCAGCAGCATCATGAATATAGAAGCAGCCGATATCTTTCCAGGTACTCGTTATGTGCTAATTATAAATTAAAATTAGCACTAGCTTGTGCTTGGAGAGAAAATCGACATCATCAGCAGTCAAAAGAAAAAAAAAGGAAAAAATATAGAACAAAAGAAGAACATGAATCTAAAATCTTCCCGGGTACTTGATATGTGCTAATGATACATTTACATTAGCACTAGCCTGTGCTTGGAGAGGGGAATGGAAATAACATCATGCATATTGAAAAAGAATACAGAAGAAGTCAAACTTGACTATATGCTGTAGTCTTCCCGGGTACTTGCTAGTTTCTAATGATGTAGTGACATTAGCACTAGCCTGTGCTTGGAGAGAAAATGGCAACATCACCAAGTAGACAGAGAAAAATATGGACAAGACGAAGATAAATAAATGTAAAACCTTTCCAGGTACTCGTTATGTGCTAATGGTACATTTACATTAGCACTAGCCAGTGCTTGGAGAGGTGTAGGAAATAACTACAACACGAAGAAGAATGCAGTCCAATCTGATAAACTCTGGGGTCTTTCCAGGTACTTGCTAGTTTCTAATGACATCATCACATTAGCACTAGCCTGTGCTTGGCGAGAAAACAGAAGCACCACCATATAAACGCAAAGAAGAAAACGCGTAATTTTTGCAACCTTAATTACAATTATTATTGCACACAGGTACGTACTTTTCTTTGCGATCTTTTAAAAAATAAGAACTACTGTATGCCAATGGCATTCAATGTTAGTCACCAAATTTATACCATTGGTTAGCTTTTTTGTAGCATTTTATTTATTTTTTTATTTATAACAGCTGTTTATTTATTTCTTGTTGATTTTAACGAATTATCTCCCTTAATCATTTTGAGCTTGGGCAGAAAACACCGATCTCATCAATTATGACACTAATCATCATTCAACGACTTTCTCATGCGTTTTCAAAACTTTGCAAGCTCAACTGAAAAGATGCGCATTGACACTTATCAGAATATGACACTTGACCTATAAATACAAAGTTGGAATGTTAGAACATCAAACCAAAGATGCACTTCGAAGAATGCGGACAGAACAGAAAGAGACACTAATCTGAAATCTTCCCAAGTACTTACTATGTTCTAATAAGTATTGGATATTAGCACTAGTCTGTGCTTGGAGAGGGATCGGAAACATCGTCATATGGAAAAGGGACAGTGAAGCTGCAGCAGCATCATGAATATAGAAGCAGCCGATATCTTTCCAGGTACTCGTTATGTGCTAATTATAAATTAAAATTAGCACTAGCTTGTGCTTGGAGAGAAAATCGACATCATCAGCAGTCAAAAGAAAAAAAAAGGAAAAAATATAGAACAAAAGAAGAACATGAATCTAAAATCTTCCCGGGTACTTGATATGTGCTAATGATACATTTACATTAGCACTAGCCTGTGCTTGGAGAGGGGAATGGAAATAACATCATGCATATTGAAAAAGAATACAGAAGAAGTCAAACTTGACTATATGCTGTAGTCTTCCCGGGTACTTGCTAGTTTCTAATAATGTAGTGACATTAGCACTAGCCTGTGCTTGGAGAGAAAATGGCAACATCACCAAGTAGACAGAGAAAAATATGGACAAGACGAAGATAAATAAATGTAAAACCTTTCCAGGTACTCGTTATGTGCTAATGGTACATTTACATTAGCACTAGCCAGTGCTTGGAGAGGTGTAGGAAATAACTACAACACGAAGAAGAATGCAGTCCAATCTGATCAACTCTGGGGTCTTTCCAGGTACTTGCTAGTTTCTAATGACATCATCACATTAGCACTAGCCTGTGCTTGGCGAGAAAACAGAAGCACCACCATATAAACGCAAAGAAGAAAACGCGTAATTTTTGCAACCTTGATTACAATTATTATTGCACACAGGTACGTACTTTTCTTTGCGATCTTTTAAAAAATAAGAACTACTGTATGCCAATGGCATTCAATGTTAGTCACCAAATTTATACCATTGGTTAGCTTTTTTGTAGCATTTTATTTATTTTTTTATTTATAACAGCTGTTTATTTATTTCTTGTTGATTTTAACGAATTATCTCCCTTAATCATTTTGAGCTTGGGCAGAAAACACCGATCTCATCAATTATGACACTAATCATCATTCAACGACTTTCTCATGCGTTTTCAAAACTTTGCAAGCTCAACTGAAGAGATGCGCATTGACACTTATCAGAATATGACACTTGACCTATAAATACAAAGTTGGAATGTTAGAACATCAAACCAAAGATGCACTTCGAAGAATGCGGACAGAACAGAAAGAGACACTAATCTGAAATCTTCCCAAGTACTTACTATGTTCTAATAAGTATTGGATATTAGCACTAGTCTGTGCTTGGAGAGGGATCGGAAACATCGTCATATGGAAAAGGGACAGTGAAGCTGCAGCAGCATCATGAATATAGAAGCAGCCGATATCTTTCCAGGTACTCGTTATGTGCTAATTATAAATTAAAATTAGCACTAGCTTGTGCTTGGAGAGAAAATCGACATCATCAGCAGTCAAAAGAAAAAAAAAGGAAAAAATATAGAACAAAAGAAGAACATGAATCTAAAATCTTCCCGGGTACTTGATATGTGCTAATGATACATTTACATTAGCACTAGCCTGTGCTTGGAGAGGGGAATGGAAATAACATCATGCATATTGAAAACGAATACAGAAGAAGTCAAACTTGACTATATGCTGTAGTCTTCCCGGGTACTTGCTAGTTTCTAATGATGTAGTGACATTAGCACTAGCCTGTGCTTGGAGAGAAAATGGCAACATCACCAAGTAGACAGAGAAAAATATGGACAAGACGAAGATAAATAAATGTAAAACCTTTCCAGGTACTCGTTATGTGCTAATGGTACATTTACATTAGCACTAGCCAGTGCTTGGAGAGGTGTAGGAAATAACTACAACACGAAGAAGAATGCAGTCCAATCTGATAAACTCTGGGGTCTTTCCAGGTACTTGCTAGTTTCTAATGACATCATCACATTAGCACTAGCCTGTGCTTGGCGAGAAAACAGAAGCACCACCATATAAACGCAAAGAAGAAAACGCGTAATTTTTGCAACCTTGATTACAATTATTATTGCACACAGGTACGTACTTTTCTTTGCGATCTTTTAAAAAATAAGAACTACTGTATGCCAATGGCATTCAATGTTAGTCACCAAATTTATACCATTGGTTAGCTTTTTTGTAGCATTTTATT
The DNA here is from genome assembly GCA_944474755.1 of Limnoperna fortunei. Taxonomy (NCBI): domain Eukaryota; kingdom Metazoa; phylum Mollusca; class Bivalvia; order Mytilida; family Modiolidae; genus Limnoperna; species Limnoperna fortunei. The sequence continues at coordinate 49,386,220 of OX104113.1, forward strand.
TATTTTTTTATTTATAACAGCTGTTTATTTATTTCTTGTTGATTTTAACGAATTATCTCCCTTAATCATTTTGAGCTTGGGCAGAAAACACCGATCTCATCAATTATGACACTAATCATCATTCAACGACTTTCTCATGCGTTTTCAAAACTTTGCAAGCTCAACTGAAGAGATGCGCATTGACACTTATCAGAATATGACACTTGACCTATAAATACAAAGTTGGAATGTTAGAACATCAAACCAAAGATGCACTTCGAAGAATGCGGACAGAACAGAAAGAGACACTAATCTGAAATCTTCCCAAGTACTTACTATGTTCTAATAAGTATTGGATATTAGCACTAGTCTGTGCTTGGAGAGGGATCGGAAACATCGTCATATGGAAAAGGGACAGTGAAGCTGCAGCAGCATCATGAATATAGAAGCAGCCGATATCTTTCCAGGTACTCGTTATGTGCTAATTATAAATTAAAATTAGCACTAGCTTGTGCTTGGAGAGAAAATCGACATCATCAGCAGTCAAAAGAAAAAAAAAGGAAAAAATATAGAACAAAAGAAGAACATGAATCTAAAATCTTCCCGGGTACTTGATATGTGCTAATGATACATTTACATTAGCACTAGCCTGTGCTTGGAGAGGGGAATGGAAATAACATCATGCATATTGAAAAAGAATACAGAAGAAGTCAAACTTGACTATATGCTGTAGTCTTCCCGGGTACTTGCTAGTTTCTAATGATGTAGTGACATTAGCACTAGCCTGTGCTTGGAGAGAAAATGGCAACATCACCAAGTAGACAGAGAAAAATATGGACAAGACGAAGATAAATAAATGTAAAACCTTTCCAGGTACTCGTTATGTGCTAATGGTACATTTACATTAGCACTAGCCAGTGCTTGGAGAGGTGTAGGAAATAACTACAACACGAAGAAGAATGCAGTCCAATCTGATAAACTCTGGGGTCTTTCCAGGTACTTGCTAGTTTCTAATGACATCATCACATTAGCACTAGCCTGTGCTTGGCGAGAAAACAGAAGCACCACCATATAAACGCAAAGAAGAAAACGCGTAATTTTTGCAACCTTGATTACAATTATTATTGCACACAGGTACGTACTTTTCTTTGCGATCTTTTAAAAAATAAGAACTACTGTATGCCAATGGCATTCAATGTTAGTCACCAAATTTATACCATTGGTTAGCTTTTTTGTAGCATTTTATTTATTTTTTTATTTATAACAGCTGTTTATTTATTTCTTGTTGATTTTAACGAATTATCTCCCTTAATCATTTTGAGCTTGGGCAGAAAACACCGATCTCATCAATTATGACACTAATCATCATTCAACGACTTTCTCATGCGTTTTCAAAACTTTGCAAGCTCAACTGAAGAGATGCGCATTGACACTTATCAGAATATGACACTTGACCTATAAATACAAAGTTGGAATGTTAGAACATCAAACCAAAGATGCACTTCGAAGAATGCGGACAGAACAGAAAGAGACACTAATCTGAAATCTTCCCAAGTACTTACTATGTTCTAATAAGTATTGGATATTAGCACTAGTCTGTGCTTGGAGAGGGATCGGAAACATCGTCATATGGAAAAGGGACAGTGAAGCTGCAGCAGCATCATGAATATAGAAGCAGCCGATATCTTTCCAGGTACTCGTTATGTGCTAATTATAAATTAAAATTAGCACTAGCTTGTGCTTGGAGAGAAAATCGACATCATCAGCAGTCAAAAGAAAAAAAAAGGAAAAAATATAGAACAAAAGAAGAACATGAATCTAAAATCTTCCCGGGTACTTGATATGTGCTAATGATACATTTACATTAGCACTAGCCTGTGCTTGGAGAGGGGAATAGAAATAACATCATGCATATTGAAAAAGAATACAGAAGAAGTCAAACTTGACTATATGCTGTAGTCTTCCCGGGTACTTGCTAGTTTCTAATGATGTAGTGACATTAGCACTAGCCTGTGCTTGGAGAGAAAATGGCAACATCACCAAGTAGACAGAGAAAAATATGGACAAGACGAAGATAAATAAATGTAAAACCTTTCCAGGTACTCGTTATGTGCTAATGGTACATTTACATTAGCACTAGCCAGTGCTTGGAGAGGTGTAGGAAATAACTACAACACGAAGAAGAATGCAGTCCAATCTGATCAACTCTGGGGTCTTTCCAGGTACTTGCTAGTTTCTAATGACATCATCACATTAGCACTAGCCTGTGCTTGGCGAGAAAACAGAAGCACCACCATATAAACGCAAAGAAGAAAACGCGTAATTTTTGCAACCTTGATTACAATTATTATTGCACACAGGTACGTACTTTTCTTTGCGATCTTTTAAAAAATAAGAACTACTGTATGCCAATGGCATTCAATGTTAGTCACCAAATTTATACCATTGGTTAGCTTTTTTGTAGCATTTTATTTATTTTTTTATTTATAACAGCTGTTTATTTATTTCTTGTTGATTTTAACGAATTATCTCCCTTAATCATTTTGAGCTTGGGCAGAAAACACCGATCTCATCAATTATGACACTAATCATCATTCAACGACTTTCTCATGCGTTTTCAAAACTTTGCAAGCTCAACTGAAGAGATGCGCATTGACACTTATCAGAATATGACACTTGACCTATAAATACAAAGTTGGAATGTTAGAACATCAAACCAAAGATGCACTTCGAAGAATGCGGACAGAACAGAAAGAGACACTAATCTGAAATCTTCCCAAGTACTTACTATGTTCTAATAAGTATTGGATATTAGCACTAGTCTGTGCTTGGAGAGGGATCGGAAACATCGTCATATGGAAAAGGGACAGTGAAGCTGCAGCAGCATCATGAATATAGAAGCAGCCGATATCTTTCCAGGTACTCGTTATGTGCTAATTATAAATTAAAATTAGCACTAGCTTGTGCTTGGAGAGAAAATCGACATCATCAGCAGTCAAAAGAAAAAAAAAGGAAAAAATATAGAACAAAAGAAGAACATGAATCTAAAATCTTCCCGGGTACTTGATATGTGCTAATGATACATTTACATTAGCACTAGCCTGTGCTTGGAGAGGGGAATGGAAATAACATCATGCATATTGAAAAAGAATACAGAAGAAGTCAAACTTGACTATATGCTGTAGTCTTCCCGGGTACTTGCTAGTTTCTAATGATGTAGTGACATTAGCACTAGCCTGTGCTTGGAGAGAAAATGGCAACATCACCAAGTAGACAGAGAAAAATATGGACAAGACGAAGATAAATAAATGTAAAACCTTTCCAGGTACTCGTTATGTGCTAATGGTACATTTACATTAGCACTAGCCAGTGCTTGGAGAGGTGTAGGAAATAACTACAACACGAAGAAGAATGCAGTCCAATCTGATCAACTCTGGGGTCTTTCCAGGTACTTGCTAGTTTCTAATGACATCATCACATTAGCACTAGCCTGTGCTTGGCGAGAAAACAGAAGCACCACCATATAAACGCTAAGAAGAAAACGCGTAATTTTTGCAACCTTGATTACAATTATTATTGCACACAGGTACGTACTTTTCTTTGCGATCTTTTAAAAAATAAGAACTACTGTATGCCAATGGCATTCAATGTTAGTCACCAAATTTATACCATTGGTTAGCTTTTTTGTAGCATTTTATTTATTTTTTTATTTATAACAGCTGTTTATTTATTTCTTGTTGATTTTAACGAATTATCTCCCTTAATCATTTTGAGCTTGGGCAGAAAACACCGATCTCATCAATTATGACACTAATCATCATTCAACGACTTTCTCATGCGTTTTCAAAACTTTGCAAGCTCAACTGAAGAGATGCGCATTGACACTTATCAGAATATGACACTTGACCTATAAATACAAAGTTGGAATGTTAGAACATCAAACCAAAGATGCACTTCGAAGAATGCGGACAGAACAGAAAGAGACACTAATCTGAAATCTTCCCAAGTACTTACTATGTTCTAATAAGTATTGGATATTAGCACAAGTCTGTGCTTGGAGAGGGATCGGAAACATCGTCATATGGAAAAGGGACAGTGAAGCTGCAGCAGCATCATGAATATAGAAGCAGCCGATATCTTTCCAGGTACTCGTTATGTGCTAATTATAAATTAAAATTAGCACTAGCTTGTGCTTGGAGAGAAAATCGACATCATCAGCAGTCAAAAGAAAAAAAAAGGAAAAAATATAGAACAAAAGAAGAACATGAATCTAAAATCTTCCCGGGTACTTGATATGTGCTAATGATACATTTACATTAGCACTAGCCTGTGCTTGGAGAGGGGAATGGAAATAACATCATGCATATTGAAAAAGAATACAGAAGAAGTCAAACTTGACTATATGCTGTAGTCTTCCCGGGTACTTGCTAGTTTCTAATGATGTAGTGACATTAGCACTAGCCTGTGCTTGGAGAGAAAATGGCAACATCACCAAGTAGACAGAGAAAAATATGGACAAGACGAAGATAAATAAATGTAAAACCTTTCCAGGTACTCGTTATGTGCTAATGGTACATTTACATTAGCACTAGCCAGTGCTTGGAGAGGTGTAGGAAATAACTACAACACGAAGAAGAATGCAGTCCAATCTGATCAACTCTGGGGTCTTTCCAGGTACTTGCTAGTTTCTAATGACATCATCACATTAGCACTAGCCTGTGCTTGGCGAGAAAACAGAAGCACCACCATATAAACGCAAAGAAGAAAACGCGTAATTTTGGCAACCTTGATTACAATTATTATTGCACACAGGTACGTACTTTTCTTTGCGATCTTTTAAAAAATAAGAACTACTGTATGCCAATGGCATTCAATGTTAGTCACCAAATTTATACCATTGGTTAGCTTTTTTGTAGCATTTTATTTATTTTTTTATTTATAACAGCTGTTTATTTATTTCTTGTTGATTTTAACGAATTATCTCCCTTAATCATTTTGAGCTTGGGCAGAAAACACCGATCTCATCAATTATGACACTAATCATCATTCAACGACTTTCTTATGCGTTTTCAAAACTTTGCAAGCTCAACTGAAGAGATGCGCATTGACACTTATCAGAATATGACACTTGACCTATAAATACAAAGTTGGAATGTTAGAACATCAAACCAAAGATGCACTTCGAAGAATGCGGACAGAACAGAAAGAGACACTAATCTGAAATCTTCCCAAGTACTTACTATGTTCTAATAAGTATTGGATATTAGCACTAGTCTGTGCTTGGAGAGGGATCGGAAACATCGTCATATGGAAAAGGGACAGTGAAGCTGCAGCAGCATCATGAATATAGAAGCAGCCGATATCTTTCCAGGTACTCGTTATGTGCTAATTATAAATTAAAATTAGCACTAGCTTGTGCTTGGAGAGAAAATCGACATCATCAGCAGTCAAAAGAAAAAAAAAGGAAAAAATATAGAACAAAAGAAGAACATGAATCTAAAATCTTCCCGGGTACTTGATATGTGCTAATGATACATTTACATTAGCACTAGCCTGTGCTTGGAGAGGGGAATAGAAATAACATCATGCATATTGAAAAAGAATACAGAAGAAGTCAAACTTGACTATATGCTGTAGTCTTCCCGGGTACTTGCTAGTTTCTAATGATGTAGTGACATTAGCACTAGCCTGTGCTTGGAGAGAAAATGGCAACATCACCAAGTAGACAGAGAAAAATATGGACAAGACGAAGATAAATAAATGTAAAACCTTTCCAGGTACTCGTTATGTGCTAATGGTACATTTACATTAGCACTAGCCAGTGCTTGGAGAGGTGTAGGAAATAACTACAACACGAAGAAGAATGCAGTCCAATCTGATCAACACTGGGGTCTTTCCAGGTACTTGCTAGTTTCTAATGACATCATCACATTAGCACTAGCCTGTGCTTGGCGAGAAAACAGAAGCACCACCATATAAACGCAAAGAAGAAAACGCGTAATTTTTGCAACCTTGATTACAATTATTATTGCACACAGGTACGTACTTTTCTTTGCGATCTTTTAAAAAATAAGAACTACTGTATGCCAATGGCATTCAATGTTAGTCACCAAATTTATACCATTGGTTAGCTTTTTTGTAGCATTTTATTTATTTTTTTATTTATAACAGCTGTTTATTTATTTCTTGTTGATTTTAACGAATTATCTCCCTTAATCATTTTGAGCTTGGGCAGAAAACACCGATCTCATCAATTATGACACTAATCATCATTCAACGACTTTCTCATGCGTTTTCAAAACTTTGCAAGCTCAACTGAAGAGATGCGCATTGACACTTATCAGAATATGACACTTGACCTATAAATACAAAGTTGGAATGTTAGAACATCAAACCAAAGATGCACTTCGAAGAATGCGGACAGAACAGAAAGAGACACTAATCTGAAATCTTCCCAAGTACTTACTATGTTCTAATAAGTATTGGATATTAGCACTAGTCTGTGCTTGGAGAGGGATCGGAAACATCGTCATATGGAAAAGGGACAGTGAAGCTGCAGCAGCATCATGAATATAGAAGCAGCCGATATCTTTCCAGGTACTCGTTATGTGCTAATTATAAATTAAAATTAGCACTAGCTTGTGCTTGGAGAGAAAATCGACATCATCAGCAGTCAAAAGAAAAAAAAAGGAAAAAATATAGAACAAAAGAAGAACATGAATCTAAAATCTTCCCGGGTACTTGATATGTGCTAATGATACATTTACATTAGCACTAGCCTGTGCTTGGAGAGGGGAATGGAAATAACATCATGCATATTGAAAAAGAATACAGAAGAAGTCAAACTTGACTATATGCTGTAGTCTTCCCGGGTACTTGCTAGTTTCTAATGATGTAGTGACATTAGCACTAGCCTGTGCTTGGAGAGAAAATGGCAACATCACCAAGTAGACAGAGAAAAATATGGACAAGACGAAGATAAATAAATGTAAAACCTTTCCAGGTACTCGTTATGTGCTAATGGTACATTTACATTAGCACTAGCCAGTGCTTGGAGAGGTGTAGGAAATAACTACAACACGAAGAAGAATGCAGTCCAATCTGATCAACTCTGGGGTCTTTCCAGGTACTTGCTAGTTTCTAATGACATCATCACATTAGCACTAGCCTGTGCTTGGCGAGAAAACAGAAGCACCACCATATAAACGCAAAGAAGAAAACGCGTAATTTTTGCAACCTTGATTACAATTATTATTGCACACAGGTACGTACTTTTCTTTGCGATCTTTTAAAAAATAAGAACTACTGTATGCCAATGGCATTCAATGTTAGTCACCAAATTTATACCATTGGTTAGCTTTTTTGTAGCATTTTATTTATTTTTTTATTTATAACAGCTGTTTATTTATTTCTTGTTGATTTTAACGAATTATCTCCCTTAATCATTTTGAGCTTGGGCAGAAAACACCGATCTCATCAATTATGACACTAATCATCATTCAACGACTTTCTCATGCGTTTTCAAAACTTTGCAAGCTCAACTGAAGAGATGCGCATTGACACTTATCAGAATATGACACTTGACCTATAAATACAAAGTTGGAATGTTAGAACATCAAACCAAAGATGCACTTCGAAGAATGCGGACAGAACAGAAAGAGACACTAATCTGAAATCTTCCCAAGTACTTACTATGTTCTAATAAGTATTGGATATTAGCACTAGTCTGTGCTTGGAGAGGGATCGGAAACATCGTCATATGGAAAAGGGACAGTGAAGCTGCAGCAGCATCATGAATATAGAAGCAGCCGATATCTTTCCAGGTACTCGTTATGTGCTAATTATAAATTAAAATTAGCACTAGCTTGTGCTTGGAGAGAAAATCGACATCATCAGCAGTCAAAAGAAAAAAAAAGGAAAAAATATAGAACAAAAGAAGAACATGAATCTAAAATCTTCCCGGGTACTTGATATGTGCTAATGATACATTTACATTAGCACTAGCCTGTGCTTGGAGAGGGGAATGGAAATAACATCATGCATATTGAAAAAGAATACAGAAGAAGTCAAACTTGACTATATGCTGTAGTCTTCCCGGGTACTTGCTAGTTTCTAATGATGTAGTGACATTAGCACTAGCCTGTGCTTGGAGAGAAAATGGCAACATCACCAAGTAGACAGAGAAAAATATGGACAAGACGAAGATAAATAAATGTAAAACCTTTCCAGGTACTCGTTATGTGCTAATGGTACATTTACATTAGCACTAGCCAGTGCTTGGAGAGGTGTAGGAAATAACTACAACACGAAGAAGAATGCAGTCCAATCTGATCAACACTGGGGTCTTTCCAGGTACTTGCTAGTTTCTAATGACATCATCACATTAGCACTAGCCTGTGCTTGGCGAGAAAACAGAAGCACCACCATATAAACGCAAAGAAGAAAACGCGTAATTTTTGCAACCTTGATTACAATTATTATTGCACACAGGTACGTACTTTTCTTTGCGATCTTTTAAAAAATAAGAACTACTGTATGCCAATGGCATTCAATGTTAGTCACCAAATTTATACCATTGGTTAGCTTTTTTGTAGCATTTTATTTATTTTTTTATTTATAACAGCTGTTTATTTATTTCTTGTTGATTTTAACGAATTATCTCCCTTAATCATTTTGAGCTTGGGCAGAAAACACCGATCTCATCAATTATGACACTAATCATCATTCAACGACTTTCTCATGCGTTTTCAAAACTTTGCAAGCTCAACTGAAGAGATGCGCATTGACACTTATCAGAATATGACACTTGACCTATAAATACAAAGTTGGAATGTTAGAACATCAAACCAAAGATGCACTTCGAAGAATGCGGACAGAACAGAAAGAGACACTAATCTGAAATCTTCCCAAGTACTTACTATGTTCTAATAAGTATTGGATATTAGCACTAGTCTGTGCTTGGAGAGGGATCGGAAACATCGTCATATGGAAAAGGGACAGTGAAGCTGCAGCAGCATCATGAATATAGAAGCAGCCGATATCTTTCCAGGTACTCGTTATGTGCTAATTATAAATTAAAATTAGCACTAGCTTGTGCTTGGAGAGAAAATCGACATCATCAGCAGTCAAAAGAAAAAAAAAGGAAAAAATATAGAACAAAAGAAGAACATGAATCTAAAATCTTCCCGGGTACTTGATATGTGCTAATGATACATTTACATTAGCACTAGCCTGTGCTTGGAGAGGGGAATGGAAATAACATCATGCATATTGAAAAAGAATACAGAAGAAGTCAAACTTGACTATATGCAGTAGTCTTCCCGGGTACTTGCTAGTTTCTAATGATGTAGTGACATTAGCACTAGCCTGTGCTTGGAGAGAAAATGGCAACATCACCAAGTAGACAGAGAAAAATATGGACAAGACGAAGATAAATAAATGTAAAACCTTTCCAGGTACTCGTTATGTGCTAATGGTACATTTACATTAGCACTAGCCAGTGCTTGGAGAGGTGTAGGAAATAACTACAACACGAAGAAGAATGCAGTCCAATCTGATCAACTCTGGGGTCTTTCCAGGTACTTGCTAGTTTCTAATGACATCATCACATTAGCACTAGCCTGTGCTTGGCGAGAAAACAGAAGCACCACCATATAAACGCAAAGAAGAAAACGCGTAATTTTTGCAACCTTGATTACAATTATTATTGCACACAGGTACGTACTTTTCTTTGCGATCTTTTAAAAAATAAGAACTACTGTATGCCAATGGCATTCAATGTTAGTCACCAAATTTATACCATTGGTTAGCTTTTTGTAGCATTTTATTTATTTTTTTATTTATAACAGCTGTTTATTTATTTCTTGTTGATTTTAATGAATTATCTCCCTTAATCATTTTGAGCTTGGGCAGAAAACACCGATCTCATCAATTATGACACTAATCATCATTCAACGACTTTCTCATGCGTTTTCAAAACTTTGCAAGCTCAACTGAAGAGATGCGCATTGACACTTATCAGAATATGACACTTGACCTATAAATACAAAGTTGGAATGTTAGAACATCAAACCAAAGATGCACTTCGAAGAATGCGGACAGAACAGAAAGAGACACTAATCTGAAATCTTCCCAAGTACTTACTATGTTCTAATAAGTATTGGATATTAGCACTAGTCTGTGCTTGGAGAGGGATCGGAAACATCGTCATATGGAAAAGGGACAGTGAAGCTGCAGCAGCATCATGAATATAGAAGCAGCCGATATCTTTCCAGGTACTCGTTATGTGCTAATTATAAATTAAAATTAGCACTAGCTTGTGCTTGGAGAGAAAATCGACATCATCAGCAGTCAAAAGAAAAAAAAAGGAAAAAATATAGAACAAAAGAAGAACATGAATCTAAAATCTTCCCGGGTACTTGATATGTGCTAATGATACATTTACATTAGCACTAGCCTGTGCTTGGAGAGGGGAATGGAAATAACATCATGCATATTGAAAAAGAATACAGAAGAAGTCAAACTTGACTATATGCTGTAGTCTTCCCGGGTACTTGCTAGTTTCTAATGATGTAGTGACATTAGCACTAGCCTGTGCTTGGAGAGAAAATGGCAACATCACCAAGTAGACAGAGAAAAATATGGACAAGACGAAGATAAATAAATGTAAAACCTTTCCAGGTACTCGTTATGTGCTAATGGTACATTTACATTAGCACTAGCCTGTGCTTGGAGAGGTGTAGGAAATAACTACAACACGAAGAAGAATGCAGTCCAATCTGATAAACTCTGGGGTCTTTCCAGGTACTTGCTAGTTTCTAATAACATCATCACATCAGCACTAGCCTGTGCTTGGCGAGAAAACAGAAGCACCACCATATAAACGCAAAGAAGAAAACGCGTAATTTTTGCAACCTTGATTACAATTATTATTGCACACAGGTACGTACTTTTCTTTGCGATCTTTTAAAAAATAAGAACTACTGTATGCCAATGGCATTCAATGTTAGTCACCAAATTTATACCATTGGTTAGCTTATTTGTAGCATTTTATTTATTTTTTTATTTATAACAGCTGTTTATTTATTTCTTGTTGATTTTAACGAATTATCTCCCTTAATCATTTTGAGCTTGGGCAGAAAACACCGATCTCATCAATTATGACACTAATCATCATTCAACGACTTTCTCATGCGTTTTCAAAACTTTGCAAGCTCAACTGAAGAGATGCGCATTGACACTTATCAGAATATGACACTTGACCTATAAATACAAAGTTGGAATGTTAGAACATCAAACCAAAGATGCACTTCGAAGAATGCGGACAGAACAGAAAGAGACACTAATCTGAAATCTTCCCAAGTACTTACTATGTTCTAATAAGTATTGGATATTAGCACTAGTCTGTGCTTGGAGAGGGATCGGAAACATCGTCATATGGAAAAGGGACAGTGAAGCTGCAGCAGCATCATGAATATAGAAGCAGCCGATATCTTTCCAGGTACTCGTTATGTGCTAATTATAAATTAAAATTAGCACTAGCCTGTGCTTGGAGAGAAAATCGACATCATCAGCAGTCAAAAGAAAAAAAAAAGGAAAAAATATAGAACAAAAGAAGAACATGAATCTAAAATCTTCCCGGGTACTTGATATGTGCTAATGATACATTTACATTAGCACTAGCCTGTGCTTGGAGAGGGGAATGGAAATAACATCATGCATATTGAAAAAGAATACAGAAGAAGTCAAACTTGACTATATGCTGTAGTCTTCCCGGGTACTTGCTAGTTTCTAATGATGTAGTGACATTAGCACTAGCCTGTGCTTGGAGAGAAAATGGCAACATCACCAAGTAGACAGAGAAAAATATGGTCAAGACGAAGATAAATAAATGTAAAACCTTTCCAGGTACTCGTTATGTGCTAATGGTACATTTACATTAGCACTAGCCAGTGCTTGGAGAGGTGTAGGAAATAACTACAACACGAAGAAGAATGCAGTCCAATCTGATCAACTCTGGGGTCTTTCCAGGTACTTGCTAGTTTCTAATGACATCATCACATTAGCACTAGCCTGTGCTTGGCGAGAAAACAGAAGCACCACCATATAAACGCAAAGAAGAAAACGCGTAATTTTTGCAACCTTGATTACAATTATTATTGCACACAGGTACGTACTTTTCTTTGCGATCTTTTAAAAAATAAGAACTACTGTATGCCAATGGCATTCAATGTTAGTCACCAAATTTATACCATTGGTTAGCTTTTTTGTAGCATTTTATTTATTTTTTTATTTATAACAGCTGTTTATTTATTTCTTGTTGATTTTAACGAATTATCTCCCTTAATCATTTTGAGCTTGGGCAGAAAACACCGATCTCATCAATTATGACACTAATCATCATTCAACGACTTTCTCATGCGTTTTCAAAACTTTGCAAGCTCAACTGAAGAGATGCGCATTGACACTTATCAGAATATGACACTTGACCTATAAATACAAAGTTGGAATGTTAGAACATCAAACCAAAGATGCACTTCGAAGAATGCGGACAGAACAGAAAGAGACACTAATCTGAAATCTTCCCAAGTACTTACTATGTTCTAATAAGTATTGGATATTAGCACTAGTCTGTGCTTGGAGAGGGATCGGAAACATCGTCATATGGAAAAGGGACAGTGAAGCTGCAGCAGCATCATGAATATAGAAGCAGCCGATATCTTTCCAGGTACTCGTTATGTGCTAATTATAAATTAAAATTAGCCTAGCTTGTGCTTGGAGAGAAAATCGACATCATCAGCATTCAAAAGAAAAAAAAAGGAAAAAATATAGAACAAAAGAAGAACATGAATCTAAAATCTTCCCGGGTACTTGATATGTGCTAATGATACATTTACATTAGCACTAGCCTGTGCTTGGAGAGGGGAATGGAAATAACATCATGCATATTGAAAAAGAATACAGAAGAAGTCAAACTTGACTATATGCTGTAGTCTTCCCGGGTACTTGCTAGTTTCTAATGATGTAGTGACATTAGCACTAGCCTGTGCTTGGAGAGAAAATGGCAACATCACCAAGTAGACAGAGAAAAATATGGACAAGACGAAGATAAATAAATGTAAAACCTTTCCAGGTACTCGTTATGTGCTAATGGTACATTTACATTAGCACTAGCCAGTGCTTGGAGAGGTGTAGGAAATAACTACAACACGAAGAAGAATGCAGTCCAATCTGATCAACTCTGGGGTCTTTCCAGGTACTTGCTAGTTTCTAATGACATCATCACATTAGCACTAGCCTGTGCTTGGCGAGAAAACAGAAGCACCACCATATAAACGCAAAGAAGAAAACGCGTAATTTTTGCAACCTTGATTACAATTATTATTGCACACAGGTACGTACTTTTCTTTGCGATCTTTTAAAAAATAAGAACTACTGTATGCCAATGGCATTCAATGTTAGTCACCAAATTTATACCATTGGTTAGCTTTTTTGTAGCATTTTATTTATTTTTTTATTTATAACAGCTGTTTATTTATTTCTTGTTGATTTTAACGAATTATCTCCCTTAATCATTTTGAGCTTGGGCAGAAAACACCGATCTCATCAATTATGACACTAATCATCATTCAACGACTTTCTCATGCGTTTTCAAAACTTTGCAAGCTCAACTGAAGAGATGCGCATTGACACTTATCAGAATATGACACTTGACCTATAAATACAAAGTTGGAATGTTAGCACATCAAACCAAAGATGCACTTCGAAGAATGCGGACAGAACAGAAAGAGACACTAATCTGAAATCTTCCCAAGTACTTACTATGTTCTAATAAGTATTGGATATTAGCACTAGTCTGTGCTTGGAGAGGGATCGGAAACATCGTCATATGGAAAAGGGACAGTGAAGCTGCAGCAGCATCATGAATATAGAAGCAGCCGATATCTTTCCAGGTACTCGTTATGTGCTAATTATAAATTAAAATTAGCACTAGCTTGTGCTTGGAGAGAAAATCGACATCATCAGCAGTCAAAAGAAAAAAAAAGGAAAAAATATAGAACAAAAGAAGAACATGAATCTAAAATCTTCCCGGGTACTTGATATGTGCTAATGATACATTTACATTAGCACTAGCCTGTGCTTGGAGAGGGGAATGGAAATAACATCATGCATATTGAAAAAGAATACAGAAGAAGTCAAACTTGACTATATGCTGTAGTCTTCCCGGGTACTTGCTAGTTTCTAATGATGTAGTGACATTAGCACTAGCCTGTGCTTGGAGAGAAAATGGCAACATCACCAAGTAGACAGAGAAAAATATGGACAAGACGAAGATAAATAAATGTAAAACCTTTCCAGGTACTCGTTATGTGCTAATGGTACATTTACATTAGCACTAGCCAGTGCTTGGAGAGGTGTAGGAAATAACTACAACACGAAGAAGAATGCAGTCCAATCTGATCAACTCTGGGGTCTTTCCAGGTACTTGCTAGTTTCTAATGACATCATCACATTAGCACTAGCCTGTGCTTGGCGAGAAAACAGAAGCACCACCATATAAACGCAAAGAAGAAAACGCGTAATTTTTGCAACCTTGATTACAATTATTATTGCACACAGGTACGTACTTTTCTTTGCGATCTTTTAAAAAATAAGAACTACTGTATGCCAATGGCATTCAATGTTAGTCACCAAATTTATACCATTGGTTAGCTTTTTGTAGCATTTTATTTATTTTTTTATTTATAACAGCTGTTTATTTATTTCTTGTTGATTTTAATGAATTATCTCCCTTAATCATTTTGAGCTTGGGCAGAAAACACCGATCTCATCAATTATGACACTAATCATCATTCAACGACTTTCTCATGCGTTTTCAAAACTTTGCAAGCTCAACTGAAGAGATGCGCATTGACACTTATCAGAATATGACACTTGACCTATAAATACAAAGTTGGAATGTTAGAACATCAAACCAAAGATGCACTTCGAAGAATGCGGACAGAACAGAAAGAGACACTAATCTGAAATCTTCCCAAGTACTTACTATGTTCTAATAAGTATTGGATATTAGCACTAGTCTGTGCTTGGAGAGGGATCGGAAACATCGTCATATGGAAAAGGGACAGTGAAGCTGCAGCAGCATCATGAATATAGAAGCAGCCGATATCTTTCCAGGTACTCGTTATGTGCTAATTATAAATTAAAATTAGCACTAGCTTGTGCTTGGAGAGAAAATCGACATCATCAGCAGTCAAAAGAAAAAAAAAGGAAAAAATATAGAACAAAAGAAGAACATGAATCTAAAATCTTCCCGGGTACTTGATATGTGCTAATGATACATTTACATTAGCACTAGCCTGTGCTTGGAGAGGGGAATGGAAATAACATCATGCATATTGAAAAAGAATACAGAAGAAGTCAAACTTGACTATATGCTGTAGTCTTCCCGGGTACTTGCTAGTTTCTAATGATGTAGTGACATTAGCACTAGCCTGTGCTTGGAGAGAAAATGGCAACATCACCAAGTAGACAGAGAAAAATATGGACAAGACGAAGATAAATAAATGTAAAACCTTTCCAGGTACTCGTTATGTGCTAATGGTACATTTACATTAGCACTAGCCTGTGCTTGGAGAGGTGTAGGAAATAACTACAACACGAAGAAGAATGCAGTCCAATCTGATAAACTCTGGGGTCTTTCCAGGTACTTGCTAGTTTCTAATAACATCATCACATCAGCACTAGCCTGTGCTTGGCGAGAAAACAGAAGCACCACCATATAAACGCAAAGAAGAAAACGCGTAATTTTTGCAACCTTGATTACAATTATTATTGCACACAGGTACGTACTTTTCTTTGCGATCTTTTAAAAAATAAGAACTACTGTATGCCAATGGCATTCAATGTTAGTCACCAAATTTATACCATTGGTTAGCTTATTTGTAGCATTTTATTTATTTTTTTATTTATAACAGCTGTTTATTTATTTCTTGTTGATTTTAACGAATTATCTCCCTTAATCATTTTGAGCTTGGGCAGAAAACACCGATCTCATCAATTATGACACTAATCATCATTCAACGACTTTCTCATGCGTTTTCAAAACTTTGCAAGCTCAACTGAAGAGATGCGCATTGACACTTATCAGAATATGACACTTGACCTATAAATACAAAGTTGGAATGTTAGAACATCAAACCAAAGATGCACTTCGAAGAATGCGGACAGAACAGAAAGAGACACTAATCTGAAATCTTCCCAAGTACTTACTATGTTCTAATAAGTATTGGATATTAGCACTAGTCTGTGCTTGGAGAGGGATCGGAAACATCGTCATATGGAAAAGGGACAGTGAAGCTGCAGCAGCATCATGAATATAGAAGCAGCCGATATCTTTCCAGGTACTCGTTATGTGCTAATTATAAATTAAAATTAGCACTAGCCTGTGCTTGGAGATAAAATCGACATCATCAGCAGTCAAAAGAAAAAAAAAAGGAAAAAATATAGAACAAAAGAAGAACATGAATCTAAAATCTTCCCGGGTACTTGATATGTGCTAATGATACATTTACATTAGCACTAGCCTGTGCTTGGAGAGGGGAATGGAAATAACATCATGCATATTGAAAAAGAATACAGAAGAAGTCAAACTTGACTATATGCTGTAGTCTTCCCGGGTACTTGCTAGTTTCTAATGATGTAGTGACATTAGCACTAGCCTGTGCTTGGAGAGAAAATGGCAACATCACCAAGTAGACAGAGAAAAATATGGACAAGACGAAGATAAATAAATGTAAAACCTTTCCAGGTACTCGTTATGTGCTAATGGTACATTTACATTAGCACTAGCCAGTGCTTGGAGAGGTGTAGGAAATAACTACAACACGAAGAAGAATGCAGTCCAATCTGATCAACTCTGGGGTCTTTCCAGGTACTTGCTAGTTTCTAATGACATCATCACATTAGCACTAGCCTGTGCTTGGCGAGAAAACAGAAGCACCACCATATAAACGCAAAGAAGAAAACGCGTAATTTTTGCAACCTTGATTACAATTATTATTGCACACAGGTACGTACTTTTCTTTGCGATCTTTTAAAAAATAAGAACTACTGTATGCCAATGGCATTCAATGTTAGTCACCAAATTTATACCATTGGTTAGCTTTTTTGTAGCATTTTATTTATTTTTTTATTTATAACAGCTGTTTATTTATTTCTTGTTGATTTTAACGAATTATCTCCCTTAATCATTTTGAGCTTGGGCAGAAAACACCGATCTCATCAATTATGACACTAATCATCATTCAACGACTTTCTCATGCGTTTTCAAAACTTTGCAAGCTCAACTGAAGAGATGCGCATTGACACTTATCAGAATATGACACTTGACCTATAAATACAAAGTTGGAATGTTAGAACATCAAACCAAAGATGCACTTCGAAGAATGCGGACAGAACAGAAAGAGACACTAATCTGAAATCTTCCCAAGTACTTACTATGTTCTAATAAGTATTGGATATTAGCACTAGTCTGTGCTTGGAGAGGGATCGGAAACATCGTCATATGGAAAAGGGACAGTGAAGCTGCAGCAGCATCATGAATATAGAAGCAGCCGATATCTTTCCAGGTACTCGTTATGTGCTAATTATAAATTAAAATTAGCCTAGCTTGTGCTTGGAGAGAAAATCGACATCATCAGCATTCAAAAGAAAAAAAAAGGAAAAAATATAGAACAAAAGAAGAACATGAATCTAAAATCTTCCCGGGTACTTGATATGTGCTAATGATACATTTACATTAGCACTAGCCTGTGCTTGGAGAGGGGAATGGAAATAACATCATGCATATTGAAAAAGAATACAGAAGAAGTCAAACTTGACTATATGCTGTAGTCTTCCCGGGTACTTGCTAGTTTCTAATGATGTAGTGACATTAGCACTAGCCTGTGCTTGGAGAGAAAATGGCAACATCACCAAGTAGACAGAGAAAAATATGGACAAGACGAAGATAAATAAATGTAAAACCTTTCCAGGTACTCGTTATGTGCTAATGGTACATTTACATTAGCACTAGCCAGTGCTTGGAGAGGTGTAGGAAATAACTACAACACGAAGAAGAATGCAGTCCAATCTGATCAACTCTGGGGTCTTTCCAGGTACTTGCTAGTTTCTAATGACATCATCACATTAGCACTAGCCTGTGCTTGGCGAGAAAACAGAAGCACCACCATATAAACGCAAAGAAGAAAACGCGTAATTTTTGCAACCTTGATTACAATTATTATTGCACACAGGTACGTACTTTTCTTTGCGATCTTTTAAAAAATAAGAACTACTGTATGCCAATGGCATTCAATGTTAGTCACCAAATTTATACCATTGGTTAGCTTTTTTGTAGCATTTTATTTATTTTTTTATTTATAACAGCTGTTTATTTATTTCTTGTTGATTTTAACGAATTATCTCCCTTAATCATTTTGAGCTTGGGCAGAAAACACCGATCTCATCAATTATGACACTAATCATCATTCAACGACTTTCTCATGCGTTTTCAAAACTTTGCAAGCTCAACTGAAGAGATGCGCATTGACACTTATCAGAATATGACACTTGACCTATAAATACAAAGTTGGAATGTTAGCACATCAAACCAAAGATGCACTTCGAAGAATGCGGACAGAACAGAAAGAGACACTAATCTGAAATCTTCCCAAGTACTTACTATGTTCTAATAAGTATTGGATATTAGCACTAGTCTGTGCTTGGAGAGGGATCGGAAACATCGTCATATGGAAAAGGGACAGTGAAGCTGCAGCAGCATCATGAATATAGAAGCAGCCGATATCTTTCCAGGTACTCGTTATGTGCTAATTATAAATTAAAATTAGCACTAGCTTGTGCTTGGAGAGAAAATCGACATCATCAGCAGTCAAAAGAAAAAAAAAGGAAAAAATATAGAACAAAAGAAGAACATGAATCTAAAATCTTCCCGGGTACTTGATATGTGCTAATGATACATTTACATTAGCACTAGCCTGTGCTTGGAGAGGGGAATGGAAATAACATCATGCATATTGAAAAAGAATACAGAAGAAGTCAAACTTGACTATATGCTGTAGTCTTCCCGGGTACTTGCTAGTTTCTAATGATGTAGTGACATTAGCACTAGCCTGTGCTTGGAGAGAAAATGGCAACATCACCAAGTAGACAGAGAAAAATATGGACAAGACGAAGATAAATAAATGTAAAACCTTTCCAGGTACTCGTTATGTGCTAATGGTACATTTACATTAGCACTAGCCAGTGCTTGGAGAGGTGTAGGAAATAACTACAACACGAAGAAGAATGCAGTCCAATCTGATCAACTCTGGGGTCTTTCCAGGTACTTGCTAGTTTCTAATGACATCATCACATTAGCACTAGCCTGTGCTTGGCGAGAAAACAGAAGCACCACCATATAAACGCAAAGAAGAAAACGCGTAATTTTTGCAACCTTGATTACAATTATTATTGCACACAGGTACGTACTTTTCTTTGCGATCTTTTAAAAAATAAGAACTACTGTATGCCAATGGCATTCAATGTTAGTCACCAAATTTATACCATTGGTTAGCTTTTTGTAGCATTTTATTTATTTTTTTATTTATAACAGCTGTTTATTTATTTCTTGTTGATTTTAATGAATTATCTCCCTTAATCATTTTGAGCTTGGGCAGAAAACACCGATCTCATCAATTATGACACTAATCATCATTCAACGACTTTCTCATGCGTTTTCAAAACTTTGCAAGCTCAACTGAAGAGATGCGCATTGACACTTATCAGAATATGACACTTGTCCTATAAATACAAAGTTGGAATGTTAGAACATCAAACCAAAGATGCACTTCGAAGAATGCGGACAGAACAGAAAGAGCCACTAATCTGAAATCTTCCCAAGTACTTACTATGTTTTAATAAGTATTGGATATTAGCACTAGTCTGTGCTTGGAGAGGGATCGGAAACATCGTCATATGGAAAAGGGACAGTGAAGCTGCAGCAGCATCATGAATATAGAAGCAGCCGATATCTTTCCAGGTACTCGTTATGTGCTAATTATAAATTAAAATTAGCACTAGCTTGTGCTTGGAGAGAAAATCGACATCATCAGCAGTCAAAAGAAAAAAAAAGGAAAAAATATAGAACAAAAGAAGAACATGAATCTAAAATCTTCCCGGGTACTTGATATGTGCTAATGATACATTTACATTAGCACTAGCCTGTGCTTGGAGAGGGGAATGGAAATAACATCATGCATATTGAAAAAGAATACAGAAGATGTCAAACTTGACTATATGCTGTAGTCTTCCCGGGTACTTGCTAGTTACTAATGATGTAGTGACATTAGCACTAGCCTGTGCTTGGAGAGAAAATGGCAATATCACCAAGTAGACAGAGAAAAATATGGACAAGACGAAGATAAATAAATGTAAAACCTTTCCAGGTACTCGTTATGTGCTAATGGTACATTTACATTAGCACTAGCCAGTGCTTGGAGAGGTGTAGGAAATAACTACAACACGAAGAAGAATGCAGTCCAATCTGATAAACTCTGGGGTTTTTCCAGGTACTTGCTAGTTTCTAATGACATCATCACATTAGCACTAGCCTGTGCTTGGCGAGAAAACATAAGCACCACCATATAAACGCAAAGAAGAAAACGCGTAATTTTTGCAACCTTGATTACAATTATTATTGCACACAGGTACGTACTTTTCTTTGCGATCTTTTAAAAAATAAGAACTACTGTATGCCAATGGCATTCAATGTTAGTCACCAAATTTATACCATTGGTTAGCTTTTTTGTAGCATTTTATTTATTTTTTTTATTTATAACAGCTGTTTATTTATTTCTTGTTGATTTTAACGAATTATCTCCCTTAATCATTTTGAGCTTGGGCGGAAAACACCGATCTCATCAATTATGACACTAATCATCATTCAACGACTTTCTCATGCGTTTTCAAAACTTTGCAAGCTCAACTGAAGAGATGCGCATTGACACTTATCAGAATATGACACTTGTCCTATAAATACAAAGTTGGAATGTTAGAACATCAAACCAAAGATGCACTTCGAAGAATGCGGACAGAACAGAAAGAGCCACTTATCTGAAATCTTCCCAAGTACTTACTATGTTCTAATAAGTATTGGATATTAGCACTAGTCTGTGCTTGGAGAGGGATCGGAAACATCGTCATATGGAAAAGGGACAGTGAAGCTGCAGCAGCATCATGAATATAGAAGCAGCCGATATCTTTCCAGGTACTCGTTATGTGCTAATTATAAATTAAAATTAGCACTAGCTTGTGCTTGGAGAGAAAATCGACATCATCAGCAGTCAAAAGAAAAAAAAGGAAAAAATATAGAACAAAAGAAGAACATGAATCTAAAATCTTCCCGGGTACTTGATATGTGCTAATGATACATTTACATTAGCACAAGGCTGTGCTTGGAGAGGGGAATGGAAATAACATCATGCATATTGAAAAAGAATACAGAAGAAGTCAAACTTGACTATATGCTGTAGTCTTCCGGGTACTTGCTAGTTACTAATGATGTAGTGACATTAGCACTAGCCTGTGCTTGGAGAGAAAATGGCAATATCACCAAGTAGACAGAGAAAAATATGGACAAGACGAAGATAAATAAATGTAAAACCTTTCCAGGTACTCGTTATGTGCTAATGGTACATTTACATTAGCACTAGCCAGTGCTTGGAGAGATGTAGGAAATAACTACAACACGAAGAAGAATGCAGTCCAATCTGATCAACTCTGGGGTCTTTCCAGGTACTTGCTAGTTTCTAATGACATCATCACATTAGCACTAGCCTGTGCTTGGCGAGAAAACAGAAGCACCACCATATAAACGCAAAGAAGAAAACGCGTAATTTTTGCAACCTTGATTACAATTATTATTGCACACAGGTACGTACTTTTCTTTGCGATCTTTTAAAAAATAAGAACTACTGTATGCCAATGGCATTCAATGTTAGTCACCAAATTTATACCATTGGTTAGCTTTTTTGTAGCATTTTATTTATTTTTTTTATTTATAACAGCTGTTTATTTATTTCTTGTTGATTTTAATGAATTATCTCCCTTAATCATTTTGAGCTTGGGCGGAAAACACCGATCTCATCAATTATGACACTAATCATCATTCAACGACTTTCTCATGCGTTTTCAAAACTTTGCAAGCTCAACTGAAGAGATGCGCATTGACACTTATCAGAATATGACACTTGTCCTATAAATACAAAGTTGGAATGTTAGAACATCAAACCAAAGATGCACTTCGAAGAATGCGGACAGAACAGAAAGAGACACTTATCTGAAATCTTCCCAAGTACTTACTATGTTCTAATAAGTATTGGATATTAGCACTAGTCTGTGCTTGGAGAGGGATCGGAAACATCGTCATATGGAAAAGGGACAGTGAAGCTGCAGCAGCATCATGAATATAGAAGCAGCCGATAACTTTCCAGGTACTCGTTATGTGCTAATTATAAATTAAAATTAGCACTAGCTTGTGCTTGGAGAGAAAATCGACATCATCAGCAGTCAAAAGAAAAAAAAGGAAAAAATATAGAACAAAAGAAGAACATGAATCTAAAATCTTCCCGGGTACTTGATATGTGCTAATGATACATTTACATTAGCACTAGCCTGTGCTTGGAGAGGGGAATGGAAATAACATCATGCATATTGAAAAAGAATACAGAAGAAGTCAAACTTGACTATATGCTGTAGTCTTCCCGGGTACTTGCTAGTTACTAATGATGTAGTGACATTAGCACTAGCCTGTGCTTGGAGAGAAAATGGCAATATCACCAAGTAGACAGAGAAAAATATGGACAAGACGAAGATTAATAAATGTAAAACCTTTCCAGGTACTCGTTATGTGCTAATGGTACATTTACATTAGCACTAGCCAGTGCTTGGAGAGGTGTAGGAAATAACTACAACACGAAGAAGAATGCAGTCCAATCTGATCAACTCTGGGGTCTTTCCAGGTACTTGCTAGTTTCTAATGACATCATCACATTAGCACTAGCCTGTGCTTGGCGAGAAAACAGAAGCACCACCATATAAACGCAAAGAAGAAAACGCGTAATTTTTGCAACCTTGATTACAATTATTATTGCACACAGGTACGTACTTTTCTTTGCGATCTTTTAAAAAATAAGAACTACTGTATGCCAATGGCATTCAATGTTAGTCACCAAATTTATACCATTGGTTAGCTTTTTTGTAGCATTTTATTTATTTTTTTATTTATAACAGCTGTTTATTTATTTCTTGTTGATTTTAATGAATTATCTCCCTTAATCATTTTGAGCTTGGGCGGAAAACACCGATCTCATCAATTATGACACTAATCATCATTCAACGACTTTCTCATGCGTTTTCAAAACTTTGCAAGCTCAACTGAAGAGATGCGCATTGACACTTATCAGAATATGACACTTGTCCTATAAATACAAAGTTGGAATGTTAGAACATCAAACCAAAGATGCACTTCGAAGAATGCGGACAGAACAGAAAGAGCCACTTATCTGAAATCTTCCCAAGTACTTACTATGTTCTAATAAGTATTGGATATTAGCACTAGTCTGTGCTTGGAGAGGGATCGGAAACATCGTCATATGGAAAAGGGACAGTGAAGCTGCAGCAGCATCATGAATATAGAAGCAGCCGATATCTTTCCAGGTACTCGTTATGTGCTAATTATAAATTAAAATTAGCACTAGCTTGTGCTTGGAGAGAAAATCGACATCATCAGCAGTCAAAAGAAAAAAAAGGAAAAAATATAGAACAAAAGAAGAACATGAATCTAAAATCTTCCCGGGTACTTGATATGTGCTAATGATACATTTACATTAGCACTAGCCTGTGCTTGGAGAGGGGAATGGAAATAACATCATGCATATTGAAAAAGAATACAGAAGAAGTCAAACTTGACTATATGCTGTAGTCTTCCCGGGCACTTGCTAGTTACTAATGATGTAGTGACATTAGCACTAGCCTGTGCTTGGAGAGAAAATGGCAATATCACCAAGTAGACAGAGAAAAATATGGACAAGACGAAGATAAATAAATGTAAAACCTTTCCAGGTACTCGTTATGTGCTAATGGTACATTTACATTAGCACTAGCCAGTGCTTGGAGAGGTGTAGGAAATAACTACAACACGAAGAAGAATGCAGTCCAATCTGATCAACTCTGGGGTCTTTCCAGGTACTTGCTAGTTTCTAATGACATCATCACATTAGCACTAGCCTGTGCTTGGCGAGAAAACAGAAGCACCACCATATAAACGCAAAGAAGAAAACGCGTAATTTTTGCAACCTTGATTACAATTATTATTGCACACAGGTACGTACTTTTCTTTGCGATCTTTTAAAAAATAAGAACTACTGTATGCCAATGGCATTCAATGTTAGTCACCAAATTTATACCATTGGTTAGCTTTTTTGTAGCATTTTATTTATTTTTTTATTTATAACAGCTGTTTATTTATTTCTTGTTGATTTTAATGAATTATCTCCCTTAATCATTTTGAGCTTGGGCGGAAAACACCGATCTCATCAATTATGACACTAATCATCATTCAACGACTTTCTCATGCGTTTTCAAAACTTTGCAAGCTCAACTGAAGAGATGCGCATTGACACTTATCAGAATATGACACTTGTCCTATAAATACAAAGTTGGAATGTTAGAACATCAAACCAAAGATGCACTTCGAAGAATGCGGACAGAACAGAAAGAGCCACTTATCTGAAATCTTCCCAAGTACTTACTATGTTCTAATAAGTATTGGATATTAGCACTAGTCTGTGCTTGGAGAGGGATCGGAAACATCGTCATATGGAAAAGGGACAGTGAAGCTGCAGCAGCATCATGAATATAGAAGCAGCCGATATCTTTCCAGGTACTCGTTATGTGCTAATTATAAATTAAAATTAGCACTAGCTTGTGCTTGGAGAGAAAATCGACATCATCAGCAGTCAAAAGAAAAAAAAAGGAAAAAATATAGAACAAAAGAAGAACATGAATCTAAAATCTTCCCGGGTACTTGATATGTGCTAATGATACATTTACATTAGCACTAGCCTGTGCTTGGAGAGGGGAATGGAAATAACATCATGCATATTGAAAAAGAATACAGAAGAAGTCAAACTTGACTATATGCTGTAGTCTTCCCGGGTACTTGCTAGTTACTAATGATGTAGTGACATTAGCACTAGCCTGTGCTTGGAGAGAAAATGGCAATATCACCAAGTAGACAGAGAAAAATATGGACAAGACGAAGATAAATAAATGTAAAACCTTTCCAGGTACTCGTTATGTGCTAATGGTACATTTACATTAGCACTAGCCAGTGCTTGGAGAGGTGTAGGAAATAACTACAACACGAAGAAGAATGCAGTCCAATCTGATCAACTCTGGGGTCTTTCCAGGTACTTGCTAGTTTCTAATGACATCATCACATTAGCACTAGCCTGTGCTTGGCGAGAAAACAGAAGCACCACCATATAAACGCAAAGAAGAAAACGCGTAATTTTTGCAACCTTGATTACAATTATTATTGCACACAGGTACGTACTTTTCTTTGCGATCTTTTAAAAAATAAGAACTACTGTATGCCAATGGCATTCAATGTTAGTCACCAAATTTATACCATTGGTTAGCTGTTTTGTAGCATTTTATTTATTTTTTTATTTATAACAGCTGTTTATTTATTTCTTGTTGATTTTAATGAATTATCTCCCTTAATCATTTTGAGCTTGGGCGGAAAACACCGATCTCATCAATTATGACACTAATCATCATTCAACGACTTTCTCATGCGTTTTCAAAACTTTGCAAGCTCAACTGAAGAGATGCGCATTGACACTTATCAGAATATGACACTTGTCCTATAAATACAAAGTTGGAATGTTAGAACATCAAACCAAAGATGCACTTCGAAGAATGCGGACAGAACAGAAAGAGCCACTTATCTGAAATCTTCCCAAGTACTTACTATGTTCTAATAAGTATTGGATATTAGCACTAGTCTGTGCTTGGAGAGGGATCGGAAACATCGTCATATGGAAAAGGGACAGTGAAGCTGCAGCAGCATCATGAATATAGAAGCAGCCGATATCTTTCCAGGTACTCGTTATGTGCTAATTATAAATTAAAATTAGCACTAGCTTGTGCTTGGAGAGAAAATCGACATCATCAGCAGTCAAAAGAAAAAAAAGGAAAAAATATAGAACAAAAGAAGAACATGAATCTAAAATCTTCCCGGGTACTTGATATGTGCTAATGATACATTTACATTAGCACTAGCCTGTGCTTGGAGAGGGGAATGGAAATAACATCATGCATATTGAAAAAGAATACAGAAGAAGTCAAACTTGACTATATGCTGTAGTCTTCCCGGGTACTTGCTAGGCTAGTTACTAATGATGTAGTGACATTAGCACTAGCCTGTGCTTGGAGAGAAAATGGCAATATCACCAAGTAGACAGAGAAAAATATGGACAAGACGAAGATAAATAAATGTAAAACCTTTCCAGGTACTCGTTATGTGCTAATGGAACATTTACATTAGCACTAGCCAGTGCTTGGAGAGGTGTAGGAAATAACTACAACACGAAGAAGAATGCAGTCCAATCTGATCAACTCTGGGGTTTTTCCAGGTACTTGCTAGTTTCTAATGACATCATCACATTAGCACTAGCCTGTGCTTGGCGAGAAAACAGAAGCACCACCATATAAACGCAAAGAAGAAAACGCGTAATTTTTGCAACCTTGATTACAATTATTATTGCACACAGGTACGTACTTTTCTTTGCGATCTTTTAAAAAATAAGAACTACTGTATGCCAATGGCATTCAATGTTAGTCACCAAATTTATACCATTGGTTAGCTTTTTTGTAGCATTTTATTTATTTTTTTTATTTATAACAGCTGTTTATTTATTTCTTGTTGATTTTAATGAATTATCTCCCTTAATCATTTTGAGCTTGGGCGGAAAACACCGATCTCATCAATTATGACACTAATCATCATTCAACGACTTTCTCATGCGTTTTCAAAACTTTGCAAGCTCAACTGAAGAGATGCGCATTGACACTTATCAGAATATGACACTTGACCTATAAATACAAAGTTGGAATGTTAGAACATCAAACCAAAGATGCACTTCGAAGAATGCGGACAGAACAGAAAGAGACACTTATCTGAAATCTTCCCAAGTACTTACTATGTTCTAATAAGTATTGGATATTAGCACTAGTCTGTGCTTGGAGAGGGATCGGAAACATCGTCATATGGAAAAGGGACAGTGAAGCTGCAGCAGCATCATGAATATAGAAGCAGCCGATATCTTTCCAGGTACTCGTTATGTGCTAATTATAAATTAAAATTAGCACTAGTTTGTGCTTGGAGAGAAAATCGACATCATCAGCAGTCAAAAGAAAAAAAAGGAAAAAATATAGAACAAAAGAAGAACATGAATCTAAAATCTTCCCGGGTACTTGATATGTGCTAATGATACATTTACATTAGCACAAGCCTGTGCTTGGAGAGGGGAATGGAAATAACATCATGCATATTGAAAAAGAATACAGAAGAAGTCAAACTTGACTATATGCTGTAGTCTTCCCGGGTACTTGCTAGTTACTAATGATGTAGTGACATTAGCACTAGCCTGTGCTTGGAGAGAAAATGGCAATATCACCAAGTAGACAGAGAAAAATATGGACAAGACGAAGATAAATAAATGTAAAACCTTTCCAGGTACTCGTTATGTGCTAATGGTACATTTACATTAGCACTAGCCAGTGCTTGGAGAGATGTAGGAAATAACTACAACACGAAGAAGAATGCAGTCCAATCTGATAAACTCTGGGGTCTTTCCAGGTACTTGCTAGTTTCTAATGACATCATCACATTAGCACTAGCCTGTGCTTGGCGAGAAAACAGAAGCACCACCATATAAACGCAAAGAAGAAAACGCGTAATTTTTGCAACCTTGATTACAATTATTATTGCACACAGGTACGTACTTTTCTTTGCGATCTTTTAAAAAATAAGAACTACTGTATGCCAATGGCATTCAATGTTAGTCACCAAATTTATACCATTGGTTAGCTTTTTTGTAGCATTTTATTTATTTTTTTATTTATAACAGCTGTTTATTTATTTCTTGTTGATTTTAATGAATTATCTCCCTTAATCATTTTGAGCTTGGGCGGAAAACACCGATCTCATCAATTATGACACTAATCATCATTCAACGACTTTCTCATGCGTTTTCAAAACTTTGCAAGCTCAACTGAAGAGATGCGCATTGACACTTATCAGAATATGACACTTGTCCTATAAATACAAAGTTGGAATGTTAGAACATCAAACCAAAGATGCACTTCGAAGAATGCGGACAGAACAGAAAGAGCCACTTATCTGAAATCTTCCCAAGTACTTACTATGTTCTAATAAGTATTGGATATTAGCACTAGTCTGTGCTTGGAGAGGGATCGGAAACATCGTCATATGGAAAAGGGACAGTGAAGCTGCAGCAGCATCATGAATATAGAAGCAGCCGATATCTTTCCAGGTACTCGTTATGTGCTAATTATAAATTAAAATTAGCACTAGCTTGTGCTTGGAGAGAAAATCGACATCATCAGCAGTCAAAAGAAAAAAAAAGGAAAAAATATAGAACAAAAGAAGAACATGAATCTAAAATCTTCCCGGGTACTTGATATGTGCTAATGATACATTTACATTAGCACTAGCCTTTGCTTGGAGAGGGGAATGGAAATAACATCATGCATATTGAAAAAGAATACAGAAGAAGTCAAACTTGACTATATGCTGTAGTCTTCCCGGGCACTTGCTAGTTACTAATGATGTAGTGACATTAGCACTAGCCTGTGCTTGGAGAGAAAATGGCAATATCACCAAGTAGACAGAGAAAAATATGGACAAGACGAAGATAAATAAATGTAAAACCTTTCCAGGTACTCGTTATGTGCTAATGGTACATTTACATTAGCACTAGCCAGTGCTTGGAGAGGTGTAGGAAATAACTACAACACGAAGAAGAATGCAGTCCAATCTGATCAACTCTGGGGTCTTTCCAGGTACTTGCTAGTTTCTAATGACATCATCACATTAGCACTAGCCTGTGCTTGGCGAGAAAACAGAAGCACCACCATATAAACGCAAAGAAGAAAACGCGTAATTTTTGCAACCTTGATTACAATTATTATTGCACACAGGTACGTACATTTCTTTGCGATCTTTTAAAAAATAAGAACTACTGTATGCCAATGGCATTCAATGTTAGTCACCAAATTTATACCATTGGTTAGCTTTTTTGTAGCATTTTATTTATTTTTTTATTTATAACAGCTGTTTATTTATTTCTTGTTGATTTTAATGAATTATCTCCCTTAATCATTTGGAGCTTGGGCGGAAAACACCGATCTCATCAATTATGACACTAATCATCATTCAACGACTTTCTCATGCGTTTTCAAAACTTTGCAAGCTCAACTGAAGAGATGCGCATTGACACTTATCAGAATATGACACTTGTCCTATAAATACAAAGTTGGAATGTTAGAACATCAAACCAAAGATGCACTTCGAAGAATGCGGACAGAACAGAAAGAGCCACTTATCTGAAATCTTCCCAAGTACTTACTATGTTCTAATAAGTATTGGATATTAGCACTAGTCTGTGCTTGGAGAGGGATCGGAAACATCGTCATATGGAAAAGGGACAGTGAAGCTGCAGCAGCATCATGAATATAGAAGCAGCCGATATCTTTCCAGGTACTCGTTATGTGCTAATTATAAATTAAAATTAGCACTAGCTTGTGCTTGGAGAGAAAATCGACATCATCAGCAGTCAAAAGAAAAAAAAGGAAAAAATATAGAACAAAAGAAGAACATGAATCTAAAATCTTCCCGGGTACTTGATATGTGCTAATGATACATTTACATTATCACAAGCCTGTGCTTGGAGAGGGGAATGGAAATAACATCATGCATATTGAAAAAGAATACAGAAGAAGTCAAACTTGACTATATGCTGTAGTCTTCCCGGGTACTTGCTAGTTACTAATGATGTAGTGACATTAGCACTAGCCTGTGCTTGGAGAGAAAATGGCAATATCACCAAGTAGACAGAGAAAAATATGGACAAGACGAAGATAAATAAATGTAAAACCTTTCCAGGTACTCGTTATGTGCTAATGGTACATTTACATTAGCACTAGCCAGTGCTTGGAGAGATGTAGGAAATAACTACAACACGAAGAAGAATGCAGTCCAATCTGATAAACTCTGGGGTCTTTCCAGGTACTTGCTAGTTTCTAATGACATCATCACATTAGCACTAGCCTGTGCTTGGCGAGAAAACAGAAGCACCACCATATAAACGCAAAGAAGAAAACGCGTAATTTTTGCAACCTTGATTACAATTATTATTGCACACAGGTACGTACTTTTCTTTGCGATCTTTTAAAAAATAAGAACTACTGTATGCCAATGGCATTCAATGTTAGTCACCAAATTTATACCATTGGTTAGCTTTTTTGTAGCATTTTATTTATTTTTTTATTTATAACAGCTGTTTATTTATTTCTTGTTGATTTTAATGAATTATCTCCCTTAATCATTTTGAGCTTGGGCGGAAAACACCGATCTGATCAATTATGACACTAATCATCATTCAACGACTTTCTCATGCGTTTTCAAAACTTTGCAAGCTCAACTGAAGAGATGCGCATTGACACTTATCAGAATATGACACTTGTCCTATAAATACAAAGTTGGAATGTTAGAACATCAAACCAAAGATGCACTTCGAAGAATGCGGACAGAACAGAAAGAGCCACTTATCTGAAATCTTCCCAAGTACTTACTATGTTCTAATAAGTATTGGATATTAGCACTAGTCTGTGCTTGGAGAGGGATCGGAAACATCGTCATATGGAAAAGGTACAGTGAAGCTGCAGCAGCATCATGAATATAGAAGCAGCCGATATCTTTCCAGGTACTCGTTATGTGCTAATTATAAATTAAAATTAGCACTAGCTTGTGCTTGGAGAGAAAATCGACATCATCAGCAGTCAAAAGAAAAAAAAAGGAAAAAATATAGAACAAAAGAAGAACATGAATCTAAAATCTTCCCGGGTACTTGATATGTGCTAATGATACATTTACATTAGCACTAGCCTGTGCTTGGAGAGGGGAATGGAAATAACATCATGCATATTGAAAAAGAATACAGAAGAAGTCAAACTTGACTACATGCTGTAGTCTTCCCGGGCACTTGCTAGTTACTAATGATGTAGTGACATTAGCACTAGCCTGTGCTTGGAGAGAAAATGGCAATATCACCAAGTAGACAGAGAAAAATATGGACAAGACGAAGATAAATAAATGTAAAACCTTTCCAGGTACTCGTTATGTGCTAATGGTACATTTACATTAGCACTAGCCAGTGCTTGGAGAGGTGTAGGAAATAACTACAACACGAAGAAGAATGCAGTCCAATCTGATCAACTCTGGGGTCTTTCCAGGTACTTGCTAGTTTCTAATGACATCATCACATTAGCACTAGCCTGTGCTTGGCGAGAAAACAGAAGCACCACCATATAAACGCAAAGAAGAAAACGCGTAATTTTTGCAACCTTGATTACAATTATTATTGCACACAGGTACGTACTTTTCTTTGCGATCTTTTAAAAAATAAGAACTACTGTATGTTAGTCACCAAATTTATACCATTGGTTAGCTTTTTTGTAGCATTTTATTTATTTTTTTATTTATAACAGCTGTTTATTTATTTCTTGTTGATTTTAACGAATTATCTCCCTTAATCATTTTGAGCTTGGGCGGAAAACACCGATCTCATCAATTATGACACTAATCATCATTCAACGACTTTCTCATGCGTTTTCAAAACTTTGCAAGCTCAACTGAAGAGATGCGCATTGACACTTATCAGAATATGACACTTGTCCTATAAATACAAAGTTGGAATGTTAGAACATCAAACCAAAGATGCACTTCGAAGAATGCGGACAGAACAGAAAGAGCCACTTATCTGAAATCTTCCCAAGTACTTACTATGTTCTAATAAGTATTGGATATTAGCACTAGTCTAATAAGTATTGGATATTAGCACTAGTCTGTGCTTAGAGAGGGATCGGAAACATCGTCATATGGAAAAGGGACAGTGAAGCTGCAGCAGCATCATGAATATTAAAGCAGCCTATATCTTTGCAGGTACTCGTTATGTGCTAATTATAAATTAAAATTAGCACTAGCTTGTGCTTGGAGAGAAAATCGACATCATCAGCAGTCAAAAGAAAAAAAAGGAAAAAATATAGAACAAAAGAAGAACATGAATCTAAAATCTTCCCGGGTACTTGATATGTGCTAATGATACATTTACATTAGCACTAGCCTGTGCTTGGAGAGGGGAATGGAAATAACATCATGCATATTGAAAAAGAATACAGAAGAAGTCAAACTTGACTATATGCTGTAGTCTTCCCGGGTACTTGCTAGTTACTAATGATGTAGTGACATTAGCACTAGCCTGTGCTTGGAGAGAAAATGGCAATATCACCAAGTAGACAGAGATAAATATGGACAAGACGAAGATAAATAAATGTAAAACCTTTCCAGGTACTCGTTATGTGCTAATGGTACATTTACATTAGCACTAGCCAGTGCTTGGAGAGGTGTAGGAAATAACTACAACACGAAGAAGAATGCAGTCCAATCTGATCAACTCTGGGGTCTTTCCAGGTACTTGCTAGTTTCTAATGACATCATCACATTAGCACTAGCCTGTGCTTGGCGAGAAAACAGAAGCACCACCATATAAACGCAAAGAAGAAAACGCGTAATTTTTGCAACCTTGATTACAATTATTATTGCACACAGGTACGTACTTTTCTTTGCGATCTTTTAAAAAATAAGAACTACTGTATGCCAATGGCATTCAATGTTAGTCACCAAATTTATACCATTGGTTAGCTTTTTTGTAGCATTTTATTTATTTTTTTATTTATAACAGCTGTTTATTTATTTCTTGTTGATTTTAATTAATTATCTCCCTTAATCATTTTGAGCTTGGGCGGAAAACACCGATCTGATCAATTATGACACTAATCATCATTCAACGACTTTCTCATGCGTTTTCAAAACTTTGCAAGCTCAACTGAAGAGATGCGCATTGACACTTATCAGAATATGACACTTGTCCTATAAATACAAAGTTGGAATGTTAGAACATCAAACCAAAGATGCACTTCGAAGAATGCGGACAGAACAGAAAGAGCCACTTATCTGAAATCTTCCCAAGTACTTACTATGTTCTAATAAGTATTGGATTATAGCACTAGTCTGTGCTTGGAGAGGGATCGGAAACATCGTCATATGGAAAAGGGACAGTGAAGCTGCAGCAGCATCATGAATATAGAAGCAGCCGATATCTTTCCAGGTACTCGTTATGTGCTAATTATAAATTAAAATTAGCACTAGCTTGTGCTTGGAGAGAAAATCGACATCATCAGCAGTCAAAAGAAAAAAAAAGGAAAAAATATAGAACAAAAGAAGAACATGAATCTAAAATCTTCCCGGGTACTTGATATGTGCTAATGATACATTTACATTAGCACTAGCCTGTGCTTGGAGAGGGGAATGGAAATAACATCATGCATATTGAAAAAGAATACAGAAGAAGTCAAACTTGACTATATGCTGTAGTCTTCCCGGGTACTTGCTAGTTTCTAATGATGTAGTGACATTAGCACTAGCCTGTGCTTGGAGAGAAAATGGCAACATCACCAAGTAGACAGAGAAAAATATGGACAAGACGAAGATAAATAAATGTAAAACCTTTCCAGGTACTCGTTATGTGCTAATGGTACATTTACATTAGCACTAGCCAGTGCTTGGAGAGGTGTAGGAAATAACTACAACACGAAGAAGAATGCAGTCCAATCTGATAAACTCTGGGGTCTTTCCAGGTACTTGCTAGTTTCTAATGACATCATCACATTAGCACTAGCCTGTGCTTGGCGAGAAAACAGAAGCACCACCATATAAACGCAAAGAAGAAAACGCGTAATTTTTGCAACCTTGATTACAATTATTATTGCACACAGGTACGTACTTTTCTTTGCGATCTTTTAAAAAATAAGAACTACTGTATGCCAATGGCATTCAATGTTAGTCACCAAATTTATACCATTGGTTAGCTTTTTTGTAGCATTTTATTTATTTTTTTATTTATAACAGCTGTTTATTTATTTCTTGTTGATTTTAACGAATTATCTCCCTTAATCATTTTGAGCTTGGGCAGAAAACACCGATCTCATCAATTATGACACTAATCATCATTCAACGACTTTCTCATGCGTTTTCAAAACTTTGCAAGCTCAACTGAAGAGATGCGCATTGACACTTATCAGAATATGACACTTGACCTATAAATACAAAGTTGGAATGTTAGAACATCAAACCAAAGATGCACTTCGAAGAATGCGGACAGAACAGAAAGAGACACTAATCTGAAATCTTCCCAAGTACTTACTATGTTCTAATAAGTATTGGATATTAGCACTAGTCTGTGCTTGGAGAGGGATCGGAAACATCGTCATATGGAAAAGGGACAGTGAAGCTGCAGCAGCATCATGAATATAGAAGCAGCCGATATCTTTCCAGGTACTCGTTATGTGCTAATTATAAATTAAAATTAGCACTAGCTTGTGCTTGGAGAGAAAATCGACATCATCAGCAGTCAAAAGAAAAAAAAAGGAAAAAATATAGAACAAAAGAAGAACATGAATCTAAAATCTTCCCGGGTACTTGATATGTGCTAATGATACATTTACATTAGCACTAGCCTGTGCTTGGAGAGGGGAATGGAAATAACATCATGCATATTGAAAAAGAATACAGAAGAAGTCAAACTTGACTATATGCTGTAGTCTTCCCGGGTACTTGCTAGTTTCTAATGATGTAGTGACATTAGCACTAGCCTGTGCTTGGAGAGAAAATGGCAACATCACCAAGTAGACAGAGAAAAATATGGACAAGACGAAGATAAATAAATGTAAAACCTTTCCAGGTACTCGTTATGTGCTAATGGTACATTTACATTAGCACTAGCCAGTGCTTGGAGAGGTGTAGGAAATAACTACAACACGAAGAAGAATGCAGTCCAATCTGATCAACTCTGGGGTCTTTCCAGGTACTTGCTAGTTTCTAATGACATCATCACATTAGCACTAGCCTGTGCTTGGCGAGAAAACAGAAGCACCACCATATAAACGCAAAGAAGAAAACGCGTAATTTTTGCAACCTTGATTACAATTATTATTGCACACAGGTACGTACTTTTCTTTGCGATCTTTTAAAAAATAAGAACTACTGTATGCCAATGGCATTCAATGTTAGTCACCAAATTTATACCATTGGTTAGCTTTTTTGTAGCATTTTATTTATTTTTTTATTTATAACAGCTGTTTATTTATTTCTTGTTGATTTTAACGAATTATCTCCCTTAATCATTTTGAGCTTGGGCAGAAAACACCGATCTCATCAATTATGACACTAATCATCATTCAACGACTTTCTCATGCGTTTTCAAAACTTTGCAAGCTCAACTGAAGAGATGCGCATTGACACTTATCAGAATATGACACTTGACCTATAAATACAAAGTTGGAATGTTAGAACATCAAACCAAAGATGCACTTCGAAGAATGCGGACAGAACAGAAAGAGACACTAATCTGAAATCTTCCCAAGTACTTACTATGTTCTAATAAGTATTGGATATTAGCACTAGTCTGTGCTTGGAGAGGGATCGGAAACATCGTCATATGGAAAAGGGACAGTGAAGCTGCAGCAGCATCATGAATATAGAAGCAGCCGATATCTTTCCAGGTACTCGTTATGTGCTAATTATAAATTAAAATTAGCACTAGCTTGTGCTTGGAGAGAAAATCGACATCATCAGCAGTCAAAAGAAAAAAAAAGGAAAAAATATAGAACAAAAGAAGAACATGAATCTAAAATCTTCCCGGGTACTTGATATGTGCTAATGATACATTTACATTAGCACTAGCCTGTGCTTGGAGAGGGGAATGGAAATAACATCATGCATATTGAAAAAGAATACAGAAGAAGTCAAACTTGACTATATGCTGTAGTCTTCCCGGGTACTTGCTAGTTTCTAATGATGTAGTGACATTAGCACTAGCCTGTGCTTGGAGAGAAAATGGCAACATCACCAAGTAGACAGAGAAAAATATGGACAAGACGAAGATAAATAAATGTAAAACCTTTCCAGGTACTCGTTATGTGCTAATGGTACATTTACATTAGCACTAGCCAGTGCTTGGAGAGGTGTAGGAAATAACTACAACACGAAGAAGAATGCAGTCCAATCTGATCAACTCTGGGGTCTTTCCAGGTACTTGCTAGTTTCTAATGACATCATCACATTAGCACTAGCCTGTGCTTGGCGAGAAAACAGAAGCACCACCATATAAACGCAAAGAAGAAAACGCGTAATTTTTGCAACCTTGATTACAATTATTATTGCACACAGGTACGTACTTTTCTTTGCGATCTTTTAAAAAATAAGAACTACTGTATGCCAATGGCATTCAATGTTAGTCACCAAATTTATACCATTGGTTAGCTTTTTTGTAGCATTTTATTTATTTTTTTATTTATAACAGCTGTTTATTTATTTCTTGTTGATTTTAACGAATTATCTCCCTTAATCATTTTGAGCTTGGGCAGAAAACACCGATCTCATCAATTATGACACTAATCATCATTCAACGACTTTCTCATGCGTTTTCAAAACTTTGCAAGCTCAACTGAAGAGATGCGCATTGACACTTATCAGAATATGACACTTGACCTATAAATACAAAGTTGGAATGTTAGAACATCAAACCAAAGATGCACTTCGAAGAATGCGGACAGAACAGAAAGAGACACTAATCTGAAATCTTCCCAAGTACTTACTATGTTCTAATAAGTATTGGATATTAGCACTAGTCTGTGCTTGGAGAGGGATCGGAAACATCGTCATATGGAAAAGGGACAGTGAAGCTGCAGCAGCATCATGAATATAGAAGCAGCCGATATCTTTCCAGGTACTCGTTATGTGCTAATTATAAATTAAAATTAGCACTAGCTTGTGCTTGGAGAGAAAATCGACATCATCAGCAGTCAAAAGAAAAAAAAAGGAAAAAATATAGAACAAAAGAAGAACATGAATCTAAAATCTTCCCGGGTACTTGATATGTGCTAATGATACATTTACATTAGCACTAGCCTGTGCTTGGAGAGGGGAATGGAAATAACATCATGCATATTGAAAAAGAATACAGAAGAAGTCAAACTTGACTATATGCTGTAGTCTTCCCGGGTACTTGCTAGTTTCTAATGATGTAGTGACATTAGCACTAGCCTGTGCTTGGAGAGAAAATGGCAACATCACCAAGTAGACAGAGAAAAATATGGACAAGACGAAGATAAATAAATGTAAAACCTTTCCAGGTACTCGTTATGTGCTAATGGTACATTTACATTAGCACTAGCCAGTGCTTGGAGAGGTGTAGGAAATAACTACAACACGAAGAAGAATGCAGTCCAATCTGATCAACTCTGGGGTCTTTCCAGGTACTTGCTAGTTTCTAATGACATCATCACATTAGCACTAGCCTGTGCTTGGCGAGAAAACAGAAGCACCACCATATAAACGCAAAGAAGAAAACGCGTAATTTTTGCAACCTTGATTACAATTATTATTGCACACAGGTACGTACTTTTCTTTGCGATCTTTTAAAAAATAAGAACTACTGTATGCCAATGGCATTCAATGTTAGTCACCAAATTTATACCATTGGTTAGCTTTTTTGTAGCATTTTATTTATTTTTTTATTTATAACAGCTGTTTATTTATTTCTTGTTGATTTTAACGAATTATCTCCCTTAATCATTTTGAGCTTGGGCAGAAAACACCGATCTCATCAATTATGACACTAATCATCATTCAACGACTTTCTCATGCGTTTTCAAAACTTTGCAAGCTCAACTGAAGAGATGCGCATTGACACTTATCAGAATATGACACTTGACCTATAAATACAAAGTTGGAATGTTAGAACATCAAACCAAAGATGCACTTCGAAGAATGCGGACAGAACAGAAAGAGACACTAATCTGAAATCTTCCCAAGTACTTACTATGTTCTAATAAGTATTGGATATTAGCACTAGTCTGTGCTTGGAGAGGGATCGGAAACATCGTCATATGGAAAAGGGACAGTGAAGCTGCAGCAGCATCATGAATATAGAAGCAGCCGATATCTTTCCAGGTACTCGTTATGTGCTAATTATAAATTAAAATTAGCACTAGCTTGTGCTTGGAGAGAAAATCGACATCATCAGCAGTCAAAAGAAAAAAAAAGGAAAAAATATAGAACAAAAGAAGAACATGAATCTAAAATCTTCCCGGGTACTTGATATGTGCTAATGATACATTTACATTAGCACTAGCCTGTGCTTGGAGAGGGGAATGGAAATAACATCATGCATATTGAAAAAGAATACAGAAGAAGTCAAACTTGACTATATGCTGTAGTCTTCCCGGGTACTTGCTAGTTTCTAATGATGTAGTGACATTAGCACTAGCCTGTGCTTGGAGAGAAAATGGCAACATCACCAAGTAGACAGAGAAAAATATGGACAAGACGAAGATAAATAAATGTAAAACCTTTCCAGGTACTCGTTATGTGCTAATGGTACATTTACATTAGCACTAGCCAGTGCTTGGAGAGGTGTAGGAAATAACTACAACACGAAGAAGAATGCAGTCCAATCTGATCAACTCTGGGGTCTTTCCAGGTACTTGCTAGTTTCTAATGACATCATCACATTAGCACTAGCCTGTGCTTGGCGAGAAAACAGAAGCACCACCATATAAACGCAAAGAAGAAAACGCGTAATTTTTGCAACCTTGATTACAATTATTATTGCACACAGGTACGTACTTTTCTTTGCGATCTTTTAAAAAATAAGAACTACTGTATGCCAATGGCATTCAATGTTAGTCACCAAATTTATACCATTGGTTAGCTTTTTTGTAGCATTTTATTTATTTTTTTATTTATAACAGCTGTTTATTTATTTCTTGTTGATTTTAACGAATTATCTCCCTTAATCATTTTGAGCTTGGGCAGAAAACACCGATCTCATCAATTATGACACTAATCATCATTCAACGACTTTCTCATGCGTTTTCAAAACTTTGCAAGCTCAACTGAAGAGATGCGCAT
Organism: Limnoperna fortunei; assembly: GCA_944474755.1. NCBI lineage: Eukaryota > Metazoa > Mollusca > Bivalvia > Mytilida > Modiolidae > Limnoperna > Limnoperna fortunei. The sequence goes on from OX104113.1 coordinate 49,425,641, forward strand.
TGACACTTATCAGAATATGACACTTGACCTATAAATACAAAGTTGGAATGTTAGAACATCAAACCAAAGATGCACTTCGAAGAATGCGGACAGAACAGAAAGAGACACTAATCTGAAATCTTCCCAAGTACTTACTATGTTCTAATAAGTATTGGATATTAGCACTAGTCTGTGCTTGGAGAGGGATCGGAAACATCGTCATATGGAAAAGGGACAGTGAAGCTGCAGCAGCATCATGAATATAGAAGCAGCCGATATCTTTCCAGGTACTCGTTATGTGCTAATTATAAATTAAAATTAGCACTAGCTTGTGCTTGGAGAGAAAATCGACATCATCAGCAGTCAAAAGAAAAAAAAAGGAAAAAATATAGAACAAAAGAAGAACATGAATCTAAAATCTTCCCGGGTACTTGATATGTGCTAATGATACATTTACATTAGCACTAGCCTGTGCTTGGAGAGGGGAATGGAAATAACATCATGCATATTGAAAAAGAATACAGAAGAAGTCAAACTTGACTATATGCTGTAGTCTTCCCGGGTACTTGCTAGTTTCTAATGATGTAGTGACATTAGCACTAGCCTGTGCTTGGAGAGAAAATGGCAACATCACCAAGTAGACAGAGAAAAATATGGACAAGACGAAGATAAATAAATGTAAAACCTTTCCAGGTACTCGTTATGTGCTAATGGTACATTTACATTAGCACTAGCCAGTGCTTGGAGAGGTGTAGGAAATAACTACAACACGAAGAAGAATGCAGTCCAATCTGATCAACTCTGGGGTCTTTCCAGGTACTTGCTAGTTTCTAATGACATCATCACATTAGCACTAGCCTGTGCTTGGCGAGAAAACAGAAGCACCACCATATAAACGCTAAGAAGAAAACGCGTAATTTTTGCAACCTTGATTACAATTATTATTGCACACAGGTACGTACTTTTCTTTGCGATCTTTTAAAAAATAAGAACTACTGTATGCCAATGGCATTCAATGTTAGTCACCAAATTTATACCATTGGTTAGCTTTTTTGTAGCATTTTATTTATTTTTTTATTTATAACAGCTGTTTATTTATTTCTTGTTGATTTTAACGAATTATCTCCCTTAATCATTTTGAGCTTGGGCAGAAAACACCGATCTCATCAATTATGACACTAATCATCATTCAACGACTTTCTCATGCGTTTTCAAAACTTTGCAAGCTCAACTGAAGAGATGCGCATTGACACTTATCAGAATATGACACTTGACCTATAAATACAAAGTTGGAATGTTAGAACATCAAACCAAAGATGCACTTCGAAGAATGCGGACAGAACAGAAAGAGACACTAATCTGAAATCTTCCCAAGTACTTACTATGTTCTAAAAAGTATTGGATATTAGCACTAGTCTGTGCTTGGAGAGGGATCGGAAACATCGTCATATGGAAAAGGGACAGTGAAGCTGCAGCAGCATCATGAATATAGAAGCAGCCGATATCTTTCCAGGTACTCGTTATGTGCTAATTATAAATTAAAATTAGCACTAGCTTGTGCTTGGAGAGAAAATCGACATCATCAGCAGTCAAAAGAAAAAAAAAGGAAAAAATATAGAACAAAAGAAGAACATGAATCTAAAATCTTCCCGGGTACTTGATATGTGCTAATGATACATTTACATTAGCACTAGCCTGTGCTTGGAGAGGGGAATGGAAATAACATCATGCATATTGAAAAAGAATACAGAAGAAGTCAAACTTGACTATATGCTGTAGTCTTCCCGGGTACTTGCTAGTTTCTAATGATGTAGTGACATTAGCACTAGCCTGTGCTTGGAGAGAAAATGGCAACATCACCAAGTAGACAGAGAAAAATATGGACAAGACGAAGATAAATAAATGTAAAACCTTTCCTGGTACTCGTTATGTGCTAATGGTACATTTACATTAGCACTAGCCAGTGCTTGGAGAGGTGTAGGAAATAACTACAACACGAAGAAGAATGCAGTCCAATCTGATCAACTCTGGGGTCTTTCCAGGTACTTGCTAGTTTCTAATGACATCATCACATTAGCACTAGCCTGTGCTTGGCGAGAAAACAGAAGCACCACCATATAAACGTAAAGAAGAAAACGCGTAATTTTTGCAACCTTGATTACAATTATTATTGCGCACAGGTACGTACTTTTCTTTGCGATCTTTTAAAAAATAAGAACTACTGTATGCCAATGGCATTCAATGTTAGTCACCAAATTTATACCATTGGTTAGCTTTTTTGTAGCATTTTATTTATTTTTTTATTTATAACAGCTGTTTATTTATTTCTTGTTGATTTTAACGAATTATCTCCCTTAATCATTTTGAGCTTGGGCAGAAAACACCGATCTCATCAATTATGACACTAATCATCATTCAACGACTTTCTCATGCGTTTTCAAAACTTTGCAAGCTCAACTGAAGAGATGCGCATTGACACTTATCAGAATATGACACTTGACCTATAAATACAAAGTTGGAATGTTAGAACATCAAACCAAAGATGCACTTCGAAGAATGCGGACAGAACAGAAAGAGACACTAATCTGAAATCTTCCCAAGTACTTACTATGTTCTAATAAGTATTGGATATTAGCACAAGTCTGTGCTTGGAGAGGGATCGGAAACATCGTCATATGGAAAAGGGACAGTGAAGCTGCAGCAGCATCATGAATATAGAAGCAGCCGATATCTTTCCAGGTACTCGTTATGTGCTAATTATAAATTAAAATTAGCACTAGCTTGTGCTTGGAGAGAAAATCGACATCATCAGCAGTCAAAAGAAAAAAAAAGGAAAAAATATAGAACAAAAGAAGAACATGAATCTAAAATCTTCCCGGGTACTTGATATGTGCTAATGATACATTTACATTAGCACTAGCCTGTGCTTGGAGAGGGGAATGGAAATAACATCATGCATATTGAAAAAGAATACAGAAGAAGTCAAACTTGACTATATGCTGTAGTCTTCCCGGGTACTTGCTAGTTTCTAATGATGTAGTGACATTAGCACTAGCCTGTGCTTGGAGAGAAAATGGCAACATCACCAAGTAGACAGAGAAAAATATGGACAAGACGAAGATAAATAAATGTAAAACCTTTCCAGGTACTCGTTATGTGCTAATGGTACATTTACATTAGCACTAGCCAGTGCTTGGAGAGGTGTAGGAAATAACTACAACACGAAGAAGAATGCAGTCCAATCTGATCAACTCTGGGGTCTTTCCAGGTACTTGCTAGTTTCTAATGACATCATCACATTAGCACTAGCCTGTGCTTGGCGAGAAAACAGAAGCACCACCATATAAACGCAAAGAAGAAAACGCGTAATTTTTGCAACCTTGATTACAATTATTATTGCACACAGGTACGTACTTTTCTTTGCGATCTTTTAAAAAATAAGAACTACTGTATGCCAATGGCATTCAATGTTAGTCACCAAATTTATACCATTGGTTAGCTTTTTTGTAGCATTTTATTTATTTTTTTATTTATAACAGCTGTTTATTTATTTCTTGTTGATTTTAACGAATTATCTCCCTTAATCATTTTGAGCTTGGGCAGAAAACACCGATCTCATCAATTATGACACTAATCATCATTCAACGACTTTCTTATGCGTTTTCAAAACTTTGCAAGCTCAACTGAAGAGATGCGCATTGACACTTATCAGAATATGACACTTGACCTATAAATACAAAGTTGGAATGTTAGAACATCAAACCAAAGATGCACTTCGAAGAATGCGGACAGAACAGAAAGAGACACTAATCTGAAATCTTCCCAAGTACTTACTATGTTCTAATAAGTATTGGATATTAGCACTAGTCTGTGCTTGGAGAGGGATCGGAAACATCGTCATATGGAAAAGGGACAGTGAAGCTGCAGCAGCATCATGAATATAGAAGCAGCCGATATCTTTCCAGGTACTCGTTATGTGCTAATTATAAATTAAAATTAGCACTAGCTTGTGCTTGGAGAGAAAATCGACATCATCAGCAGTCAAAAGAAAAAAAAAGGAAAAAATATAGAACAAAAGAAGAACATGAATCTAAAATCTTCCCGGGTACTTGATATGTGCTAATGATACATTTACATTAGCACTAGCCTGTGCTTGGAGAGGGGAATAGAAATAACATCATGCATATTGAAAAAGAATACAGAAGAAGTCAAACTTGACTATATGCTGTAGTCTTCCCGGGTACTTGCTAGTTTCTAATGATGTAGTGACATTAGCACTAGCCTGTGCTTGGAGAGAAAATGGCAACATCACCAAGTAGACAGAGAAAAATATGGACAAGACGAAGATAAATAAATGTAAAACCTTTCCAGGTACTCGTTATGTGCTAATGGTACATTTACATTAGCACTAGCCAGTGCTTGGAGAGGTGTAGGAAATAACTACAACACGAAGAAGAATGCAGTCCAATCTGATCAACACTGGGGTCTTTCCAGGTACTTGCTAGTTTCTAATGACATCATCACATTAGCACTAGCCTGTGCTTGGCGAGAAAACAGAAGCACCACCATATAAACGCAAAGAAGAAAACGCGTAATTTTTGCAACCTTGATTACAATTATTATTGCACACAGGTACGTACTTTTCTTTGCGATCTTTTAAAAAATAAGAACTACTGTATGCCAATGGCATTCAATGTTAGTCACCAAATTTATACCATTGGTTAGCTTTTTTGTAGCATTTTATTTATTTTTTTATTTATAACAGCTGTTTATTTATTTCTTGTTGATTTTAACGAATTATCTCCCTTAATCATTTTGAGCTTGGGCAGAAAACACCGATCTCATCAATTATGACACTAATCATCATTCAACGACTTTCTCATGCGTTTTCAAAACTTTGCAAGCTCAACTGAAGAGATGCGCATTGACACTTATCAGAATATGACACTTGACCTATAAATACAAAGTTGGAATGTTAGAACATCAAACCAAAGATGCACTTCGAAGAATGCGGACAGAACAGAAAGAGACACTAATCTGAAATCTTCCCAAGTACTTACTATGTTCTAATAAGTATTGGATATTAGCACTAGTCTGTGCTTGGAGAGGGATCGGAAACATCGTCATATGGAAAAGGGACAGTGAAGCTGCAGCAGCATCATGAATATAGAAGCAGCCGATATCTTTCCAGGTACTCGTTATGTGCTAATTATAAATTAAAATTAGCACTAGCTTGTGCTTGGAGAGAAAATCGACATCATCAGCAGTCAAAAGAAAAAAAAAAGGAAAAAATATAGAACAAAAGAAGAACATGAATCTAAAATCTTCCCGGGTACTTGATATGTGCTAATGATACATTTACATTAGCACTAGCCTGTGCTTGGAGAGGGGAATGGAAATAACATCATGCATATTGAAAAAGAATACAGAAGAAGTCAAACTTGACTATATGCTGTAGTCTTCCCGGGTACTTGCTAGTTTCTAATGATGTAGTGACATTAGCACTAGCCTGTGCTTGGAGAGAAAATGGCAACATCACCAAGTAGACAGAGAAAAATATGGACAAGACGAAGATAAATAAATGTAAAACCTTTCCAGGTACTCGTTATGTGCTAATGGTACATTTACATTAGCACTAGCCAGTGCTTGGAGAGGTGTAGGAAATAACTACAACACGAAGAAGAATGCAGTCCAATCTGATCAACACTGGGGTCTTTCCAGGTACTTGCTAGTTTCTAATGACATCATCACATTAGCACTAGCCTGTGCTTGGCGAGAAAACAGAAGCACCACCATATAAACGCAAAGAAGAAAACGCGTAATTTTTGCAACCTTGATTACAATTATTATTGCACACAGGTACGTACTTTTCTTTGCGATCTTTTAAAAAATAAGAACTACTGTATGCCAATGGCATTCAATGTTAGTCACCAAATTTATACCATTGGTTAGCTTTTTTGTAGCATTTTATTTATTTTTTTATTTATAACAGCTGTTTATTTATTTCTTGTTGATTTTAACGAATTATCTCCCTTAATCATTTTGAGCTTGGGCAGAAAACACCGATCTCATCAATTATGACACTAATCATCATTCAACGACTTTCTCATGCGTTTTCAAAACTTTGCAAGCTCAACTGAAGAGATGCGCATTGACACTTATCAGAATATGACACTTGACCTATAAATACAAAGTTGGAATGTTAGAACATCAAACCAAAGATGCACTTCGAAGAATGCGGACAGAACAGAAAGAGACACTAATCTGAAATCTTCCCAAGTACTTACTATGTTCTAATAAGTATTGGATATTAGCACTAGTCTGTGCTTGGAGAGGGATCGGAAACATCGTCATATGGAAAAGGGACAGTGAAGCTGCAGCAGCATCATGAATATAGAAGCAGCCGATATCTTTCCAGGTACTCGTTATGTGCTAATTATAAATTAAAATTAGCACTAGCTTGTGCTTGGAGAGAAAATCGACATCATCAGCAGTCAAAAGAAAAAAAAAGGAAAAAATATAGAACAAAAGAAGAACATGAATCTAAAATCTTCCCGGGTACTTGATATGTGCTAATGATACATTTACATTAGCACTAGCCTGTGCTTGGAGAGGGGAATGGAAATAACATCATGCATATTGAAAAAGAATACAGAAGAAGTCAAACTTGACTATATGCTGTAGTCTTCCCGGGTACTTGCTAGTTTCTAATGATGTAGTGACATTAGCACTAGCCTGTGCTTGGAGAGAAAATGGCAACATCACCAAGTAGACAGAGAAAAATATGGACAAGACGAAGATAAATAAATGTAAAACCTTTCCAGGTACTCGTTATGTGCTAATGGTACATTTACATTAGCACTAGCCAGTGCTTGGAGAGGTGTAGGAAATAACTACAACACGAAGAAGAATGCAGTCCAATCTGATCAACACTGGGGTCTTTCCAGGTACTTGCTAGTTTCTAATGACATCATCACATTAGCACTAGCCTGTGCTTGGCGAGAAAACAGAAGCACCACCATATAAACGCAAAGAAGAAAACGCGTAATTTTTGCAACCTTGATTACAATTATTATTGCACACAGGTACGTACTTTTCTTTGCGATCTTTTAAAAAATAAGAACTACTGTATGCCAATGGCATTCAATGTTAGTCACCAAATTTATACCATTGGTTAGCTTTTTTGTAGCATTTTATTTATTTTTTTATTTATAACAGCTGTTTATTTATTTCTTGTTGATTTTAACGAATTATCTCCCTTAATCATTTTGAGCTTGGGCAGAAAACACCGATCTCATCAATTATGACACTAATCATCATTCAACGACTTTCTCATGCGTTTTCAAAACTTTGCAAGCTCAACTGAAGAGATGCGCATTGACACTTATCAGAATATGACACTTGACCTATAAATACAAAGTTGGAATGTTAGAACATCAAACCAAAGATGCACTTCGAAGAATGCGGACAGAACAGAAAGAGACACTAATCTGAAATCTTCCCAAGTACTTACTATGTTCTAATAAGTATTGGATATTAGCACTAGTCTGTGCTTGGAGAGGGATCGGAAACATCGTCATATGGAAAAGGGACAGTGAAGCTGCAGCAGCATCATGAATATAGAAGCAGCCGATATCTTTCCAGGTACTCGTTATGTGCTAATTATAAATTAAAATTAGCACTAGCTTGTGCTTGGAGAGAAAATCGACATCATCAGCAGTCAAAAGAAAAAAAAAGGAAAAAATATAGAACAAAAGAAGAACATGAATCTAAAATCTTCCCGGGTACTTGATATGTGCTAATGATACATTTACATTAGCACTAGCCTGTGCTTGGAGAGGGGAATGGAAATAACATCATGCATATTGAAAAAGAATACAGAAGAAGTCAAACTTGACTATATGCAGTAGTCTTCCCGGGTACTTGCTAGTTTCTAATGATGTAGTGACATTAGCACTAGCCTGTGCTTGGAGAGAAAATGGCAACATCACCAAGTAGACAGAGAAAAATATGGACAAGACGAAGATAAATAAATGTAAAACCTTTCCAGGTACTCGTTATGTGCTAATGGTACATTTACATTAGCACTAGCCAGTGCTTGGAGAGGTGTAGGAAATAACTACAACACGAAGAAGAATGCAGTCCAATCTGATAAACTCTGGGGTCTTTCCAGGTACTTGCTAGTTTCTAATAACATCATCACATCAGCACTAGCCTGTGCTTGGCGAGAAAACAGAAGCACCACCATATAAACGCAAAGAAGAAAACGCGTAATTTTTGCAACCTTGATTACAATTATTATTGCACACAGGTACGTACTTTTCTTTGCGATCTTTTAAAAAATAAGAACTACTGTATGCCAATGGCATTCAATGTTAGTCACCAAATTTATACCATTGGTTAGCTTATTTGTAGCATTTTATTTATTTTTTTATTTATAACAGCTGTTTATTTATTTCTTGTTGATTTTAACGAATTATCTCCCTTAATCATTTTGAGCTTGGGCAGAAAACACCGATCTCATCAATTATGACACTAATCATCATTCAACGACTTTCTCATGCGTTTTCAAAACTTTGCAAGCTCAACTGAAGAGATGCGCATTGACACTTATCAGAATATGACACTTGACCTATAAATACAAAGTTGGAATGTTAGAACATCAAACCAAAGATGCACTTCGAAGAATGCGGACAGAACAGAAAGAGACACTAATCTGAAATCTTCCCAAGTACTTACTATGTTCTAATAAGTATTGGATATTAGCACTAGTCTGTGCTTGGAGAGGGATCGGAAACATCGTCATATGGAAAAGGGACAGTGAAGCTGCAGCAGCATCATGAATATAGAAGCAGCCGATATCTTTCCAGGTACTCGTTATGTGCTAATTATAAATTAAAATTAGCACTAGCCTGTGCTTGGAGAGAAAATCGACATCATCAGCAGTCAAAAGAAAAAAAAAAGGAAAAAATATAGAACAAAAGAAGAACATGAATCTAAAATCTTCCCGGGTACTTGATATGTGCTAATGATACATTTACATTAGCACTAGCCTGTGCTTGGAGAGGGGAATGGAAATAACATCATGCATATTGAAAAAGAATACAGAAGAAGTCAAACTTGACTATATGCTGTAGTCTTCCCGGGTACTTGCTAGTTTCTAATGATGTAGTGACATTAGCACTAGCCTGTGCTTGGAGAGAAAATGGCAACATCACCAAGTAGACAGAGAAAAATATGGACAAGACGAAGATAAATAAATGTAAAACCTTTCCAGGTACTCGTTATGTGCTAATGGTACATTTACATTAGCACTAGCCAGTGCTTGGAGAGGTGTAGGAAATAACTACAACACGAAGAAGAATGCAGTCCAATCTGATCAACTCTGGGGTCTTTCCAGGTACTTGCTAGTTTCTAATGACATCATCACATTAGCACTAGCCTGTGCTTGGCGAGAAAACAGAAGCACCACCATATAAACGCAAAGAAGAAAACGCGTAATTTTTGCAACCTTGATTACAATTATTATTGCACACAGGTACGTACTTTTCTTTGCGATCTTTTAAAAAATAAGAACTACTGTATGCCAATGGCATTCAATGTTAGTCACCAAATTTATACCATTGGTTAGCTTTTTTGTAGCATTTTATTTATTTTTTTATTTATAACAGCTGTTTATTTATTTCTTGTTGATTTTAACGAATTATCTCCCTTAATCATTTTGAGCTTGGGCAGAAAACACCGATCTCATCAATTATGACACTAATCATCATTCAACGACTTTCTCATGCGTTTTCAAAACTTTGCAAGCTCAACTGAAGAGATGCGCATTGACACTTATCAGAATATGACACTTGACCTATAAATACAAAGTTGGAATGTTAGAACATCAAACCAAAGATGCACTTCGAAGAATGCGGACAGAACAGAAAGAGACACTAATCTGAAATCTTCCCAAGTACTTACTATGTTCTAATAAGTATTGGATATTAGCACTAGTCTGTGCTTGGAGAGGGATCGGAAACATCGTCATATGGAAAAGGGACAGTGAAGCTGCAGCAGCATCATGAATATAGAAGCAGCCGATATCTTTCCAGGTACTCGTTATGTGCTAATTATAAATTAAAATTAGCCTAGCTTGTGCTTGGAGAGAAAATCGACATCATCAGCATTCAAAAGAAAAAAAAAGGAAAAAATATAGAACAAAAGAAGAACATGAATCTAAAATCTTCCCGGGTACTTGATATGTGCTAATGATACATTTACATTAGCACTAGCCTGTGCTTGGAGAGGGGAATGGAAATAACATCATGCATATTGAAAAAGAATACAGAAGAAGTCAAACTTGACTATATGCTGTAGTCTTCCCGGGTACTTGCTAGTTTCTAATGATGTAGTGACATTAGCACTAGCCTGTGCTTGGAGAGAAAATGGCAACATCACCAAGTAGACAGAGAAAAATATGGACAAGACGAAGATAAATAAATGTAAAACCTTTCCAGGTACTCGTTATGTGCTAATGGTACATTTACATTAGCACTAGCCAGTGCTTGGAGAGGTGTAGGAAATAACTACAACACGAAGAAGAATGCAGTCCAATCTGATCAACTCTGGGGTCTTTCCAGGTACTTGCTAGTTTCTAATGACATCATCACATTAGCACTAGCCTGTGCTTGGCGAGAAAACAGAAGCACCACCATATAAACGCAAAGAAGAAAACGCGTAATTTTTGCAACCTTGATTACAATTATTATTGCACACAGGTACGTACTTTTCTTTGCGATCTTTTAAAAAATAAGAACTACTGTATGCCAATGGCATTCAATGTTAGTCACCAAATTTATACCATTGGTTAGCTTTTTTGTAGCATTTTATTTATTTTTTTATTTATAACAGCTGTTTATTTATTTCTTGTTGATTTTAACGAATTATCTCCCTTAATCATTTTGAGCTTGGGCAGAAAACACCGATCTCATCAATTATGACACTAATCATCATTCAACGACTTTCTCATGCGTTTTCAAAACTTTGCAAGCTCAACTGAAGAGATGCGCATTGACACTTATCAGAATATGACACTTGACCTATAAATACAAAGTTGGAATGTTAGCACATCAAACCAAAGATGCACTTCGAAGAATGCGGACAGAACAGAAAGAGACACTAATCTGAAATCTTCCCAAGTACTTACTATGTTCTAATAAGTATTGGATATTAGCACTAGTCTGTGCTTGGAGAGGGATCGGAAACATCGTCATATGGAAAAGGGACAGTGAAGCTGCAGCAGCATCATGAATATAGAAGCAGCCGATATCTTTCCAGGTACTCGTTATGTGCTAATTATAAATTAAAATTAGCACTAGCTTGTGCTTGGAGAGAAAATCGACATCATCAGCAGTCAAAAGAAAAAAAAAGGAAAAAATATAGAACAAAAGAAGAACATGAATCTAAAATCTTCCCGGGTACTTGATATGTGCTAATGATACATTTACATTAGCACTAGCCTGTGCTTGGAGAGGGGAATGGAAATAACATCATGCATATTGAAAAAGAATACAGAAGAAGTCAAACTTGACTATATGCTGTAGTCTTCCCGGGTACTTGCTAGTTTCTAATGATGTAGTGACATTAGCACTAGCCTGTGCTTGGAGAGAAAATGGCAACATCACCAAGTAGACAGAGAAAAATATGGACAAGACGAAGATAAATAAATGTAAAACCTTTCCAGGTACTCGTTATGTGCTAATGGTACATTTACATTAGCACTAGCCAGTGCTTGGAGAGGTGTAGGAAATAACTACAACACGAAGAAGAATGCAGTCCAATCTGATCAACTCTGGGGTCTTTCCAGGTACTTGCTAGTTTCTAATGACATCATCACATTAGCACTAGCCTGTGCTTGGCGAGAAAACAGAAGCACCACCATATAAACGCAAAGAAGAAAACGCGTAATTTTTGCAACCTTGATTACAATTATTATTGCACACAGGTACGTACTTTTCTTTGCGATCTTTTAAAAAATAAGAACTACTGTATGCCAATGGCATTCAATGTTAGTCACCAAATTTATACCATTGGTTAGCTTTTTGTAGCATTTTATTTATTTTTTTATTTATAACAGCTGTTTATTTATTTCTTGTTGATTTTAATGAATTATCTCCCTTAATCATTTTGAGCTTGGGCAGAAAACACCGATCTCATCAATTATGACACTAATCATCATTCAACGACTTTCTCATGCGTTTTCAAAACTTTGCAAGCTCAACTGAAGAGATGCGCATTGACACTTATCAGAATATGACACTTGACCTATAAATACAAAGTTGGAATGTTAGAACATCAAACCAAAGATGCACTTCGAAGAATGCGGACAGAACAGAAAGAGACACTAATCTGAAATCTTCCCAAGTACTTACTATGTTCTAATAAGTATTGGATATTAGCACTAGTCTGTGCTTGGAGAGGGATCGGAAACATCGTCATATGGAAAAGGGACAGTGAAGCTGCAGCAGCATCATGAATATAGAAGCAGCCGATATCTTTCCAGGTACTCGTTATGTGCTAATTATAAATTAAAATTAGCACTAGCTTGTGCTTGGAGAGAAAATCGACATCATCAGCAGTCAAAAGAAAAAAAAAGGAAAAAATATAGAACAAAAGAAGAACATGAATCTAAAATCTTCCCGGGTACTTGATATGTGCTAATGATACATTTACATTAGCACTAGCCTGTGCTTGGAGAGGGGAATGGAAATAACATCATGCATATTGAAAAAGAATACAGAAGAAGTCAAACTTGACTATATGCTGTAGTCTTCCCGGGTACTTGCTAGTTTCTAATGATGTAGTGACATTAGCACTAGCCTGTGCTTGGAGAGAAAATGGCAACATCACCAAGTAGACAGAGAAAAATATGGACAAGACGAAGATAAATAAATGTAAAACCTTTCCAGGTACTCGTTATGTGCTAATGGTACATTTACATTAGCACTAGCCTGTGCTTGGAGAGGTGTAGGAAATAACTACAACACGAAGAAGAATGCAGTCCAATCTGATAAACTCTGGGGTCTTTCCAGGTACTTGCTAGTTTCTAATAACATCATCACATCAGCACTAGCCTGTGCTTGGCGAGAAAACAGAAGCACCACCATATAAACGCAAAGAAGAAAACGCGTAATTTTTGCAACCTTGATTACAATTATTATTGCACACAGGTACGTACTTTTCTTTGCGATCTTTTAAAAAATAAGAACTACTGTATGCCAATGGCATTCAATGTTAGTCACCAAATTTATACCATTGGTTAGCTTATTTGTAGCATTTTATTTATTTTTTTATTTATAACAGCTGTTTATTTATTTCTTGTTGATTTTAACGAATTATCTCCCTTAATCATTTTGAGCTTGGGCAGAAAACACCGATCTCATCAATTATGACACTAATCATCATTCAACGACTTTCTCATGCGTTTTCAAAACTTTGCAAGCTCAACTGAAGAGATGCGCATTGACACTTATCAGAATATGACACTTGACCTATAAATACAAAGTTGGAATGTTAGAACATCAAACCAAAGATGCACTTCGAAGAATGCGGACAGAACAGAAAGAGACACTAATCTGAAATCTTCCCAAGTACTTACTATGTTCTAATAAGTATTGGATATTAGCACTAGTCTGTGCTTGGAGAGGGATCGGAAACATCGTCATATGGAAAAGGGACAGTGAAGCTGCAGCAGCATCATGAATATAGAAGCAGCCGATATCTTTCCAGGTACTCGTTATGTGCTAATTATAAATTAAAATTAGCACTAGCTTGTGCTTGGAGAGAAAATCGACATCATCAGCAGTCAAAAGAAAAAAAAAGGAAAAAATATAGAACAAAAGAAGAACATGAATCTAAAATCTTCCCGGGTACTTGATATGTGCTAATGATACATTTACATTAGCACTAGCCTGTGCTTGGAGAGGGGAATGGAAATAACATCATGCATATTGAAAAAGAATACAGAAGAAGTCAAACTTGACTATATGCTGTAGTCTTCCCGGGTACTTGCTAGTTTCTAATGATGTAGTGACATTAGCACTAGCCTGTGCTTGGAGAGAAAATGGCAACATCACCAAGTAGACAGAGAAAAATATGGACAAGACGAAGATAAATAAATGTAAAACCTTTCCAGGTACTCGTTATGTGCTAATGGTACATTTACATTAGCACTAGCCTGTGCTTGGAGAGGTGTAGGAAATAACTACAACACGAAGAAGAATGCAGTCCAATCTGATAAACTCTGGGGTCTTTCCAGGTACTTGCTAGTTTCTAATAACATCATCACATCAGCACTAGCCTGTGCTTGGCGAGAAAACAGAAGCACCACCATATAAACGCAAAGAAGAAAACGCGTAATTTTTGCAACCTTGATTACAATTATTATTGCACACAGGTACGTACTTTTCTTTGCGATCTTTTAAAAAATAAGAACTACTGTATGCCAATGGCATTCAATGTTAGTCACCAAATTTATACCATTGGTTAGCTTATTTGTAGCATTTTATTTATTTTTTTATTTATAACAGCTGTTTATTTATTTCTTGTTGATTTTAACGAATTATCTCCCTTAATCATTTTGAGCTTGGGCAGAAAACACCGATCTCATCAATTATGACACTAATCATCATTCAACGACTTTCTCATGCGTTTTCAAAACTTTGCAAGCTCAACTGAAGAGATGCGCATTGACACTTATCAGAATATGACACTTGACCTATAAATACAAAGTTGGAATGTTAGAACATCAAACCAAAGATGCACTTCGAAGAAATCGGACAGAACAGAAAGAGACACTAATCTGAAATCTTCCCAAGTACTTACTATGTTCTAATAAGTATTGGATATTAGCACTAGTCTGTGCTTGGAGAGGGATCGGAAACATCGTCATATGGAAAAGGGACAGTGAAGCTGCAGCAGCATCATGAATATAGAAGCAGCCGATATCTTTCCAGGTACTCGTTATGTGCTAATTATAAATTAAAATTAGCACTAGCCTGTGCTTGGAGAGAAAATCGACATCATCAGCAGTCAAAAGAAAAAAAAAAGGAAAAAATATAGAACAAAAGAAGAACATGAATCTAAAATCTTCCCGGGTACTTGATATGTGCTAATGATACATTTACATTAGCACTAGCCTGTGCTTGGAGAGGGGAATGGAAATAACATCATGCATATTGAAAAAGAATACAGAAGAAGTCAAACTTGACTATATGCTGTAGTCTTCCCGGGTACTTGCTAGTTTCTAATGATGTAGTGACATTAGCACTAGCCTGTGCTTGGAGAGAAAATGGCAACATCACCAAGTAGACAGAGAAAAATATGGACAAGACGAAGATAAATAAATGTAAAACCTTTCCAGGTACTCGTTATGTGCTAATGGTACATTTACATTAGCACTAGCCAGTGCTTGGAGAGGTGTAGGAAATAACTACAACACGAAGAAGAATGCAGTCCAATCTGATCAACTCTGGGGTCTTTCCAGGTACTTGCTAGTTTCTAATGACATCATCACATTAGCACTAGCCTGTGCTTGGCGAGAAAACAGAAGCACCACCATATAAACGCAAAGAAGAAAACGCGTAATTTTTGCAACCTTGATTACAATTATTATTGCACACAGGTACGTACTTTTCTTTGCGATCTTTTAAAAAATAAGAACTACTGTATGCCAATGGCATTCAATGTTAGTCACCAAATTTATACCATTGGTTAGCTTTTTTGTAGCATTTTATTTATTTTTTTATTTATAACAGCTGTTTATTTATTTCTTGTTGATTTTAACGAATTATCTCCCTTAATCATTTTGAGCTTGGGCAGAAAACACCGATCTCATCAATTATGACACTAATCATCATTCAACGACTTTCTCATGCGTTTTCAAAACTTTGCAAGCTCAACTGAAGAGATGCGCATTGACACTTATCAGAATATGACACTTGACCTATAAATACAAAGTTGGAATGTTAGAACATCAAACCAAAGATGCACTTCGAAGAATGCGGACAGAACAGAAAGAGACACTAATCTGAAATCTTCCCAAGTACTTACTATGTTCTAATAAGTATTGGATATTAGCACTAGTCTGTGCTTGGAGAGGGATCGGAAACATCGTCATATGGAAAAGGGACAGTGAAGCTGCAGCAGCATCATGAATATAGAAGCAGCCGATATCTTTCCAGGTACTCGTTATGTGCTAATTATAAATTAAAATTAGCACTAGCTTGTGCTTGGAGAGAAAATCGACATCATCAGCAGTCAAAAGAAAAAAAAAGGAAAAAATATAGAACAAAAGAAGAACATGAATCTAAAATCTTCCCGGGTACTTGATATGTGCTAATGATACATTTACATTAGCACTAGCCTGTGCTTGGAGAGGGGAATGGAAATAACATCATGCATATTGAAAAAGAATACAGAAGAAGTCAAACTTGACTATATGCTGTAGTCTTCCCGGGTACTTGCTAGTTTCTAATGATGTAGTGACATTAGCACTAGCCTGTGCTTGGAGAGAAAATGGCAACATCACCAAGTAGACAGAGAAAAATATGGACAAGACGAAGATAAATAAATGTAAAACCTTTCCAGGTACTCGTTATGTGCTAATGGTACATTTACATTAGCACTAGCCAGTGCTTGGAGAGGTGTAGGAAATAACTACAACACGAAGAAGAATGCAGTCCAATCTGATAAACTCTGGGGTCTTTCCAGGTACTTGCTAGTTTCTAATGACATCATCACATTAGCACTAGCCTGTGCTTGGCGAGAAAACAGAAGCACCACCATATAAACGCAAAGAAGAAAACGCGTAATTTTTGCAACCTTGATTACAATTATTATTGCACACAGGTACGTACTTTTCTTTGCGATCTTTTAAAAAATAAGAACTACTGTATGCCAATGGCATTCAATGTTAGTCACCAAATTTATACCATTGGTTAGCTTTTTTGTAGCATTTTATTTATTTTTTTATTTATAACAGCTGTTTATTTATTTCTTGTTGATTTTAACGAATTATCTCCCTTAATCATTTTGAGCTTGGGCAGAAAACACCGATCTCATCAATTATGACACTAATCATCATTCAACGACTTTCTCATGCGTTTTCAAAACTTTGCAAGCTCAACTGAAGAGATGCGCATTGACACTTATCAGAATATGACACTTGACCTATAAATACAAAGTTGGAATGTTAGAACATCAAACCAAAGATGCACTTCGAAGAATGCGGACAGAACAGAAAGAGACACTAATCTGAAATCTTCCCAAGTACTTACTATGTTCTAATAAGTATTGGATATTAGCACTAGTCTGTGCTTGGAGAGGGATCGGAAACATCGTCATATGGAAAAGGGACAGTGAAGCTGCAGCAGCATCATGAATATAGAAGCAGCCGATATCTTTCCAGGTACTCGTTATGTGCTAATTATAAATTAAAATTAGCACTAGCTTGTGCTTGGAGAGAAAATCGACATCATCAGCAGTCAAAAGAAAAAAAAAGGAAAAAATATAGAACAAAAGAAGAACATGAATCTAAAATCTTCCCGGGTACTTGATATGTGCTAATGATACATTTACATTAGCACTAGCCTGTGCTTGGAGAGGGGAATGGAAATAACATCATGCATATTGAAAAAGAATACAGAAGAAGTCAAACTTGACTATATGCTGTAGTCTTCCCGGGTACTTGCTAGTTTCTAATGATGTAGTGACATTAGCACTAGCCTGTGCTTGGAGAGAAAATGGCAACATCACCAAGTAGACAGAGAAAAATATGGACAAGACGAAGATAAATAAATGTAAAACCTTTCCAGGTACTCGTTATGTGCTAATGGTACATTTACATTAGCACTAGCCAGTGCTTGGAGAGGTGTAGGAAATAACTACAACACGAAGAAGAATGCAGTCCAATCTGATAAACTCTGGGGTCTTTCCAGGTACTTGCTAGTTTCTAATGACATCATCACATTAGCACTAGCCTGTGCTTGGCGAGAAAACAGAAGCACCACCATATAAACGCAAAGAAGAAAACGCGTAATTTTTGCAACCTTGATTACAATTATTATTGCACACAGGTACGTACTTTTCTTTGCGATCTTTTAAAAAATAAGAACTACTGTATGCCAATGGCATTCAATGTTAGTCACCAAATTTATACCATTGGTTAGCTTTTTTGTAGCATTTTATTTATTTTTTTATTTATAACAGCTGTTTATTTATTTCTTGTTGATTTTAACGAATTATCTCCCTTAATCATTTTGAGCTTGGGCAGAAAACACCGATCTCATCAATTATGACACTAATCATCATTCAACGACTTTCTCATGCGTTTTCAAAACTTTGCAAGCTCAACTGAAGAGATGCGCATTGACACTTATCAGAATATGACACTTGACCTATAAATACAAAGTTGGAATGTTAGAACATCAAACCAAAGATGCACTTCGAAGAATGCGGACAGAACAGAAAGAGACACTAATCTGAAATCTTCCCAAGTACTTACTATGTTCTAATAAGTATTGGATATTAGCACTAGTCTGTGCTTGGAGAGGGATCGGAAACATCGTCATATGGAAAAGGGACAGTGAAGCTGCAGCAGCATCATGAATATAGAAGCAGCCGATATCTTTCCAGGTACTCGTTATGTGCTAATTATAAATTAAAATTAGCACTAGCTTGTGCTTGGAGAGAAAATCGACATCATCAGCAGTCAAAAGAAAAAAAAAAGGAAAAAATATAGAACAAAAGAAGAACATGAATCTAAAATCTTCCCGGGTACTTGATATGTGCTAATGATACATTTACATTAGCACTAGCCTGTGCTTGGAGAGGGGAATGGAAATAACATCATGCATATTGAAAAAGAATACAGAAGAAGTCAAACTTGACTATATGCTGTAGTCTTCCCGGGTACTTGCTAGTTTCTAATGATGTAGTGACATTAGCACTAGCCTGTGCTTGGAGAGAAAATGGCAACATCACCAAGTAGACAGAGAAAAATATGGACAAGACGAAGATAAATAAATGTAAAACCTTTCCAGGTACTCGTTATGTGCTAATGGTACATTTACATTAGCACTAGCCAGTGCTTGGAGAGGTGTAGGAAATAACTACAACACGAAGAAGAATGCAGTCCAATCTGATAAACTCTGGGGTTTTTCCAGGTACTTGCTAGTTTCTAATGACATCATCACATTAGCACTAGCCTGTGCTTGGCGAGAAAACAGAAGCACCACCATATAAACGCAAAGAAGAAAACGCGTAATTTTTGCAACCTTGATTACAATTATTATTGCACACAGGTACGTACTTTTCTTTGCGATCTTTTAAAAAATAAGAACTACTGTATGCCAATGGCATTCAATGTTAGTCACCAAATTTATACCATTGGTTAGCTTTTTTGTAGCATTTTATTTATTTTTTTATTTATAACAGCTGTTTATTTATTTCTTGTTGATTTTAACGAATTATCTCCCTTAATCATTTTGAGCTTGGGCAGAAAACACCGATCTCATCAATTATGACACTAATCATCATTCAACGACTTTCTCATGCGTTTTCAAAACTTTGCAAGCTCAACTGAAGAGTTGCGCATTGACACTTATCAGAATATGACACTTGACCTATAAATACAAAGTTGGAATGTTAGAACATCAAACCAAAGATGCACTTCGAAGAATGCGGACAGAACAGAAAGAGACACTAATCTGAAATCTTCCCAAGTACTTACTATGTTCTAATAAGTATTGGATATTAGCACTAGTCTGTGCTTGGAGAGGGATCGGAAACATCGTCATATGGAAAAGGGACAGTGAAGCTGCAGCAGCATCATGAATATAGAAGCAGCCGATATCTTTCCAGGTACTCGTTATGTGCTAATTATAAATTAAAATTAGCACTAGCTTGTGCTTGGAGAGAAAATCGACATCATCAGCAGTCAAAAGAAAAAAAAAGGAAAAAATATAGAACAAAAGAAGAACATGAATCTAAAATCTTCCCGGGTACTTGATATGTGCTAATGATACATTTACATTAGCACTAGCCTGTGCTTGGAGAGGGGAATGGAAATAACATCATGCATATTGAAAAAGAATACAGAAGAAGTCAAACTTGACTATATGCTGTAGTCTTCCCGGGTACTTGCTAGTTTCTAATGATGTAGTGACATTAGCACTAGCCTGTGCTTGGAGAGAAAATGGCAACATCACCAAGTAGACAGAGAAAAATATGGACAAGACGAAGATAAATAAATGTAAAACCTTTCCAGGTACTCGTTATGTGCTAATGGTACATTTACATTAGCACTAGCCAGTGCTTGGAGAGGTGTAGGAAATAACTACAACACGAAGAAGAATGCAGTCCAATCTGATAAACTCTGGGGTCTTTCCAGGTACTTGCTAGTTTCTAATGACATCATCACATTAGCACTAGCCTGTGCTTGGCGAGAAAACAGAAGCACCACCATATAAACGCAAAGAAGAAAACGCGTAATTTTTGCAACCTTGATTACAATTATTATTGCACACAGGTACGTACTTTTCTTTGCGATCTTTTAAAAAATAAGAACTACTGTATGCCAATGGCATTCAATGTTAGTCACCAAATTTATACCATTGGTTAGCTTTTTTGTAGCATTTTATTTATTTTTTTATTTATAACAGCTGTTTATTTATTTCTTGTTGATTTTAACGAATTATCTCCCTTAATCATTTTGAGCTTGGGCAGAAAACACCGATCTCATCAATTATGACACTAATCATCATTCAACGACTTTCTCATGCGTTTTCAAAACTTTGCAAGCTCAACTGAAGAGATGCGCATTGACACTTATCAGAATATGACACTTGACCTATAAATACAAAGTTGGAATGTTAGAACATCAAACCAAAGATGCACTTCGAAGAATGCGGACAGAACAGAAAGAGACACTAATCTGAAATCTTCCCAAGTACTTACTATGTTCTAATAAGTATTGGATATTAGCACTAGTCTGTGCTTGGAGAGGGATCGGAAACATCGTCATATGGAAAAGGGACAGTGAAGCTGCAGCAGCATCATGAATATAGAAGCAGCCGATATCTTTCCAGGTACTCGTTATGTGCTAATTATAAATTAAAATTAGCCTAGCTTGTGCTTGGAGAGAAAATCGACATCATCAGCAGTCAAAAGAAAAAAAAAGGAAAAAATATAGAACAAAAGAAGAACATGAATCTAAAATCTTCCCGGGTACTTGATATGTGCTAATGATACATTTACATTAGCACTAGCCTGTGCTTGGAGAGGGGAATGGAAATAACATCATGCATATTGAAAAAGAATACAGAAGAAGTCAAACTTGACTATATGCTGTAGTCTTCCCGGGTACTTGCTAGTTTCTAATGATGTAGTGACATTAGCACTAGCCTGTGCTTGGAGAGAAAATGGCAACATCACCAAGTAGACAGAGAAAAATATGGACAAGACGAAGATAAATAAATGTAAAACCTTTCCAGGTACTCGTTATGTGCTAATGGTACATTTACATTAGCACTAGCCAGTGCTTGGAGAGGTGTAGGAAATAACTACAACACGAAGAAGAATGCAGTCCAATCTGATAAACTCTGGGGTCTTTCCAGGTACTTGCTAGTTTCTAATGACATCATCACATTAGCACTAGCCTGTGCTTGGCGAGAAAACAGAAGCACCACCATATAAACGCAAAGAAGAAAACGCGTAATTTTTGCAACCTTGATTACAATTATTATTGCACACAGGTATGTACTTTTCTTTGCGATCTTTTAAAAAATAAGAACTACTGTATGCCATTGGCATTCAATGTTAGTCACCAAATTTATACCATTGGTTAGCTTTTTTGTAGCATTTTATTTATTTTTTTATTTATAACAGCTGTTTATTTATTTCTTGTTGATTTTAACGAATTATCTCCCTTAATCATTTTGAGCTTGGGCAGAAAACACCGATCTCATCAATTATGACACTAATCACCATTCAACGACTTTCTCATGCGTTTTCAAAACTTTGCAAGCTCAACTGAAGAGATGCGCATTGACACTTATCAGAATATGACACTTGACCTATAAATACAAAGTTGGAATGTTAGAACATCAAACCAAAGATGCACTTCGAAGAATGCGGACAGAACAGAAAGAGACACTAATCTGAAATCTTCCCAAGTACTTACTATGTTCTAATAAGTATTGGATATTAGCACTAGTCTGTGCTTGGAGAGGGATCGGAAACATCGTCATATGGAAAAGGGACAGTGAAGCTGCAGCAGCATCATGAATATAGAATCAGCCGATATCTTTCCAGGTACTCGTTATGTGCTAATTATAAATTAAAATTAGCACTAGCTTGTGCTTGGAGAGAAAATCGACATCATCAGCAGTCAAAAGAAAAAAAAAGGAAAAAATATAGAACAAAAGAAGAACATGAATCTAAAATCTTCCCGGGTACTTGATATGTGCTAATGATACATTTACATTAGCACTAGCCTGTGCTTGGAGAGGGGAATGGAAATAACATCATGCATATTGAAAAAGAATACAGAAGAAGTCAAACTTGACTATATGCTGTAGTCTTCCCGGGTACTTGCTAGTTTCTAATGATGTAGTGACATTAGCACTAGCCTGTGCTTGGAGAGAAAATGGCAACATCACCAAGTAGACAGAGAAAAATATGGACAAGACGAAGATAAATAAATGTAAAACCTTTCCAGGTACTCGTTATGTGCTAATGGTACATTTACATTAGCACTAGCCAGTGCTTGGAGAGGTGTAGGAAATAACTACAACACGAAGAAGAATGCAGTCCAATCTGATCAACTCTGGGGTCTTTCCAGGTACTTGCTAGTTTCTAATGACATCATCACATTAGCACTAGCCTGTGCTTGGCGAGAAAACAGAAGCACCACCATATAAACGCAAAGAAGAAAACGCGTAATTTTTGCAACCTTGATTACAATTATTATTGCACACAGGTACGTACTTTTCTTTGCGATCTTTTAAAAAATAAGAACTACTGTATGCCAATGGCATTCAATGTTAGTCACCAAATTTATACCATTGGTTAGCTTTTTTGTAGCATTTTATTAATTTTTTTATTTATAACAGCTGTTTATTTATTTCTTGTTGATTTTAACGAATTATCTCCCTTAATCATTTTGAGCTTGGGCAGAAAACACCGATCTCATCAATTATGACACTAATCATCATTCAACGACTTTCTCATGCGTTTTTAAAACTTTGCAAGCTCAACTGAAGAGATGCGCATTGACACTTATCAGAATATGACACTTGACCTATAAATACAAAGTTGGAATGTTAGAACATCAAACCAAAGATGCACTTCGAAGAATGCGGACAGAACAGAAAGAGACACTAATCTGAAATCTTCCCAAGTACTTACTATGTTCTAATAAGTATTGGATATTAGCACTAGTCTGTGCTTGGAGAGGGATCGGAAACATCGTCATATGGAAAAGGGACAGTGAAGCTGCAGCAGCATCATGAATATAGAAGCAGCCGATATCTTTCCAGGTACTCGTTATGTGCTAATTATAAATTAAAATTAGCACTAGCTTGTGCTTGGAGAGAAAATCGACATCATCAGCAGTCAAAAGAAAAAAAAAGGAAAAAATATAGAACAAAAGAAGAACATGAATCTAAAATCTTCCCGGGTACTTGATATGTGCTAATGATACATTTACATTAGCACTAGCCTGTGCTTGGAGAGGGGAATGGAAATAACATCATGCATATTGAAAAAGAATACAGAAGAAGTCAAACTTGACTATATGCTGTAGTCTTCCCGGGTACTTGCTAGTTTCTAATGATGTAGTGACATTAGCACTAGCCTGTGCTTGGAGAGAAAATGGCAACATCACCAAGTAGACAGAGAAAAATATGGACAAGACGAAGATAAATAAATGTAAAACCTTTCCAGGTACTCGTTATGTGCTAATGGTACATTTACATTAGCACTAGCCAGTGCTTGGAGAGGTGTAGGAAATAACTACAACACGAAGAAGAATGCAGTCCAATCTGATAAACTCTGGGGTTTTTCCAGGTACTTGCTAGTTTCTAATGACATCATCACATTAGCACTAGCCTGTGCTTGGCGAGAAAACAGAAGCACCAC
The DNA here is from genome assembly GCA_944474755.1 of Limnoperna fortunei. Classification (NCBI taxonomy): domain Eukaryota; kingdom Metazoa; phylum Mollusca; class Bivalvia; order Mytilida; family Modiolidae; genus Limnoperna; species Limnoperna fortunei. Next base: position 49,449,803 of record OX104113.1, read on the forward strand.
CATATAAACGCAAAGAAGAAAACGCGTAATTTTTGCAACCTTGATTACAATTATTATTGCACACAGGTACGTACTTTTCTTTGCGATCTTTTAAAAAATAAGAACTACTGTATGCCAATGGCATTCAATGTTAGTCACCAAATTTATACCATTGGTTAGCTTTTTTGTAGCATTTTATTTATTTTTTTATTTATAACAGCTGTTTATTTATTTCTTGTTGATTTTAACGAATTATCTCCCTTAATCATTTTTAGCTTGGGCAGAAAACACCGATCTCATCAATTATGACACTAATCATCATTCAACGACTTTCTCATGCGTTTTCAAAACTTTGCAAGCTCAACTGAAGAGTTGCGCATTGACACTTATCAGAATATGACACTTGACCTATAAATACAAAGTTGGAATGTTAGAACATCAAACCAAAGATGCACTTCGAAGAATGCGGACAGAACAGAAAGAGACACTAATCTGAAATCTTCCCAAGTACTTACTATGTTCTAATAAGTATTGGATATTAGCACTAGTCTGTGCTTGGAGAGGGATCGGAAACATCGTCATATGGAAAAGGGACAGTGAAGCTGCAGCAGCATCATGAATATAGAAGCAGCCGATATCTTTCCAGGTACTCGTTATGTGCTAATTATAAATTAAAATTAGCACTAGCTTGTGCTTGGAGAGAAAATCGACATCATCAGCAGTCAAAAGAAAAAAAAAGGAAAAAATATAGAACAAAAGAAGAACATGAATCTAAAATCTTCCCGGGTACTTGATATGTGCTAATGATACATTTACATTAGCACTAGCCTGTGCTTGGAGAGGGGAATGGAAATAACATCATGCATATTGAAAAAGAATACAGAAGAAGTCAAACTTGACTATATGCTGTAGTCTTCCCGGGTACTTGCTAGTTTCTAATGATGTAGTGACATTAGCACTAGCCTGTGCTTGGAGAGAAAATGGCAACATCACCAAGTAGACAGAGAAAAATATGGACAAGACGAAGATAAATAAATGTAAAACCTTTCCAGGTACTCGTTATGTGCTAATGGTACATTTACATTAGCACTAGCCAGTGCTTGGAGAGGTGTAGGAAATAACTACAACACGAAGAAGAATGCAGTCCAATCTGATCAACTCTGGGGTCTTTCCAGGTACTTGCTAGTTTCTAATGACATCATCACATTAGCACTAGCCTGTGCTTGGCGAGAAAACAGAAGCACCACCATATAAACGCAAAGAAGAAAACGCGTAATTTTGGCAACCTTGATTACAATTATTATTGCACACAGGTACGTACTTTTCTTTGCGATCTTTTAAAAAATAAGAACTACTGTATGCCAATGGCATTCAATGTTAGTCACCAAATTTATACCATTGGTTAGCTTTTTTGTAGCATTTTATTTATTTTTTTATTTATAACAGCTGTTTATTTATTTCTTGTTGATTTTAACGAATTATCTCCCTTAATCATTTTGAGCTTGGGCAGAAAACACCGATCTCATCAATTATGACACTAATCATCATTCAACGACTTTCTTATGCGTTTTCAAAACTTTGCAAGCTCAACTGAAGAGATGCGCATTGACACTTATCAGAATATGACACTTGACCTATAAATACAAAGTTGGAATGTTAGAACATCAAACCAAAGATGCACTTCGAAGAATGCGGACAGAACAGAAAGAGACACTAATCTGAAATCTTCCCAAGTACTTACTATGTTCTAATAAGTATTGGATATTAGCACTAGTCTGTGCTTGGAGAGGGATCGGAAACATCGTCATATGGAAAAGGGACAGTGAAGCTGCAGCAGCATCATGAATATAGAAGCAGCCGATATCTTTCCAGGTACTCGTTATGTGCTAATTATAAATTAAAATTAGCACTAGCTTGTGCTTGGAGAGAAAATCGACATCATCAGCAGTCAAAAGAAAAAAAAAGGAAAAAATATAGAACAAAAGAAGAACATGAATCTAAAATCTTCCCGGGTACTTGATATGTGCTAATGATACATTTACATTAGCACTAGCCTGTGCTTGGAGAGGGGAATAGAAATAACATCATGCATATTGAAAAAGAATACAGAAGAAGTCAAACTTGACTATATGCTGTAGTCTTCCCGGGTACTTGCTAGTTTCTAATGATGTAGTGACATTAGCACTAGCCTGTGCTTGGAGAGAAAATGGCAACATCACCAAGTAGACAGAGAAAAATATGGACAAGACGAAGATAAATAAATGTAAAACCTTTCCAGGTACTCGTTATGTGCTAATGGTACATTTACATTAGCACTAGCCAGTGCTTGGAGAGGTGTAGGAAATAACTACAACACGAAGAAGAATGCAGTCCAATCTGATCAACACTGGGGTCTTTCCAGGTACTTGCTAGTTTCTAATGACATCATCACATTAGCACTAGCCTGTGCTTGGCGAGAAAACAGAAGCACCACCATATAAACGCAAAGAAGAAAACGCGTAATTTTTGCAACCTTGATTACAATTATTATTGCACACAGGTACGTACTTTTCTTTGCGATCTTTTAAAAAATAAGAACTACTGTATGCCAATGGCATTCAATGTTAGTCACCAAATTTATACCATTGGTTAGCTTTTTTGTAGCATTTTATTTATTTTTTTATTTATAACAGCTGTTTATTTATTTCTTGTTGATTTTAACGAATTATCTCCCTTAATCATTTTGAGCTTGGGCAGAAAACACCGATCTCATCAATTATGACACTAATCATCATTCAACGACTTTCTCATGCGTTTTCAAAACTTTGCAAGCTCAACTGAAGAGATGCGCATTGACACTTATCAGAATATGACACTTGACCTATAAATACAAAGTTGGAATGTTAGAACATCAAACCAAAGATGCACTTCGAAGAATGCGGACAGAACAGAAAGAGACACTAATCTGAAATCTTCCCAAGTACTTACTATGTTCTAATAAGTATTGGATATTAGCACTAGTCTGTGCTTGGAGAGGGATCGGAAACATCGTCATATGGAAAAGGGACAGTGAAGCTGCAGCAGCATCATGAATATAGAAGCAGCCGATATCTTTCCAGGTACTCGTTATGTGCTAATTATAAATTAAAATTAGCACTAGCTTGTGCTTGGAGAGAAAATCGACATCATCAGCAGTCAAAAGAAAAAAAAAGGAAAAAATATAGAACAAAAGAAGAACATGAATCTAAAATCTTCCCGGGTACTTGATATGTGCTAATGATACATTTACATTAGCACTAGCCTGTGCTTGGAGAGGGGAATGGAAATAACATCATGCATATTGAAAAAGAATACAGAAGAAGTCAAACTTGACTATATGCTGTAGTCTTCCCGGGTACTTGCTAGTTTCTAATGATGTAGTGACATTAGCACTAGCCTGTGCTTGGAGAGAAAATGGCAACATCACCAAGTAGACAGAGAAAAATATGGACAAGACGAAGATAAATAAATGTAAAACCTTTCCAGGTACTCGTTATGTGCTAATGGTACATTTACATTAGCACTAGCCAGTGCTTGGAGAGGTGTAGGAAATAACTACAACACGAAGAAGAATGCAGTCCAATCTGATCAACTCTGGGGTCTTTCCAGGTACTTGCTAGTTTCTAATGACATCATCACATTAGCACTAGCCTGTGCTTGGCGAGAAAACAGAAGCACCACCATATAAACGCAAAGAAGAAAACGCGTAATTTTTGCAACCTTGATTACAATTATTATTGCACACAGGTACGTACTTTTCTTTGCGATCTTTTAAAAAATAAGAACTACTGTATGCCAATGGCATTCAATGTTAGTCACCAAATTTATACCATTGGTTAGCTTTTTGTAGCATTTTATTTATTTTTTTATTTATAACAGCTGTTTATTTATTTCTTGTTGATTTTAACGAATTATCTCCCTTAATCATTTTGAGCTTGGGCAGAAAACACCGATCTCATCAATTATGACACTAATCATCATTCAACGACTTTCTCATGCGTTTTCAAAACTTTGCAAGCTCAACTGAAGAGATGCGCATTGACACTTATCAGAATATGACACTTGACCTATAAATACAAAGTTGGAATGTTAGAACATCAAACCAAAGATGCACTTCGAAGAATGCGGACAGAACAGAAAGAGACACTAATCTGAAATCTTCCCAAGTACTTACTATGTTCTAATAAGTATTGGATATTAGCACTAGTCTGTGCTTGGAGAGGGATCGGAAACATCGTCATATGGAAAAGGGACAGTGAAGCTGCAGCAGCATCATGAATATAGAAGCAGCCGATATCTTTCCAGGTACTCGTTATGTGCTAATTATAAATTAAAATTAGCACTAGCTTGTGCTTGGAGAGAAAATCGACATCATCAGCAGTCAAAAGAAAAAAAAGGAAAAAATATAGAACAAAAGAAGAACATGAATCTAAAATCTTCCCGGGTACTTGATATGTGCTAATGATACATTTACATTAGCACTAGCCTGTGCTTGGAGAGGGGAATGGAAATAACATCATGCATATTGAAAAAGAATACAGAAGAAGTCAAACTTGACTATATGCTGTAGTCTTCCCGGGTACTTGCTAGTTTCTAATGATGTAGTGACATTAGCACTAGCCTGTGCTTGGAGAGAAAATGGCAACATCACCAAGTAGACAGAGAAAAATATGGACAAGACGAAGATAAATAAATGTAAAACCTTTCCAGGTACTCGTTATGTGCTAATGGTACATTTACATTAGCACTAGCCAGTGCTTGGAGAGGTGTAGGAAATAACTACAACACGAAGAAGAATGCAGTCCAATCTGATAAACTCTGGGGTCTTTCCAGGTACTTGCTAGTTTCTAATGACATCATCACATTAGCACTAGCCTGTGCTTGGCGAGAAAACAGAAGCACCACCATATAAACGCAAAGAAGAAAACGCGTAATTTTTGCAACCTTGATTACAATTATTATTGCACACAGGTATGTACTTTTCTTTGCGATCTTTTAAAAAATAAGAACTACTGTATGCCAATGGCATTCAATGTTAGTCACCAAATTTATACCATTGGTTAGCTTTTTTGTAGCATTTTATTTATTTTTTTATTTATAACAGCTGTTTATTTATTTCTTGTTGATTTTAACGAATTATCTCCCTTAATCATTTTGAGCTTGGGCAGAAAACACCGATCTCATCAATTATGACACTAATCATCATTCAACGACTTTCTCATGCGTTTTCAAAACTTTGCAAGCTCAACTGAAGAGATGCGCATTGACACTTATCAGAATATGACACTTGACCTATAAATACAAAGTTGGAATGTTAGAACATCAAACCAAAGATGCACTTCGAAGAATGCGGACAGAACAGAAAGAGACACTAATCTGAAATCTTCCCAAGTACTTACTATGTTCTAATAAGTATTGGATATAAGCACTAGTCTGTGCTTGGAGAGGGATCGGAAACATCGTCATATGGAAAAGGGACAGTGAAGCTGCAGCAGCATCATGAATATAGAAGCAGCCGATATCTTTCCAGGTACTCGTTATGTGCTAATTATAAATTAAAATTAGCACTAGCTTGTGCTTGGAGAGAAAATCGACATCATCAGCAGTCAAAAGAAAAAAAAAGGAAAAAATATAGAACAAAAGAAGAACATGAATCTAAAATCTTCCCGGGTACTTGATATGTGCTAATGATACATTTACATTAGCACTAGCCTGTGCTTGGAGAGGGGAATGGAAATAACATCATGCATATTGAAAAAGAATACAGAAGAAGTCAAACTTGACTATATGCTGTAGTCTTCCCGGGTACTTGCTAGTTTCTAATGATGTAGTGACATTAGCACTAGCCTGTGCTTGGAGAGAAAATGGCAACATCACCAAGTAGACAGAGAAAAATATGGACAAGACGAAGATAAATAAATGTAAAACCTTTCCAGGTACTCGTTATGTGCTAATGGTACATTTACATTAGCACTAGCCAGTGCTTGGAGAGGTGTAGGAAATAACTACAACACGAAGAAGAATGCAGTCCAATCTGATAAACTCTGGGGTCTTTCCAGGTACTTGCTAGTTTCTAATGACATCATCACATTAGCACTAGCCTGTGCTTGGCGAGAAAACAGAAGCACCACCATATAAACGCAAAGAAGAAAACGCGTAATTTTTGCAACCTTGATTACAATTATTATTGCACACAGGTACGTACTTTTCTTTGCGATCTTTTAAAAAATAAGAACTGCTGTATGCCAATGGCATTCAATGTTAGTCACCAAATTTATACCATTGGTTAGCTTTTTTGTAGCATTTTATTTATTTTTTTATTTATAACAGCTGTTTATTTATTTCTTGTTGATTTTAACGAATTATCTCCCTTAATCATTTTGAGCTTGGGCAGAAAACACCGATCTCATCAATTATGACACTAATCATCATTCAACGACTTTCTCATGCGTTTTCAAAACTTTGCAAGCTCAACTGAAGAGATGCGCATTGACACTTATCAGAATATGACAATTGACCTATAAATACAAAGTTGGAATGTTAGAACATCAAACCAAAGATGCACTTCGAAGAATGCGGACAGAACAGAAAGAGACACTAATCTGAAATCTTCCCAAGTACTTACTATGTTCTAATAAGTATTGGATATTAGCACTAGTCTGTGCTTGGAGAGGGATCGGAAACATCGTCATATGGAAAAGGGACAGTGAAGCTGCAGCAGCATCATGAATATAGAAGCAGCCGATATCTTTCCAGGTACTCGTTATGTGCTAATTATAAATTAAAATTAGCACTAGCTTGTGCTTGGAGAGAAAATCGACATCATCAGCAGTCAAAAGAAAAAAAAAGGAAAAAATATAGAACAAAAGAAGAACATGAATCTAAAATCTTCCCGGGTACTTGATATGTGCTAATGATACATTTACATTAGCACTAGCCTGTGCTTGGAGAGGGGAATGGAAATAACATCATGCATATTGAAAAAGAATACAGAAGAAGTCAAACTTGACTATATGCTGTAGTCTTCCCGGGTACTTGCTAGTTTCTAATGATGTAGTGACATTAGCACTAGCCTGTGCTTGGAGAGAAAATGGCAACATCACCAAGTAGACAGAGAAAAATATGGACAAGACGAAGATAAATAAATGTAAAACCTTTCCAGGTACTCGTTATGTGCTAATGGTACATTTCCATTAGCACTAGCCAGTGCTTGGAGAGGTGTAGGAAATAACTACAACACGAAGAAGAATGCAGTCCAATCTGATCAACTCTGGGGTCTTTCCAGGTACTTGCTAGTTTCTAATGACATCATCACATTAGCACTAGCCTGTGCTTGGCGAGAAAACAGAAGCACCACCATATAAACGCAAAGAAGAAAACGCGTAATTTTTGCAACCTTGATTACAATTATTATTGCACACAGGTACGTACTTTTCTTTGCGATCTTTTAAAAAATAAGAACTACTGTATGCCAATGGCATTCAATGTTAGTCACCAAATTTATACCATTGGTTAGCTTTTTTGTAGCATTTTATTTATTTTTTTATTTATAACAGCTGTTTATTTATTTCTTGTTGATTTTAACGAATTATCTCCCTTAATCATTTTGAGCTTGGGCAGAAAACACCGATCTCATCAATTATGACACTAATCATCATTCAACGACTTTCTTATGCGTTTTCAAAACTTTGCAAGCTCAACTGAAGAGATGCGCATTGACACTTATCAGAATATGACACTTGACCTATAAATACAAAGTTGGAATGTTAGAACATCAAACCAAAGATGCACTTCGAAGAATGCGGACAGAACAGAAAGAGACACTAATCTGAAATCTTCCCAAGTACTTACTATGTTCTAATAAGTATTGGATATTAGCACTAGTCTGTGCTTGGAGAGGGATCGGAAACATCGTCATATGGAAAAGGGACAGTGAAGCTGCAGCAGCATCATGAATATAGAAGCAGCCGATATCTTTCCAGGTACTCGTTATGTGCTAATTATAAATTAAAATTAGCACTAGCTTGTGCTTGGAGAGAAAATCGACATCATCAGCAGTCAAAAGAAAAAAAAAGGAAAAAATATAGAACAAAAGAAGAACATGAATCTAAAATCTTCCCGGGTACTTGATATGTGCTAATGATACATTTACATTAGCACTAGCCTGTGCTTGGAGAGGGGAATGGAAATAACATCATGCATATTGAAAAAGAATACAGAAGAAGTCAAACTTGACTATATGCTGTAGCCTTCCCGGGTACTTGCTAGTTTCTAATGATGTAGTGACATTAGCACTAGCCTGTGCTTGGAGAGAAAATGGCAACATCACCAAGTAGACAGAGAAAAATATGGACAAGACGAAGATAAATAAATGTAAAACCTTTCCAGGTACTCGTTATGTGCTAATGGTACATTTACATTAGCACTAGCCAGTGCTTGGAGAGGTGTAGGAAATAACTACAACACGAAGAAGAATGCAGTCCAATCTGATAAACTCTGGGGTCTTTCCAGGTACTTGCTAGTTTCTAATGACATCATCACATTAGCACTAGCCTGTGCTTGGCGAGAAAACAGAAGCACCACCATATAAACGCAAAGAAGAAAACGCGTAATTTTTGCAACCTTGATTACAATTATTATTGCACACAGGTACGTACTTTTCTTTGCGATCTTTTAAAAAATAAGAACTACTGTATGCCAATGGCATTCAATGTTAGTCACCAAATTTATACCATTGGTTAGCTTTTTTGTAGCATTTTATTTATTTTTTTATTTATAACAGCTGTTTATTTATTTCTTGTTGATTTTAACGAATTATCTCCCTTAATCATTTTGAGCTTGGGCAGAAAACACCGATCTCATCAATTATGACACTAATCATCATTCAACGACTTTCTCATGCGTTTTCAAAACTTTGCAAGCTCAACTGAAGAGATGCGCATTGACACTTATCAGAATATGACACTTGACCTATAAATACAAAGTTGGAATGTTAGAACATCAAACCAAAGATGCACTTCGAAGAATACGGACAGAACAGAAAGAGACACTAATCTGAAATCTTCCCAAGTACTTACTATGTTCTAATAAGTATTGGATATTAGCACTAGTCTGTGCTTGGAGAGGGATCGGAAACATCGTCATATGGAAAAGGGACAGTGAAGCTGCAGCAGCATCATGAATATAGAAGCAGCCGATATCTTTCCAGGTACTCGTTATGTGCTAATTATAAATTAAAATTAGCACTAGCTTGTGCTTGGAGAGAAAATCGACATCATCAGCAGTCAAAAGAAAAAAAAGGAAAAAATATAGAACAAAAGAAGAACATGAATCTAAAATCTTCCCGGGTACTTGATATGTGCTAATGATACATTTACATTAGCACTAGCCTGTGCTTGGAGAGGGGAATGGAAATAACATCATGCATATTGAAAAAGAATACAGAAGAAGTCAAACTTGACTATATGCTGTAGTCTTCCCGGGTACTTGCTAGTTTCTAATGATGTAGTGACATTAGCACTAGCCTGTGCTTGGAGAGAAAATGGCAACATCACCAAGTAGACAGAGAAAAATATGGACAAGACGAAGATAAATAAATGTAAAACCTTTCCAGGTACTCGTTATGTGCTAATGGTACATTTACATTAGCACTAGCCAGTGCTTGGAGAGGTGTAGGAAATAACTACAACACGAAGAAGAATGCAGTCCAATCTGATCAACTCTGGGGTCTTTCCAGGTACTTGCTAGTTTCTAATGACATCATCACATTAGCACTAGCCTGTGCTTGGCGAGAAAACAGAAGCACCACCATATAAACGCAAAGAAGAAAACGCGTAATTTTTGCAACCTTGATTACAATTATTATTGCACACAGGTACGTACTTTTCTTTGCGATCTTTTAAAAAATAAGAACTACTGTATGCCAATGGCATTCAATGTTAGTCACCAAATTTATACCATTGGTTAGCTTTTTTGTAGCATTTTATTTATTTTTTTATTTATAACAGCTGTTTATTTATTTCTTGTTGATTTTAACGAATTATCTACCTTAATCATTTTGAGCTTGGGCAGAAAACACCGATCTCATCAATTATGACACTAATCATCATTCAACGACTTTCTCATGCGTTTTCAAAACTTTGCAAGCTCAACTGAAGAGATGCGCATTGACACTTATCAGAATATGACACTTGACCTATAAATACAAAGTTGGAATGTTAGAACATCAAACCAAAGATGCACTTCGAAGAATGCGGACAGAACAGAAAGAGACACTAATCTGAAATCTTCCCAAGTACTTACTATGTTCTAATAAGTATTGGATATTAGCACTAGTCTGTGCTTGGAGAGGGATCGGAAACATCGTCATATGGAAAAGGGACAGTAAAGCTGCAGCAGCATCTTGAATATAGAAGCAGCCGATATCTTTCCAGGTACTCGTTATGTGCTAATTATAAATTAAAATTAGCACTAGCTTGTGCTTGGAGAGAAAATCGACATCATCAGCAGTCAAAAGAAAAAAAAGGAAAAAATATAGAACAAAAGAAGAACATGAATCTAAAATCTTCCCGGGTACTTGATATGTGCTAATGATACATTTACATTAGCACTAGCCTGTGCTTGGAGAGGGGAATGGAAATAACATCATGCATATTGAAAAAGAATACAGAAGAAGTCAAACTTGACTATATGCTGTAGTCTTCCCGGGTACTTGCTAGTTTCTAATGATGTAGTGACATTAGCACTAGCCTGTGCTTGGAGAGAAAATGGCAACATCACCAAGTAGACAGAGAAAAATATGGACAAGACGAAGATAAATAAATGTAAAACCTTTCCAGGTACTCGTTATGTGCTAATGGTACATTTACATTAGCACTAGCCAGTGCTTGGAGAGGTGTAGGAAATAACTACAACACGAAGAAGAATGCAGTCCAATCTGATCAACTCTGGGGTCTTTCCAGGTACTTGCTAGTTTCTAATGACATCATCACATTAGCACTAGCCTGTGCTTGGCGAGAAAACAGAAGCACCACCATATAAACGCAAAGAAGAAAACGCGTAATTTTTGCAACCTTGATTACAATTATTATTGCACACAGGTACGTACTTTTCTTTGCGATCTTTTAAAAAATAAGAACTACTGTATGCCAATGGCATTCAATGTTAGTCACCAAATTTATACCATTGGTTAGCTTTTTTGTAGCATTTTATTTATTTTTTTATTTATAACAGCTGTTTATTTATTTCTTGTTGATTTTAACGAATTATCTCCCTTAATCATTTTGAGCTTGGGCAGAAAACACCGATCTCATCAATTATGACACTAATCATCATTCAACGACTTTCTCATGCGTTTTCAAAACTTTGCAAGCTCAACTGAAGAGATGCGCATTGACACTTATCAGAATATGACACTTGACATATAAATACAAAGTTGGAATGTTAGAACATCAAACCAAAGATGCACTTCGAAGAATGCGGACAGAACAGAAAGAGACACTAATCTGAAATCTTCCCAAGTACTTACTATGTTCTAATAAGTATTGGATATTAGCAATAGTCTGTGCTTGGAGAGGGATCGGAAACATCGTCATATGGAAAAGGGACAGTGAAGCTGCAGCAGCATCATGAATATAGAAGCAGCCGATATCTTTCCAGGTACTCGTTATGTGCTAATTATAAATTAAAATTAGCACTAGCTTGTGCTTGGAGAGAAAATCGACATCATCAGCAGTCAAAAGAAAAAAAAAGGAAAAAATATAGAACAAAAGAAGAACATGAATCTAAAATCTTCCCGGGTACTTGATATGTGCTAATGATACATTTACATTAGCACTAGCCTGTGCTTGGAGAGGGGAATGGAAATAACATCATGCATATTGAAAAAGAATACAGAAGAAGTCAAACTTGACTATATGCTGTAGTCTTCCCGGGTACTTGCTAGTTTCTAATGATGTAGTGACATTAGCACTAGCCTGTGCTTGGAGAGAAAATGGCAACATCACCAAGTAGACAGAGAAAAATATGGACAAGACGAAGATAAATAAATGTAAAACCTTTCCAGGTACTCGTTATGTGCTAATGGTACATTTACATTAGCACTAGCCAGTGCTTGGAGAGGTGTAGGAAATAACTACAACACGAAGAAGAATGCAGTCCAATCTGATCAACTCTGGGGTCTTTCCAGGTACTTGCTAGTTTCTAATGACATCATCACATTAGCACTAGCCTGTGCTTGGCGAGAAAACAGAAGCACCACCATATAAACGCAAAGAAGAAAACGCGTAATTTTTGCAACCTTGATTACAATTATTATTGCACACAGGTACGTACTTTTCTTTGCGATCTTTTAAAAAATAAGAACTACTGTATGCCAATGGCATTCAATGTTAGTCACCAAATTTATACCATTGGTTAGCTTTTTTGTAGCATTTTATTTATTTTTTTATTTATAACAGCTGTTTATTTATTTCTTGTTGATTTTAACGAATTATCTCCCTTAATCATTTTGAGCTTGGGCAGAAAACACCGATCTCATCAATTATGACACTAATCATCATTCAACGACTTCCTCATGCGTTTTCAAAACTTTGCAAGCTCAACTGAAGAGTTGCGCATTGACACTTATCAGAATATGACACTTGACCTATAAATACAAAGTTGGAATGTTAGAACATCAAACCAAAGATGCACTTCGAAGAATGCGGACAGAACAGAAAGAGACACTAATCTGAAATCTTCCCAAGTACTTACTATGTTCTAATAAGTATTGGATATTAGCACTAGTCTGTGCTTGGAGAGGGATCGGAAACATCGTCATATGGAAAAGGGACAGTGAAGCTGCAGCAGCATCATGAATATAGAAGCAGCCGATATCTTTCCAGGTACTCGTTATGTGCTAATTATAAATTAAAATTAGCACTAGCTTGTGCTTGGAGAGAAAATCGACATCATCAGCAGTCAAAAGAAAAAAAAAGGAAAAAATATAGAACAAAAGAAGAACATGAATCTAAAATCTTCCCGGGTACTTGATATGTGCTAATGATACATTTACATTAGCACTAGCCTGTGCTTGGAGAGGGGAATGGAAATAACATCATGCATATTGAAAAAGAATACAGAAGAAGTCAAACTTGACTATATGCTGTAGTCTTCCCGGGTACTTGCTAGTTTCTAATGATGTAGTGACATTAGCACTAGCCTGTGCTTGGAGAGAAAATGGCAACATCACCAAGTAGACAGAGAAAAATATGGACAAGACGAAGATAAATAAATGTAAAACCTTTCCAGGTACTCGTTATGTGCTAATGGTACATTTACATTAGCACTAGCCAGTGCTTGGAGAGGTGTAGGAAATAACTACAACACGAAGAAGAATGCAGTCCAATCTGATAAACTCTGGGGTCTTTCCAGGTACTTGCTAGTTTCTAATGACATCATCACATTAGCACTAGCCTGTGCTTGGCGAGAAAACAGAAGCACCACCATATAAACGCAAAGAAGAAAACGCGTAATTTTTGCAACCTTGATTACAATTATTATTGCACACAGGTACGTACTTTTCTTTGCGATCTTTTAAAAAATAAGAACTACTGTATGCCAATGGCATTCAATGTTAGTCACCAAATTTATACCATTGGTTAGCTTTTTTGTAGCATTTTATTTATTTTTTTATTTATAACAGCTGTTTATTTATTTCTTGTTGATTTTAACGAATTATCTCCCTTAATCATTTTGAGCTTGGGCAGAAAACACCGATCTCATCAATTATGACACTAATCATCATTCAACGACTTTCTCATGCGTTTTCAAAACTTTGCAAGCTCAACTGAAGAGATGCGCATTGACACTTATCAGAATATGACACTTGACCTATAAATACAAAGTTGGAATGTTAGAACATCAAACCAAAGATGCACTTCGAAGAATGCGGACAGAACAGAAAGAGACACTAATCTGAAATCTTCCCAAGTACTTACTATGTTCTAATAAGTATTGGATATTAGCACTAGTCTGTGCTTGGAGAGGGATCGGAAACATAGTCATATGGAAAAGGGACAGTGAAGCTGCAGCAGCATCATGAATATAGAAGCAGCCGATATCTTTCCAGGTACTCGATATGTGCTAATTATAAATTAAAATTAGCACTAGCTTGTGCTTGGAGAGAAAATCGACATCATCAGCAGTCAAAAGAAAAAAAAAGGAAAAAATATAGAACAAAAGAAGAACATGAATCTAAAATCTTCCCGGGTACTTGATATGTGCTAATGATACATTTACATTAGCACTAGCCTGTGCTTGGAGAGAGGAATGGAAATAACATCATGCATATTGAAAAAGAATACAGAAGAAGTCAAACTTGACTATATGCTGTAGTCTTCCCAGGTACTTGCTAGTTTCTAATGATGTAGTGACATTAGCACTAGCCTGTGCTTGGAGAGAAAATGGCAATATCACCAAGTAGACAGAGAAAAATATGGACAAGACGAAGATAAATAAATGTAAAACCTTTCCAGGTACTCGTTATGTGCTAATGGTACATTTACATTAGCACTAGCCAGTGCTTGGAGAGGTGTAGGAAATAACTACAACACGAAGAAGAATGCAGTCCAATCTGATAAACTCTGGGGTCTTTCCAGGTACTTGCTAGTTTCTAATGACATCATCACATTAGCACTAGCCTGTGCTTGTCGAGAAAACAGAAGCACCACCATATAAACGCAAAGAAGAAAACGCGTAATTTTTGCAACCTTGATTACACTTATTATTGCACACAGGTACGTACTTTTCTTTGCAATCTTTTCAAAAAAATGAGAACTACTGTATGCCAATGGCATGCAATGTTAGTCACCAAATTTATACCATTGGTTAGCTTTTTTGTAGCATTTTATTAATTTTTTTATTTATAACAGCTGTTTATTTATTTCTTGTTGATTTTAACGAATTATCTCCCTTAATCATTTTGAGCTTGGGCAGAAAACACCGATCTCATCAATTATGACACTAATCATCATTCAACGACTTTCTCATGCGTTTTCAAAACTTTGCAAGCTCAACTGAAGAGATGCGCATTGACACTTATCAGAATATGACACTTGACCTATAAATACAAAGTTGGAATGTTAGAACATCAAACCAAAGATGCACTTCGAAGAATGCGGACAGAACAGAAAGAGACACTAATCTGAAATCTTCCCAAGTACTTACTATGTTCTAATAAGTATTGGATATTAGCAATAGTCTGTGCTTGGAGAGGGATCGGAAACATCGTCATATGGAAAAGGGACAGTGAAGCTGCAGCAGCATCATGAATATAGAAGCAGCCGATATCTTTCCAGGTACTCGTTATGTGCTAATTATAAATTAAAATTAGCACTAGCTTGTGCTTGGAGAGAAAATCGACATCATCAGCAGTCAAAAGAAAAAAAAAAGGAAAAAATATAGAACAAAAGAAGAACATGAATCTAAAATCTTCCCGGGTACTTGATATGTGCTAATGATACATTTACATTAGCACTAGCCTGTGCTTGGAGAGGGGAATGGAAATAACATCATGCATATTGAAAAAGAATACAGAAGAAGTCAAACTTGACTATATGCTGTAGTCTTCCCGGGTACTTGCTAGTTTCTAATGATGTAGTGACATTAGCACTAGCCTGTGCTTGGAGAGAAAATGGCAACATCACCAAGTAGACAGAGAAAAATATGGACAAGACGAAGATAAATAAATGTAAAACCTTTCCAGGTACTCGTTATGTGCTAATGGTACATTTACATTAGCACTAGCCAGTGCTTGGAGAGGTGTAGGAAATAACTACAACACGAAGAAGAATGCAGTCCAATCTGATAAACTCTGGGGTCTTTCCAGGTACTTGCTAGTTTCTAATGACATCATCACATTAGCACTAGCCTGTGCTTGGCGAGAAAACAGAAGCACCACCATATAAACGCAAAGAAGAAAACGCGTAATTTTTGCAACCTTGATTACAATTATTATTGCACACAGGTACGTACTTTTCTTTGCGATCTTTTAAAAAATAAGAACTACTGTATGCCAATGGCATTCAATGTTAGTCACCAAATTTATACCATTGGTTAGCTTTTTTGTAGCATTTTATTTATTTTTTTATTTATAACAGCTGTTTATTTATTTCTTGTTGATTTTAACGAATTATCTCCCTTAATCATTTTGAGCTTGGGCAGAAAACACCGATCTCATCAATTATGACACTAATCATCATTCAACGACTTCCTCATGCGTTTTCAAAACTTTGCAAGCTCAACTGAAGAGATGCGCATTGACACTTATCAGAATATGACACTTGACCTATAAATACAAAGTTGGAATGTTAGAACATCAAACCAAAGATGCACTTCGAAGAATGCGGACAGAACAGAAAGAGACACTAATCTGAAATCTTCCCAAGTACTTACTATGTTCTAATAAGTATTGGATATAAGCACTAGTCTGTGCTTGGAGAGGGATCGGAAACATCGTCATATGGAAAAGGGACAGTGAAGCTGCAGCAGCATCATGAATATAGAAGCAGCCGATATCTTTCCAGGTACTCGTTATGTGCTAATTATAAATTAAAATTAGCACTAGCTTGTGCTTGGAGAGAAAATCGACATCATCAGCAGTCAAAAGAAAAAAAAGGAAAAAATATAGAACAAAAGAAGAACATGAATCTAAAATCTTCCCGGGTACTTGATATGTGCTAATGATACATTTACATTAGCACTAGCCTGTGCTTGGAGAGGGGAATGGAAATAACATCATGCATATTGAAAAAGAATACAGAAGAAGTCAAACTTGACTATATGCTGTAGTCTTCCCGGGTACTTGCTAGTTTCTAATGATGTAGTGACATTAGCACTAGCCTGTGCTTGGAGAGAAAATGGCAACATCACCAAGTAGACAGAGAAAAATATGGACAAGACGAAGATAAATAAATGTAAAACCTTTCCAGGTACTCGTTATGTGCTAATGGTACATTTACATTAGCACTAGCCAGTGCTTGGAGAGGTGTAGGAAATAACTACAACACGAAGAAGAATGCAGTCCAATCTGATCAACTCTGGGGTCTTTCCAGGTACTTGCTAGTTTCTAATGACATCATCACATTAGCACTAGCCTGTGCTTGGCGAGAAAACAGAAGCACCACCATATAAACGCAAAGAAGAAAACGCGTAATTTTTGCAACTTTGATTACAATTATTATTGCACACAGGTACGTACTTTTCTTTGCGATCTTTTAAAAAATAAGAACTACTGTATGCCAATGGCATTCAATGTTAGTCACCAAATTTATACCATTGGTTAGCTTTTTTGTAGCATTTTATTAATTTTTTTATTTATAACAGCTGTTTATTTATTTCTTGTTGATTTTAACGAATTATCTCCCTTAATCATTTTGAGCTTGGGCAGAAAACACCGATCTCATCAATTATGACACTAATCATCATTCAACGACTTTCTCATGCGTTTTCAAAACTTTGCAAGCTCAACTGAAGAGATGCGCATTGACACTTATCAGAATATGACACTTGACCTATAAATACAAAGTTGGAATGTTAGAACATCAAACCAAAGATGCACTTCGAAGAATGCGGACAGAACAGAAAGAGACACTAATCTGAAATCTTCCCAAGTACTTACTATGTTCTAATAAGTATTGGATATTAGCACTAGTCTGTGCTTGGAGAGGGATCGGAAACATCGTCATATGGAAAAGGGACAGTGAAGCTGCAGCAGCATCATGAATATAGAAGCAGCCGATATCTTTCCAGGTACTCGTTATGTGCTAATTTTAATTTATAATTAGCACTAGCTTGTGCTTGGAGAGAAAATCGACATCATCAGCAGTCAAAAGAAAAAAAAAGGAAAAAATATAGAACAAAAGAAGAACATGAATCTAAAATCTTCCCGGGTACTTGATATGTGCTAATGATACATTTACATTAGCACTAGCCTGTGCTTGGAGAGGGGAATGGAAATAACATCATGCATATTGAAAAAGAATACAGAAGAAGTCAAACTTGACTATATGCTGTAGTCTTCCCGGGTACTTGCTAGTTTCTAATGATGTAGTGACATTAGCACTAGCCTGTGCTTGGAGAGAAAATGGCAATATCACCAAGTAGACAGAGATAAATATGGACAAGACGAAGATAAATAAATGTAAAACCTTTCCAGGTACTCGTTATGTGCTAATGGTACATTTACATTAGCACTAGCCAGTGCTTGGAGAGGTGTAGGAAATAACTACAACACGAAGAAGAATGCAGTCCAATCTGATAAACTCTGGGGTCTTTCCAGGTACTTGCTAGTTTCTAATGACATCATCACATTAGCACTAGCCTGTGCTTGGCGAGAAAACAGAAGCACCACCATATAAACGCAAAGAAGAAAACGCGTAATTTTTGCAACCTTGATTACAATTATTATTGCACACAGGTACGTACTTTTCAATGCGATCTTTTCAAAAAAATGAGAACTACTGTATGCCAATGGCATGCAATGTTAGTCACCAAATTTATACCATTGGTTAGCTTTTTTGTAGCATTTTATTTATTTTTTTATTTATAACCGCTGTTTATTTATTTCTTGTTGATTTTAACGAATTATCTCCCTTAATCATTTAGAGCTTGGGCGGAAAACACCGATCTCATCAATTATGACACTAATCATCATTCAACGACTTTCTCATGCGTTTTCAAAACTTTGCAAGCTCAACTGAAGAGATGCGCATTGACACTTATCAGAATATGACACTTGTCCTATAAATACAAAGTTGTAATGTTAGAACATCAAACCAAAGATGCACTTCGAAGAATGCGGACAGAACAGAAAGAGCCACTAATCTGAAATCTTCCCAAGTACTTACTATGTTCTAATAAGTATTGGATATTAGCACTAGTCTGTGCTTGGAGAGGGATCGGAAACATCGTCATATGGAAAAGGGACAGTGAAGCTGCAGCAGCATCATGAATATAGAAGCAGCCGATATTTTTCCAGGTACTCGTTATGTGCTAATTATAAATTAAAATTAGCACTAGCTTGTGCTTGGAGAGAAAATCGACATCATCAGCAGTCAAAAGAAAAAAAAGGAAAAAGTATAGAACAAAAGAAGAACATGAATCTAAAATCTTCCCGGGTACTTGATATGTGCTAATGATACATTTACATTAGCACTAGCCTGTGCTTGGAGAGGGGAATGGAAATAACATCATGCATATTGAAAAAGAATACAGAAGAATTCAAACTTGACTATATGCTGTAGTCTTGCCGGGTACTTGCTAGTTTCTAATGATGTAGTGACATTAGCACTAGCCTGTGCTTGGAGAGAAAATGGCAATATCACCAAGTAGACAAAGAGAAAAATATGGACACGACGAAGATAAATAAATGTAAAACCTTTCCAGGTACTCGTTATGTGCTAATGGTACATTTACATTAGCACTAGCCAGTGCTTGGAGAGGTGTAGGAAATTATAACTACAACACGAAGAAGAATGCAGTCCAATCTGATAAACTCTGGGGTCTTTACAGGTACTTGCTAGTTTCTAATGACATCATCACATTAGCACTAGCCTGTGCTTGGCGAGAAAACAGAAGCACCACCATATAAACGCAAAGAAGAAAACGCGTAATTTTTGCAACCTTGATTACACTTATTATTGCACACAGGTACGTACTTTTCTTTGCGATCTTTTAAAAAAAAAAGAGAACTACTGTATGCCAATGGCATGCAATGTTAGTCACCAAATTTATACCATTGGTTAGCTTTTTTGTAGCATTTTATTTATCTTTTTATTTATAACAGCTGTTTATTTATTGCTTGTTGATTTTAACGAATTATCTCCGTTAATCATTTTGAGCTTGGGCGGAAAACACCGATCTCATCAATTATGACACTAATCATCATTCAACGACTTTCTCATGCGTTTTCAAAACTTTGCAAGCTCAACTGAAGAGATGCGCATTGACACTTATCAGAATATGACACTTGTCCTATAAATACAAAGTTGGAATGTTAGAACATCAAACCAAAGATGCACTTCGAAGAATGCGGACAGAACAGAAAGAGCCACTAATCTGAAATCTTCCCAAGTACTTACTATGTTCTAATAAGTATTGGATATAAGCACTAGTCTGTGCTTGGAGAGGGATCGGAAACATCGTCATATGGAAAAGGGACAGTGAAGCTGCAGCAGCATCATGAATATAGAAGCAGCCGATATTTTTCCAGGTACTCGTTATGTGCTAATTATAAATTAAAATTAACACTAGCTTGTGCTTGGAGAGAAAATGCCAATATCACCAAGTAGACAGAGAAAAATATGGACAAGACGAAGATAAATAAATGTAAAACCTTTCCAGGTACTCGTTATGTGCTAATGGTACATTTACATTAGCACTAGCCAGTGCTTGGAGAGGTGTAGGAAATAACTACAACACGAAGAAGAATGCAGTCCAATCTGATAAACTCTGGGGTCTTTCCAGGTACTTGCTATTTTCTAATGACATCATCACATTAGCACTAGCCTGTGCTTGGCGAGAAAACAGAAGCACCACCATATAAACGCAAAGAAGAAAACGCGTAATTTTTGCAACCTTGATTACACTTATTATTGCACACAGGTACGTACTTTTCTTTGCGATCTTTTCAAAAAAAATGAGAACTACTGTATGCCAATGGCATGCAATGTTAGTCACCAAATTTATACCATTGGTTAGCTTTTTTGTAGCATTTTATTTATCTTTTTATTTATAACAGCTGTTTATTTATTTCTTGTTGATTTTAACGAATTATCTCCGTTAATCATTTTGAGCTTGGGCGGAAAACACCGATCTCATCAATTATGACACTAATCATCATTCAACGACTTTCTCATGCGTTTTCAAAACTTTGCAAGCTCAACTGAAGAGATGCGCATTGACACTTATCAGAATATGACACTTGTCATATAAATACAAAGTTGGAATGTTAGAACATCAAACCAAAGATGCACTTCGAAGAATGCGGACAGAACAGAAAGAGCCACTAATCTGAAATCTTCCCAAGTACTTACTATGTTCTAATAAGTATTGGATATAAGCACTAGTCTGTGCTTGGAGAGGGATCGGAAACATCGTCATATGGAAAAGGGACAGTGAAGCTGCAGCAGCATCATGAATATAGAAGCAGCCGATATTTTTCCAGGTACTCGTTATGTGCTAATTATAAATTAAAATTAGCACTAGCTTGTGCTTGGAGAGAAAATGCCAATATCACCAAGTAGACAGAGAAAAATATGGACAAGACGAAGATAAATAAATGTAAAACCTTTCCAGGTACTCGTTATTTGCTAATGGTACATTTACATTAGCACTAGCCAGTGCTTGGAGAGGTGTAGGAAATAACTACAACACGAAGAAGAATGCAGTCCAATCTGATAAACTCTGGGGTCTTTCCAGGTACTTGCTAGTTTCTAATGACATCATCACATTAGCAGTAGCCTGTGCTTGGCGAGAAAACAGAAGCACCACCATATAAACGCAAAGAAGAAAACGCGTAATTTTTGCAACCTTGATTACACTTATTATTGCACACAGGTACGTACTTTTCTCTGCGATCTTTTCAGAACTACTGTATGCCAATGGCATGCAATGTTAGTCACCAAATTTATACCATTGGTTAGCTTTTTGCAGCATTTTATTTATTTTTTTATTTATAACAGCTGTTTATTTATTTCTTGTTGATTTTAACGAATTATCTCCCTTAATCATTTTGAGCTTGGGCGGAAATCACCGATCTCATCAATTATGACACTAATCATCATTCAACGACTTTCTCATGCGTTTTCAAAACTTTGCAAGCTCAACTGAAGAGATGCGCATTGACACTTATCAGAATATGACACTTGTCCTATAAATACAAAGTTGGAATGTTAGAACATCAAACCAAAGATGCACTTCGAAGAATGCGGACAGAACAGAAAGAGCCACTAATCTGAAATCTTCCCAAGTACTTACTATGTTCTAATAAGTATTGGATATTAGCACTAGTCTGTGCTTGGAGAGGGATCGGAAACATCGTCATATGGAAAAGGGACAGTGAAGCTGCAGCAGCATCATGAATATAGAAGCAGCCGATATCTTTCCAGGTACTCGTTATGTGCTAATTATAAATTAAAATTAGCACTAGCCTGTGCTTGGAAAGAAAATCGACATCATCAGCAGTCAAAAGAAAAAATAAGGAAAAAGTATAGAACAAAAGAAGAACATGAATCTAAAATCTTCCCGGGTACTTGAGATGTGCTAATGATACATTTACATTAGCACTAGCCTGTGCTTGGAGAGGGGAATAGAAATAACATCATATTGAAAAAGAATACAGAAGAAGTCAAACTTGACTATATGCTGTGGTCTTCCCGGGTACTTGCTAGTTTCTAATGATGTAGTGACATTAGCACTAGCCTGTGCTTGGAGAGAAAATGGCAATATCACCAAGTAGACAAAGAGAAAAATATGGACAAGACGAAGATAAATAAATGTAAAACCTTTCCAGGTACTCGTTATGTGCTAATGGTACATTTACATTAGCACTAGCCAGTGCTTGGAGAGGTGTAGGAAATTATAACTACAACACGAAGAAGAATGCAGTCCAATCTGATAAACTCTGGGGTCTTTCCAGGTACTTGCTAGTTTCTAATGACATCATCACATTAGCACTAGCCTGTGCTTGGCGAGAAAACAGAAGCACCACCATATATACGCAAAGAAGAAAACGCGTAATTTTTGCAACCTTGATTACAATTATTATTGCACACAGGTACTTACTTTTCTTTGCGATCTTTTAAAAAATAAGAACTACTGTATGCCAATGGCATGCAATGTTAGTCACCAAATTTAGACCATTGGTTAGCTTTTTTGTGGCATTTTATTTTTTTTTTTTCATTTATAACAGCTGTTTATTTATTTCTTGTTGATTTTAACGAATTATCTCCCTTAATCATTTTGAGCTTGGGCGGAAAACACCGATCTCATCAATTATGACACTAATCATCATTCAACGA
The DNA here is from genome assembly GCA_944474755.1 of Limnoperna fortunei. Classification (NCBI taxonomy): domain Eukaryota; kingdom Metazoa; phylum Mollusca; class Bivalvia; order Mytilida; family Modiolidae; genus Limnoperna; species Limnoperna fortunei. The sequence continues at coordinate 49,472,860 of OX104113.1, forward strand.
CTTTCTCATGCGTTTTCAAAACTTTGCAAGCTCAACTGAAGAGATGCGCATTGACACTTATCAGAATATGACACTTGTCCTATAAATACAAAGTTGGAATGTTAGAACATCAAACCAAAGATGCACTTCGAAGAATGCGAACAGAACAGAAAGAGCCACTAATCTGAAATCTTCCCAAGTACTTACTATGTTCTAATAAGTATTGGATATTAGCACTAGTCTGTGCTTGGAGAGGGATCGGAAACATCGTCATATGGAAAAGGGACAGTGAAGCTGCAGCAGCATCATGAATATAGAAGCAGCCGATATCTTTCCAGGTACTCGTTATGTGCTAATTATAAATTAAAATTAGCACTAGCCTGTGCTTGGAGAGAAAATCGACATCATCAGCAGTCAAAAGAAAAAAAAGGAAAAAGTATAGAACAAAAGAAGAACATGAATCTAAAATCTTCCCGGGTACTTGAGATGTGCTAATGATACATTTACATTAGCACTAGCCTGTGCTTGGAGAGGGGAATAGAAATAACATCATATTGAAAAAGAATACAGAAGAAGTCAAACTTGACTATATGCTGTGGTCTTTCCGGGTACTTGCTAGTTTCTAATGATGTAGTGACATAAGCACTAGCCTGTGCTTGGAGAGAAAATGGCAATATCACCAAGTAGACAAAGAGAAAAATATGGACAAGACGAAGATAAATAAATGTAAAACCTTTCCAGGTACTCGTTATCTGCTAATGGTACATTTACATTAGCACTAGCCAGTGCTTGGAGAGGTGTAGGAAATTATAACTACAAGACGAAGAAGAATGCAGTCCAATCTGATAAACTCTGGGGTCTTTCCAGGTACTTGCTAGTTTCTAATGACATCATCACATTAGCACTAGCCTGTGCTTGGCGAGAAAACAGAAGCACCACCATATATACGCAAAGAAGAAAACGCGTAATTTTGTAACCTTGATTACAATTATTATTGCACACAGGTACGTACTTTTCTTTGCGATCTTTTAAAAAATAAGAACTACTGTATGCCAATGGCATGCAATGTTAGTCACCAAATTTAGACCATTGGTTAGCTTTTTTGTGGCATTTTATTTATTTTTTTTATTTATAACAGCTGTTTATTTATTTCTTGTTGATTTTAACGAATTATCTCCGTTAATCATTTTGAGCTTGGGCGGAAAACACCGATCTCATCAATTATGACACTAATCATCATTCAACGACTTTCTCATGCGTTTTCAAAACTTTGCCAGCTCAACTGAAGAGATGCGCATTGACACTTATCAGAATATGACACTTGTCCTATAAATACAAAGTTGGAATGTTAGAACATCAAACCAAAGATGCACTTCGAAGAATGCGGACAGAACAGAAAGAGCCACTAATCTGAAATCTTCCCAAGTACTTACTATGTTCTAATAAGTTTATTGGATATTAGCACTAGTCTGTGCTTGGAGAGGGATCGGAAACATCGTCATATGGAAAAGGGACAGTGAAGCTGCAGCAGCATCATGAATATAGAAGCAGCCGATATCTTTCCAGGTACTCGTTATGTGCTAATTATAAATTAAAATTAGCACTAGCCTGTGCTTGGAAAGAAAATCGACATCATCAGCAGTCAAAAGAAAAAAAAAGGAAAAAGTATAGAACAAAAGAAGAACATGAATCTAAAATCTTCCCGGGTACTTGAGATGTGCTAATGATACATTTACATTAGCACTAGCCTGTGCTTGGAGAGGGGAATAGAAATAACATCATATTGAAAAAGAATACAGAAGAAGTCAAACTTGACTATATGCTGTGGTCTTCCCTGGTACTTGCTAGTTTCTAATGATGTAGTGACATTAGCACTAGCCTGTGCTTGGAGAGAAAATGGCAATATCACCAAGTAGACAAAGAGAAAAATATGGACAAGACGAAGATAAATAAATGTAAAACCTTTCCAGGTACTCGTTATGTGCTAATGGTACATTTATATTAGCACTAGCCAGTGCTTGGAGAGGTGTAGGAAATTATAACTACAACACGAAGAAGAATGCAGTCCAATCTGATAAACTCTGGGGTCTTTCCAGGTACTTGCTAGTTTCTAATGACATCATCACATTAGCACTAGCCTGTGCTTGGCGAGAAAACAGAAGCACCACCATATATACGCAAAGAAGAAAACGCGTAATTTTTGCAACCTTGATTACAATTATTATTGCACACAGGTACTTACTTTTCTTTGCGATCTTTTAAAAAATAAGAACTACTGTATGCCAATGGCATGCAATGTTAGTCACCAAATTTAGACCATTGGTTAGCTTTTTTGTGGCATTTTATTATTTTTTTTCATTTATAACAGCTGTTTATTTATTTCTTGTTGATTTTAACGAATTATCTCCCTTAATCATTTTGAGCTTGGGCGGAAAACACCGATCTCATCAATTATGACACTAATCATCATTCAACGACTTTCTCATGCGTTTTCAAAACTTTGCAAGCTCAACTGAAGAGATGCGCATTGACACTTATCAGAATATGACACTTGTCCTATAAATACAAAGTTGGAATGTTAGAACATCAAACCAAAGATGCACTTCGAAGAATGCGAACAGAACAGAAAGAGCCACTAATCTGAAATCTTCCCAAGTACTTACTATGTTCTAATAAGTATTGGATATTAGCACTAGTCTGTGCTTGGAGAGGGATCGGAAACATCGTCATATGGAAAAGGGACAGTGAAGCTGCAGCAGCATCATGAATATAGAAGCAGCCGATATCTTTCCAGGTACTCGTTATGTGCTAATTATAAATTAAAATTAGCACTAGCCTGTGCTTGGAGAGAAAATCGACATCATCAGCAGTCAAAAGAAAAAAAAAGGAAAAAGTATAGAACAAAAGAAGAACATGAATCTAAAATCTTCCCGGGTACTTGAGATGTGCTAATGATACATTTACATTAGCACTAGCCTGTGCTTGGAGAGGGGAATAGAAATAACATCATATTGAAAAAGAATACAGAAGAAGTCAAACTTGACTATATGCTGTGGTCTTCCCGGGTACTTGCTAGTTTCTAATGATGTAGTGACATTAGCACTAGCCTGTGCTTGGAGAGAAAATGGCAATATCACCAAGTAGACAAAGAGAAAAATATGGACAAGACGAAGATAAATAAATGTAAAACCTTTCCAGGTACTCGTTATGTGCTAATGGTACATTTACATTAGCACTAGCCAGTGCTTGGAGAGGTGTAGGAAATTATAACTACAACACGAAGAAGAATGCAGTCCAATCTGATAAACTCTGGGGTCTTTCCAGGTACTTGCTAGTTTCTAATGACATCATCACATTAGCACTAGCCTGTGCTTGGCGAGAAAACAGAAGCACCACCATATATACGCAAAGAAGAAAACGCGTAATTTTTGCAACCTTGATTACAATTATTATTGCACACAGGTACTTACTTTTCTTTGCGATCTTTTAAAAAATAAGAACTACTGTATGCCAATGGCATGCAATGTTAGTCACCAAATTTAGACCATTGGTTAGCTTTTTTGTGGCATTTTATTTATTTTTTTTATTTCTTGTTGATTTTAACGAATTATCTCCCTTAATCATTTTGAGCTTGGGCGGAAAACACCGATCTCATCAATTATGACACTAATCATCATTCAACGACTTTCTCATGCGTTTTCAAAACTTTGCAAGCTCAACTGAAGAGATGCGCATTGACACTTATCAGAATATGACACTTGTCCTATAAATACAAAGTTGGAATGTTAGAACATCAAACCAAAGATGCACTTCGAAGAATGCGGACAGAACAGAATGAGCCACTAATCTGAAATCTTCCCAAGTACTTACTATGTTCTAATAAGTTTATTGGATATTAGCACTAGTCTGTGCTTGGAGAGGGATCGGAAACATCGTCATATGGAAAAGGGACAGTGAAGCTGCAGCAGCATCATGAATATAGAAGCAGCCGATATCTTTCCAGGTACTCGTTATGTGCTAATTATAAATTAAAATTAGCACTAGCCTGTGCTTGGAAAGAAAATCGACATCATCAGCAGTCAAAAGAAAAAAAAAGGAAAAAGTATAGAACAAAAGAAGAACATGAATCTAAAATCTTCCCGGGTACTTGAGATGTGCTAATGATACATTTACATTAGCACTAGCCTGTGCTTGGAGAGGGGAATAGAAATAACATCATATTGAAAAAGAATACAGAAGAAGTCAAACTTGACTATATGCTGTGGTCTTCCCTGGTACTTGCTAGTTTCTAATGATGTAGTGACATTAGCACTAGCCTGTGCTTGGAGAGAAAATGGCAATATCACCAAGTAGACAAAGAGAAAAATATGGACAAGACGAAGATAAATAAATGTAAAACCTTTCCAGGTACTCGTTATGTGCTAATGGTACATTTATATTAGCACTAGCCAGTGCTTGGAGAGGTGTAGGAAATTATAACTACAACACGAAGAAGAATGCAGTCCAATCTGATAAACTCTGGGGTCTTTCCAGGTACTTGCTAGTTTCTAATGACATCATCACATTAGCACTAGCCTGTGCTTGGCGAGAAAACAGAAGCACCACCATATATACGCAAAGAAGAAAACGCGTAATTTTTGCAACCTTGATTACAATTATTATTGCACACAGGTACTTACTTTTCTTTGCGATCTTTTAAAAAATAAGAACTACTGTATGCCAATGGCATGCAATGTTAGTCACCAAATTTAGACCATTGGTTAGCTTTTTTGTGGCATTTTATTATTTTTTTTCATTTATAACAGCTGTTTATTTATTTCTTGTTGATTTTAACGAATTATCTCCCTTAATCATTTTGAGCTTGGGCGGAAAACACCGATCTCATCAATTATGACACTAATCATCATTCAACGACTTTCTCATGCGTTTTCAAAACTTTGCAAGCTCAACTGAAGAGATGCGCATTGACACTTATCAGAATATGACACTTGTCCTATAAATACAAAGTTGGAATGTTAGAACATCAAACCAAAGATGCACTTCGAAGAATGCGAACAGAACAGAAAGAGCCACTAATCTGAAATCTTCCCAAGTACTTACTATGTTCTAATAAGTATTGGATATTAGCACTAGTCTGTGCTTGGAGAGGGATCGGAAACATCGTCATATGGAAAAGGGACAGTGAAGCTGCAGCAGCATCATGAATATAGAAGCAGCCGATATCTTTCCAGGTACTCGTTATGTGCTAATTATAAATTAAAATTAGCACTAGCCTGTGCTTGGAGAGAAAATCGACATCATCAGCAGTCAAAAGAAAAAAAAAGGAAAAAGTATAGAACAAAAGAAGAACATGAATCTAAAATCTTCCCGGGTACTTGAGATGTGCTAATGATACATTTACATTAGCACTAGCCTGTGCTTGGAGAGGGGAATAGAAATAACATCATATTGAAAAAGAATACAGAAGAAGTCAAACTTGACTATATGCTGTGGTCTTCCCGGGTACTTGCTAGTTTCTAATGATGTAGTGACATTAGCACTAGCCTGTGCTTGGAGAGAAAATGGCAATATCACCAAGTAGACAAAGAGAAAAATATGGACAAGACGAAGATAAATAAATGTAAAACCTTTCCAGGTACTCGTTATGTGCTAATGGTACATTTACATTAGCACTAGCCAGTGCTTGGAGAGGTGTAGGAAATTATAACTACAACACGAAGAAGAATGCAGTCCAATCTGATAAACTCTGGGGTCTTTCCAGGTACTTGCTAGTTTCTAATGACATCATCACATTAGCACTAGCCTGTGCTTGGCGAGAAAACAGAAGCACCACCATATATACGCAAAGAAGAAAACGCGTAATTTTTGCAACCTTGATTACAATTATTATTGCACACAGGTACTTACTTTTCTTTGCGATCTTTTAAAAAATAAGAACTACTGTATGCCAATGGCATGCAATGTTAGTCACCAAATTTAGACCATTGGTTAGCTTTTTTGTGGCATTTTATTTATTTTTTTTATTTCTTGTTGATTTTAACGAATTATCTCCCTTAATCATTTTGAGCTTGGGCGGAAAACACCGATCTCATCAATTATGACACTAATCATCATTCAACGACTTTCTCATGCGTTTTCAAAACTTTGCAAGCTCAACTGAAGAGATGCGCATTGACACTTATCAGAATATGACACTTGTCCTATAAATACAAAGTTGGAATGTTAGAACATCAAACCAAAGATGCACTTCGAAGAATGCGGACAGAACAGAATGAGCCACTAATCTGAAATCTTCCCAAGTACTTACTATGTTCTAATAAGTATTGGATATTAGCACTAGTCTGTGCTTGGAGAGGGATCGGAAACATCGTCATATGGAAAAGGGACAGTGAAGCTGCAGCAGCATCATGAATATAGAAGCAGCCGATATCTTTCCAGGTACTCGTTATGTGCTAATTATAAATTAAAATTAGCACTAGCCTGTGCTTGGAGAGAAAATCGACATCATCAGCAGTCAAAAGAAAAAAAAGGAAAAAGTATAGAACAAAAGAAGAACATGAATCTAAAATCTTCCCGGGTACTTGAGATGTGCTAATGATACATTTACATTAGCACTAGGCTGTGCTTGGAGAGGGGAATAGAAATAACATCATATTGAAAAAGAATACAGAAGAAGTCAAACTTGACTATATGCTGTGGTCTTCCCGGGTACTTGCTAGTTTCTAATGATGTAGTGACATTAGCACTAGCCTGTGCTTGGAGAGAAAATGGCAATATCACCAAGTAGACAAAGAGAAAAATATGGACAAGACGAAGATAAATAAATGTAAAACCTTTCCAGGTACTCGTTATGTGCTAATGGTACATTTACATTAGCACTAGCCAGTGCTTGGAGAGGTGTAGGAAATTATAACTACAACACGAAGAAGAATGCAGTCCAATCTGATAAACTCTGGGGTCTTTCCAGGTACTTGCTAGTTTCTAATGACATCATCACATTAGCACTAGCCTGTGCTTGGCGAGAAAACAGAAGCACCACCATATATACGCAAAGAAGAAAACGCGTAATTTTTGCAACCTTGATTACAATTATTATTGCACACAGGTACTTACTTTTCTTTGCGATCTTTTAAAAAATAAGAACTACTGTATGCCAATGGCATGCAATGTTAGTCACCAAATTTAGACCATTGGTTAGCTTTTTTGTGGCATTTTATTTATTTTTTTTATTTATAACAGCTGTTTATTTATTTCTTGTTGATTTTAACGAATTATCTCCCTTAATCATTTTGAGCTTGGGCGGAAAACACCGATCTCATCAATTATGACACTAATCATCATTCAACGACTTTCTCATGCGTTTTCAAAACTTTGCAAGCTCAACTGAAGAGATGCGCATTGACACTTATCAGAATATGACACTTGTCCTATAAATACAAAGTTGGAATGTTAGAACATCAAACCAAAGATGCACTTCGAAGAATGCGGACAGAACAGAAAGAGCCACTAATCTGAAATCTTCCCAAGTACTTACTATGTTCTAATAAGTATTGGATATTAGCACTAGTCTGTGCTTGGAGAGGGATCGGAAACATCGTCATATGGAAAAGGGACAGTGAAGCTGCAGCAGCATCATGAATATAGAAGCAGCCGATATCTTTCCAGGTACTCGTTATGTGCTAATTATAAATTAAAATTAGCACTAGCCTGTGCTTGGAGAGAAAATCGACATCATCAGCAGTCAAAAGAAAAAAAAAGGAAAAAGTATAGAACAAAAGAAGAACATGAATCTAAAATCTTCCCGGGTACTTGAGATGTGCTAATGATACATTTACATTAGCACTAGCCTGTGCTTGAAGAGGGGAATAGAAATAACATCATATTGAAAAAGAATACAGAAGAAGTCAAACTTGACTATATGCTGTGGTCTTCCCGGGTACTTGCTAGTTTCTAATGATGTAGTGACATTAGCACTAGCCTGTGCTTGGAGAGAAAATGGCAATATCACCAAGTAGACAAAGAGAAAAATATGGACAAGACGAAGATAAATAAATGTAAAACCTTTCCAGGTACTCGTTATGTGCTAATGGTACATTTACATTAGCACTAGCCAGTGCTTGGAGAGGTGTAGGAAATTATAACTACAACACGAAGAAGAATGCAGTCCAATCTGATAAACTCTGGGGTCTTTCCAGGTACTTGCTAGTTTCTAATGACATCATCACATTAGCACTAGCCTGTGCTTGGCGAGAAAACAGAAGCACCACCATATATACGCAAAGAAGAAAACGCGTAATTTTTGCAACCTTGATTACAATTATTATTGCACACAGGTACTTACTTTTCTTTGCGATCTTTTAAAAAATAAGAACTACTGTATGCCAATGGCATGCAATGTTAGTCACCAAATTTAGACCATTGGTTAGCTTTTTTGTGGCATTTTATTTATTTTTTTTATTTATAACAGCTGTTTATTTATTTCTTGTTGATTTTAACGAATTATCTCCCTTAATCATTTTGAGCTTGGGCGGAAAACACCGATCTCATCAATTATGACACTAATCATCATTCAACGACTTTCTCATGCGTTTTCAAAACTTTGCAAGCTCAACTGAAGAGATGCGCATTGACACTTATCAGAATATGACACTTGTCCTATAAATACAAAGTTGGAATGTTAGAACATCAAACCAAAGATGCACTTCGAAGAATGCGGACAGAACAGAAAGAGCCACTAATCTTAAATCTTCCCAAGTACTTACTATGTTCTAATAAGTATTGGATATTAGCACTAGTCTGTGCTTGGAGAGGGATCGGAAACATCGTCATATGGAAAAGGGACAGTGAAGCTGCAGCAGCATCATGAATATAGAAGCAGCCGATATCTTTCCAGGTACTCGTTATGTGCTAATTATAAATTAAAATTAGCACTAGCCTGTGCTTGGAGTGAAAATCGACATCATCAGCAGTCAAAAGAAAAAAAAAGGAAAAAGTATAGAACAAAAGAAGAACATGAATCTAAAATCTTCCCGGGTACTTGAGATGTGCTAATGATACATTTACATTAGCACTAGCCTGTGCTTGGAGAGGGGAATAGAAATAACATCATATTGAAAAAGAATACAGAAGAAGTCAAACTTGACTATATGCTGTGGTCTTCCCGGGTACTTGCTAGTTTCTAATGATGTAGTGACATTAGCACTAGCCTGTGCTTGGAGAGAAAATGGCAATATCACCAAGTAGACAAAGAGAAAAATATGGACAAGACGAAGATAAATAAATGTAAAACCTTTCCAGGTACTCGTTATGTGCTAATGGTACATTTACATTAGCACTAGCCAGTGCTTGGAGAGGTGTAGGAAATTATAACTACAACACGAAGAAGAATGCAGTCCAATCTGATAAACTCTGGGGTCTTTCCAGGTACTTGCTAGTTTCTAATGACATCATCACATTAGCACTAGCCTGTGCTTGGCGAGAAAACAGAAGCACCACCATATATACGCAAAGAAGAAAACGCGTAATTTTTGCAACCTTGATTACAATTATTATTGCACACAGGTACTTACTTTTCTTTGCGATCTTTTAAAAAATAAGAACTACTGTATGCCAATGGCATGCAATGTTAGTCACCAAATTTAGACCATTGGTTAGCTTTTTTGTGGCATTTTATTTTTTTTTTTCATTTATAACAGCTGTTTATTTATTTCTTGTTGATTTTAACGAATTATCTCCCTTAATCATTTTGAGCTTGGGCGGAAAACACCGATCTCATCAATTATAACACTAATCATCATTCAACGACTTTCTCATGCGTTTTCAAAACTTTGCAAGCTCAACTGAAGAGATGCGCATTGACACTTATCAGAATATGACACTTGTCCTATAAATACAAAGTTGGAATGTTAGAACATCAAACCAAAGATGCACTTCGAAGAATGCGGACAGAACAGAAAGAGCCACTAATCTGAAATCTTCCCAAGTACTTACTATGTTCTAATAAGTATTGGATATTAGCACTAGTCTGTGCTTGGAGAGGGATCGGAAACATCGTCATATGGAAAAGGGACAGTGAAGCTGCAGCAGCATCATGAATATAGAAGCAGCCGATATCTTTCCAGGTACTCGTTATGTGCTAATTATAAATTAAAATTAGCACTAGCCTGTGCTTGGAGAGAAAATCGACATCATCAGCAGTCAAAAGAAAAAAAAAGGAAAAAGTATAGAACAAAAGAAGAACATGAATCTAAAATCTTCCCGGGTACTTGAGATGTGCTAATGATACATTTACATTAGCACTAGCCTGTGCTTGGAGAGGGGAATAGAAATAACATCATATTGAAAAAGAATACAGAAGAAGTCAAACTTGACTATATGCTGTGGTCTTCCCGGGTACTTGCTAGTTTCTAATGATGTAGTGACATTAGCACTAGCCTGTGCTTGGAGAGAAAATGGCAATATCACCAAGTAGACAAAGAGAAAAATATGGACAAGACGAAGATAAATAAATGTAAAACCTTTCCAGGTACTCGTTATGTGCTAATGGTACATTTACATTAGCACTAGCCAGTGCTTGGAGAGGTGTAGGAAATTATAACTACAACACGAAGAAGAATGCAGTCCAATCTGATAAACTCTGGGGTCTTTCCAGGTACTTGCTAGTTTCTAATGACATCATCACATTAGCACTAGCCTGTGCTTGGCGAGAAAACAGAAGCACCACCATATATACGCAAAGAAGAAAACGCGTAATTTTTGCAACCTTGATTACAATTATTATTGCACACAGGTACTTACTTTTCTTTGCGATCTTTTAAAAAATAAGAACTACTGTATGCCAATGGCATGCAATGTTAGTCACCAAATTTAGACCATTGGTTAGCTTTTTTGTGGCATTTTATTTATTTTTTTAATTTCTTGTTGATTTTAACGAATTATCTCCCTTAATCATTTTGAGCTTGGGCGGAAAACACCGATCTCATCAATTATGACACTAATCATCATTCAACGACTTTCTCATGCGTTTTCAAAACTTTGCAAGCTCAACTGAAGAGATGCGCATTGACACTTATCAGAATATGACACTTGTCCTATAAATACAAAGTTGGAATGTTAGAACATCAAACCAAAGATGCACTTCGAAGAATGCGGACAGAACAGAAAGAGCCACTAATCTGAAATCTTCCCAAGTACTTACTATGTTCTAATAAGTATTGGATATTAGCACTAGTCTGTGCTTGGAGAGGGATCGGAAACATCGTCATATGGAAAAGGGACAGTGAAGCTGCAGCAGCATCATGAATATAGTAGCAGCCGATATCTTTCCAGGTACTCGTTATGTGCTAATTATAAATTAAAATTAGCACTAGCCTGTGCTTGGAAAGAAAATCGACATCATCAGCAGTCAAAAGAAAAAACAAGGAAAAAGTATAGAACAAAAGAAGAACATGAATCTAAAATCTTCCCGGGTACTTGAGATGTGCTAATGATACATTTACATTAGCACTAGCCTGTGCTTGGAGAGGGGAATAGAAATAACATCATATTGAAAAAGAATACAGAAGAAGTCAAACTTGACTATATGCTGTGGTCTTCCCGGGTACTTGCTAGTTTCTAATGATGTAGTGACATTAGCACTAGCCTGTGCTTGGAGAGAAAATGGCAATATCACCAAGTAGACAAAGAGAAAAATATGGACAAGACGAAGATAAATAAATGTAAAACCTTTCCAGGTACTCGTTATGTGCTAATGGTACATTTACATTAGCACTAGCCAGTGCTTGGAGAGGTGTAGGAAATTATAACTACAACACGAAGAAGAATGCAGTCCAATCTGATAAACTCTGGGGTCTTTCCAGGTACTTGCTAGTTTCTAATGACATCATCACATTAGCACTAGCCTGTGCTTGGCGAGAAAACAGAAGCACCACCATATATACGCAAAGAAGAAAACGCGTAATTTTTGCAACCTTGATTACAATTATTATTGCACACAGGTACTTACTTTTCTTTGCGATCTTTTAAAAAATAAGAACTACTGTATGCCAATGGCATGCAATGTTAGTCACCAAATTTAGACCATTGGTTAGCTTTTTTGTGGCATTTTATTTCTTTTTTTTATTTATAACAGCTGTTTATTTATTTCTTGTTGATTTTAACGAATTATCTCCCTTAATCATTTTGAGCTTGGGCGGAAAACACCGATCTCATCAATTATGACACTAATCATCATTCAACGACTTTCTCATGCGTTTTCAAAACTTTGCAAGCTCAACTGAAGAGATGCGCATTGACACTTATCAGAATATGACACTTGTCCTATAAATACAAAGTTGGAATGTTAGAACATCAAACCAAAGATGCACTTCGAAGAATGCGGACAGAACAGAAAGAGCCACTAATCTGAAATCTTCCCAAGTACTTACTATGTTCTAATAAGTATTGGATATTAGCACTAGTCTGTGCTTGGAGAGGGATCGGAAACATCGTCATATGGAAAAGGGACAGTGAAGCTGCAGCAGCATCATGAATATAGAAGCAGCCGATATCTTTCCAGGTACTCGTTATGTGCTAATTATAAATTAAAATTAGCACTAGCCTGTGCTTGGAGAGAAAATCGACATCATCAGCAGTCAAAAGAAAAAAAAGGAAAAACTATAGAACAAAAGAAGAACATGAATCTAAAATCTTCCCGGGTACTTGAGATGTGCTAATGATACATTTACATTAGCACTAGCCTGTGCTTGGAGAGGGGAATAGAAATAACATCATATTGAAAAAGAATACAGAAGAAGTCAAACTTGACTATATGCTGTGGTCTTCCCGGGTACTTGCTAGTTTCTAATGATGTAGTGACATTAGCACTAGCCTGTGCTTGGAGAGAAAATGGCAATATCACCAAGTAGACAAAGAGAAAAATATGGACAAGACGAAGATAAATAAATGTAAAACCTTTCCAGGTACTCGTTATGTGCTAATGGTACATTTACATTAGCACTAGCCAGTGCTTGGAGAGGTGTAGGAAATTATAACTACAACACGAAGAAGAATGCAGTCCAATCTGATAAACTCTGGGGTCTTTCCAGGTACTTGCTAGTTTCTAATGACATCATCACATTAGCACTAGCCTGTGCTTGGCGAGAAAACAGAAGCACCACCATATATACGCAAAGAAGAAAACGCGTAATTTTTGCAACCTTGATTACAATTATTATTGCACACAGGTACTTACTTTTCTTTGCGATCTTTTAAAAAATAAGAACTACTGTATGCCAATGGCATGCAATGTTAGTCACCAAATTTAGACCATTGGTTAGCTTTTTTGTGGCATTTTATTTATTTTTTTTATTTATAACAGCTGTTTATTTATTTCTTGTTGATTTTAACGAATTATCTCCCTTAATCATTTTGAGCTTGGGCGGAAAACACCGATCTCATCAATTATGACACTAATCATCATTCAACGACTTTCTCATGCGTTTTCAAAACTTTGCAAGCTCAACTGAAGAGATGCGCATTGACACTTATCAGAATATGACACTTGTCCTATAAATACAAAGTTGGAATGTTAGAACATCAAACCAAAGATGCACTTCGAAGAATGCGGACAGAACAGAAAGAGCCACTAATCTTAAATCTTCCCAAGTACTTACTATGTTCTAATAAGTATTGGATATTAGCACTAGTCTGTGCTTGGAGAGGGATCGGAAACATCGTCATATGGAAAAGGGACAGTGAAGCTGCAGCAGCATCATGAATATAGAAGCAGCCGATATCTTTCCAGGTACTCGTTATGTGCTAATTATAAATTAAAATTAGCACTAGCCTGTGCTTGGAGTGAAAATCGACATCATCAGCAGTCAAAAGAAAAAAAAAGGAAAAAGTATAGAACAAAAGAAGAACATGAATCTAAAATCTTCCCGGGTACTTGAGATGTGCTAATGATACATTTACATTAGCACTAGCCTGTGCTTGGAGAGGGGAATAGAAATAACATCATATTGAAAAAGAATACAGAAGAAGTCAAACTTGACTATATGCTGTGGTCTTCCCGGGTACTTGCTAGTTTCTAATGATGTAGTGACATTAGCACTAGCCTGTGCTTGGAGAGAAAATGGCAATATCACCAAGTAGACAAAGAGAAAAATATGGACAAGACGAAGATAAATAAATGTAAAACCTTTCCAGGTACTCGTTATGTGCTAATGGTACATTTACATTAGCACTAGCCAGTGCTTGGAGAGGTGTAGGAAATTATAACTACAACACGAAGAAGAATGCAGTCCAATCTGATAAACTCTGGGGTCTTTCCAGGTACTTGCTAGTTTCTAATGACATCATCACATTAGCACTAGCCTGTGCTTGGCGAGAAAACAGAAGCACCACCATATATACGCAAAGAAGAAAACGCGTAATTTTTGCAACCTTGATTACAATTATTATTGCACACAGGTACTTACTTTTCTTTGCGATCTTTTAAAAAATAAGAACTACTGTATGCCAATGGCATGCAATGTTAGTCACCAAATTTAGACCATTGGTTAGCTTTTTTGTGGCATTTTATTTTTTTTTTTCATTTATAACAGCTGTTTATTTATTTCTTGTTGATTTTAACGAATTATCTCCCTTAATCATTTTGAGCTTGGGCGGAAAACACCGATCTCATCAATTATAACACTAATCATCATTCAACGACTTTCTCATGCGTTTTCAAAACTTTGCAAGCTCAACTGAAGAGATGCGCATTGACACTTATCAGAATATGACACTTGTCCTATAAATACAAAGTTGGAATGTTAGAACATCAAACCAAAGATGCACTTCGAAGAATGCGGACAGAACAGAAAGAGCCACTAATCTGAAATCTTCCCAAGTACTTACTATGTTCTAATAAGTATTGGATATTAGCACTAGTCTGTGCTTGGAGAGGGATCGGAAACATCGTCATATGGAAAAGGGACAGTGAAGCTGCAGCAGCATCATGAATATAGAAGCAGCCGATATCTTTCCAGGTACTCGTTATGTGCTAATTATAAATTAAAATTAGCACTAGCCTGTGCTTGGAGAGAAAATCGACATCATCAGCAGTCAAAAGAAAAAAAAAGGAAAAAGTATAGAACAAAAGAAGAACATGAATCTAAAATCTTCCCGGGTACTTGAGATGTGCTAATGATACATTTACATTAGCACTAGCCTGTGCTTGGAGAGGGGAATAGAAATAACATCATATTGAAAAAGAATACAGAAGAAGTCAAACTTGACTATATGCTGTGGTCTTCCCGGGTACTTGCTAGTTTCTAATGATGTAGTGACATTAGCACTAGCCTGTGCTTGGAGAGAAAATGGCAATATCACCAAGTAGACAAAGAGAAAAATATGGACAAGACGAAGATAAATAAATGTAAAACCTTTCCAGGTACTCGTTATGTGCTAATGGTACATTTACATTAGCACTAGCCAGTGCTTGGAGAGGTGTAGGAAATTATAACTACAACACGAAGAAGAATGCAGTCCAATCTGATAAACTCTGGGGTCTTTCCAGGTACTTGCTAGTTTCTAATGACATCATCACATTAGCACTAGCCTGTGCTTGGCGAGAAAACAGAAGCACCACCATATATACGCAAAGAAGAAAACGCGTAATTTTTGCAACCTTGATTACAATTATTATTGCACACAGGTACTTACTTTTCTTTGCGATCTTTTAAAAAATAAGAACTACTGTATGCCAATGGCATGCAATGTTAGTCACCAAATTTAGACCATTGGTTAGCTTTTTTGTGGCATTTTATTTATTTTTTTAATTTCTTGTTGATTTTAACGAATTATCTCCCTTAATCATTTTGAGCTTGGGCGGAAAACACCGATCTCATCAATTATGACACTAATCATCATTCAACGACTTTCTCATGCGTTTTCAAAACTTTGCAAGCTCAACTGAAGAGATGCGCATTGACACTTATCAGAATATGACACTTGTCCTATAAATACAAAGTTGGAATGTTAGAACATCAAACCAAAGATGCACTTCGAAGAATGCGGACAGAACAGAAAGAGCCACTAATCTGAAATCTTCCCAAGTACTTACTATGTTCTAATAAGTATTGGATATTAGCACTAGTCTGTGCTTGGAGAGGGATCGGAAACATCGTCATATGGAAAAGGGACAGTGAAGCTGCAGCAGCATCATGAATATAGTAGCAGCCGATATCTTTCCAGGTACTCGTTATGTGCTAATTATAAATTAAAATTAGCACTAGCCTGTGCTTGGAAAGAAAATCGACATCATCAGCAGTCAAAAGAAAAAACAAGGAAAAAGTATAGAACAAAAGAAGAACATGAATCTAAAATCTTCCCGGGTACTTGAGATGTGCTAATGATACATTTACATTAGCACTAGCCTGTGCTTGGAGAGGGGAATAGAAATAACATCATATTGAAAAAGAATACAGAAGAAGTCAAACTTGACTATATGCTGTGGTCTTCCCGGGTACTTGCTAGTTTCTAATGATGTAGTGACATTAGCACTAGCCTGTGCTTGGAGAGAAAATGGCAATATCACCAAGTAGACAAAGAGAAAAATATGGACAAGACGAAGATAAATAAATGTAAAACCTTTCCAGGTACTCGTTATGTGCTAATGGTACATTTACATTAGCACTAGCCAGTGCTTGGAGAGGTGTAGGAAATTATAACTACAACACGAAGAAGAATGCAGTCCAATCTGATAAACTCTGGGGTCTTTCCAGGTACTTGCTAGTTTCTAATGACATCATCACATTAGCACTAGCCTGTGCTTGGCGAGAAAACAGAAGCACCACCATATATACGCAAAGAAGAAAACGCGTAATTTTTGCAACCTTGATTACAATTATTATTGCACACAGGTACTTACTTTTCTTTGCGATCTTTTAAAAAATAAGAACTACTGTATGCCAATGGCATGCAATGTTAGTCACCAAATTTAGACCATTGGTTAGCTTTTTTGTGGCATTTTATTTCTTTTTTTTATTTATAACAGCTGTTTATTTATTTCTTGTTGATTTTAACGAATTATCTCCCTTAATCATTTTGAGCTTGGGCGGAAAACACCGATCTCATCAATTATGACACTAATCATCATTCAACGACTTTCTCATGCGTTTTCAAAACTTTGCAAGCTCAACTGAAGAGATGCGCATTGACACTTATCAGAATATGACACTTGTCCTATAAATACAAAGTTGGAATGTTAGAACATCAAACCAAAGATGCACTTCGAAGAATGCGGACAGAACAGAAAGAGCCACTAATCTGAAATCTTCCCAAGTACTTACTATGTTCTAATAAGTATTGGATATTAGCACTAGTCTGTGCTTGGAGAGGGATCGGAAACATCGTCATATGGAAAAGGGACAGTGAAGCTGCAGCAGCATCATGAATATAGAAGCAGCCGATATCTTTCCAGGTACTCGTTATGTGCTAATTATAAATTAAAATTAGCACTAGCCTGTGCTTGGAGAGAAAATCGACATCATCAGCAGTCAAAAGAAAAAAAAGGAAAAACTATAGAACAAAAGAAGAACATGAATCTAAAATCTTCCCGGGTACTTGAGATGTGCTAATGATACATTTACATTAGCACTAGCCTGTGCTTGGAGAGGGGAATAGAAATAACATCATATTGAAAAAGAATACAGAAGAAGTCAAACTTGACTATATGCTGTGGTCTTCCCGGGTACTTGCTAGTTTCTAATGATGTAGTGACATTAGCACTAGCCTGTGCTTGGAGAGAAAATGGCAATATCACCAAGTAGACAAAGAGAAAAATATGGACAAGACGAAGATAAATAAATGTAAAACCTTTCCAGGTACTCGTTATGTGCTAATGGTACATTTACATTAGCACTAGCCAGTGCTTGGAGAGGTGTAGGAAATTATAACTACAACACGAAGAAGAATGCAGTCCAATCTGATAAACTCTGGGGTCTTTCCAGGTACTTGCTAGTTTCTAATGACATCATCACATTAGCACTAGCCTGTGCTTGGCGAGAAAACAGAAGCACCACCATATATACGCAAAGAAGAAAACGCGTAATTTTTGCAACCTTGATTACAATTATTATTGCACACAGGTACTTACTTTTCTTTGCGATCTTTTAAAAAATAAGAACTACTGTATGCCAATGGCATGCAATGTTAGTCACCAAATTTAGACCATTGGTTAGCTTTTTTGTGGCATTTTATTTATTTTTTTTATTTATAACAGCTGTTTATTTATTTCTTGTTGATTTTAACGAATTATCTCCCTTAATCATTTTGAGCTTGGGCGGAAAACACCGATCTCATCAATTATGACACTAATCATCATTCAACGACTTTCTCATGCGTTTTCAAAACTTTGCAAGCTCAACTGAAGAGATGCGCATTGACACTTATCAGAATATGACACTTGTCCTATAAATACAAAGTTGGAATGTTAGAACATCAAACCAAAGATGCACTTCGAAGAATGCGGACAGAACAGAAAGAGCCACTAATCTGAAATCTTCCCAAGTACTTACTATGTTCTAATAAGTATTGGATATTAGCACTAGTCTGTGCTTGGAGAGGGATCGGAAACATCGTCATATGGAAAAGGGACAGTGAAGCTGCAGCAGCATCATGAATATAGAAGCAGCCGATATCTTTCCAGGTACTCGTTATGTGCTAATTATAAATTAAAATTAGCACTAGCCTGTGCTTGGAGAGAAAATCGACATCATCAGCAGTCAAAAGAAAAAAAAAGGAAAAAGTATAGAACAAAAGAAGAACATGAATCTAAAATCTTCCCGGGTACTTGAGATGTGCTAATGATACATTTACATTAGCACTAGCCTGTGCTTGGAGAGGGGAATAGAAATAACATCATATTGAAAAAGAATACAGAAGAAGTCAAACTTGACTATATGCTGTGGTCTTCCCGGGTACTTGCTAGTTTCTAATGATGTAGTGACATTAGCACTAGCCTGTGCTTGGAGAGAAAATGGCAATATCACCAAGTAGACAAAGAGAAAAATATGGACAAGACGAAGATAAATAAATGTAAAACCTTTCCAGGTACTCGTTATGTGCTAATGGTACATTTATATTAGCACTAGCCAGTGCTTGGAGAGGTGTAGGAAATTATAACTACAACACGAAGAAGAATGCAGTCCAATCTGATAAACTCTGGGGTCTTTCCAGGTACTTGCTAGTTTCTAATGACATCATCACATTAGCACTAGCCTGTGCTTGGCGAGAAAACAGAAGCACCACCATATATACGCAAAGAAGAAAACGCGTAATTTTTGCAACCTTGATTACAATTATTATTGCACACAGGTACTTACTTTTCTTTGCGATCTTTTAAAAAATAAGAACTACTGTATGCCAATGGCATGCAATGTTAGTCACCAAATTTAGACCATTGGTTAGCTTTTTTGTGGCATTTTATTTATTTTTTTTATTTATAACAGCTGTTTATTTATTTCTTGTTGATTTTAACGAATTATCTCCCTTAATCATTTTGAGCTTGGGCGGAAAACACCGATCTCATCAATTATGACACTAATCATCATTCAACGACTTTCTCATGCGTTTTCAAAACTTTGCAAGCTCAACTGAAGAGATGCGCATTGACACTTATCAGAATATGACACTTGTCCTATAAATACAAAGTTGGAATGTTAGAACATCAAACCAAAGATGCACTTCGAAGAATGCGGACAGAACAGAATGAGCCACTAATCTGAAATCTTCCCAAGTACTTACTATGTTCTAATAAGTATTGGATATTAGCACTAGTCTGTGCTTGGAGAGGGATCGGAAACATCGTCATATGGAAAAGGGACAGTGAAGCTGCAGCAGCATCATGAATATAGAAGCAGCCGATATCTTTCCAGGTACTCGTTATGTGCTAATTATAAATTAAAATTAGCACTAGCCTGTGCTTGGAGAGAAAATCGACATCATCAGCAGTCAAAAGAAAAAAAAAGGAAAAAGTATAGAACAAAAGAAGAACATGAATCTAAAATCTTCCCGGGTACTTGAGATGTGCTAATGATACATTTACATTAGCACTAGCCTGTGCTTGGAGAGGGGAATAGAAATAACATCATATTGAAAAAGAATACAGAAGAAGTCAAACTTGACTATATGCTGTGGTCTTCCCGGGTACTTGCTAGTTTCTAATGATGTAGTGACATTAGCACTAGCCTGTGCTTGGAGAGAAAATGGCAATATCACCAAGTAGACAAAGAGAAAAATATGGACAAGACGAAGATAAATAAATGTAAAACCTTTCCAGGTACTCGTTATGTGCTAATGGTACATTTATATTAGCACTAGCCAGTGCTTGGAGAGGTGTAGGAAATTATAACTACAACACGAAGAAGAATGCAGTCCAATCTGATAAACTCTGGGGTCTTTCCAGGTACTTGCTAGTTTCTAATGACATCATCACATTAGCACTAGCCTGTGCTTGGCGAGAAAACAGAAGCACCACCATATATACGCAAAGAAGAAAACGCGTAATTTTTGCAACCTTGATTACAATTATTATTGCACACAGGTACTTACTTTTCTTTGCGATCTTTTAAAAAATAAGAACTACTGTATGCCAATGGCATGCAATGTTAGTCACCAAATTTAGACCATTGGTTAGCTTTTTTGTGGCATTTTATTTATTTTTTTTATTTATAACAGCTGTTTATTTATTTCTTGTTGATTTTAACGAATTATCTCCCTTAATCATTTTGAGCTTGGGCGGAAAACACCGATCTCATCAATTATGACACTAATCATCATTCAACGACTTTCTCATGCGTTTTCAAAACTTTGCAAGCTCAACTGAAGAGATGCGCATTGACACTTAACAGAATATGACACTTGTCCTATAAATACAAAGTTGGAATGTTAGAACATCAAACCAAAGATGCACTTCGAAGAATGCGGACAGAACAGAATGAGCCACTAATCTGAAATCTTCCCAAGTACTTACTATGTTCTAATAAGTATTGGATATTAGCACTAGTCTGTGCTTGGAGAGGGATCGGAAACATCGTCATATGGAAAAGGGACAGTGAAGCTGCAGCAGCATCATGAATATAGAAGCAGCCGATATCTTTCCAGGTACTCGTTATGTGCTAATTATAAATTAAAATTAGCACTAGCCTGTGCTTGGAGAGAAAATCGACATCATCAGCAGTCAAAAGAAAAAACAAGGAAAAACTATAGAACAAAAGAAGAACATGAATCTAAAATCTTCCCGGGTACTTGAGATGTGCTAATGATACATTTACATTAGCACTAGCCTGTGCTTGGAGAGGGGAATAGAAATAACATCATATTGAAAAAGAATACAGAAGAAGTCAAACTTGACTATATGCTGTGGTCTTCCCGGGTACTTGCTAGTTTCTAATGATGTAGTGACATTAGCACTAGCCTGTGCTTGGAGAGAAAATGGCAATATCACCAAGTAGACAAAGAGAAAAATATGGACAAGACGAAGATAAATAAATGTAAAACCTTTCCAGGTACTCGTTATGTGCTAATGGTACATTTACATTAGCACTAGCCAGTGCTTGGAGAGGTGTAGGAAATTATAACTACAACACGAAGAAGAATGCAGTCCAATCTGATAAACTCTGGGGTCTTTCCAGGTACTTGCTAGTTTCTAATGACATCATCACATTAGCACTAGCCTGTGCTTGGCGAGAAAACAGAAGCACCACCATATATACGCAAAGAAGAAAACGCGTAATTTTTGCAACCTTGATTACAATTATTATTGCACACAGGTACTTACTTTTCTTTGCGATCTTTTAAAAAATAAGAACTACTGTATGCCAGTGGCATGCAATGTTAGTCACCAAATTTAGACCATTGGTTAGCTTTTTTGTGGCATTTTATTTATTTTTTTTATTTATAACAGCTGTTTATTTATTTCTTGTTGATTTTAACGAATTATCTCCCTTAATCATTTTGAGCTTGGGCGGAAAACACCGATCTCATCAATTATGACACTAATCATCATTCAACGACTTTCTCATGCGTTTTCAAAACTTTGCAAGCTCAACTGAAGAGATGCGCATTGACACTTATCAGAATATGACACTTGTCCTATAAATACAAAGTTGGAATGTTAGAACATCAAACCAAAGATGCACTTCGAAGAATGCGAACAGAACAGAAAGAGCCACTAATCTGAAATCTTCCCAAGTACTTACTATGTTCTAATAAGTATTGGATATTAGCACTAGTCTGTGCTTGGAGAGGGATCGGAAACATCGTCATATGGAAAAGGGACAGTGAAGCTGCAGCAGCATCATGAATATAGAAGCAGCCGATATCTTTCCAGGTACTCGTTATGTGCTAATTATAAATTAAAATTAGCACTAGCCTGTGCTTGGAGAGAAAATCGACATCATCAGCAGTCAAAAGAAAAAAAAAGGAAAAAGTATAGAACAAAAGAAGAACATGAATCTAAAATCTTCCCGGGTACTTGAGATGTGCTAATGATACATTTACATTAGCACTAGCTTGTGCTTGGAGAGGGGAATAGAAATAACATCATATTGAAAAAGAATACAGAAGAAGTCAAACTTGACTATATGCTGTGGTCTTCCCGGGTACTTGCTAGTTTCTAATGATGTAGTGACATTAGCACTAGCCTGTGCTTGGAGAGAAAATGGCAATATCACCAAGTAGACAAAGAGAAAAATATGGACAAGACGAAGATAAATAAATGTAAAACCTTTCCAGGTACTCGTTATGTGCTAATGGTACATTTACATTAGCACTAGCCAGTGCTTGGAGAGGTGTAGGAAATTATAACTACAACACGAAGAAGAATGCAGTCCAATCTGATAAACTCTGGGGTCTTTCCAGGTACTTGCTAGTTTCTAATGACATCATCACATTAGCACTAGCCTGTGCTTGGCGAGAAAACAGAAGCACCACCATATATACGCAAAGAAGAAAACGCGTAATTTTTGCAACCTTGATTACAATTATTATTGCACACAGGTACTTACTTTTCTTTGCGATCTTTTAAAAAATAAGAACTACTGTATGCCAATGGCATGCAATGTTAGTCACCAAATTTAGACCATTGGTTAGCTTTTTTGTGGCATTTTATTTCTTTTTTTTATTTATAACAGCTGTTTATTTATTTCTTGTTGATTTTAACGAATTATCTCCCTTAATCATTTTGAGCTTGGGCGGAAATCACCGATCTCATCAATTATGACACTAATCATCATTCAACGAGTTTCTCATGCGTTTTCAAAACTTTGCAAGCTCAACTGAAGAGATGCGCATTGACACTTATCAGAATATGACACTTGTCCTATAAATACAAAGTTGGAATGTTAGAACATCAAACCAAAGATGCACTTCGAAGAATGCGGACAGAACAGAAAGAGCCACTAATCTGAAATCTTCCCAAGTACTTATACTATGTTCTAATAAGTATTGGATATTAGCACTAGTCTGTGCTTGGAGAGGGATCGGAAACATCGTCATATGGAAAAGGGACAGTGAAGCTGCAGCAGCATCATGAATATAGAAGCAGCCGATATCTTTCCAGGTACTCGTTATGTGCTAATTATAAATTAAAATTAGCACTAGCCTGTGCTTGGAGAGAAAATCGACATCATCAGCAGTCAAAAGAAAAAAAAAGGAAAAAGTATAGAACAAAAGAAGAACATGAATCTAAAATCTTCCCGGGTACTTGAGATGTGCTAATGATACATTTACATTAGCACTAGCCTGTGCTTGGAGAGGGGAATAGAAATAACATCATATTGAAAAAGAATACAGAAGAAGTCAAACTTGACTATATGCTGTGGTCTTCCCGGGTACTTGCTAGTTTCTAATGATGTAGTGACATTAGCACTAGCCTGTGCTTGGAGAGAAAATGGCAATATCACCAAGTAGACAAAGAGAAAAATATGGACAAGACGAAGATAAATAAATGTAAAACCTTTCCAGGTACTCGTTATGTGCTAATGGTACATTTACATTAGCACTAGCCAGTGCTTGGAGAGGTGTAGGAAATTATAACTACAACACGAAGAAGAATGCAGTCCAATCTGATAAACTCTGGGGTCTTTCCAGGTACTTGCTAGTTTCTAATGACATCATCACATTAGCACTAGCCTGTGCTTGGCGAGAAAACAGAAGCACCACCATATATACGCAAAGAAGAAAACGCGTAATTTTTGCAACCTTGATTACAATTATTATTGCACACAGGTACTTACTTTTCTTTGCGATCTTTTAAAAAATAAGAACTACTGTATGCCAATGGCATGCAATGTTAGTCACCAAATTTAGACCATTGGTTAGCTTTTTTGTGGCATTTTATTTATTTTTTTTATTTATAACAGCTGTTTATTTATTTCTTGTTGATTTTAACGAATTATCTCCCTTAATCATTTTGAGCTTGGGCGGAAAACACCGATCTCATCAATTATGACACTAATCATCATTCAACGACTTTCTCATGCGTTTTCAAAACTTTGCAAGCTCAACTGAAGAGATGCGCATTGACACTTATCAGAATATGACACTTGTCCTATAAATACAAAGTTGGAATGTTAGAACATCAAACCAAAGATGCACTTCGAAGAATGCGGACAGAACAGAAAGAGCCACTAATCTGAAATCTTCCCAAGTACTTACTATGTTCTAATAAGTATTGGATATTAGCACTAGTCTGTGCTTGGAGAGGGATCGGAAACATCGTCATATGGAAAAGGGACAGTGAAGCTGCAGCAGCATCATGAATATAGAAGCAGCCGATATCTTTCCAGGTACTCGTTATGTGCTAATTATAAATTAAAATTAGCACTAGCCTGTGCTTGGAGAGAAAATCGACATCATCAGCAGTCAAAAGAAAAAAAAAGGAAAAAGTATAGAACAAAAGAAGAACATGAATCTAAAATCTTCCCGGGTACTTAAGATGTGCTAATGATACATTTACATTAGCACTAGCCTGTGCTTGGAGAGGGGAATAGAAATAACATCATATTGAAAAAGAATACAGAAGAAGTCAAACTTGACTATATGCTGTGGTCTTCCCGGGTACTTGCTAGTTTCTAATGATGTAGTGACATAAGCACTAGCCTGTGCTTGGAGAGAAAATGGCAATATCACCAAGTAGACAAAGAGAAAAATATGGACAAGACGAAGATAAATAAATGTAAAACCTTTCCAGGTACTCGTTATGTGCTAATGGTACATTTACATTAGCACTAGCCAGTGCTTGGAGAGGTGTAGGAAATTATAACTACAACACGAAGAAGAATGCAGTCCAATCTGATAAACTCTGGGGTCTTTCCAGGTACTTGCTAGTTTCTAATGACATCATCACATTAGCACTAGCCTGTGCTTGGCGAGAAAACAGAAGCACCACCATATATACGCAAAGAAGAAAACGCGTAATTTTTGCAACCTTGATTACAATTATTATTGCACACAGGTACTTACTTTTCTTTGCGATCTTTTAAAAAATAAGAACTACTGTATGCCAATGGCATGCAATGTTAGTCACCAAATTTAGACCATTGGTTAGCTTTTCTGTGGCATTTTATTTATTTTTTTTATTTATAACAGCTGTTTATTTATTTCTTGTTGATTTTAACGAATTATCTCCCTTAATCATTTTGAGCTTGGGCGGAAAACACCGATCTCATCAATTATGACACTAATCATCATTCAACGACTTTCTCATGCGTTTTCAAAACTTTGCAAGCTCAACTGAAGAGATGCGCATTGACACTTATCAGAATATGACACTTGTCCTATAAATACAAAGTTGGAATGTTAGAACATCAAACCAAAGATGCACTTCGAAGAATGCGGACAGAACAGAAAGAGCCACAAATCTGAAATCTTCCCAAGTACTTACTATGTTCTAATAAGTATTGGATATTAGCACTAGTCTGTGCTTGGAGAGGGATCGGAAACATCGTCATATGGAAAAGGGACAGTGAAGCTGCAGCAGCATCATGAATATAGAAGCAGCCGATATCTTTCCAGGTACTCGTTATGTGCTAATTATAAATTAAAATTAGCACTAGCCTGTGCTTGGAGAGAAAATCGACATCATCAGCAGTCAAAAGAAAAAACAAGGAAAAAGTATAGAACAAAAGAAGAACATGAATCTAAAATCTTCCCGGGTACTTGAGACGTGCTAATGATACACTTACATTAGCACTAGCCTGTGCTTGGAGAGGGGAATAGAAATAACATCATATTGAAAAAGAATACAGAAGAAGTCAAACTTGACTATATGCTGTGGTCTTCCCGGGTACTTGCTAGTTTCTAATGATGTAGTGACATTAGCACTAGCCTGTGCTTGGAGAGAAAATGGCAATATCACCAAGTAGACAAAGAGAAAAATATGGACAAGACGAAGATAAATAAATGTAAAACCTTTCCAGGTACTCGTTATGTGCTAATGGTACATTTACATTAGCACTAGCCAGTGCTTGGAGAGGTGTAGGAAATTATAACTACAACACGAAGAAGAATGCAGTCCAATCTGATAAACTCTGGGGTCTTTCCAGGTACTTGCTAGTTTCTAATGACATCATCACATTAGCACTAGCCTGTGCTTGGCGAGAAAACAGAAGCACCACCATATATACGCAAAGAAGAAAACGCGTAATTTTTGCAACCTTGATTACAATTATTATTGCACACAGGTACTTACTTTTCTTTGCGATCTTTTAAAAAATAAGAACTACTGTATGCCAATGGCATGCAATGTTAGTCACCAAATTTAGACCATTGGTTAGCTTTTTTGTGGCATTTTATTTATTTTTTTTATTTATAACAGCTGTTTATTTATTTCTTGTTGATTTTAACGAATTATCTCCCTTAATCATTTTGAGCTTGGGCGGAAAACACCGATCTCATCAATTATGACACTAATCATCATTCAACGACTTTCTCATGCGTTTTCAAAACTTTGCAAGCTCAACTGAAGAGATGCGCATTGACACTTATCAGAATATGACACTTGTCCTATAAATACAAAGTTGGAATGTTAGAACATCAAACCAAAGATGCACTTCGAAGAATGCGGACAGAACAGAAAGAGCCACTAATCTGAAATCTTCCCAAGTACTTACTATGTTCTAATAAGTATTGGATATTAGCACTAGTCTGTGCTTGGAGAGGGATCGGAAACATCGTCATATGGAAAAGGGACAGTGAAGCTGCAGCAGCATCATGAATATAGAAGCAGCCGATATCTTTCCAGGTACTCGTTATGTGCTAATTATAAATTAAAATTAGCACTAGCATGTGCTTGGAAAGAAAATCGACATCATCAGCAGTCAAAAGAAAAAACAAGGAAAAAGTATAGAACAAAAGAAGAACATGAATCTAAAATCTTCCCGGGTACTTGAGATGTGCTAATGATACATTTATATTAGCACTAGCCTGTGCTTGGAGAGGGGAATAGAAATAACATCATATTGAAAAAGAATACAGAAGAAGTCAAACTTGACTATATGCTGTGGTCTTCCCGGGTACTTGCTAGTTTCTAATGATGTAGTGACATAAGCACTAGCCTGTGCTTGGAGAGAAAATGGCAATATCACCAAGTAGACAAAGAGAAAAATATGGACAAGACGAAGATAAATAAATGTAAAACCTTTCCAGGTACTCGTTATGTGCTAATGGTACATTTACATTAGCACTAGCCAGTGCTTGGAGAGGTGTAGGAAATTATAACTACAAGACGAAGAAGAATGCAGTCCAATCTGATAAACTCTGGGGTCTTTCCAGGTACTTGCTAGTTTCTAATGACATCATCACATTAGCACTAGCCTGTGCTTGGCGAGAAAACAGAAGCACCACCATATATACGCAAAGAAGAAAACGCGTAATTTTGTAACCTTGATTACAATTATTATTGCACACAGGTACTTACTTTTCTTTGCGATCTTTTAAAAAATAAGAACTACTGTATGCCAATGGCATGCAATGTTAGTCACCAAATTTAGACCATTGGTTAGCTTTTTTGTGGCATTTTATTTATTTTTTTTATTTATAACAGCTGTTTATTTATTTCTTGTTGATTTTAACGAATTATCTCCCTTAATCATTTTGAGCTTGGGCGGAAAACACCGATCTCATCAATTATGACACTAATCATCATTCAACGACTTTCTCATGCGTTTTCAAAACTTTGCAAGCTCAACTGAAGAGATGCGCATTGACACTTATCAGAATATGACACTTGTCCTATAAATACAAAGTTGGAATGTTAGAACATCAAACCAAAGATGCACTTCGAAGAATGCGGACAGAACAGAAAGAGCCACTAATCTGAAATCTTCCCAAGTACTTACTATGTTCTAATAAGTATTGGATATTAGCACTAGTCTGTGCTTGGAGAGGGATCGGAAACATCGTCATATGGAAAAGGGACAGTGAAGCTGCAGCAGCATCATGAATATAGAAGCAGCCGATATCTTTCCAGGTACTCGTTATGTGCTAATTATAAATTAAAATTAGCACTAGCCTGTGCTTGGAGAGAAAATCGACATCATCAGCAGTCAAAAGAAAAAAAAAAGGAAAAAGTATAGAACAAAAGAAGAACATGAATCTAAAATCTTCCCGGGTACTTGAGATGTGCTAATGATACATTTACATTAGCACTAGCCTGTGCTTGGAGAGGGGAATAGAAATAACATCATATTGAAAAAGAATACAGAAGAAGTCAAACTTGACTATATGCTGTGGTCTTCCCGGGTACTTGCTAGTTTCTAATGATGTAGTGACATTAGCACTAGCCTGTGCTTGGAGAGAAAATGGCAATATCACCAAGTAGACAAAGAGAAAAATATGGACAAGACGAAGATAAATAAATGTAAAACCTTTCCAGGTACTCGTTATGTGCTAATGGTACATTTACATTAGCACTAGCCAGTGCTTGGAGAGGTGTAGGAAATTATAACTACAACACGAAGAAGAATGCAGTCCAATCTGATAAACTCTGGGGTCTTTCCAGGTACTTGCTAGTTTCTAATGACATCATCACATTAGCACTAGCCTGTGCTTGGCGAGAAAACAGAAGCACCACCATATATACGCAAAGAAGAAAACGCGTAATTTGTGCAACCTTGATTACAATTATTATTGCACACAGGTACTTACTTTTCTTTGCGATCTTTTAAAAAATAAGAACTACTGTATGCCAATGGCATGCAATGTTAGTCACCAAATTTAGACCATTGGTTAGCTTTTTTGTGGCATTTTATTTATTTTTTTTATTTATAACAGCTGTTTATTTATTTCTTGTTGATTTTAACGAATTATCTCCCTTAATCATTTTGAGCTTGGGCGGAAAACACCGATCT
The DNA here is from genome assembly GCA_944474755.1 of Limnoperna fortunei. Taxonomy (NCBI): domain Eukaryota; kingdom Metazoa; phylum Mollusca; class Bivalvia; order Mytilida; family Modiolidae; genus Limnoperna; species Limnoperna fortunei. Next base: position 49,502,217 of record OX104113.1, read on the forward strand.
CATCAATTATGACACTAATCATCATTCAACGACTTTCTCATGCGTTTTCAAAACTTTGCAAGCTCAACTGAAGAGATGCGCATTGACACTTATCAGAATATGACACTTGTCCTATAAATACAAAGTTGGAATGTTAGAACATCAAACCAAAGATGCACTTCGAAGAATGCGGACAGAACAGAAAGAGCCACTAATCTGAAATCTTCCCAAGTACTTACTATGTTCTAATAAGTATTGGATATTAGCACTAGTCTGTGCTTGGAGAGGGATCGGAAACATCGTCATATGGAAAAGGGACAGTGAAGCTGCAGCAGCATCATGAATATAGAAGCAGCCGATATCTTTCCAGGTACTCGTTATGTGCTAATTATAAATTAAAATTAGCACTAGCCTGTGCTTGGAGAGAAAATCGACATCATCAGCAGTCAAAAGAAAAAAAAAGGAAAAAGTATAGAACAAAAGAAGAACATGAATCTAAAATCTTCCCGGGTACTTGAGATGTGCTAATGATACATTTACATTAGCACTAGCCTGTGCTTGGAGAGGGGAATAGAAATAACATCATATTGAAAAAGAATACAGAAGAAGTCAAACTTGACTATATGCTGTGGTCTTCCCGGGTACTTGCTAGTTTCTAATGATGTAGTGACATTAGCACTAGCCTGTGCTTGGAGAGAAAATGGCAATATCACCAAGTAGACAAAGAGAAAAATATGGACAAGACAAAGATAAATAAATGTAAAACCTTTCCAGGTACTCGTTATGTGCTAATGGTACATTTACATTAGCACTAGCCAGTGCTTGGAGAGGTGTAGGAAATTATAACTACAACACGAAGAAGAATGCAGTCCAATCTGATAAACTCTGGGGTCTTTCCAGGTACTTGCTAATTTCTAATGACATCATCACATTAGCACTAGCCTGTGCTTGGCGAGAAAACAGAAGCACCACCATATATACGCAAAGAAGAAAACGCGTAATTTTGGAACCTTGATTACAATTATTATTGCACACAGGTACTTACTTTTCTTTGCGATCTTTTAAAAAATAAGAACTACTGTATGTCAATGGCATGCAATGTTAGTCACCAAATTTAGACCATTGGTTAGCTTTTTTGTGGCATTTTATTTATTTTTTTTATTTATAACAGCTGTTTATTTATTTCTTGTTGATTTTAACGAATTATCTCCCTTAATCATTTTGAGCTTGGGCGGAAAACACCGATCTCATCAATTATGACACTAATCATCATTCAACGACTTTCTCATGCGTTTTCAAAACTTTGCAAGCTCAACTGAAGAGATGCGCATTGACACTTATCAGAATATGACACTTGTCCTATAAATACAAAGTTGGAATGTTAGAACATCAAACCAAAGATGCACTTCGAAGAATGCGGACAGAACAGAAAGAGCCACTAATCTGAAATCTTCCCAAGTACTTACTATGTTCTAATAAGTATTGGATATTAGCACTAGTCTGTGCTTGGAGAGGGATCGGAAACATCGTCATATGGAAAAGGGACAGTGAAGCTGCAGCAGCATCATGAATATAGAAGCAGCCGATATCTTTCCAGGTACTCGTTATGTGCTAATTATAAATTAAAATTAGCACTAGCCTGTGCTTGGAGAGAAAATCGACATCATCAGCAGTCAAAAGAAAAAAAAGGAAAAAGTATAGAACAAAAGAAGAACATGAATCTAAAATCTTCCCGGGTACTTGAGACGTGCTAATGATACATTTACATTAGCACTAGCCTGTGCTTGGAGAGGGGAATAGAAATAACATCATATTGAAAAAGAATACAGAAGTCAAACTTGACTATATGCTGTGGTCTTCCCGGGTACTTGCTAGTTTCTAATGATGTAGTGACATTAGCACTAGCCTGTGCTTGGAGAGAAAATGGCAATATCACCAAGTAGACAAAGAGAAAAATATGGACAAGACGAAGATAAATAAATGTAAAACCTTTCCAGGTACTCGTTATGTGCTAATGGTACATTTACATTAGCACTAGCCAGTGCTTGGAGAGGTGTAGGAAATTATAACTACAACACGAAGAAGAATGCAGTCCAATCTGATAAACTCTGGGGTCTTTCCAGGTACTTGCTAGTTTCTAATGACATCATCACATTAGCACTAGCCTGTGCTTGGCGAGAAAACAGAAGCACCACCATATATACGCAAAGAAGAAAACGCGTAATTTTTGCAACCTTGATTACAATTATTATTGCACACAGGTACTTACTTTTCTTTGCGATCTTTTAAAAAATAAGAACTACTGTATGCCAATGGCATGCAATGTTAGTCCCCAAATTTAGACCATTGGTTAGCTTTTTTGTGGCATTTTATTTATTTTTTTTATTTCTTGTTGATTTTAACGAATTATCTCCCTTAATCATTTTGAGCTTGGGCGGAAACACCGATCTCATCAATTATGACACTAATCATCATTCAACGACTTTCTCATGCGTTTTCAAAACTTTGCAAGCTCAACTGAAGAGATGCGCATTGACACTTATCAGAATATGACACTTGTCCTATAAATACAAAGTTGGAATGTTAGAACATCAAACCAAAGATGCACTTCGAAGAATGCGGACAGAACAGAAAGAGCCACTAATCTGAAATCTTCCCAAGTACTTACTATGTTCTAATAAGTATTGGATATTAGCACTAGTCTGTGCTTGGAGAGGGATCGGAAACATCGTCATATGGAAAAGGGACAGTGAAGCTGCAGCAGCATCATGAATATAGAAGCAGCCGATATCTTTCCAGGTACTCGTTATGTGCTAATTATAAATTAAAATTAGCACTAGCCTGTGCTTGGAAAGAAAATCGACATCATCAGCAGTCAAAAGAAAAAAAAAGGAAAAAGTATAGAACAAAAGAAGAACATGAATCTAAAATCTTCCCGGGTACTTGAGATGTGCTAATGATACATTTACATTAGCACTAGCCTGTGCTTGGAGAGGGGAATAGAAATAACATCATATTGAAAAAGAATACAGAAGAAGTCAAACTTGACTATATGCTGTGGTCTTCCCGGGTACTTGCTAGTTTCTAATGATGTAGTGACATTAGCACTAGCCTGTGCTTGGAGAGAAAATGGCAATATCACCAAGTAGACAAAGAGAAAAATATGGACAAGACGAAGATAAATAAATGTAAAACCTTTCCAGGTACTCGTTATGTGCTAATGGTACATTTACATTAGCACTAGCCAGTGCTTGGAGAGGTGTAGGAAATTATAACTACAACACGAAGAAGAATGCAGTCCAATCTGATAAACTCTGGGGTCTTTCCAGGTACTTGCTAGTTTCTAATGACATCATCACATTAGCACTAGCCTGTGCTTGGCGAGAAAACAGAAGCACCACCATATATACGCAAAGAAGAAAACGCGTAATTTTTGCAACCTTGATTACAATTATTATTGCACACAGGTACTTACTTTTCTTTGCGATCTTTTAAAAAATAAGAACTACTGTATGCCAATGGCATGCAATGTTAGTCACCAAATTTAGACCATTGGTTAGCTTTTTTGTGGCATTTTATTTTTTTTTTCATTTATAACAGCTGTTTATTTATTTCTTGTTGATTTTAACGAATTATCTCCCTTAATCATTTTGAGCTTGGGCGGAAAACACCGATCTCATCAATTATGACACTAATCATCATTCAACGACTTTCTCATGCGTTTTCAAAACTTTGCAAGCTCAACTGAAGAGATGCGCATTGACACTTATCAGAATATGACACTTGTCCTATAAATACAAAGTTGGAATGTTAGAACATCAAACCAAAGATGCACTTCGAAGAATGCGAACAGAACAGAAAGAGCCACTAATCTGAAATCTTCCCAAGTACTTACTATGTTCTAATAAGTATTGAATATTAGCACTAGTCTGTGCTTGGAGAGGGATCGGAAACATCGTCATATGGAAAAGGGACAGTGAAGCTGCAGCAGCATCATGAATATAGAAGCAGCCGATATCTTTCCAGGTACTCGTTATGTGCTAATTATAAATTAAAATTAGCACTAGCCTGTGCTTGGAGAGAAAATCGACATCATCAGCAGTCAAAAGAAAAAAAAAGGAAAAAGTATAGAACAAAAGAAGAACATGAATCTAAAATCTTCCCGGGTACTTGAGATGTGCTAATGATACATTTACATTAGCACTAGCCTGTGCTTGGAGAGGGGAATAGAAATAACATCATATTGAAAAAGAATACAGAAGAAGTCAAACTTGACTATATGCTGTGGTCTTCCCGGGTACTTGCTAGTTTCTAATGATGTAGTGACATAAGCACTAGCCTGTGCTTGGAGAGAAAATGGCAATATCACCAAGTAGACAAAGAGAAAAATATGGACAAGACGAAGATAAATAAATGTAAAACCTTTCCAGGTACTCGTTATGTGCTAATGGTACATTTACATTAGCACTAGCCAGTGCTTGGAGAGGTGTAGGAAATTATAACTACAAGACGAAGAAGAATGCAGTCCAATCTGATAAACTCTGGGGTCTTTCCAGGTACTTGCTAGTTTCTAATGACATCATCACATTAGCACTAGCCTGTGCTTGGCGAGAAAACAGAAGCACCACCATATATACGCAAAGAAGAAAACGCGTAATTTTGTAACCTTGATTACAATTATTATTGCACACAGGTACTTACTTTTCTTTGCGATCTTTTAAAAAATAAGAACTACTGTATGTCAATGGCATGCAATGTTAGTCACCAAATTTAGACCATTGGTTAGCTTTTTTGTGGCATTTTATTTATTTTTTTTATTTATAACAGCTGTTTATTTATTTCTTGTTGATTTTAACGAATTATCTCCCTTAATCATTTTGAGCTTGGGCGGAAAACACCGATCTCATCAATTATGACACTAATCATCATTCAACGACTTTCTCATGCGTTTTCAAAACTTTGCAAGCTCAACTGAAGAGATGCGCATTGACACTTATCAGAATATGACACTTGTCCTATAAATACAAAGTTGGAATGTTAGAACATCAAACCAAAGATGCACTTCGAAGAATGCGGACAGAACAGAAAGAGCCACTAATCTGAAATCTTCCCAAGTACTTACTATGTTCTAATAAGTATTGGATATTAGCACTAGTCTGTGCTTGGAGAGGGATCGGAAACATCGTCATATGGAAAAGGGACAGTGAAGCTGCAGCAGCATCATGAATATAGAAGCAGCCGATATCTTTCCAGGTACTCGTTATGTGCTAATTATAAATTAAAATTAGCACTAGCCTGTGCTTGGAAAGAAAATCGACATCATCAGCAGTCAAAAGAAAAAAAAAGGAAAAAGTATAGAACAAAAGAAGAACATGAATCTAAAATCTTCCCGGGTACTTGAGGTGTGCTAATGATACATTTACATTAGCACTAGCCTGTGCTTGGAGAGGGGAATAGAAATAACATCATATTGAAAAAGAATACAGAAGAAGTCAAACTTGACTATATGCTGTGGTCTTCCCGGGTACTTGCTAGTTTCTAATGATGTAGTGACATTAGCACTAGCCTGTGCTTGGAGAGAAAATGGCAATATCACCAAGTAGACAAAGAGAAAAATATGGACAAGACGAAGATAAATAAATGTAAAATCTTTCCAGGTACTCGTTATGTGCTAATGGTACATTTATATTAGCACTAGCCAGTGCTTGGAGAGGTGTAGGAAATTATAACTACAACACGAAGAAGAATGCAGTCCAATCTGATAAACTCTGGGGTCTTTCCAGGTACTTGCTAGTTTCTAATGACATCATCACATTAGCACTAGCCTGTGCTTGGCGAGAAAACAGAAGCACCACCATATATACGCAAAGAAGAAAACGCGTAATTTTTGCAACCTTGATTACAATTATTATTGCACACAGGTACTTACTTTTCTTTGCGATCTTTTAAAAAATAAGAACTACTGTATGCCAATGGCATGCAATGTTAGTCACCAAATTTAGACCATTGGTTAGCTTTTTTGTGGCATTTTATTATTTTTTTTCATTTATAACAGCTGTTTATTTATTTCTTGTTGATTTTAACGAATTATCTCCCTTAATCATTTTGAGCTTTGGCGGAAAACACCGATCTCATCAATTATGACACTAATCATCATTCAACGACTTTCTCATGCGTTTTCAAAACTTTGCAAGTCTCAACTGAAGAGATGCGCATTGACACTTATCAGAATATGACACTTGTCCTATAAATACAAAGTTGGAATGTTAGAACATCAAACCAAAGATGCACTTCGAAGAATGCGAACAGAACAGAAAGAGCCACTAATCTGAAATCTTCCCAAGTACTTACTATGTTCTAATAAGTATTGGATATTAGCACTAGTCTGTGCTTGGAGAGGGATCGGAAACATCGTCATATGGAAAAGGGACAGTGAAGCTGCAGCAGCATCATGAATATAGAAGCAGCCGATATCTTTCCAGGTACTCGTTATGTGCTAATTATAAATTAAAATTAGCACTAGCCTGTGCTTGGAGAGAAAATCGACATCATCAGCAGTCAAAAGAAAAAAAAAGGAAAAAGTATAGAACAAAAGAAGAACATGAATCTAAAATCTTCCCGGGTACTTGAGATGTGCTAATGATACATTTACATTAGCACTAGCCTGTGCTTGGAGAGGGGAATAGAAATAACATCATATTGAAAAAGAATACAGAAGAAGTCAAACTTGACTATATGCTGTGGTCTTCCCGGGTACTTGCTAGTTTCTAATGATGTAGTGACATTAGCACTAGCCTGTGCTTGGAGAGAAAATGGCAATATCACCAAGTAGACAAAGAGAAAAATATGGACAAGACGAAGATAAATAAATGTAAAACCTTTCCAGGTACTCGTTATGTGCTAATGGTACATTTACATTAGCACTAGCCAGTGCTTGGAGAGGTGTAGGAAATTATAACTACAACACGAAGAAGAATGCAGTCCAATCTGATAAACTCTGGGGTCTTTCCAGGTACTTGCTAGTTTCTAATGACATCATCACATTAGCACTAGCCTGTGCTTGGCGAGAAAACAGAAGCACCACCATATATACGCAAAGAAGAAAACGCGTAATTTTGTAACCTTGATTACAATTATTATTGCACACAGGTACTTACTTTTCTTTGCGATCTTTTAAAAAATAAGAACTACTGTATGCCAATGGCATGCAATGTTAGTCACCAAATTTAGACCATTGGTTAGCTTTTTCGTGGCATTTTATTTATTTTTTTTATTTATAACAGCTGTTTATTTATTTCTTGTTGATTTTAACGAATTATCTCCCTTAATCATTTTGAGCTTGGGCAGAAAACACCGATCTCATCAATTATGACACTAATCATCATTCAACGACTTTCTCATGCGTTTTCAAAACTTTGCAAGCTCAACTGAAGAGATGCGCATTGACACTTATCAGAATATGACACTTGTCCTATAAATACAAAGTTGGAATGTTAGAACATCAAACCAAAGATGCACTTCGAAGAATGCGGACAGAACAGAATGAGCCACTAATCTGAAATCTTCCCAAGTACTTACTATGTTCTAATAAGTATTGGATATTAGCACTAGTCTGTGCTTGGAGAGGGATCGGAAACATCGTCATATGGAAAAGGGACAGTGAAGCTGCAGCAGCATCATGAATATAGAAGCAGCCGATATCTTTCCAGGTACTCGTTATGTGCTAATTATAAATTAAAATTAGCACTAGCCTGTGCTTGGAGAGAAAATCGACATCATCAGCAGTCAAAAGAAAAAAAAAGGAAAAAGTATAGAACAAAAGAAGAACATGAATCTAAAATCTTCCCGGGTACTTGAGATGTGCTAATGATACATTTACATTAGCACTAGCCTGTGCTTGGAGAGGGGAATAGAAATAACATCATATTGAAAAAGAATACAGAAGAAGTCAAACTTGACTATATGCTGTGGTCTTCCCGGGTACTTGCTAGTTTCTAATGATGTAGTGACATTAGCACTAGCCTGTGCTTGGAGAGAAAATGGCAATATCACCAAGTAGACAAAGAGAAAAATATGGACAAGACGAAGATAAATAAATGTAAAACCTTTCCAGGTACTCGTTATGTGCTAATGGTACATTTACATTAGCACTAGCCAGTGCTTGGAGAGGTGTAGGAAATTATAACTACAACACGAAGAAGAATGCAGTCCAATCTGATAAACTCTGGGGTCTTTCCAGGTACTTGCTAGTTTCTAATGACATCATCACATTAGCACTAGCCTGTGCTTGGCGAGAAAACAGAAGCACCACCATATATACGCAAAGAAGAAAACGCGTAATTTTTGCAACCTTGATTACAATTATTATTGCACACAGGTACTTACTTTTCTTTGCGATCTTTTAAAAAATAAGAACTACTGTATGCCAATGGCATGCAATGTTAGTCACCAAATTTAGACCATTGGTTAGCTTTTTTGTGGCATTTTATTTATTTTTTTTATTTATAACAGCTGTTTATTTATTTCTTGTTGATTTTAACGAATTATCTCCCTTAATCATTTTGAGATTGGGCGGAAAACACCGATCTCATCAATTATGACACTAATCATCATTCAACGACTTTCTCATGCGTTTTCAAAACTTTGCAAGCTCAACTGAAGAGATGCGCATTGACACTTATCAGAATATGACACTTGTCCTATAAATACAAAGTTGGAATGTTAGAACATCAAACCAAAGATGCACTTCGAAGAATGCGGACAGAACAGAAAGAGCCACTAATCTGAAATCTTCCCAAGTACTTACTATGTTCTAATAAGTATTGGATATTAGCACTAGTCTGTGCTTGGAGAGGGATCGGAAACATCGTCATATGGAAAAGGGACAGTGAAGCTGCAGCAGCATCATGAATATAGAAGCAGCCGATATCTTTCCAGGTACTCGTTATGTGCTAATTATAAATTAAAATTAGCACTAGCCTGTGCTTGGAGAGAAAATCGACATCATCAGCAGTCAAAAGAAAAAAAAAGGAAAAAGTATAGAACAAAAGAAGAACATGAATCTAAAATCTTCCCGGGTACTTGAGATGTGCTAATGATACATTTACATTAGCACTAGCCTGTGCTTGGAGAGGGGAATAGAAATAACATCATATTGAAAAAGAATACAGAAGAAGTCAAACTTGACTATATGCTGTGGTCTTCCCGGGTACTTGCTAGTTTCTAATGATGTAGTGACATTAGCATTAGCCTGTGCTTGGAGAGAAAATGGCAATATCACCAAGTAGACAAAGAGAAAAATATGGACAAGACGAAGATAAATAAATGTAAAACCTTTCCAGGTACTCGTTATGTGCTAATGGTACATTTACATTAGCACTAGCCAGTGCTTGGAGAGGTGTAGGAAATTATAACTACAACACGAAGAAGAATGCAGTCCAATCTGATAAACTCTGGGGTCTTTCCAGGTACTTGCTAGTTTCTAATGACATCATCACATTAGCACTAGCCTGTGCTTGGCGAGAAAACAGAAGCACCACCATATATACGCAAAGAAGAAAACGCGTAATTTTTGCAACCTTGATTACAATTATTATTGCACACAGGTACTTACTTTTCTTTGCGATCTTTTAAAAAATAAGAACTACTGTATGCCAATGGCATGCAATGTTAGTCACCAAATTTAGACCATTGGTTAGCTTTTTTGTGGCATTTTATTTATTTTTTTTATTTATAACAGCTGTTTATTTATTTCTTGTTGATTTTAACGAATTATCTCCCTTAATCATTTTGAGATTGGGCGGAAAACACCGATCACATCAATTATGACACTAATCATCATTCAACGACTTTCTCATGCGTTTTCAAAACTTTGCAAGCTCAACTGAAGAGATGCGCATTGACACTTATCAGAATATGACACTTGTCCTATAAATACAAAGTTGGAATGTTAGAACATCAAACCAAAGATGCACTTCGAAGAATGCGGACAGAACAGAAAGAGCCACTAATCTGAAATCTTCCCAAGTACTTACTATGTTCTAATAAGTATTGGATATTAGCACTAGCCTGTGCTTGGAGAGGGGAATAGAAATAACATCATATTGAAGAAGAATACAGAAGAAGTCAAACTTGACTATATGCTGTGGTCTTCCCGGGTACTTGCTAGTTTCTAATGATGTAGTGACATTAGCATTAGCCTGTGCTTGGAGAGAAAATGGCAATATCACCAAGTAGACAAAGAGAAAAATATGGACAAAACGAAGATAAATAAATGTAAAACCTTTCCAGGTACTCGTTATGTGCTAATGGTACATTTACATTAGCACTAGCCAGTGCTTGGAGAGGTGTAGGAAATTATAACTACAACACGAAGAAGAATGCAGTCCAATCTGATAAACTCTGGGGTCTTTCCAGGTACTTGCTAGTTTCTAATGACATCATCACATTAGCACTAGCCTGTGCTTGGCGAGAAAACAGAAGCACCACCATATATACGCAAAGAAGAAAACGCGTAATTTTTGCAACCTTGATTACAATTATTATTGCACACAGGTACTTACTTTTCTTTGCGATCTTTTAAAAAATAAGAACTACTGTATGCCAATGGCATGCAATGTTAGTCACCAAATTTAGACCATTGGTTAGCTTTTTTGTGGCATTTTATTTATTTTTTTTATTTATAACAGCTGTTTATTTATTTCTTGTTGATTTTAACGAATTATCTCCCTTAATCATTTTGAGCTTGGGCGGAAAACACCGATCTCATCAATTATGACACTAATCATCATTCAACGACTTTCTCATGCGTTTTCAAAACTTTGCAAGCTCAACTGAAGAGATGCGCATTGACACTTATCAGAATATGACACTTGTCCTATAAATACAAAGTTGGAATGTTAGAACATCAAACCAAAGATGCACTTCGAAGAATGCGGACAGAACAGAAAGAGCCACTAATCTGAAATCTTCCCAAGTACTTACTATGTTCTAATAAGTATTGGATATTAGCACTAGTCTGTGCTTGGAGAGGGATCGGAAACATCGTCATATGGGAAAGGGACAGTGAAGCTGCAGCAGCATCATGAATATAGAAGCAGCCGATATCTTTCCAGGTACTCGTTATGTGCTAATTATAAATTAAAATTAGCACTAGCCTGTGCTTGGAGAGAAAATCGACATCATCAGCAGTCAAAAGAAAAAAAAAGGAAAAAGTATAGAACAAAAGAAGAACATGAATCTAAAATCTTCCCGGGTACTTGAGATGTGCTAATGATACATTTACATTAGCACTAGCCTGTGCTTGGAGAGGGGAATAGAAATAACATCATATTGAAAAAGAATACAGAAGAAGTCAAACTTGACTATATGCTGTGGTCTTCCCGGGTACTTGCTAGTTTCTAATGATGTAGTGACATTAGCACTAGCCTGTGCTTGGAGAGAAAATGGCAATATCACCAAGTAGACAAAGAGAAAAATATGGACAAGACGAAGATAAATAAATGTAAAACCTTTCCAGGTACTCGTTATGTGCTAATGGTACATTTACATTAGCACTAGCCAGTGCTTGGAGAGGTGTAGGAAATTATAACTACAACACGAAGAAGAATGCAGTCCAATCTGATAAACTCTGGGGTCTTTCCAGGTACTTGCTAGTTTCTAATGACATCATCACATTAGCACTAGCCTGTGCTTGGCGAGAAAACAGAAGCACCACCATATATACGCAAAGAAGAAAACGCGTAATTTTTGCAACCTTGATTACAATTATTATTGCACACAGGTACTTACTTTTCTTTGCGATCTTTTAAAAAATAAGAACTACTGTATGCCAATGGCATGCAATGTTAGTCACCAAATTTAGACCATTGGTTAGCTTTTTTGTGGCATTTTATTTATTTTTTTTATTTATAACAGCTGTTTATTTATTTCTTGTTGATTTTAACGAATTATCTCCCTTAATCATTTTGAGCTTGGGCGGAAAACACCGATCTCATCAATTATGACACTAATCATCATTCAACGACTTTCTCATGCGTTTTCAAAACTTTGCAAGCTCAACTGAAGAGATGCGCATTGACACTTATCAGAATATGACACTTGTCCTATAAATACAAAGTTGGAATGTTAGAACATCAAACCAAAGATGCACTTCGAAGAATGCGGACAGAACAGAAAGAGCCACTAATCTGAAATCTTCCCAAGTACTTACTATGTTCTAATAAGTATTGGATATTAGCACTAGCCTGTGCTTGGAGAGGGGAATAGAAATAACATCATATTGAAGAAGAATACAGAAGAAGTCAAACTTGACTATATGCTGTGGTCTTCCCGGGTACTTGCTAGTTTCTAATGATGTAGTGACATTAGCATTAGCCTGTGCTTGGAGAGAAAATGGCAATATCACCAAGTAGACAAAGAGAAAAATATGGACAAGACGAAGATAAATAAATGTAAAACCTTTCCAGGTACTCGTTATGTGCTAATGGTACATTTACATTAGCACTAGCCAGTGCTTGGAGAGGTGTAGGAAATTATAACTACAACACGAAGAAGAATGCAGTCCAATCTGATAAACTCTGGGGTCTTTCCAGGTACTTGCTAGTTTCTAATGACATCATCACATTAGCACTAGCCTGTGCTTGGCGAGAAAACAGAAGCACCACCATATATACGCAAAGAAGAAAACGCGTAATTTTTGCAACCTTGATTACAATTATTATTGCACACAGGTACTTACTTTTCTTTGCGATCTTTTAAAAAATAAGAACTACTGTATGCCAATGGCATGCAATGTTAGTCACCAAATTTAGACCATTGGTTAGCTTTTTTGTGGCATTTTATTTATTTTTTTTATTTATAACAGCTGTTTATTTATTTCTTGTTGATTTTAACGAATTATCTCCCTTAATCATTTTGAGCTTGGGCGGAAAACACCGATCTCATCAATTATGACACTAATCATCATTCAACGACTTTCTCATGCGTTTTCAAAACTTTGCAAGCTCAACTGAAGAGATGCGCATTGACACTTATCAGAATATGACACTTGTCCTATAAATACAAAGTTGGAATGTTAGAACATCAAACCAAAGATGCACTTCGAAGAATGCGGACAGAACAGAAAGAGCCACTAATCTGAAATCTTCCCAAGTACTTACTATGTTCTAATAAGTATTGGATATTAGCACTAGTCTGTGCTTGGAGAGGGATCGGAAACATCGTCATATGGAAAAGGGACAGTGAAGCTGCAGCAGCATCATGAATATAGAAGCAGCCGATATCTTTCCAGGTACTCGTTATGTGCTAATTATAAATTAAAATTAGCACTAGCCTGTGCTTGGAGAGAAAATCGACATCATCAGCAGTCAAAAGAAAAAAAAAGGAAAAAGTATAGAACAAAAGAAGAACATGAATCTAAAATCTTCCCGGGTACTTGAGATGTGCTAATGATACATTTACATTAGCACTAGCCTGTGCTTGGAGAGGGGAATAGAAATAACATCATATTGAAAAAGAATACAGAAGAAGTCAAACTTGACTATATGCTGTGGTCTTCCCGGGTACTTGCTAGTTTCTAATGATGTAGTGACATTAGCACTAGCCTGTGCTTGGAGAGAAAATGGCAATATCACCAAGTAGACAAAGAGAAAAATATGGACAAGACGAAGATAAATAAATGTAAAACCTTTCCAGGTACTCGTTATGTGCTAATGGTACATTTACATTAGCACTAGCCAGTGCTTGGAGAGGTGTAGGAAATTATAACTACAACACGAAGAAGAATGCAGTCCAATCTGATAAACTCTGGGGTCTTTCCAGGTACTTGCTAGTTTCTAATGACATCATCACATTAGCACTAGCCTGTGCTTGGCGAGAAAACAGAAGCACCACCATATATACGCAAAGAAGAAAACGCGTAATTTTTGCAACCTTGATTACAATTATTATTGCACACAGGTACTTACTTTTCTTTGCGATCTTTTAAAAAATAAGAACTACTGTATGCCAATGGCATGCAATGTTAGTCACCAAATTTAGACCATTGGTTAGCTTTTTTGTGGCATTTTATTTATTTTTTTTATTTATAACAGCTGTTTATTTATTTCTTGTTGATTTTAACGAATTATCTCCCTTAATCATTTTGAGCTTGGGCGGAAATCACCGATCTCATCAATTATGACACTAATCATCATTCAACGACTTTCTCATGCGTTTTCAAAACTTTGCAAGCTCAACTGAAGAGATGCGCATTGACACTTATCAGAATATGACACTTGTCCTATAAATACAAAGTTGGAATGTTAGAACATCAAACCAAAGATGCACTTCGAAGAATGCGGACAGAACAGAAATAGCCACTAATCTGAAATCTTCCCAAGTACTTACTATGTTCTAATAAGTATTGGATATAAGCACTAGTCTGTGCTTGGAGAGGGATCGGAAACATCGTCATATGGAAAAGGGACAGTGAAGCTGCAGCAGCATCATGAATATAGAAGCAGCCGATATCTTTCCAGGTACTCGTTATGTGCTAATTATAAATTAAAATTAGCACTAGCCTGTGCTTGGAGAGAAAATCGACATCATCAGCAGTCAAAAGAAAAAAAAAGGAAAAAGTATAGAACAAAAGAAGAACATGAATCTAAAATCTTCCCGGGTACTTGAGATGTGCTAATGATACATTTACATTAGCACTAGCCTGTGCTTGGAGAGGGGAATAGAAATAACATCATATTGAAAAAGAATACAGAAGAAGTCAAACTTGACTATATGCTGTGGTCTTCCCGGGTACTTGCTAGTTTCTAATGATGTAGTGACATTAGCACTAGCCTGTGCTTGGAGAGAAAATGGCAATATCACCAAGTAGACAAAGAGAAAAATATGGACAAGACGAAGATAAATAAATGTAAAACCTTTCCAGGTACTCGTTATGTGCTAATGGTACATTTACATTAGCACTAGCCAGTGCTTGGAGAGGTGTAGGAAATTATAACTACAACACGAAGAAGAATGCAGTCCAATCTGATAAACTCTGGGGTCTTTCCAGGTACTTGCTAGTTTCTAATGACATCATCACATTAGCACTAGCCTGTGCTTGGCGAGAAAACAGAAGCACCACCATATATACGCAAAGAAGAAAACGCGTAATTTTTGCAACCTTGATTACAATTGTTATTGCACACAGGTACTTACTTTTCTTTGCGATCTTTTAAAAAATAAGAACTACTGTATGCCAATGGCATGCAATGTTAGTCACCAAATTTAGACCATTGGTTAGCTTTTTTGTGGCATTTTATTTATTTTTTTTATTTATAACAGCTGTTTATTTATTTCTTGTTGATTTTAACGAATTATCTCCCTTAATCATTTTGAGCTTGGGCGGAAAACACCGATCTCATCAATTATGACACTAATCATCATTCAACGACTTTCTCATGCGTTTTCAAAACTTTGCAAGCTCAACTGAAGAGATGCGCATTGACACTTATCAGAATATGACACTTGTCCTATAAATACAAAGTTGGAATGTTAGAACATCAAACCAAAGATGCACTTCGAAGAATGCGGACAGAACAGAAAGAGCCACTAATCTGAAATCTTCCCAAGTACTTACTATGTTCTAATAAGTATTGGATATTAGCACTAGTCTGTGCTTGGAGAGGGATCGGAAACATCGTCATATGGAAAAGGGACAGTGAAGCTGCAGCAGCATCATGAATATAGAAGCAGCCGATATCTTTCCAGGTACTCGTTATGTGCTAATTATAAATTAAAATTAGCACTAGCCTGTGCTTGGAAAGAAAATCGACATCATCAGCAGTCAAAAGAAAAAAAGGAAAAAGTATAGAACAAAAGAAGAACATGAATCTAAAATCTTCCCGGGTACTTGAGATGTGCTAATGATACATTTACATTAGCACTAGCCTGTGCTTGGAGAGGGGAATAGAAATAACATCATATTGAAAAAGAATACAGAAGTCAAACTTGACTATATGCTGTGGTCTTCCCGGGTACTTGCTAGTTTCTAATGATGTAGTGACATTAGCACTAGCCTGTGCTTGGAGAGAAAATGGCAATATCACCAAGTAGACAAAGAGAAAAATATGGACAAGACGAAGATAAATAAATGTAAAACCTTTCCAGGTACTCGTTATGTGCTAATGGTACATTTACATTAGCACTAGCCAGTGCTTGGAGAGGTGTAGGAAATTATAACTACAACACGAAGAAGAATGCAGTCCAATCTGATAAACTCTGGGGTCTTTCCAGGTACTTGCTAGTTTCTAATGACATCATCACATTAGCACTAGCCTGTGCTTGGCGAGAAAACAGAAGCACCACCATATATACGCAAAGAAGAAAACGCGTAATTTTTGCAACCTTGATTACAATTATTATTGCACACAGGTACTTACTTTTCTTTGCGATCTTTTAAAAAATAAGAACTACTGTATGCCAATGGCATGCAGTGTTAGTCACCAAATTTAGACCATTGGTTAGCTTTTTTGTGGCATTTTATTATTTTTTTTCATTTATAACAGCTGTTTATTTATTTCTTGTTGATTTTAACGAATTATCTCCCTTAATCATTTTGAGCTTGGGCGGAAAACACCGATCTCATCAATTATGACACTAATCATCATTCAACGACTTTCTCATGCGTTTTCAAAACTTTGCAAGCTCAACTGAAGAGATGCGCATTGACACTTATCAGAATATGACACTTGTCCTATAAATACAAAGTTGGAATGTTAGAACATCAAACCAAAGATGCACTTCGAAGAATGCGAACAGAACAGAAAGAGCCACTAATCTGAAATCTTCCCAAGTACTTACTATGTTCTAATAAGTATTGGATATTAGCACTAGTCTGTGCTTGGAGAGGGATCGGAAACATCGTCATATGGAAAAGGGACAGTGAAGCTGCAGCAGCATCATGAATATAGAAGCAGCCGATATCTTTCCAGGTACTCGTTATGTGCTAATTATAAATTAAAATTAGCACTAGCCTGTGCTTGGAGAGAAAATCGACATCATCAGCAGTCAAAAGAAAAAAAAAGGAAAAAGTATAGAACAAAAGAAGAACATGAATCTAAAATCTTCCCGGGTACTTGAGATGTGCTAATGATACATTTACATTAGCACTAGCCTGTGCTTGGAGAGGGGAATAGAAATAACATCATATTGAAAAAGAATACAGAAGAAGTCAAACTTGACTATATGCTGTGGTCTTCCCGAGTACTTGCTAGTTTCTAATGATGTAGTGACATTAGCACTAGCCTGTGCTTGGAGAGAAAATGGCAATATCACCAAGTAGACAAAGAGAAAAATATGGACAAGACGAAGATAAATAAATGTAAAACCTTTCCAGGTACTCGTTATGTGCTAATGGTACATTTACATTAGCACTAGCCAGTGCTTGGAGAGGTGTAGGAAATTATAACTACAACACGAAGAAGAATGCAGTCCAATCTGATAAACTCTGGGGTCTTTCCAGGTACTTGCTAGTTTCTAATGACATCATCACATTAGCACTAGCCTGTGCTTGGCGAGAAAACAGAAGCACCACCATATATACGCAAAGAAGAAAACGCGTAATTTTTGCA
This sequence comes from Limnoperna fortunei, assembly GCA_944474755.1. Classification (NCBI taxonomy): domain Eukaryota; kingdom Metazoa; phylum Mollusca; class Bivalvia; order Mytilida; family Modiolidae; genus Limnoperna; species Limnoperna fortunei. Next base: position 49,519,805 of record OX104113.1, read on the forward strand.
ACCTTGATTACAATTATTATTGCACACAGGTACTTACTTTTCTTTGCGATCTTTTAAAAAATAAGAACTACTGTATGCCAATGGCATGCAATGTTAGTCACCAAATTTAGACCATTGGTTAGCTTTTTTGTGGCATTTTATTTATTTTTTCATTTATAACAGCTGTTTATTTATTTCTTGTTGATTTTAACGAATTATCTCCCTTAATCATTTTGAGCTTGGGCGGAAAACACCGATCTCATCAATTATGACACTAATCATCATTCAACGACTTTCTCATGCGTTTTCAAAACTTTGCAAGCTCAACTGAAGAGATGCGCATTGACACTTATCAGAATATGACACTTGTCCTATAAATACAAAGTTGGAATGTTAGAACATCAAACCAAAGATGCACTTCGAAGAATGCGGACAGAACAGAAAGAGCCACTAATCTGAAATCTTCCCAAGTACTTACTATGTTCTAATAAGTATTGGATATTAGCACTAGTCTGTGCTTGGAGAGGGATCGGAAACATCGTCATATGGAAAAGGGACAGTGAAGCTGCAGCAGCATCATGAATATAGAAGCAGCCGATATCTTTCCAGGTACTCGTTATGTGCTAATTATAAATTAAAATTAGCACTAGCCTGTGCTTGGAGAGAAAATCGACATCATCAGCAGTCAAAAGAAAAAAAAAGGAAAAAGTATAGAACAAAAGAAGAACATGAATCTAAAATCTTCCCGGGTACTTGAGATGTGCTAATGATACATTTACATTAGCACTAGCCTGTGCTTGGAGAGGGGAATAGAAATAACATCATATTGAAAAAGAATACAGAAGAAGTCAAACTTGACTATATGCTGTGGTCTTCCCGGGTACTTGCTAGTTTCTAATGATGTAGTGACATTAGCACTGCCTGTGCTTGGAGAGAAAATGGCAATATCACCAAGTAGACAAAGAGAAAAATATGGACAAGACGAAGATAAATAAATGTAAAACCTTTCCAGGTACTCGTTATGTGCTAATGGTACATTTACATTAGCACTAGCCAGTGCTTGGAGAGGTGTAGGAAATTATAACTACAACACGAAGAAGAATGCAGTCCAATCTGATAAACTCTGGGGTCTTTCCAGGTACTTGCTAGTTTCTAATGACATCATCACATTAGCACTAGCCTGTGCTTGGCGAGAAAACAGAAGCACCACCATATATACGCAAAGAAGAAAACGCGTGATTTTTGCAACCTTGATTACAATTATTATTGCACACAGGTACTTACTTTTCTTTGCGATCTTTTAAAAAATAAGAACTACTGTATGCCAATGGCATGCAATGTTAGTCACCAAATTTAGACCATTGGTTAGCTTTTCTGTGGCATTTTATTTATTTTTTTTATTTATAACAGCTGTTTATTTATTTCTTGTTGATTTTAACGAATTATCTCCCTTAATCATTTTGAGCTTGGGCGGAAAACACCGATCTCATCAATTATGACACTAATCATCATTCAACGACTTTCTCATGCGTTTTCAAAACTTTGCAAGCTCAACTGAAGAGATGCGCATTGACACTTATCAGAATATGACACTTGTCCTATAAATACAAAGTTGGAATGTTAGAACATCAAACCAAAGATGCACTTCGAAGAATGCGGACAGAACAGAAAGAGCCACTAATCTGAAATCTTCCCAAGTACTTACTATGTTCTAATAAGTATTGGATATTAGCACTAGTCTGTGCTTGGAGAGGGATCGGAAACATCGTCATATGGAAAAGGGACAGTGAAGCTGCAGCAGCATCATGAATATAGAAGCAGCCGATATCTTTCCAGGTACTCGTTATGTGCTAATTATAAATTAAAATTAGCACTAGCCTGTGCTTGGAGAGAAAATCGACATCATCAGCAGTCAAAAGAAAAAAAAAGGAAAAAGTATAGAACAAAAGAAGAACATGAATCTAAAATCTTCCCGGGTACTTGAGATGTGCTAATGATACATTTACATTAGCACTAGCCTGTGCTTGGAGAGGGTAATAGAAATAACATCATATTGAAAAAGAATACAGAAGAAGTCAAACTTGACTATATGCTGTGGTCTTCCCGGGTACTTGCTAGTTTCTAATGATGTAGTGACATTAGCACTAGCCTGTGCTTGGAGAGAAAACGGCAATATCACCAAGTAGACAAAGAGAAAAATATGGACAAGACGAAGATAAATAAATGTAAAACCTTTCCAGGTACTCGTTATGTGCTAATGGTACATTTACATTAGCACTAGCCAGTGCTTGGAGAGGTGTAGGAAATTATAACTACAACACGAAGAAGAATGCAGTCCAATCTGATAAACTCTGGGGTCTTTCCAGGTACTTGCTAGTTTCTAATGACATCATCACATTAGCACTAGCCTGTGCTTGGCGAGAAAACAGAAGCACCACCATATATACGCAAAGAAGAAAACGCGCAATTTTTGCAACCTTGATTACAATTATTATTGCACACAGGTACTTACTTTTCTTTGCGATCTTTTAAAAAATAAGAACTACTGTATGCCAATGGCATGCAATGTTAGTCACCAAATTTAGACCATTGGTTAGCTTTTTTGTGGCATTTTATTTATTTTTTTTATTTATAACAGCTGTTTATTTATTTCTTGTTGATTTTAACGAATTATCTCCCTTAATCATTTTGAGCTTGGGCGGAAAACACCGATCTCATCAATTATGACACTAATCATCATTCAACGACTTTCTCATGCGTTTTCAAAACTTTGCAAGCTCAACTGAAGAGATGCGCATTGACACTTATCAGAATATGACACTTGTCCTATAAATACAAAGTTGGAATGTTAGAACATCAAACCAAAGATGCACTTCGAAGAATGCGGACAGAACAGAAAGAGCCACTAATCTGAAATCTTCCCAAGTACTTACTATGTTCTAATAAGTATTGGATATTAGCACTACTCTGTGCTTGGAGAGGGATCGGAAACATCGTCATATGGAAAAGTGACAGTGAAGCTGCAGCAGCATCATGAATATAGAAGCAGCCGATATCTTTCCAGGTACTCGTTATGTGCTAATTATAAATTAAAATTAGCACTAGCCTGTGCTTGGAGAGAAAATCGACATCATCAGCAGTCAAAAGAAAAAAAAAGGAAAAACTATAGAACAAAAGAAGAACATGAATCTAAAATCTTCCCGGGTACTTGAGATGTGCTAATGATACATTTACATTAGCACTAGCCTGTGCTTGGAGAGGGGAATAGAAATAACATCATATTGAAAAAGAATACAGAAGAAGTCAAACTTGACTATATGCTGTGGTCTTCCCGGGTACTTGCTAGTTTCTAATGATGTAGTGACATTAGCACTAGCCTGTGCTTGGAGAGAAAATGGCAATATCACCAAGTAGACAAAGAGAAAAATATGGACAAGACGAAGATAAATAAATGTAAAACCTTTCCAGGTACTCGTTATGTGCTAATGGTACATTTACATTAGCACTAGCCAGTGCTTGGAGAGGTGTAGGAAATTATAACTACAACACGAAGAAGAATGCAGTCCAATCTGATAAACTCTGGGGTCTTTCCAGGTACTTGCTAGTTTCTAATGACATCATCACATTAGCACTAGCCTGTGCTTGGCGAGAAAACAGAAGCACCACCATATATACGCAAAGAAGAAAACGCGTAATTTTTGCAACCTTGATTACAATTATTATTGCACACAGGTACTTACTTTTCTTTGCGATCTTTTAAAAAATAAGAACTACTGTATGCCAATGGCATGCAATGTTAGTCACCAAATTTAGACCATTGGTTAGCTTTTTTGTGGCATTTTATTTATTTTTTTTATTTATAACAGCTGTTTATTTATTTCTTGTTGATTTTAACGAATTATCTCCCTTAATCATTTTGAGCTTGGGCGGAAAACACCGATCTCATCAATTATGACACTAATCATCATTCAACGACTTTCTCATGCGTTTTCAAAACTTTGCAAGCTCAACTGAAGAGATGCGCATTGACACTTATCAGAATATGACACTTGTCCTATAAATACAAAGTTGGAATGTTAGAACATCAAACCAAAGATGCACTTCGAAGAATGCGGACAGAACAGAAAGAGCCACTAATCTGAAATCTTCCCAAGTACTTACTATGTTCTAATAAGTATTGGATATTAGCACTAGTCTGTGCTTGGAGAGGGATCGGAAACATCGTCATATGGAAAAGGGACAGTGAAGCTGCAGCAGCATCATGAATATAGAAGCAGCCGATATCTTTCCAGGTACTCGTTATGTGCTAATTATAAATTAAAATTAGCACTAGCCTGTGCTTGGAGAGAAAATCGACATCATCAGCAGTCAAAAGAAAAAAAAGGAAAAAGTATAGAACAAAAGAAGAACATGAATCTAAAATCTTCCCGGGTACTTGAGATGTGCTAATGATACATTTACATTAGCACTAGCCTGTGCTTGGAGAGGGGAATAGAAATAACATCATATTGAAAAAGAATACAGAAGTCAAACTTGACTATATGCTGTGGTCTTCCCGGGTACTTGCTAGTTTCTAATGATGTAGTGACATTAGCACTAGCCTGTGCTTGGAGAGAAAATGGCAATATCACCAAGTAGACAAAGAGAAAAATATGGACAAGACGAAGATAAATAAATATAAAACCTTTCCAGGTACTCGTTATGTGCTAATGGTACATTTACATTAGCACTAGCCAGTGCTTGGAGAGGTGTAGGAAATTATAACTACAACACGAAGAAGAATGCAGTCCAATCTGATAAACTCTGGGGTCTTTCCAGGTACTTGCTAGTTTCTAATGACATCATCACATTAGCACTAGCCTGTGCTTGGCGAGAAAACAGAAGCACCACCATATATACGCAAAGAAGAAAACGCGTAATTTTTGCAACCTTGATTACAATTATTATTGCACACAGGTACTTACTTTTCTTTGCGATCTTTTAAAAAATAAGAACTACTGTATGCCAATGGCATGCAATGTTAGTCACCAAATTTAGACCATTGGTTAGCTTTTTTGTGGCATTTTATTTATTTTTTTTATTTCTTGTTGATTTTAACGAATTATCTCCCTTAATCATTTTGAGCTTGGGCGGAAAACACCGATCTCATCAATTATGACACTAATCATCATTCAACGACTTTCTCATGCGTTTTCAAAACTTTGCAAGCTCAACTGAAGAGATGCGCATTGACACTTATCAGAATATGACACTTGTCCTATAAATACAAAGTTGGAATGTTAGAACATCAAACCAAAGATGCACTTCGAAGAATGCGGACAGAACAGAAAGAGCCACTAATCTGAAATCTTCCCAAGTACTTACTATGTTCTAATAAGTATTGGATATTAGCACTAGTCTGTGCTTGGAGAGGGATCGGAAACATCGTCATATGGAAAAGGGACAGTGAAGCTGCAGCAGCATCATGAATATAGAAGCAGCCGATATCTTTCCAGGTACTCGTTATGTGCTAATTATAAATTAAAATTAGCACTAGCCTGTGCTTGGAAAGAAAATCGACATCATCAGCAGTCAAAAGAAAAAAAAAGGAAAAAGTATAGAACAAAAGAAGAACATGAATCTAAAATCTTCCCGGGTACTTGAGATGTGCTAATGATACATTTACATTAGCACTAGCCTGTGCTTGGAGAGGGGAATAGAAATAACATCATATTGAAAAAGAATACAGAAGAAGTCAAACTTGACTATATGCTGTGGTCTTCCCGGGTACTTGCTAGTTTCTAATGATGTAGTGACATTAGCACTAGCCTGTGCTTGGAGAGAAAATGGCAATATCACCAAGTAGACAAAGAGAAAAATATGGACAAGACGAAGATAAATAAATGTAAAACCTTTCCAGGTACTCGTTATGTGCTAATGGTACATTTACATTAGCACTAGCCAGTGCTTGGAGAGGTGTAGGAAATTATAACTACAACACGAAGAAGAATGCAGTCCAATCTGATAAACTCTGGGGTCTTTCCAGGTACTTGCTAGTTTCTAATGACATCATCACATTAGCACTAGCCTGTGCTTGGCGAGAAAACAGAAGCACCACCATATATACGCAAAGAAGAAAACGCGTAATTTTTGCAACCTTGATTACAATTATTATTGCACACAGGTACTTACTTTTCTTTGCGATCTTTTAAAAAATAAGAACTACTGTATGCCAATGGCATGCAATGTTAGTCACCAAATTTAGACCATTGGTTAGCTTTTTTGTGGCATTTTATTTTTTTTTTCATTTATAACAGCTGTTTATTTATTTCTTGTTGATTTTAACGAATTATCTCCCTTAATCATTTTGAGCTTGGGCGGAAAACACCGATCTCATCAATTATGACACTAATCATCATTCAACGACTTTCTCATGCGTTTTCAAAACTTTGCAAGCTCAACTGAAGAGATGCGCATTGACACTTATCAGAATATGACACTTGTCCTATAAATACAAAGTTGGAATGTTAGAACATCAAACCAAAGATGCACTTCGAAGAATGCGAACAGAACAGAAAGAGCCACTAATCTGAAATCTTCCCAAGTACTTACTATGTTCTAATAAGTATTGAATATTAGCACTAGTCTGTGCTTGGAGAGGGATCGGAAACATCGTCATATGGAAAAGGGACAGTGAAGCTGCAGCAGCATCATGAATATAGAAGCAGCCGATATCTTTCCAGGTACTCGTTATGTGCTAATTATAAATTAAAATTAGCACTAGCCTGTGCTTGGAGAGAAAATCGACATCATCAGCAGTCAAAAGAAAAAAAAAGGAAAAAGTATAGAACAAAAGAAGAACATAAATCTAAAATCTTCCCGGGTACTTGAGATGTGCTAATGATACATTTACATTAGCACTAGCCTGTGCTTGGAGAGGGGAATAGAAATAACATCATATTGAAAAAGAATACAGAAGAAGTCAAACTTGACTATATGCTGTGGTCTTCCCGGGTACTTGCTAGTTTCTAATGATGTAGTGACATAAGCACTAGCCTGTGCTTGGAGAGAAAATGGCAATATCACCAAGTAGACAAAGAGAAAAATATGGACAAGACGAAGATAAATAAATGTAAAACCTTTCCAGGTACTCGTTATGTGCTAATGGTACATTTACATTAGCACTAGCCAGTGCTTGGAGAGGTGTAGGAAATTATAACTACAAGACGAAGAAGAATGCAGTCCAATCTGATAAACTCTGGGGTCTTTCCAGGTACTTGCTAGTTTCTAATGACATCATCACATTAGCACTAGCCTGTGCTTGGCGAGAAAACAGAAGCACCACCATATATACGCAAAGAAGAAAACGCGTAATTTTGTAACCTTGATTACAATTATTATTGCACACAGGTACTTACTTTTCTTTGCGATCTTTTAAAAAATAAGAACTACTGTATGTCAATGGCATGCAATGTTAGTCACCAAATTTAGACCATTGGTTAGCTTTTTTGTGGCATTTTATTTATTTTTTTTATTTATAACAGCTGTTTATTTATTTCTTGTTGATTTTAACGAATTATCTCCCTTAATCATTTTGAGCTTGGGCGGAAAACACCGATCTCATCAATTATGACACTAATCATCATTCAACGACTTTCTCATGCGTTTTCAAAACTTTGCAAGCTCAACTGAAGAGATGCGCATTGACACTTATCAGAATATGACACTTGTCCTATAAATACAAAGTTGGAATGTTAGAACATCAAACCAAAGATGCACTTCGAAGAATGCGGACAGAACAGAAAGAGCCACTAATCTGAAATCTTCCCAAGTACTTACTATGTTCTAATAAGTATTGGATATTAGCACTAGTCTGTGCTTGGAGAGGGATCGGAAACATCGTCATATGGAAAAGGGACAGTGAAGCTGCAGCAGCATCATGAATATAGAAGCAGCCGATATCTTTCCAGGTACTCGTTATGTGCTAATTATAAATTAAAATTAGCACTAGCCTGTGCTTGGAAAGAAAATCGACATCATCAGCAGTCAAAAGAAAAAAAAAGGAAAAAGTATAGAACAAAAGAAGAACATGAATCTAAAATCTTCCCGGGTACTTGAGGTGTGCTAATGATACATTTACATTAGCACTAGCCTGTGCTTGGAGAGGGGAATAGAAATAACATCATATTGAAAAAGAATACAGAAGAAGTCAAACTTGACTATATGCTGTGGTCTTCCCGGGTACTTGCTAGTTTCTAATGATGTAGTGACATTAGCACTAGCCTGTGCTTGGAGAGAAAATGGCAATATCACCAAGTAGACAAAGAGAAAAATATGGACAAGACGAAGATAAATAAATGTAAAACCTTTCCAGGTACTCGTTATGTGCTAATGGTACATTTATATTAGCACTAGCCAGTGCTTGGAGAGGTGTAGGAAATTATAACTACAACACGAAGAAGAATGCAGTCCAATCTGATAAACTCTGGGGTCTTTCCAGGTACTTGCTAGTTTCTAATGACATCATCACATTAGCACTAGCCTGTGCTTGGCGAGAAAACAGAAGCACCACCATATATACGCAAAGAAGAAAACGCGTAATTTTTGCAACCTTGATTACAATTATTATTGCACACAGGTACTTACTTTTCTTTGCGATCTTTTAAAAAATAAGAACTACTGTATGCCAATGGCATGCAATGTTAGTCACCAAATTTAGACCATTGGTTAGCTTTTTTGTGGCATTTTATTATTTTTTTCATTTATAACAGCTGTTTATTTATTTCTTGTTGATTTTAACGAATTATCTCCCTTAATCATTTTGAGCTTGGGCGGAAAACACCGATCTCATCAATTATGACACTAATCATCATTCAACGACTTTCTCATGCGTTTTCAAAACTTTGCAAGTCTCAACTGAAGAGATGCGCATTGACACTTATCAGAATATGACACTTGTCCTATAAATACAAAGTTGGAATGTTAGAACATCAAACCAAAGATGCACTTCGAAGAATGCGAACAGAACAGAAAGAGCCACTAATCTGAAATCTTCCCAAGTACTTACTATGTTCTAATAAGTATTGGATATTAGCACTAGTCTGTGCTTGGAGAGGGATCGGAAACATCGTCATATGGAAAAGGGACAGTGAAGCTGCAGCAGCATCATGAATATAGAAGCAGCCGATATCTTTCCAGGTACTCGTTATGTGCTAATTATAAATTAAAATTAGCACTAGCCTGTGCTTGGAGAGAAAATCGACATCATCAGCAGTCAAAAGAAAAAAAAAGGAAAAAGTATAGAACAAAAGAAGAACATGAATCTAAAATCTTCCCGGGTACTTGAGATGTGCTAATGATACATTTACATTAGCACTAGCCTGTGCTTGGAGAGGGGAATAGAAATAACATCATATTGAAAAAGAATACAGAAGAAGTCAAACTTGACTATATGCTGTGGTCTTCCCGGGTACTTGCTAGTTTCTAATGATGTAGTGACATTAGCACTAGCCTGTGCTTGGAGAGAAAATGGCAATATCACCAAGTAGACAAAGAGAAAAATATGGACAAGACGAAGATAAATAAATGTAAAACCTTTCCAGGTACTCGTTATGTGCTAATGGTACATTTACATTAGCACTAGCCAGTGCTTGGAGAGGTGTAGGAAATTATAACTACAACACGAAGAAGAATGCAGTCCAATCTGATAAACTCTGGGGTCTTTCCAGGTACTTGCTAGTTTCTAATGACATCATCACATTAGCACTAGCCTGTGCTTGGCGAGAAAACAGAAGCACCACCATATATACGCAAAGAAGAAAACGCGTAATTTTGTAACCTTGATTACAATTATTATTGCACACAGGTACTTACTTTTCTTTGCGATCTTTTAAAAAATAAGAACTACTGTATGCCAATGGCATGCAATGTTAGTCACCAAATTTAGACCATTGGTTAGCTTTTTCGTGGCATTTTATTTATTTTTTTTATTTATAACAGCTGTTTATTTATTTCTTGTTGATTTTAACGAATTATCTCCCTTAATCATTTTGAGCTTGGGCGGAAAACACCGATCTCATCAATTATGACACTAATCATCATTCAACGACTTTCTCATGCGTTTTCAAAACTTTGCAAGCTCAACTGAAGAGATGCGCATTGACACTTATCAGAATATGACACTTGTCCTATAAATACAAAGTTGGAATGTTAGAACATCAAACCAAAGATGCACTTCGAAGAATGCGGACAGAACAGAATGAGCCACTAATCTGAAATCTTCCCAAGTACTTACTATGTTCTAATAAGTATTGGATATTAGCACTAGTCTGTGCTTGGAGAGGGATCGGAAACATCGTCATATGGAAAAGGGACAGTGAAGCTGCAGCAGCATCATGAATATAGAAGCAGCCGATATCTTTCCAGGTACTCGTTATGTGCTAATTATAAATTAAAATTAGCACTAGCCTGTGCTTGGAGAGAAAATCGACATCATCAGCAGTCAAAAGAAAAAAAAAGGAAAAAGTATAGAACAAAAGAAGAACATGAATCTAAAATCTTCCCGGGTACTTGAGATGTGCTAATGATACATTTACATTAGCACTAGCCTGTGCTTGGAGAGGGGAATAGAAATAACATCATATTGAAAAAGAATACAGAAGAAGTCAAACTTGACTATATGCTGTGGTCTTCCCGGGTACTTGCTAGTTTCTAATGATGTAGTGACATTAGCACTAGCCTGTGCTTGGAGAGAAAATGGCAATATCACCAAGTAGACAAAGAGAAAAATATGGACAAGACGAAGATAAATAAATGTAAAACCTTTCCAGGTACTCGTTATGTGCTAATGGTACATTTACATTAGCACTAGCCAGTGCTTGGAGAGGTGTAGGAAATTATAACTACAACACGAAGAAGAATGCAGTCCAATCTGATAAACTCTGGGGTCTTTCCAGGTACTTGCTAGTTTCTAATGACATCATCACATTAGCACTAGCCTGTGCTTGGCGAGAAAACAGAAGCACCACCATATATACGCAAAGAAGAAAACGCGTAATTTTGTAACCTTGATTACAATTATTATTGCACACAGGTACTTACTTTTCTTTGCGATCTTTTAAAAAATAAGAACTACTGTATGCCAATGGCATGCAATGTTAGTCACCAAATTTAGACCATTGGTTAGCTTTTTCGTGGCATTTTATTTATTTTTTTTATTTATAACAGCTGTTTATTTATTTCTTGTTGATTTTAACGAATTATCTCCCTTAATCATTTTGAGCTTGGGCGGAAAACACCGATCTCATCAATTATGACACTAATCATCATTCAACGACTTTCTCGTGCGTTTTCAAAACTTTGCAAGCTCAACTGAAGAGATGCGCATTGACACTTATCAGAATATGACACTTGTCCTATAAATACAAAGTTGGAATGTTAGAACATCAAACCAAAGATGCACTTCGAAGAATGCGGACAGAACAGAAAGAGCCACTAATCTGAAATCTTCCCAAGTACTTACTATGTTCTAATAAGTATTGGATATTAGCACTAGTCTGTGCTTGGAGAGGGATCGGAAACATCGTCATATGGAAAAGGGACAGTGAAGCTGCAGCAGCATCATGAATATAGAAGCAGCCGATATCTTTCCAGGTACTCGTTATGTGCTAATTATAAATTAAAATTAGCACTAGCCTGTGCTTGGAAAGAAAATCGACATCATCAGCAGTCAAAAGAAAAAAAAAGGAAAAAGTATAGAACAAAAGAAGAACATGAATCTAAAATCTTCCCGGGTACTTGAGGTGTGCTAATGATACATTTACATTAGCACTAGCCTGTGCTTGGAGAGGGGAATAGAAATAACATCATATTGAAAAAGAATACAGAAGAAGTCAAACTTGACTATATGCTGTGGTCTTCCCGGGTACTTGCTAGTTTCTAATGATGTAGTGACATTAGCACTAGCCTGTGCTTGGAGAGAAAATGGCAATATCACCAAGTAGACAAAGAGAAAAATATGGACAAGACGAAGATAAATAAATGTAAAACCTTTCCAGGTACTCGTTATGTGCTAATGGTACATTTATATTAGCACTAGCCAGTGCTTGGAGAGGTGTAGGAAATTATAACTACAACACGAAGAAGAATGCAGTCCAATCTGATAAACTCTGGGGTCTTTCCAGGTACTTGCTAGTTTCTAATGACATCATCACATTAGCACTAGCCTGTGCTTGGCGAGAAAACAGAAGCACCACCATATATACGCAAAGAAGAAAACGCGTAATTTTTGCAACCTTGATTACAATTATTATTGCACACAGGTACTTACTTTTCTTTGCGATCTTTTAAAAAATAAGAACTACTGTATGCCAATGGCATGCAATGTTAGTCACCAAATTTAGACCATTGGTTAGCTTTTTTGTGGCATTTTATTATTTTTTTCATTTATAACAGCTGTTTATTTATTTCTTGTTGATTTTAACGAATTATCTCCCTTAATCATTTTGAGCTTGGGCGGAAAACACCGATCTCATCAATTATGACACTAATCATCATTCAACGACTTTCTCATGCGTTTTCAAAACTTTGCAAGTCTCAACTGAAGAGATGCGCATTGACACTTATCAGAATATGACACTTGTCCTATAAATACAAAGTTGGAATGTTAGAACATCAAACCAAAGATGCACTTCGAAGAATGCGAACAGAACAGAAAGAGCCACTAATCTGAAATCTTCCCAAGTACTTACTATGTTCTAATAAGTATTGGATATTAGCACTAGTCTGTGCTTGGAGAGGGATCGGAAACATCGTCATATGGAAAAGGGACAGTGAAGCTGCAGCAGCATCATGAATATAGAAGCAGCCGATATCTTTCCAGGTACTCGTTATGTGCTAATTATAAATTAAAATTAGCACTAGCCTGTGCTTGGAGAGAAAATCGACATCATCAGCAGTCAAAAGAAAAAAAAAGGAAAAAGTATAGAACAAAAGAAGAACATGAATCTAAAATCTTCCCGGGTACTTGAGATGTGCTAATGATACATTTACATTAGCACTAGCCTGTGCTTGGAGAGGGGAATAGAAATAACATCATATTGAAAAAGAATACAGAAGAAGTCAAACTTGACTATATGCTGTGGTCTTCCCGGGTACTTGCTAGTTTCTAATGATGTAGTGACATTAGCACTAGCCTGTGCTTGGAGAGAAAATGGCAATATCACCAAGTAGACAAAGAGAAAAATATGGACAAGACGAAGATAAATAAATGTAAAACCTTTCCAGGTACTCGTTATGTGCTAATGGTACATTTACATTAGCACTAGCCAGTGCTTGGAGAGGTGTAGGAAATTATAACTACAACACGAAGAAGAATGCAGTCCAATCTGATAAACTCTGGGGTCTTTCCAGGTACTTGCTAGTTTCTAATGACATCATCACATTAGCACTAGCCTGTGCTTGGCGAGAAAACAGAAGCACCACCATATATACGCAAAGAAGAAAACGCGTAATTTTTGCAACCTTGATTACAATTATTATTGCACACAGGTACTTACTTTTCTTTGCGATCTTTTAAAAAATAAGAACTACTGTATGCCAATGGCATGCAATGTTAGTCACCAAATTTAGACCATTGGTTAGCTTTTTTGTGGCATTTTATTTATTTTTTTTATTTATAACAGCTGTTTATTTATTTCTTGTTGATTTTAACGAATTATCTCCCTTAATCATTTTGAGCTTGGGCGGAAAACACCGATCTCATCAATTATGACACTAATCATCATTCAACGACTTTCTCATGCGTTTTCAAAACTTTGCAAGCTCAACTGAAGAGATGCGCATTGACACTTATCAGAATATGACACTTGTCCTATAAATACAAAGTTGGAATGTTAGAACATCAAACCAAAGATGCACTTCGAAGAATGCGGACAGAACAGAAAGAGCCACTAATCTGAAATCTTCCCAAGTACTTACTATGTTCTAATAAGTATTGGATATTAGCACTAGTCTGTGCTTGGAGAGGGATCGGAAACATCGTCATATGGAAAAGGGACAGTGAAGCTGCAGCAGCATCATGAATATAGAAGCAGCCGATATCTTTCCAGGTACTCGTTATGTGCTAATTATAAATTAAAATTAGCACTAGCCTGTGCTTGGAGAGAAAATCGACATCATCAGCAGTCAAAAGAAAAAAAAAGGAAAAAGTATAGAACAAAAGAAGAACATGAATCTAAAATCTTCCCGGGTACTTGAGATGTGCTAATGATACATTTACATTAGCACTAGCCTGTGCTTGGAGAGGGGAATAGAAATAACATCATATTGAAAAAGAATACAGAAGAAGTCAAACTTGACTATATGCTGTGGTCTTCCCGGGTACTTGCTAGTTTCTAATGATGTAGTGACATTAGCACTAGCCTGTGCTTGGAGAGAAAATGGCAATATCACCAAGTAGACAAAGAGAAAAATATGGACAAGACGAAGATAAATAAATGTAAAACCTTTCCAGGTACTCGTTATGTGCTAATGGTACATTTACATTAGCACTAGCCAGTGCTTGGAGAGGTGTAGGAAATTATAACTACAACACGAAGAAGAATGCAGTCCAATCTGATAAACTCTGGGGTCTTTCCAGGTACTTGCTAGTTTCTAATGACATCATCACATTAGCACTAGCCTGTGCTTGGCGAGAAAACAGAAGCACCACCATATATACGCAAAGAAGAAAACGCGTAATTTTTGCAACCTTGATTACAATTATTATTGCACACAGGTACTTACTTTTCTTTGCGATCTTTTAAAAAATAAGAACTACTGTATGCCAATGGCATGCAATGTTAGTCACCAAATTTAGACCATTGGTTAGCTTTTTTGTGGCATTTTATTTATTTTTTTTATTTATAACAGCTGTTTATTTATTTCTTGTTGATTTTAACGAATTATCTCCCTTAATCATTTTGAGCTTGGGCGGAAAACACCGATCTCATCAATTATGACACTAATCATCATTCAACGACTTTCTCATGCGTTTTCAAAACTTTGCAAGCTCAACTGAAGAGATGCGCATTGACACTTATCAGAATATGACACTTGTCCTATAAATACAAAGTTGGAATGTTAGAACATCAAACCAAAGATGCACTTCGAAGAATGCGGACAGAACAGAAAGAGCCACTAATCTGAAATCTTCCCAAGTACTTACTATGTTCTAATAAGTATTGGATATTAGCACTAGTCTGTGCTTGGAGAGGGATCGGAAACATCGTCATATGGAAAAGGGACAGTGAAGCTGCAGCAGCATCATGAATATAGAAGCAGCCGATATCTTTCCAGGTACTCGTTATGTGCTAATTATAAATTAAAATTAGCACTAGCCTGTGCTTGGAGAGAAAATCGACATCATCAGCAGTCAAAAGAAAAAAAAAGGAAAAAGTATAGAACAAAAGAAGAACATGAATCTAAAATCTTCCCGGGTACTTGAGATGTGCTAATGATACATTTACATTAGCACTAGCCTGTGCTTGGAGAGGGGAATAGAAATAACATCATATTGAAAAAGAATACAGAAGAAGTCAAACTTGACTATATGCTGTGGTCTTCCCGGGTACTTGCTAGTTTCTAATGATGTAGTGACATTAGCACTAGCCTGTGCTTGGAGAGAAAATGGCAATATCACCAAGTAGACAAAGAGAAAAATATGGACAAGACGAAGATAAATAAATGTAAAACCTTTCCAGGTACTCGTTATGTGCTAATGGTACATTTACATTAGCACTAGCCAGTGCTTGGAGAGGTGTAGGAAATTATAACTACAACACGAAGAAGAATGCAGTCCAATCTGATAAACTCTGGGGTCTTTCCAGGTACTTGCTAGTTTCTAATGACATCATCACATTAGCACTAGCCTGTGCTTGGCGAGAAAACAGAAGCACCACCATATATACGCAAAGAAGAAAACGCGTAATTTTTGCAACCTTGATTACAATTATTATTGCACACAGGTACTTACTTTTCTTTGCGATCTTTTAAAAAATAAGAACTACTGTATGCCAATGGCATGCAATGTTAGTCACCAAATTTAGACCATTGGTTAGCTTTTTTGTGGCATTTTATTTATTTTTTTTATTTATAACAGCTGTTTATTTATTTCTTGTTGATTTTAACGAATTATCTCCCTTAATCATTTTGAGCTTGGGCGGAAAACACCGATCTCATCAATTATGACACTAATCATCATTCAACGACTTTCTCATGCGTTTTCAAAACTTTGCAAGCTCAACTGAAGAGATGCGCATTGACACTTATCAGAATATGACACTTGTCCTATAAATACAAAGTTGGAATGTTAGAACATCAAACCAAAGATGCACTTCGAAGAATGCGGACAGAACAGAAAGAGCCACTAATCTGAAATCTTCCCAAGTACTTACTATGTTCTAATAATTATTGGATATTAGCACTAGTCTGTGCTTGGAGAGGGATCGGAAACATCGTCATATGGAAAAGGGACAGTGAAGCTGCAGCAGCATCATGAATATAGAAGCAGCCGATATCTTTCCAGGTACTCGTTATGTGCTAATTATAAATTAAAATTAGCACTAGCCTGTGCTTGGAGAGAAAATCGACATCATCAGCAGTCAAAAGAAAAAAAAAGGAAAAAGTATAGAACAAAAGAAGAACATGAATCTAAAATCTTCCCGGGTACTTGAGATGTGCTAATGATACATTTACATTAGCACTAGCCTGTGCTTGGAGAGGGGAATAGAAATAACATCATATTGAAAAAGAATACAGAAGAAGTCAAACTTGACTATATGCTGTGGTCTTCCCGGGTACTTGCTAGTTTCTAATGATGTAGTGACATTAGCACTAGCCTGTGCTTGGAGAGAAAATGGCAATATCACCAAGTAGACAAAGAGAAAAATATGGACAAGACGAAGATAAATAAATGTAAAACCTTTCCAGGTACTCGTTATGTGCTAATGGTACATTTACATTAGCACTAGCCAGTGCTTGGGGAGGTGTAGGAAATTATAACTACAACACGAAGAAGAATGCAGTCCAATCTGATAAACTCTGGGGTCTTTCCAGGTACTTGCTAGTTTCTAATGACATCATCACATTAGCACTAGCCTGTGCTTGGCGAGAAAACAGAAGCACCACCATATATACGCAAAGAAGAAAACGCGTAATTTTTGCAACCTTGATTACAATTATTATTGCACACAGGTACTTACTTTTCTTTGCGATCTTTTAAAAAATAAGAACTACTGTATGCCAATGGCATGCAATGTTAGTCACCAAATTTAGACCATTGGTTAGCTTTTTTGTGGCATTTTATTTATTTTTTTTATTTATAACAGCTGTTTATTTATTTCTTGTTGATTTTAACGAATTATCTCCCTTAATCATTTTGAGCTTGGGCGGAAATCACCGATCTCATCAATTATGACACTAATCATCATTCAACGACTTTCTCATGCGTTTTCAAAACTTTGCAAGCTCAACTGAAGAGATGCGCATTGACACTTATCAGAATATGACACTTGTCCTATAAATACAAAGTTGGAATGTTAGAACATCAAACCAAAGATGCACTTCGAAGAATGCGGACAGAACAGAAAGAGCCACTAATCTGAAATCTTCCCAAGTACTTACTATGTTCTAATAAGTATTGGATATTAGCACTAGTCTGTGCTTGGAGAGGGATCGGAAACATCGTCATATGGAAAAGGGACAGTGAAAGCTGCAGCAGCATCATGAATATAGAAGCAGCCGATATCTTTCCAGGTACTCGTTATGTGCTAATTATAAATTAAAATTAGCACTAGCCTGTGCTTGGAGAGAAAATCGACATCATCAGCAGTCAAAAGAAAAAAAAAGGAAAAAGTATAGAACAAAAGAAGAACATGAATCTAAAATCTTCCCGGGTACTTGAGATGTGCTAATGATACATTTACATTAGCACTAGCCTGTGCTTGGAGAGGGGAATAGAAATAACATCATATTGAAAAAGAATACAGAAGAAGTCAAACTTGACTATATGCTGTGGTCTTCCCGGGTACTTGCTAGTTTCTAATGATGTAGTGACATTAGCACTAGCCTGTGCTTGGAGAGAAAATGGCAATATCACCAAGTAGACAAAGAGAAAAATATGGACAAGACGAAGATAAATAAATGTAAAACCTTTCCAGGTACTCGTTATGTGCTAATGGTACATTTACATTAGCACTAGCCAGTGCTTGGAGAGGTGTAGGAAATTATAACTACAACACGAAGAAGAATGCAGTCCAATCTGATAAACTCTGGGGTCTTTCCAGGTACTTGCTAGTTTCTAATGACATCATCACATTAGCACTAGCCTGTGCTTGGCGAGAAAACAGAAGCACCACCATATATACGCAAAGAAGAAAACGCGTAATTTTGTAACCTTGATTACAATTATTATTGCACACAGGTACTTACTTTTCTTTGCGATCTTTTAAAAAATAAGAACTACTGTATGCCAATGGCATGCAATGTTAGTCACCAAATTTAGACCATTGGTTAGCTTTTTTGTGGCATTTTATTTATTTTTTTTATTTATAACAGCTGTTTATTTATTTCTTGTTGATTTTAACGAATTATCTCCCTTAATCATTTTGAGCTTGGGCGGAAAACACCGATCTCATCAATTATGACACTAATCATCATTCAACGACTTTCTCATGCGTTTTCAAAACTTTGCAAGCTCAACTGAAGAGATGCGCATTGACACTTATCAGAATATGACACTTGTCCTATAAATACAAAGTTGGAATGTTAGAACATCAAACCAAAGATGCACTTCGAAGAATGCGGACAGAACAGAAAGAGCCACTAATCTGAAATCTTCCCAAGTACTTACTATGTTCTAATAAGTATTGGATATTAGCACTAGTCTGTGCTTGGAGAGGGATCGGAAACATCGTCATATGGAAAAGGGACAGTGAAGCTGCAGCAGCATCATGAATATAGAAGCAGCCGATATCTTTCCAGGTACTCGTTATGTGCTAATTATAAATTAAAATTAGCACTAGCCTGTGCTTGGAAAGAAAATCGACATCATCAGCAGTCAAAAGAAAAAAAAACGAAAAAGTATAGAACAAAAGAAGAACATGAATCTAAAATCTTCCCGGGTACTTGAGATGTGCTAATGATACATTTACATTAGCACTAGCCTGTGCTTGGATAGGGGAATAGAAATAACATCATATTGAAAAAGAATACAGAAGAAGTCAAACTTGACTATATGCTGTGGTCTTCCCGGGTACTTGCTAGTTTCTAATGATGTAGTGACATTAGCACTAGCCTGTGCTTGGAGAGAAAATGGCAATATCACCAAGTAGACAAAGAGAAAAATATGGACAAGACGAAGATAAATAAATGTAAAACCTTTCCAGGTACTCGTTATGTGCTAATGGTACATTTACATTAGCACTAGCCAGTGCTTGGAGAGGTGTAGGAAATTATAACTACAACACGAAGAAGAATGCAGTCCAATCTGATAAACTCTGGGGTCTTTCCAGGTACTTGCTAGTTTCTAATGACATCATCACATTAGCACTAGCCTGTGCTTGGCGAGAAAACAGAAGCACCACCATATATACGCAAAGAAGAAAACGCGCAATTTTTGCAACCTTGATTACAATTATTATTGCACACAGGTACTTACTTTTCTTTGCGATCTTTTAAAAAATAAGAACTACTCTATGCCAATGGCATGCAATGTTAGTCACCAAATTTAGACCATTGGTTAGCTTTTTTGTGGCATTTTATTATTTTTTTTCATTTATAACAGCTGTTTATTTATTTCTTGTTGATTTTAACGAATTATCTCCCTTAATCATTTTGAGCTTGGGCGGAAAACACCGATCTCATCAATTATGACACTAATCATCATTCAACGACTTTCTCATGCGTTTTCAAAACTTTGCAAGCTCAACTGAAGAGATGCGCATTGACACTTATCAGAATATGACACTTGTCCTATAAATACAAAGTTGGAATGTTAGAACATCAAACCAAAGATGCACTTCGAAGAATGCGAACAGAACAGAAAGAGCCACTAATCTGAAATCTTCCCAAGTACTTACTATGTTCTAATAAGTATTGGATATTAGCACTAGTCTGTGCTTGGAGAGGGATCGGAAACATCGTCATATGGAAAAGGGACAGTGAAGCTGCAGCAGCATCATGAATATAGAAGCAGCCGATATCTTTCCAGGTACTCGTTATGTGCTAATTATAAATTAAAATTAGCACTAGCCTGTGCTTGGAGAGAAAATCGACATCATCAGCAGTCAAAAGAAAAAAAAAGGAAAAAGTATAGAACAAAAGAAGAACATGAATCTAAAATCTTCCCGGGTACTTGAGATGTGCTAATGATACATTTACATTAGCACTAGCCTGTGCTTGGAGAGGGGAATAGAAATAACATCATATTGAAAAAGAATACAGAAGAAGTCAAACTTGACTATATGCTGTGGTCTTCCCGAGTACTTGCTAGTTTCTAATGATGTAGTGACATTAGCACTAGCCTGTGCTTGGAGAGAAAATGGCAATATCACCAAGTAGACAAAGAGAAAAATATGGACAAGACGAAGATAAATAAATGTAAAACCTTTCCAGGTACTCGTTATGTGCTAATGGTACATTTACATTAGCACTAGCCAGTGCTTGGAGAGGTGTAGGAAATTATAACTACAACACGAAGAAGAATGCAGTCCAATCTGATAAACTCTGGGGTCTTTCCAGGTACTTGCTAGTTTCTAATGACATCATCACATTAGCACTAGCCTGTGCTTGGCGAGAAAACAGAAGCACCACCATATATACGCAAAGAAGAAAACGCGTAATTTTTGCAACCTTGATTACAATTATTATTGCACACAGGTACTTACTTTTCTTTGCGATCTTTTAAAAAATAAGAACTACTGTATGCCAATGGCATGCAATGTTAGTCACCAAATTTAGACCATTGGTTAGCTTTTTTGTGGCATTTTATTTATTTTTTTCATTTATAACAGCTGTTTATTTATTTCTTGTTGATTTTAACGAATTATCTCCCTTAATCATTTTGAGCTTGGGCGGAAAACACCGATCTCATCAATTATGACACTAATCATCATTCAACGACTTTCTCATGCGTTTTCAAAACTTTGCAAGCTCAACTGAAGAGATGCGCATTGACACTTATCAGAATATGACACTTGTCCTATAAATACAAAGTTGGAATGTTAGAACATCAAACCAAAGATGCACTTCGAAGAATGCGGACAGAACAGAAAGAGCCACTAATCTGAAATCTTCCCAAGTACTTACTATGTTCTAATAAGTATTGGATATTAGCACTAGTCTGTGCTTGGAGAGGGATCGGAAACATCGTCATATGGAAAAGGGACAGTGAAGCTGCAGCAGCATCATGAATATAGAAGCAGCCGATATCTTTCCAGGTACTCGTTATGTGCTAATTATAAATTAAAATTAGCACTAGCCTGTGCTTGGAGAGAAAATCGACATCATCAGCAGTCAAAAGAAAAAAAAAGGAAAAAGTATAGAACAAAAGAAGAACATGAATCTAAAATCTTCCCGGGTACTTGAGATGTGCTAATGATACATTTACATTAGCACTAGCCTGTGCTTGGAGAGGGGAATAGAAATAACATCATATTGAAAAAGAATACAGAAGAAGTCAAACTTGACTATATGCTGTGGTCTTCCCGGGTACTTGCTAGTTTCTAATGATGTAGTGACATTAGCACTAGCCTGTGCTTGGAGAGAAAATGGCAATATCACCAAGTAGACAAAGAGAAAAATATGGACAAGACGAAGATAAATAAATGTAAAACCTTTCCAGGTACTCGTTATGTGCTAATGGTACATTTACATTAGCACTAGCCAGTGCTTGGAGAGGTGTAGGAAATTATAACTACAACACGAAGAATGCAGTCCAATCTGATAAACTCTGGGGTCTTTCCAGGTACTTGCTAGTTTCTAATGACATCATCACATTAGCACTAGCCTGTGCTTGGCGAGAAAACAGAAGCACCACCATATATACGCAAAGAAGAAAACGCGTGATTTTTGCAACCTTGATTACAATTATTATTGCACACAGGTACTTACTTTTCTTTGCGATCTTTTAAAAAATAAGAACTACTGTATGCCAATGGCATGCAATGTTAGTCACCAAATTTAGACCATTGGTTAGCTTTTCTGTGGCATTTTATTTATTTTTTTTATTTATAACAGCTGTTTATTTATTTCTTGTTGATTTTAACGAATTATCTCCCTTAATCATTTTGAGCTTGGGCGGAAAACACCGATCTCATCAATTATGACACTAATCATCATTCAACGACTTTCTCATGCGTTTTCAAAACTTTGCAAGCTCAACTGAAGAGATGCGCATTGACACTTATCAGAATATGACACTTGTCCTATAAATACAAAGTTGGAATGTTAGAACATCAAACCAAAGATGCACTTCGAAGAATGCGGACAGAACAGAAAGAGCCACTAATCTGAAATCTTCCCAAGTACTTACTATGTTCTAATAAGTATTGGATATTAGCACTAGTCTGTGCTTGGAGAGGGATCGGAAACATCGTCATATGGAAAAGGGACAGTGAAGCTGCAGCAGCATCATGAATATAGAAGCAGCCGATATCTTTCCAGGTACTCGTTATGTGCTAATTATAAATTAAAATTAGCACTAGCCTGTGCTTGGAGAGAAAATCGACATCATCAGCAGTCAAAAGAAAAAAAAAGGAAAAAGTATAGAACAAAAGAAGAACATGAATCTAAAATCTTCCCGGGTACTTGAGATGTGCTAATGATACATTTACATTAGCACTAGCCTGTGCTTGGAGAGGGTAATAGAAATAACATCATATTGAAAAAGAATACAGAAGAAGTCAAACTTGACTATATGCTGTGGTCTTCCCGGGTACTTGCTAGTTTCTAATGATGTAGTGACATTAGCACTAGCCTGTGCTTGGAGAGAAAATGGCAATATCACCAAGTAGACAAAGAGAAAAATATGGACAAGACGAAGATAAATAAATGTAAAACCTTTCCAGGTACTCGTTATGTGCTAATGGTACATTTACATTAGCACTAGCCAGTGCTTGGAGAGGTGTAGGAAATTATAACTACAACACGAAGAAGAATGCAGTCCAATCTGATAAACTCTGGGGTCTTTCCAGGTACTTGCTAGTTTCTAATGACATCATCACATTAGCACTAGCCTGTGCTTGGCGAGAAAACAGAAGCACCACCATATATACGCAAAGAAGAAAACGCGCAATTTTTGCAACCTTGATTACAATTATTATTGCACACAGGTACTTACTTTTCTTTGCGATCTTTTAAAAAATAAGAACTACTGTATGCCAATGGCATGCAATGTTAGTCACCAAATTTAGACCATTGGTTAGCTTTTTTGTGGCATTTTATTTATTTTTTTTATTTATAACAGCTGTTTATTTATTTCTTGTTGATTTTAACGAATTATCTCCCTTAATCATTTTGAGCTTGGGCGGAAAACACCGATCTCATCAATTATGACACTAATCATCATTCAACGACTTTCTCATGCGTTTTCAAAACTTTGCAAGCTCAACTGAAGAGATGCGCATTGACACTTATCAGAATATGACACTTGTCCTATAAATACAAAGTTGGAATGTTAGAACATCAAACCAAAGATGCACTTCGAAGAATGCGGACAGAACAGAAAGAGCCACTAATCTGAAATCTTCCCAAGTACTTACTATGTTCTAATAAGTATTGGATATTAGCACTACTCTGTGCTTGGAGAGGGATCGGAAACATCGTCATATGGAAAAGTGACAGTGAAGCTGCAGCAGCATCATGAATATAGAAGCAGCCGATATCTTTCCAGGTACTCGTTATGTGCTAATTATAAATTAAAATTAGCACTAGCCTGTGCTTGGAGAGAAAATCGACATCATCAGCAGTCAAAAGAAAAAAAAAGGAAAAACTATAGAACAAAAGAAGAACATGAATCTAAAATCTTCCCGGGTACTTGAGATGTGCTAATGATACATTTACATTAGCACTAGCCTGTGCTTGGAGAGGGGAATAGAAATAACATCATATTGAAAAAGAATACAGAAGAAGTCAAACTTGACTATATGCTGTGGTCTTCCCGGGTACTTGCTAGTTTCTAATGATGTAGTGACATTAGCACTAGCCTGTGCTTGGAGAGAAAATGGCAATATCACCAAGTAGACAAAGAGAAAAATATGGACAAGACGAAGATAAATAAATGTAAAACCTTTCCAGGTACTCGTTATGTGCTAATGGTACATTTACATTAGCACTAGCCAGTGCTTGGAGAGGTGTAGGAAATTATAACTACAACACGAAGAAGAATGCAGTCCAATCTGATAAACTCTGGGGTCTTTCCAGGTACTTGCTAGTTTCTAATGACATCATCACATTAGCACTAGCCTGTGCTTGGCGAGAAAACAGAAGCACCACCATATATACGCAAAGAAGAAAACGCGTAATTTTTGCAACCTTGATTACAATTATTATTGCACACAGGTACTTACTTTTCTTTGCGATCTTTTAAAAAATAAGAACTACTGTATGCCAATGGCATGCAATGTTAGTCGCCAAATTTAGACCATTGGTTAGCTTTTTTGTGGCATTTTATTTATTTTTTTTATTTATAACAGCTGTTTATTTATTTCTTGTTGATTTTAACGAATTATCTCCCTTAATCATTTTGAGCTTGGGCGGAAAACACCGATCTCATCAATTATGACACTAATCATCATTCAACGACTTTCTCATGCGTTTTCAAAACTTTGCAAGCTCAACTGAAGAGATGCGCATTGACACTTATCAGAATATGACACTTGTCCTATAAATACAAAGTTGGAATGTTAGAACATCAAACCAAAGATGCACTTCGAAGAATGCGGACAGAACAGAAAGAGCCACTAATCTGAAATCTTCCCAAGTACTTACTATGTTCTAATAAGTATTGGATATTAGCACTAGTCTGTGCTTGGAGAGGGATCGGAAACATCGTCATATGGAAAAGGGACAGTGAAGCTGCAGCAGCATCATGAATATAGAAGCAGCCGATATCTTTCCAGGTACTCGTTATGTGCTAATTATAAATTAAAATTAGCACTAGCCTGTGCTTGGAGAGAAAATCGACATCATCAGCAGTCAAAAGAAAAAAAAAGGAAAAAGTATAGAACAAAAGAAGAACATGAATCTAAAATCTTCCCGGGTACTTGAGATGTGCTAATGATACATTTACATTAGCACTAGCCTGTGCTTGGAGAGGGGAATAGAAATAACATCATATTGAAAAAGAATACAGAAGAAGTCAAACTTGACTATATGCTGTGGTCTTCCCGGGTACTTGCTAGTTTCTAATGATGTAGTGACATTAGCACTAGCCTGTGCTTGGAGAGAAAATGGCAATATCACCAAGTAGACAAAGAGAAAAATATGGACAAGACGAAGATAAATAAATGTAAAACCTTTCCAGGTACTCGTTATGTGCTAATGGTACATTTACATTAGCACTAGCCAGTGCTTGGAGAGGTGTAGGAAATTATAACTACAACACGAAGAAGAATGCAGTCCAATCTGATAAACTCTGGGGTCTTTCCAGGTACTTGCTAGTTTCTAATGACATCATCACATTAGCACTAGCCTGTGCTTGGCGAGAAAACAGAAGCACCACCATATATACGCAAAGAAGAAAACGCGTAATTTTTGCAACCTTGATTACAATTATTATTGCACACAGGTACTTACTTTTCTTTGCGATCTTTTAAAAAATAAGAACTACTGTATGCCAATGGCATGCAATGTTAGTCACCAAATTTAGACCATTGGTTAGCTTTTTTGTGGCATTTTATTTATTTTTTTTTATTTATAACAGCTGTTTATTTATTTCTTGTTGATTTTAACGAATTATCTCCCTTAATCATTTTGAGCTTGGGCGGAAAACACCGATCTCATCAATTATGACACTAATCATCATTCAACGACTTTCTCATGCGTTTTCAAAACTTTGCAAGCTCAACTGAAGAGATGCGCATTGACACTTATCAGAATATGACACTTGTCCTATAAATACAAAGTTGGAATGTTAGAACATCAAACCAAAGATGCACTTCGAAGAATGCGGACAGAACAGAAAGAGCCACTAATCTGAAATCTTCCCAAGTACTTACTATGTTCTAATAAGTATTGGATATTAGCACTAGTCTGTGCTTGGAGAGGGATCGGAAACATCGTCATTTGGAAAAGGGACAGTGAAGCTGCAGCAGCATCATGAATATAGAAGCAGCCGATATCTTTCCAGGTACTCGTTATGTGCTAATTATAAATTAAAATTAGCACTAGCCTGTGCTTGGAGAGAAAATCGACATCATCAGCAGTCAAAAGAAAAAAAAAGGAAAAAGTATAGAACAAAAGAAGAACATGAATCTAAAATCTTCCCGGGTACTTGAGATGTGCTAATGATACATTTACATTAGCACTAGCCTGTGCTTGGAGAGGGGAATAGAAATAACATCATATTGAAAAAGAATACAGAAGAAGTCAAACTTGACTATATGCTGTGGTCTTCCCGGGTACTTGCTAGTTTCTAATGATGTAGTGACATTAGCACTAGCCTGTGCTTGGAGAGAAAATGGCAATATCACCAAGTAGACAAAGAGAAAAATATGGACAAGACGAAGATAAATAAATGTAAAACCTTTCCAGGTACTCGTTATGTGCTAATGGTACATTTACATTAGCACTAGCCAGTGCTTGGAGAGGTGTAGGAAATTATAACTACAACACGAAGAAGAATGCAGTCCAATCTGATAAACTCTGGGGTCTTTCCAGGTACTTGCTAGTTTCTAATGACATCATCACATTAGCACTAGCCTGTGCTTGGCGAGAAAACAGAAGCACCACCATATATACGCAAAGAAGAAAACGCGTAATTTTTGCAACCTTGATTACAATTATTATTGCACACAGGTACTTACTTTTCTTTGCGATCTTTTAAAAAATAAGAACTACTGTATGCCAATGGCATGCAATGTTAGTCACCAAATTTAGACCATTGGTTAGCTTTTTTGTGGCATTTTATTTATTTTTTTTATTTATAACAGCTGTTTATTTATTTCTTGTTGATTTTAACGAATTATCTCCCTTAATCATTTTGAGCTTGGGCGGAAAACACCGATCTCATCAATTATGACACTAATCATCATTCAACGACTTTCTCATGCGTTTTCAAAACTTTGCAAGCTCAACTGAAGAGATGCGCATTGACACTTATCAGAATATGACACTTGTCCTATAAATACAAAGTTGGAATGTTAGAACATCAAACCAAAGATGCACTTCGAAGAATGCGGACAGAACAGAAAGAGCCACTAATCTGAAATCTTCCCAAGTACTTACTATGTTCTAATAAGTATTGGATATTAGCACTAGTCTGTGCTTGGAGAGGGATCGGAAGCATCGTCATATGGAAAAGGGACAGTGAAGCTGCAACAGCATCATGAATATAGAAGCAG
The DNA here is from genome assembly GCA_944474755.1 of Limnoperna fortunei. Classification (NCBI taxonomy): domain Eukaryota; kingdom Metazoa; phylum Mollusca; class Bivalvia; order Mytilida; family Modiolidae; genus Limnoperna; species Limnoperna fortunei. The sequence continues at coordinate 49,547,362 of OX104113.1, forward strand.
CCGATATCTTTCCAGGTACTCGTTATGTGCTAATTATAAATTAAAATTAGCACTAGCCTGTGCTTGGAGAGAAAATCGACATCATCAGCAGTTAAAAGAAAAAAAAAGGAAAAAGTATAGAACAAAAGAAGAACATGAATCTAAAATCTTCCCGGGTACTTGAGATGTGCTAATGATACATTTACATTAGCACTAGCCTGTGCTTGGAGAGGGGAATAGAAATAACATCATATTGAAAAAGAATACAGAAGAAGTCAAACTTGACTATATGCTGTGGTCTTCCCGGGTACTTGCTAGTTTCTAATGATGTAGTGACATTAGCACTAGCCTGTGCTTGGAGAGAAAATGGCAATATCACCAAGTAGACAAAGAGAAAAATATGGACAAGACGAAGATAAATAAATGTAAAACCTTTCCAGGTACTCGTTATGTGCTAATGGTACATTTACATTAGCACTAGCCAGTGCTTGGAGAGGTGTAGGAAATTATAACTACAACACGAAGAAGAATGCAGTCCAATCTGATAAACTCTGGGGTCTTTCCAGGTACTTGCTAGTTTCTAATGACATCATCACATTAGCACTAGCCTGTGCTTGGCGAGAAAACAGAAGCACCACCATATATACGCAAAGAAGAAAACGCGTAATTTTTGCAACCTTGATTACAATTATTATTGCACACAGGTACTTACTTTTCTTTGCGATCTTTTAAAAAATAAGAACTACTGTATGCCAATTGCATGCAATGTTAGTCACCAAATTTAGACGATTGGTTAGCTTTTCTGTGGCATTTTATTTATTTTTTTTATTTATAACAGCTGTTTATTTATTTCTTGTTGATTTTAACGAATTATCTCCCTTAATCATTTTGAGCTTGGGCGGAAAACACCGATCTCATCAATTATGACACTAATCATCATTCAACGACTTTCTCATGCGTTTTCAAAACTTTGCAAGCTCAACTGAAGAGATGCGCATTGACACTTATCAGAATATGACACTTGTCCTATAAATACAAAGTTGGAATGTTAGAACATCAAACCAAAGATGCACTTCGAAGAATGCGGACAGAACAGAAAGAGCCACTAATCTGAAATCTTCCCAAGTACTTACTATGTTCTAATAAGTATTGGATATTAGCACTAGTCTGTGCTTGGAGAGGGATCGGAAACATCGTCATATGGAAAAGGGACAGTGAAGCTGCAGCAGCATCATGAATATAGAAGCAGCCGATATCTTTCCAGGTACTCGTTATGTGCTAATTATAAATTAAAATTAGCACTAGCCTGTGCTTGGAGAGAAAATCGACATCATCAGCAGTCAAAAGAAAAAAAAAGGAAAAAGTATAGAACAAAAGAAGAACATGAATCTAAAATCTTCCCGGGTACTTGAGATGTGCTAATGATACATTTACATTAGCACTAGCCTGTGCTTGGAGAGGGGAATAGAAATAACATCATATTGAAAAAGAATACAGAAGAAGTCAAACTTGACTATATGCTGTGGTCTTCCCGGGTACTTGCTAGTTTCTAATGATGTAGTGACATTAGCACTAGCCTGTGCTTGGAGAGAAAATGGCAATATCACCAAGTAGACAAAGAGAAAAATATGGACAAGACGAAGATAAATAAATGTAAAACCTTTCCAGGTACTCGTTATGTGCTAATGGTACATTTACATTAGCACTAGCCAGTGCTTGGAGAGGTGTAGGAAATTATAACTACAACACGAAGAAGAATGCAGTCCAATCTGATAAACTCTGGGGTCTTTCCAGGTACTTGCTAGTTTCTAATGACATCATCACATTAGCACTAGCCTGTGCTTGGCGAGAAAACAGAAGCACCACCATATATACGCAAAGAAGAAAACGCGTAATTTTTGCAACCTTGATTACAATTATTATTGCACACAGGTACTTACTTTTCTTTGCGATCTTTTAAAAAATAAGAACTACTGTATGCCAATGGCATGCAATGTTAGTCACCAAATTTAGACCATTGGTTAGCTTTTTTGTGGCATTTTATTTATTTTTTTTATTTATAACAGCTGTTTATTTATTTCTTGTTGATTTTAACGAATTATCTCCCTTAATCATTTTGAGCTTGGGCGGAAAACACCGATCTCATCAATTATGACACTAATCATCATTCAACGACTTTCTCATGCGTTTTCAAAACTTTGCAAGCTCAACTGAAGAGATGCGCATTGACACTTATCAGAATATGACACTTGTCCTATAAATACAAAGTTGGAATGTTAGAACATCAAACCAAAGATGCACTTCGAAGAATGCGGACAGAACAGAAAGAGCCACTAATCTGAAATCTTCCCAAGTACTTACTATGTTCTAATAAGTATTGGATATTAGCACTAGTCTGTGCTTGGAGAGGGATCGGAAACATCGTCATATGGAAAAGGGACAGTGAAGCTGCAGCAGCATCATGAATATAGAAGCAGCCGATATCTTTCCAGGTACTCGTTATGTGCTAATTATAAATTAAAATTAGCACTAGCCTGTGCTTGGAGAGAAAATCGACATCATCAGCAGTCAAAAGAAAAAAAAAGGAAAAAGTATAGAACAAAAGAAGAACATGAATCTAAAATCTTCCCGGGTACTTGAGATGTGCTAATGATACATTTACATTAGCACTAGCCTGTGCTTGGAGAGGGGAATAGAAATAACATCATATTGAAAAAGAATACAGAAGAAGTCAAACTTGACTATATGCTGTGGTCTTCCCGGGTACTTGCTAGTTTCTAATGATGTAGTGACATTAGCACTAGCCTGTGCTTGGAGAGAAAATGGCAATATCACCAAGTAGACAAAGAGAAAAATATGGACAAGACGAAGATAAATAAATGTAAAACCTTTCCAGGTACTCGTTATGTGCTAATGGTACATTTACATTAGCACTAGCCAGTGCTTGGAGAGGTGTAGGAAATTATAACTACAACACGAAGAAGAATGCAGTCCAATCTGATAAACTCTGGGGTCTTTCCAGGTACTTGCTAGTTTCTAATGACATCATCACATTAGCACTAGCCTGTGCTTGGCGAGAAAACAGAAGCACCACCATATATACGCAAAGAAGAAAACGCGTAATTTTTGCAACCTTGATTACAATTATTATTGCACACAGGTACTTACTTTTCTTTGCGATCTTTTAAAAAATAAGAACTACTGTATGCCAATGGCATGCAATGTTAGTCACCAAATTTAGACCATTGGTTAGCTTTTTTGTGGCATTTTATTTATTTTTTTTATTTATAACAGCTGTTTATTTATTTCTTGTTGATTTTAACGAATTATCTCCCTTAATCATTTTGAGCTTGGGCGGAAAACACCGATCTCATCAATTATGACACTAATCATCATTCAACGACTTTCTCATGCGTTTTCAAAACTTTGCAAGCTCAACTGAAGAGATGCGCATTGACACTTATCAGAATATGACACTTGTCCTATAAATACAAAGTTGGAATGTTAGAACATCAAACCAAAGATGCACTTCGAAGAATGCGGACAGAACAGAAAGAGCCACTAATCTGAAATCTTCCCAAGTACTTACTATGTTCTAATAAGTATTGGATATTAGCACTAGTCTGTGCTTGGAGAGGGATCGGAAACATCGTCATATGGAAAAGGGACAGTGAAGCTGCAGCAGCATCATGAATATAGAAACAGCCGATATCTTTCCAGGTACTCGTTATGTGCTAATTATAAATTAAAATTAGCACTAGCCTGTGCTTGGAGAGAAAATCGACATCATCAGCAGTCAAAAGAAAAAAAAAGGAAAAAGTATAGAACAAAAGAAGAACATGAATCTAAAATCTTCCCGGGTACTTGAGATGTGCTAATGATACATTTACATTAGCACTAGCCTGTGCTTGGAGAGGGGAATAGAAATAACATCATATTGAAAAAGAATACAGAAGAAGTCAAACTTGACTATATGCTGTGGTCTTCCCGGGTACTTGCTAGTTTCTAATGATGTAGTGACATTAGCACTAGCCTGTGCTTGGAGAGAAAATGGCAATATCACCAAGTAGACAAAGAGAAAAATATGGACAAGACGAAGATAAATAAATGTAAAACCTTTCCAGGTACTCGTTATGTGCTAATGGTACATTTACATTAGCACTAGCCAGTGCTTGGAGAGGTGTAGGAAATTATAACTACAACACGAAGAAGAATGCAGTCCAATCTGATAAACTCTGGGGTCTTTCCAGGTACTTGCTAGTTTCTAATGACATCATCACATTAGCACTAGCCTGTGCTTGGCGAGAAAACAGAAGCACCACCATATATACGCAAGGAAGAAAACGCGTAATTTTTGCAACCTTGATTACAATTATTATTGCACACAGGTACTTACTTTTCTTTGCGATCTTTTAAAAAATAAGAACTACTGTATGCCAATGGCATGCAATGTTAGTCACCAAATTTAGACCATTGGTTAGCTTTTCTGTGGCATTTTATTTATTTTTTTTATTTATAACAGCTGTTTATTTATTTCTTGTTGATTTTAACGAATTATCTCCCTTAATCATTTTGAGCTTGGGCGGAAAACACCGATCTCATCAATTATGACACTAATCATCATTCAACGACTTTCTCATGCGTTTTCAAAACTTTGCAAGCTCAACTGAAGAGATGCGCATTGACACTTATCAGAATATGACACTTGTCCTATAAATACAAAGTTGGAATGTTAGAACATCAAACCAAAGATGCACTTCGAAGAATGCGGACAGAACAGAAAGAGCCACTAATCTGAAATCTTCCCAAGTACTTACTATGTTCTAATAAGTATTGGATATTAGCACTAGTCTGTGCTTGGAGAGGGATCGGAAACATCGTCATATGGAAAAGGGACAGTGAAGCTGCAGCAGCATCATGAATATAGAAGCAGCCGATATCTTTCCAGGTACTCGTTATGTGCTAATTATAAATTAAAATTAGCACTAGCCTGTGCTTGGAGAGAAAATCGACATCATCAGCAGTCAAAAGAAAAAAAAAAGGAAAAAGTATAGAACAAAAGAAGAACATGAATCTAAAATCTTCCCGGGTACTTGAGATGTGCTAATGATACATTTACATTAGCACTAGCCTGTGCTTGGAGAGGGGAATAGAAATAACATCATATTGAAAAAGAATACAGAAGAAGTCAAACTTGACTATATGCTGTGGTCTTCCCGGGTACTTGCTAGTTTCTAATGATGTAGTGACATTAGCACTAGCCTGTGCTTGGAGAGAAAATGGCAATATCACCAAGTAGACAAAGAGAAAAATATGGACAAGACGAAGATAAATAAATGTAAAACCTTTCCAGGTACTCGTTATGTGCTAATGGTACATTTACATTAGCACTAGCCAGTGCTTGGAGAGGTGTAGGAAATTATAACTACAACACGAAGAAGAATGCAGTCCAATCTGATAAACTCTGGGGTCTTTCCAGGTACTTGCTAGTTTCTAATGACATCATCACATTAGCACTAGCCTGTGCTTGGCGAGAAAACAGAAGCACCACCATATATACGCAAAGAAGAAAACGCGTAATTTTTGCAACCTTGATTACAATTATTATTGCACACAGGTACTTACTTTTCTTTGCGATCTTTTAAAAAATAAGAACTACTGTATGCCAATGGCATGCAATGTTAGTCACCAAATTTAGACCATTGGTTAGCTTTTTGTGGCATTTTATTTATTTTTTTTATTTATAACAGCTGTTTATTTATTTCTTGTTGATTTTAACGAATTATCTCCCTTAATCATTTTGAGCTTGGGCGGAAAACACCGATCTCATCAATTATGACACTAATCATCATTCAACGACTTTCTCATGCGTTTTCAAAACTTTGCAAGCTCAACTGAAGAGATGCGCATTGACACTTATCAGAATATGACACTTGTCCTATAAATACAAAGTTGGAATGTTAGAACATCAAACCAAAGATGCACTTCGAAGAATGCGGACAGAACAGAAAGAGCCACTAATCTGAAATCTTCCCAAGTACTTACTATGTTCTAATAAGTATTGGATATTAGCACTAGTCTGTGCTTGGAGAGGGATCGGAAACATCGTCATATGGAAAAGGGACAGTGAAGCTGCAGCAGCATCATGAATATAGAAGCAGCCGATATCTTTCCAGGTACTCGTTATGTGCTAATTATAAATTAAAATTAGCACTAGCCTGTGCTTGGAGAGAAAATCGACATCATCAGCAGTCAAAAGAAAAAAAAAGGAAAAATTATAGAACAAAAGAAGAACATGAATCTAAAATCTTCCCGGGTACTTGAGATGTGCTAATGATACATTTACATTAGCACTAGCCTGTGCTTGGAGAGGGGAATAGAAATAACATCATATTGAAAAAGAATACAGAAGAAGTCAAACTTGACTATATGCTGTGGTCTTCCCGGGTACTTGCTAGTTTCTAATGATGTAGTGACATTAGCACTAGCCTGTGCTTGGAGAGAAAATGGCAATATCACCAAGTAGACAAAGAGAAAAATATGGACAAGACGAAGATAAATAAATGTAAAACCTTTCCAGGTACTCGTTATGTGCTAATGGTACATTTACATTAGCACTAGCCAGTGCTTGGAGAGGTGTAGGAAATTATAACTACAACACGAAGAAGAATGCAGTCCAATCTGATAAACTCTGGGGTCTTTCCAGGTACTTGCTAGTTTCTAATGACATCATCACATTAGCACTAGCCTGTGCTTGGCGAGAAAACAGAAGCACCACCATATATACGCAAGGAAGAAAACGCGTAATTTTTGCAACCTTGATTACAATTATTATTGCACACAGGTACTTACTTTTCTTTGCGATCTTTTAAAAAATAAGAACTACTGTATGCCAATGGCATGCAATGTTAGTCACCAAATTTAGACCATTGGTTAGCTTTTCTGTGGCATTTTATTTATTTTTTTTATTTATAACAGCTGTTTATTTATTTCTTGTTGATTTTAACGAATTATCTCCCTTAATCATTTTGAGCTTGGGCGGAAAACACCGATCTCATCAATTATGACACTAATCATCATTCAACGACTTTCTCATGCGTTTTCAAAACTTTGCAAGCTCAACTGAAGAGATGCGCATTGACACTTATCAGAATATGACACTTGTCCTATAAATACAAAGTTGGAATGTTAGAACATCAAACCAAAGATGCACTTCGAAGAATGCGAACAGAACAGAAAGAGCCACTAATCTGAAATCTTCCCAAGTACTTACTATGTTCTAATAAGTATTGGATATTAGCACTAGTCTGTGCTTGGAGAGGGATCGGAAACATCGTCATATGGAAAAGGGACAGTGAAGCTGCAGCAGCATCATGAATATAGAAGCAGCCGATATCTTTCCAGGTACTCGTTATGTGCTAATTATAAATTAAAATTAGCACTAGCCTGTGCTTGGAGAGAAAATCGACATCATCAGCAGTCAAAAGAAAAAAAAAGGAAAAAGTATAGAACAAAAGAAGAACATGAATCTAAAATCTTCCCGGGTACTTGAGATGTGCTAATGATACATTTACATTAGCACTAGCCTGTGCTTGGAGAGGGGAATAGAAATAACATCATATTGAAAAAGAATACAGAAGAAGTCAAACTTGACTATATGCTGTGGTCTTCCCGGGTACTTGCTAGTTTCTAATGATGTAGTGACATTAGCACTAGCCTGTGCTTGGAGAGAAAATGGCAATATCACCAAGTAGACAAAGAGAAAAATATGGACAAGACGAAGATAAATAAATGTAAAACCTTTCCAGGTACTCGTTATGTGCTAATGGTACATTTACATTAGCACTAGCCAGTGCTTGGAGAGGTGTAGGAAATTATAACTACAACACGAAGAAGAATGCAGTCCAATCTGATAAACTCTGGGGTCTTTCCAGGTACTTGCTAGTTTCTAATGACATCATCACATTAGCACTAGCCTGTGCTTGGCGAGAAAACAGAAGCACCACCATATATACGCAAAGAAGAAAACGCGTAATTTTTGCAACCTTGATTACAATTATTATTGCACACAGGTACTTACTTTTCTTTGCGATCTTTTAAAAAATAAGAACTACTGTATGCCAATGGCATGCAATGTTAGTCACCAAATTTAGACCATTGGTTAGCTTTTCTGTGGCATTTTATTTATTTTTTTTATTTATAACAGCTGTTTATTTATTTCTTGTTGATTTTAACGAATTATCTCCCTTAATCATTTTGAGCTTGGGCGGAAAACACCGATCTCATCAATTATGACACTAATCATCATTCAACGACTTTCTCATGCGTTTTCAAAACTTTGCAAGCTCAACTGAAGAGATGCGCATTGACACTTATCAGAATGTGACACTTGTCCTATAAATACAAAGTTGGAATGTTAGAACATCAAACCAAAGATGCACTTCGAAGAATGCGGACAGAACAGAAAGAGCCACTAATCTGAAATCTTCCCAAGTACTTACTATGTTCTAATAAGTATTGGATATTAGCACTAGTCTGTGCTTGGAGAGGGATCGGAAACATCGTCATATGGAAAAGGGACAGTGAAGCTGCAGCAGCATCATGAATATAGAAGCAGCCGATATCTTTCCAGGTACTCGTTATGTGCTACTTATAAATTAAAATTAGCACTAGCCTGTGCTTGGAGAGAAAATCGACATCATCAGCAGTCAAAAGAAAAAAAAAGGAAAAAGTATAGAACAAAAGAAGAACATGAATCTAAAATCTTCCCGGGTACTTGAGATGTGCTAATGATACATTTACATTAGCACTAGCCTGTGCTTGGAGAGGGGAATAGAAATAACATCATATTGAAAAAGAATACAGAAGAAGTCAAACTTGACTATATGCTGTGGTCTTCCCGGGTACTTGCTAGTTTCTAATGATGTAGTGACATTAGCACTAGCCTGTGCTTGGAGAGAAAATGGCAATATCACCAAGTAGACAAAGAGAAAAATATGGACAAGACGAAGATAAATAAATGTAAAACCTTTCCAGGTACTCGTTATGTGCTAATGGTACATTTACATTAGCACTAGCCAGTGCTTGGAGAGGTGTAGGAAATTATAACTACAACACGAAGAAGAATGCAGTCCAATCTGATAAACTCTGGGGTCTTTCCAGGTACTTGCTAGTTTCTAATGACATCATCACATTAGCACTAGCCTGTGCTTGGCGAGAAAACAGAAGCACCACCATATATACGCAAAGAAGAAAACGCGTAATTTTTGCAACCTTGATTACAATTATTATTGCACACAGGTACTTACTTTTCTTTGCGATCTTTTAAAAAATAAGAACTACTGTATGCCAATGGCATGCAATGTTAGTCACCAAATTTAGACCATTGGTTAGCTTTTTTGTGGCATTTTATTTATTTTTTTTATTTATAACAGCTGTTTATTTATTTCTTGTTGATTTTAACGAATTATCTCCCTTAATCATTTTGAGCTTGGGCGGAAAACACCGATCTCATCAATTATGACACTAATCATCATTCAACGACTTTCTCATGCGTTTTCAAAACTTTGCAAGCTCAACTGAAGAGATGCGCATTGACACTTATCAGAATATGACACTTGTCCTATAAATACAAAGTTGGAATGTTAGAACATCAAACCAAAGATGCACTTCGAAGAATGCGGACAGAACAGAAAGAGCCACTAATCTGAAATCTTCCCAAGTACTTACTATGTTCTAATAAGTATTGGATATTAGCACTAGTCTGTGCTTGGAGAGAGATCGTTAACATCGTCATATGGAAAAGGGACAGTGAAGCTGCAGCAGCATCATGAATATAGAAGCAGCCGATATCTTTCCAGGTACTCGTTATGTGCTACTTATAAATTAAAATTAGCACTAGCCTGTGCTTGGAGAGAAAATCGACATCATCAGCAGTCAAAAGAAAAAAAAAGGAAAAAGTATAGAACAAAAGAAGAACATGAATCTAAAATCTTCCCGGGTACTTGAGATGTGCTAATGATACATTTACATTAGCACTAGCCTGTGCCTGGAGAGGGGAATAGAAATAACATCATATTGAAAAAGAATACAGAAGAAGTCAAACTTGACTATATGCTGTGGTCTTCCCGGGTACTTGGTAGTTTCTAATGATGTAGTGACATTAGCACTAGCCTGTGCTTGGAGAGAAAATGGCAATATCACCAAGTAGACAAAGAGAAAAATATGGACAAGACGAAGATAAATAAATGTAAAACCTTTCCAGGTACTCGTTATGTGCTAATGGTACATTTACATTAGCACTAGCCAGTGCTTGGAGAGGTGTAGGAAATTATAACTACAACACGAAGAAGAATGCAGTCCAATCTGATAAACTCTGGGGTCTTTCCAGGTACTTGCTAGTTTCTAATGACATCATCACATTAGCACTAGCCTGTGCTTGGCGAGAAAACAGAAGCACCACCATATATACGCAAAGAAGAAAACGCGTAATTTTTGCAACCTTGATTACAATTATTATTGCACACAGGTACTTACTTTTCTTTGCGATCTTTTAAAAAATAAGAACTACTGTATGCCAATGGCATGCAATGTTAGTCACCAAATTTAGACCATTGGTTAGCTTTTCTGTGGCATTTTATTTATTTTTTTTATTTATAACAGCTGTTTATTTATTTCTTGTTGATTTTAACGAATTATCTCTCTTAATCATTTTGAGCTTGGGCGGAAAACACCGATCTCATCAATTATGACACTAATCATCATTCAACGACTTTCTCATGCGTTTTCAAAACTTTGCAAGCTCAACTGAAGAGATGCGCATTGACACTTATCAGAATATGACACTTGTCCTATAAATACAAAGTTGGAATGTTAGAACATCAAACCAAAGATGCACTTCGAAGAATGCGGACAGAACAGAAAGAGCCACTAATCTGAAATCTTCCCAAGTACTTACTATGTTCTAATAAGTATTGGATATTAGCACTAGTCTGTGCTTGGAGAGGGATCGGAAACATCGTCATATGGAAAAGGGACAGTGAAGCTGCAGCAGCATCATGAATATAGAAGCAGCCGATATCTTTCCAGGTACTCGTTATGTGCTAATTATAAATTAAAATTAGCACTAGCCTGTGCTTGGAGAGAAAATCGACATCATCAGCAGTCAAAAGAAAAAAAAAGGAAAAAGTATAGAACAAAAGAAGAACATGAATCTAAAATCTTCCCGGGTACTTGAGATGTGCTAATGATACATTTACATTAGCACTAGCCTGTGCTTGGAGAGGGGAATAGAAATAACATCATATTGAAAAAGAATACAGAAGAAGTCAAACTTGACTATATGCTGTGGTCTTCCCGGGTACTTGCTAGTTTCTAATGATGTAGTGACATTAGCACTAGCCTGTGCTTGGAGAGAAAATGGCAATATCACCAAGTAGACAAAGAGAAAAATATGGACAAGACGAAGATAAATAAATGTAAAACCTTTCCAGGTACTCGTTATGTGCTAATGGTACATTTACATTAGCACTAGCCAGTGCTTGGAGAGGTGTAGGAAATTATAACTACAACACGAAGAAGAATGCAGTCCAATCTGATAAACTCTGGGGTCTTTCCAGGTACTTGCTAGTTTCTAATGACATCATCACATTAGCACTAGCCTGTGCTTGGCGAGAAAACAGAAGCACCACCATATATACGCAAAGAAGAAAACGCGTAATTTTTGCAACCTTGATTACAATTATTATTGCACACAGGTACTTACTTTTCTTTGCGATCTTTTAAAAAATAAGAACTACTGTATGCCAATGGCATGCAATGTTAGTCACCAAATTTAGACCATTGGTTAGCTTTTCTGTGGCATTTTATTTATTTTTTTTATTTATAACAGCTGTTTATTTATTTCTTGTTGATTTTAACGAATTATCTCCCTTAATCATTTTGAGCTTGGGCGGAAAACACCGATCTCATCAATTATGACACTAATCATCATTCAACGACTTTCTCATGCGTTTTCAAAACTTTGCAAGCTCAACTGAAGAGATGCGCATTGACACTTATCAGAATATGACACTTGTCCTATAAATACAAAGTTGGAATGTTAGAACATCAAACCAAAGATGCACTTCGAAGAATGCGGACAGAACAGAAAGAGCCACTAATCTGAAATCTTCCCAAGTACTTACTATGTTCTAATAAGTATTGGATATTAGCACTAGTCTGTGCTTGGAGAGGGATCGGAAACATCGTCATATGGAAAAGGGACAGTGAAGCTGCAGCAGCATCATGAATATAGAAGCAGCCGATATCTTTCCAGGTACTCGTTATGTGCTAATTATAAATTAAAATTAGCACTAGCCTATGCTTGGAGAGAAAATCGACATCATCAGCAGTCAAAAGAAAAAAAAAGGAAAAAGTATAGAACAAAAGAAGAACATGAATCTAAAATCTTCCCGGGTACTTGAGATGTGCTAATGATACATTTACATTAGCACTAGCCTGTGCTTGGAGAGGGGAATAGAAATAACATCATATTGAAAAAGAATACAGAAGAAGTCAAACTTGACTATATGCTGTGGTCTTCCCGGGTACTTGCTAGTTTCTAATGATGTAGTGACATTAGCACTAGCCTGTGCTTGGAGAGAAAATGGCAATATCACCAAGTAGACAAAGAGAAAAATATGGACAAGACGAAGATAAATAAATGTAAAACCTTTCCAGGTACTCGTTATGTGCTAATGGTACATTTACATTAGCACTAGCCAGTGCTTGGAGAGGTGTAGGAAATTATAACTACAACACGAAGAAGAATGCAGTCCAATCTGATAAACTCTGGGGTCTTTCCAGGTACTTGCTAGTTTCTAATGACATCATCACATTAGCACTAGCCTGTGCTTGGCGAGAAAACAGAAGCACCACCATATATACGCAAAGAAGAAAACGCGTAATTTTTGCAACCTTGATTACAATTATTATTGCACACAGGTACTTACTTTTCTTTGCGATCTTTTAAAAAATAAGAACTACTGTATGCCAATGGCATGCAATGTTAGTCACCAAATTTAGACCATTGGTTAGCTTTTCTGTGGCATTTTATTTATTGTTTTTATTTATAACAGCTGTTTATTTATTTCTTGTTGATTTTAACGAATTATCTCTCTTAATCATTTTGAGCTTGGGCGGAAAACACCGATCTCATCAATTATGACACTAATCATCATTCAACGACTTTCTCATGCGTTTTCAAAACTTTGCAAGCTCAACTGAAGAGATGCGCATTGACACTTATCAGAATATGACACTTGTCCTATAAATACAAAGTTGGAATGTTAGAACATCAAACCAAAGATGCACTTCGAAGAATGCGGACAGAACAGAAAGAGCCACTAATCTGAAATCTTCCCAAGTACTTACTATGTTCTAATAAGTATTGGATATTAGCACTAGTCTGTGCTTGGAGAGGGATCGGAAACATCGTCATATGGAAAAGGGACAGTGAAGCTGCAGCAGCATCATGAATATAGAAGCAGCCGATATCTTTCCAGGTACTCGTTATGTGCTAATTATAAATTAAAATTAGCACTAGCCTGTGCTTGGAGAGAAAATCGACATCATCAGCAGTCAAAAGAAAAAAAAAGGAAAAAGTATAGAACAAAAGAAGAACATGAATCTAAAATCTTCCCGGGTACTTGAGATGTGCTAATGATACATTTACATTAGCACTAGCCTGTGCTTGGAGAGGGGAATAGAAATAACATCATATTGAAAAAGAATACAGAAGAAGTCAAACTTGACTATATGCTGTGGTCTTCCCGGGTACTTGCTAGTTTCTAATGATGTAGTGACATTAGCACTAGCCTGTGCTTGGAGAGAAAATGGCAATATCACCAAGTAGACAAAGAGAAAAATATGGACAAGACGAAGATAAATAAATGTAAAACCTTTCCAGGTACTCGTTATGTGCTAATGGTACATTTACATTAGCACTAGCCAGTGCTTGGAGAGGTGTAGGAAATTATAACTACAACACGAAGAAGAATGCAGTCCAATCTGATAAACTCTGGGGTCTTTCCAGGTACTTGCTAGTTTCTAATGACATCATCACATTAGCACTAGCCTGTGCTTGGCGAGAAAACAGAAGCACCACCATATATACGCAAAGAAGAAAACGCGTAATTTTTGCAACCTTGATTACAATTATTATTGCACACAGGTACTTACTTTTCTTTGCGATCTTTTAAAAAATAAGAACTACTGTATGCCAATGGCATGCAATGTTAGTCACCAAATTTAGACCATTGGTTAGCTTTTCTGTGGCATTTTATTTATTTTTTTTATTTATAACAGCTGTTTATTTATTTCTTGTTGATTTTAACGAATTATCTCCCTTAATCATTTTGAGCTTGGGCGGAAAACACCGATCTCATCAATTATGACACTAATCATCATTCAACGACTTTCTCATGCGTTTTCAAAACTTTGCAAGCTCAACTGAAGAGATGCGCATTGACACTTATCAGAATATGACACTTGTCCTATAAATACAAAGTTGGAATGTTAGAACATCAAACCAAAGATGCACTTCGAAGAATGCGGACAGAACAGAAAGAGCCACTAATCTGAAATCTTCCCAAGTACTTACTATGTTCTAATAAGTATTGGATATTAGCACTAGTCTGTGCTTGGAGAGGGATCGGAAACATCGTCATATGGAAAAGGGACAGTGAAGCTGCAGCAGCATCATGAATATAGAAGCAGCCGATATCTTTCCAGGTACTCGTTATGTGCTAATTATAAATTAAAATTAGCACTAGCCTATGCTTGGAGAGAAAATCGACATCATCAGCAGTCAAAAGAAAAAAAAAGGAAAAAGTATAGAACAAAAGAAGAACATGAATCTAAAATCTTCCCGGGTACTTGAGATGTGCTAATGATACATTTACATTAGCACTAGCCTGTGCTTGGAGAGGGGAATAGAAATAACATCATATTGAAAAAGAATACAGAAGAAGTCAAACTTGACTATATGCTGTGGTCTTCCCGGGTACTTGCTAGTTTCTAATGATGTAGTGACATTAGCACTAGCCTGTGCTTGGAGAGAAAATGGCAATATCACCAAGTAGACAAAGAGAAAAATATGGACAAGACGAAGATAAATAAATGTAAAACCTTTCCAGGTACTCGTTATGTGCTAATGGTACATTTACATTAGCACTAGCCAGTGCTTGGAGAGGTGTAGGAAATTATAACTACAACACGAAGAAGAATGCAGTCCAATCTGATAAACTCTGGGGTCTTTCCAGGTACTTGCTAGTTTCTAATGACATCATCACATTAGCACTAGCCTGTGCTTGGCGAGAAAACAGAAGCACCACCATATATACGCAAAGAAGAAAACGCGTAATTTTTGCAACCTTGATTACAATTATTATTGCACACAGGTACTTACTTTTCTTTGCGATCTTTTAAAAAATAAGAACTACTGTATGCCAATGGCATGCAATGTTAGTCACCAAATTTAGACCATTGGTTAGCTTTTCTGTGGCATTTTATTTATTTTTTTTATTTATAACAGCTGTTTATTTATTTCTTGTTGATTTTAACGAATTATCTCCCTTAATCATTTTGAGCTTGGGCGGAAAACACCGATCTCATCAATTATGACACTAATCATCATTCAACGACTTTCTCATGCGTTTTCAAAACTTTGCAAGCTCAACTGAAGAGATGCGCATTGACACTTATCAGAATATGACACTTGTCCTATAAATACAAAGTTGGAATGTTAGAACATCAAACCAAAGATGCACTTCGAAGAATGCGGACAGAACAGAAAGAGCCACTAATCTGAAATCTTCCCAAGTACTTACTATGTTCTAATAAGTATTGGATATTAGCACTAGTCTGTGCTTGGAGAGGGATCGGAAACATCGTCATATGGAAAAGGGACAGTGAAGCTGCAGCAGCATCATGAATATAGAAGCAGCCGATATCTTTCCAGGTACTCGTTATGTGCTAATTATAAATTAAAATTAGCACTAGCCTGTGCTTGGAGAGAAAATCGACATCATCAGCAGTCAAAAGAAAAAAAAAGGAAAAAGTATAGAACAAAAGAAGAACATGAATCTAAAATCTTCCCGGGTACTTGAGATGTGCTAATGATACATTTACATTAGCACTAGCCTGTGCTTGGAGAGGGGAATAGAAATAACATCATATTGAAAAAGAATACAGAAGAAGTCAAACTTGACTATATGCTGTGGTCTTCCCGGGTACTTGCTAGTTTCTAATGATGTAGTGACATTAGCACTAGCCTGTGCTTGGAGAGAAAATGGCAATATCACCAAGTAGACAAAGAGAAAAATATGGACAAGACGAAGATAAATAAATGTAAAACCTTTCCAGGTACTCGTTATGTGCTAATGGTACATTTACATTAGCACTAGCCAGTGCTTGGAGAGGTGTAGGAAATTATAACTACAACACGAAGAAGAATGCAGTCCAATCTGATAAACTCTGGGGTCTTTCCAGGTACTTGCTAGTTTCTAATGACATCATCACATTAGCACTAGCCTGTGCTTGGCGAGAAAACAGAAGCACCACCATATATACGCAAAGAAGAAAACGCGTAATTTTTGCAACCTTGATTACAATTATTATTGCAAACAGGTACTTACTTTTCTTTGCGATCTTTTAAAAAATAAGAACTACTGTATGCCAATGGCATGCAATGTTAGTCACCAAATTTAGACCATTGGTTAGCTTTTTTGTGGCATTTTATTTATTTTTTTTATTTATAACAGCTGTTTATTTATTTCTTGTTGATTTTAACGAATTATCTCTCTTAATCATTTTGAGCTTGGGCGGAAAACACCGATCTCATCAATTATGACACTAATCATCATTCAACGACTTTCTCATGCGTTTTCAAAACTTTGCAAGCTCAACTGAAGAGATGCGCATTGACACTTATCAGAATATGACACTTGTCCTATAAATACAAAGTTGGAATGTTAGAACATCAAACCAAAGATGCACTTCGAAGAATGCGGACAGAACAGAAAGAGCCACTAATCTGAAATCTTCCCAAGTACTTACTATGTTCTAATAAGTATTGGATATTAGCACTAGTCTGTGCTTGGAGAGGGATCGGAAACATCGTCATATGGAAAAGGGACAGTGAAGCTGCAGCAGCATCATGAATATAGAAGCAGCCGATATCTTTCCAGGTACTCGTTATGTGCTAATTATAAATTAAAATTAGCACTAGCCTATGCTTGGAGAGAAAATCGACATCATCAGCAGTCAAAAGAAAAAAAAAGGAAAAAGTATAGAACAAAAGAAGAACATGAATCTAAAATCTTCCCGGGTACTTGAGATGTGCTAATGATACATTTACATTAGCACTAGCCTGTGCTTGGAGAGGGGAATAGAAATAACATCATATTGAAAAAGAATACAGAAGAAGTCAAACTTGACTATATGCTGTGGTCTTCCCGGGTACTTGCTAGTTTCTAATGATGTAGTGACATTAGCACTAGCCTGTGCTTGGAGAGAAAATGGCAATATCACCAAGTAGACAAAGAGAAAAATATGGACAAGACGAAGATAAATAAATGTAAAACCTTTCCAGGTACTCGTTATGTGCTAATGGTACATTTACATTAGCACTAGCCAGTGCTTGGAGAGGTGTAGGAAATTATAACTACAACACGAAGAAGAATGCAGTCCAATCTGATAAACTCTGGGGTCTTTCCAGGTACTTGCTAGTTTCTAATGACATCATCACATTAGCACTAGCCTGTGCTTGGCGAGAAAACAGAAGCACCACCATATATACGCAAAGAAGAAAACGCGTAATTTTTGCAACCTTGATTACAATTATTATTGCACACAGGTACTTACTTTTCTTTGCGATCTTTTAAAAAATAAGAACTACTGTATGCCAATGGCATGCAATGTTAGTCACCAAATTTAGACCATTGGTTAGCTTTTCTGTGGCATTTTATTTATTTTTTTTATTTATAACAGCTGTTTATTTATTTCTTGTTGATTTTAACGAATTATCTCCCTTAATCATTTTGAGCTTGGGCGGAAAACACCGATCTCATCAATTATGACACTAATCATCATTCAACGACTTTCTCATGCGTTTTCAAAACTTTGCAAGCTCAACTGAAGAGATGCGCATTGACACTTATCAGAATATGACACTTGTCCTATAAATACAAAGTTGGAATGTTAGAACATCAAACCAAAGATGCACTTCGAAGAATGCGGACAGAACAGAAAGAGCCACTAATCTGAAATCTTCCCAAGTACTTACTATGTTCTAATAAGTATTGGATATTAGCACTAGTCTGTGCTTGGAGAGGGATCGGAAACATCGTCATATGGAAAAGGGACAGTGAAGCTGCAGCAGCATCATGAATATAGAAGCAGCCGATATCTTTCCAGGTACTCGTTATGTGCTAATTATAAATTAAAATTAGCACTAGCCTATGCTTGGAGAGAAAATCGACATCATCAGCAGTCAAAAGAAAAAAAAAGGAAAAAGTATAGAACAAAAGAAGAACATGAATCTAAAATCTTCCCGGGTACTTGAGATGTGCTAATGATACATTTACATTAGCACTAGCCTGTGCTTGGAGAGGGGAATAGAAATAACATCATATTGAAAAAGAATACAGAAGAAGTCAAACTTGACTATATGCTGTGGTCTTCCCGGGTACTTGCTAGTTTCTAATGATGTAGTGACATTAGCACTAGCCTGTGCTTGGAGAGAAAATGGCAATATCACCAAGTAGACAAAGAGAAAAATATGGACAAGACGAAGATAAATAAATGTAAAACCTTTCCAGGTACTCGTTATGTGCTAATGGTACATTTACATTAGCACTAGCCAGTGCTTGGAGAGGTGTAGGAAATTATAACTACAACACGAAGAAGAATGCAGTCCAATCTGATAAACTCTGGGGTCTTTCCAGGTACTTGCTAGTTTCTAATGACATCATCACATTAGCACTAGCATGTGCTTGGCGAGAAAACAGAAGCACCACCATATATACGCAAAGAAGAAAACGCGTAATTTTTGCAACCTTGATTACAATTATTATTGCACACAGGTACTTACTTTTCTTTGCGATCTTTTAAAAAATAAGAACTACTGTATGCCAATGGCATGCAATGTTAGTCACCAAATTTAGACCATTGGTTAGCTTTTCTGTGGCATTTTATTTATTTTTTTTATTTATAACAGCTGTTTATTTATTTCTTGTTGATTTTAACGAATTATCTCCCTTAATCATTTTGAGCTTGGGCGGAAAACACCGATCTCATCAATTATGACACTAATCATCATTCAACGACTTTCTCATGCGTTTTCAAAACTTTGCAAGCTCAACTGAAGAGATGCGCATTGACACTTATCAGAATATGACACTTGTCCTATAAATACAAAGTTGGAATGTTAGAACATCAAACCAAAGATGCACTTCGAAGAATGCGGACAGAACAGAAAGAGCCACTAATCTGAAATCTTCCCAAGTACTTACTATGTTCTAATAAGTATTGGATATTAGCACTAGTCTGTGCTTGGAGAGGGATCGGAAACATCGTCATATGGAAAAGGGACAGTGAAGCTGCAGCAGCATCATGAATATAGAAGCAGCCGATATCTTTCCAGGTACTCGTTATGTGCTAATTATAAATTAAAATTAGCACTAGCCTGTGCTTGGAGAGAAAATCGACATCATCAGCAGTCAAAAGAAAAAAAAAGGAAAAAGTATAGAACAAAAGAAGAACATGAATCTAAAATCTTCCCGGGTACTTGAGATGTGCTAATGATACATTTACATTAGCACTAGCCTGTGCTTGGAGAGGGGAATAGAAATAACATCATATTGAAAAAGAATACAGAAGAAGTCAAACTTGACTATATGCTGTGGTCTTCCCGGGTACTTGCTAGTTTCTAATGATGTAGTGACATTAGCACTAGCCTGTGCTTGGAGAGAAAATGGCAATATCACCAAGTAGACAAAGAGAAAAATATGGACAAGACGAAGATAAATAAATGTAAAACCTTTCCAGGTACTCGTTATGTGCTAATGGTACATTTACATTAGCACTAGCCAGTGCTTGGAGAGGTGTAGGAAATTATAACTACAACACGAAGAAGAATGCAGTCCAATCTGATAAACTCTGGGGTCTTTCCAGGTACTTGCTAGTTTCTAATGACATCATCACATTAGCACTAGCCTGTGCTTGGCGAGAAAACAGAAGCACCACCATATATACGCAAAGAAGAAAACGCGTAATTTTTGCAACCTTGATTACAATTATTATTGCAAACAGGTACTTACTTTTCTTTGCGATCTTTTAAAAAATAAGAACTACTGTATGCCAATGGCATGCAATGTTAGTCACCAAATTTAGACCATTGGTTAGCTTTTTTGTGGCATTTTATTTATTTTTTTTATTTATAACAGCTGTTTATTTATTTCTTGTTGATTTTAACGAATTATCTCTCTTAATCATTTTGAGCTTGGGCGGAAAACACCGATCTCATCAATTATGACACTAATCATCATTCAACGACTTTCTCATGCGTTTTCAAAACTTTGCAAGCTCAACTGAAGAGATGCGCATTGACACTTATCAGAATATGACACTTGTCCTATAAATACAAAGTTGGAATGTTAGAACATCAAACCAAAGATGCACTTCGAAGAATGCGGACAGAACAGAAAGAGCCACTAATCTGAAATCTTCCCAAGTACTTACTATGTTCTAATAAGTATTGGATATTAGCACTAGTCTGTGCTTGGAGAGGGATCGGAAACATCGTCATATGGAAAAGGGACAGTGAAGCTGCAGCAGCATCATGAATATAGAAGCAGCCGATATCTTTCCAGGTACTCGTTATGTGCTAATTATAAATTAAAATTAGCACTAGCCTGTGCTTGGAGAGAAAATCGACATCATCAGCAGTCAAAAGAAAAAAAAGGAAAAAGTATAGAACAAAAGAAGAACATGAATCTAAAATCTTCCCGGGTACTTGAGATGTGCTAATGATACATTTACATTAGCACTAGCCTGTGCTTGGAGAGGGGAATAGAAATAACATCATATTGAAAAAGAATACAGAAGAAGTCAAACTTGACTATATGCTGTGGTCTTCCCGGGTACTTGCTAGTTTCTAATGATGTAGTGACATTAGCACTAGCCTGTGCTTGGAGAGAAAATGGCAATATCACCAAGTAGACAAAGAGAAAAATATGGACAAGACGAAGATAAATAAATGTAAAACCTTTCCAGGTACTCGTTATGTGCTAATGGTACATTTACATTAGCACTAGCCATTGCTTGGAGAGGTGTAGGAAATTATAACTAAAACACGAAGAAGAATGCAGTCCAATCTGATAAACTCTGGCGTCTTTCCAGGTACTTGCTAGTTTCTAATGACATCATCACATTAGCACTAGCCTGTGCTTGGCGAGAAAACAGAAGCACCACCATATATACGCAAAGAAGAAAACGCGTAATTTTAGCAACCTTGATTACAATTATTATTGCACACAGGTACTTACTTTTCTTTGCGATCTTTTAAAAAATAAGAACTTCTGTATGCCAATGGCATGCAATGTTAGTCACCAAATTTAGACCATTGGTTAGCTTTTTTGTGGCATTTTATTTATTTTTTTTATTTATAACAGCTGTTTATTTATTTCTTGTTGATTTTAACGAATTATCTCCCTTAATCATTTTGAGCTTGGGCGGAAAACACCGATCTCATCAATTATGACACTAATCATCATTCAACGACTTTCTCATGCGTTTTCAAAACTTTGCAAGCTCAACTGAAGAGATGCGCATTGACACTTATCAGAATATGACACTTGTCCTATAAATACAAAGTTGGAATGTTAGAACATCAAACCAAAGATGCACTTCGAAGAATGCGGACAGAACAGAAAGAGCCACTAATCTGAAATCTTCCCAAGTACTTACTATGTTCTAATAAGTATTGGATATAAGCACTAGTCTGTGCTTGGAGAGGGATCGGAAACATCGTCATATGGAAAAGGGACAGTGAAGCTGCAGCAGCATCATGAATATAGAAGCAGCCGATATCTTTCCAGGTACTCGTTATGTGCTAATTATAAATTAAAATTAGCACTAGCCTGTGCTTGGAGAGAAAATCGACATCATCAGCAGTCAAAAGAAAAAAAAAGGAAAAAGTATAGAACAAAAGAAGAACATGAATCTAAAATCTTCCCGGGTACTTGAGATGTGCTAATGATACATTTACATTAGCACTAGCCTGTGCCTGGAGAGGGGAATAGAAATAACATCATATTGAAAAAGAATACAGAAGAAGTCAAACTTGACTATATGCTGTGGTCTTCCCGGGTACTTGCTAGTTTCTAATGATGTAGTGACATTAGCACTAGCCTGTGCTTGGAGAGAAAATGGCAATATCACCAAGTAGACAAAGAGAAAAATATGGACAAGACGAAGATAAATAAATGTAAAACCTTTCCAGGTACTCGTTATGTGCTAATGGTACATTTACATTAGCACTAGCCAGTGCTTGGAGACGTGTAGGAAATTATAACTACAACACGAAGAAGAATGCAGTCCAATCTGATAAACTCTGGGGTCTTTCCAGGTACTTGCTAGTTTCTAATGACATCATCACATTAGCACTAGCCTGTGCTTGGCGAGAAAACAGAAGCACCACCATATATACGCAAAGAAGAAAACGCGTAATTTTTGCAACCTTGATTACAATTATTATTGCACACAGGTACTTACTTTTCTTTGCGATCTTTTAAAAAATAAGAACTACTGTATGCCAATGGCATGCAATGTTAGTCACCAAATTTAGACCATTGGTTAGCTTTTTTGTGGCATTTTATTTATTTTTTTTATTTATAACAGCTGTTTATTTATTTCTTGTTGATTTTAACGAATTATCTCTCTTAATCATTTTGAGCTTGGGCGGAAAACACCGATCTCATCAATTATGACACTAATCATCATTCAACGACTTTCTCATGCGTTTTCAAAACTTTGCAAGCTCAACTGAAGAGATGCGCATTGACACTTATCAGAATATGACACTTGTCCTATAAATACAAAGTTGGAATGTTAGAACATCAAACCAAAGATGCACTTCGAAGAATGCGGACAGAACAGAAAGAGCCACTAATCTGAAATCTTCCCAAGTACTTACTATGTTCTAATAAGTATTGGATATTAGCACTAGTCTGTGCTTGGAGAGGGATCGGAAACATCGTCATATGGAAAAGGGACAGTGAAGCTGCAGCAGCATCATGAATATAGAAGCAGCCGATATCTTTCCAGGTACTCGTTATGTGCTAATTATAAATTAAAATTAGCACTAGCCTGTGCTTGGAGAGAAAATCGACATCATCAGCAGTCAAAAGAAAAAAAAGGAAAAAGTATAGAACAAAAGAAGAACATGAATCTAAAATCTTCCCGGGTACTTGAGATGTGCTAATGATACATTTACATTAGCACTAGCCTGTGCTTGGAGAGGGGAATAGAAATAACATCATATTGAAAAAGAATACAGAAGAAGTCAAACTTGACTATATGCTGTGGTCTTCCCGGGTACTTGCTAGTTTCTAATGATGTAGTGACATTAGCACTAGCCTGTGCTTGGAGAGAAAATGGCAATATCACCAAGTAGACAAAGAGAAAAATATGGACAAGACGAAGATAAATAAATGTAAAACCTTTCCAGGTACTCGTTATGTGCTAATGGTACATTTACATTAGCACTAGCCAGTGCTTGGAGAGGTGTAGGAAATTATAACTACAACACGAAGAAGAATGCAGTCCAATCTGATAAACTCTGGGGTCTTTCCAGGTACTTGCTAGTTTCTAATGACATCATCACATTAGCACTAGCCTGTGCTTGGCGAGAAAACAGAAGCACCACCATATATACGCAAAGAAGAAAACGCGTAATTTTAGCAACCTTGATTACAATTATTATTGCACACAGGTACTTACTTTTCTTTGCGATCTTTTAAAAAATAAGAACTTCTGTATGCCAATGGCATGCAATGTTAGTCACCAAATTTAGACCATTGGTTAGCTTTTTTGTGGCATTTTATTTATTTTTTTTATTTATAACAGCTGTTTATTTATTTCTTGTTGATTTTAACGAATTATCTCCCTTAATCATTTTGAGCTTGGGCGGAAAACACCGATCTCATCAATTATGACACTAATCATCATTCAACGACTTTCTCATGCGTTTTCAAAACTTTGCAAGCTCAACTGAAGAGATGCGCATTGACACTTATCAGAATATGACACTTGTCCTATAAATACAAAGTTGGAATGTTAGAACATCAAACCAAAGATGCACTTCGAAGAATGCGGACAGAACAGAAAGAGCCACTAATCTGAAATCTTCCCAAGTACTTACTATGTTCTAATAAGTATTGGATATAAGCACTAGTCTGTGCTTGGAGAGGGATCGGAAACATCGTCATATGGAAAAGGGACAGTGAAGCTGCAGCAGCATCATGAATATAGAAGCAGCCGATATCTTTCCAGGTACTCGTTATGTGCTAATTATAAATTAAAATTAGCACTAGCCTGTGCTTGGAGAGAAAATCGACATCATCAGCAGTCAAAAGAAAAAAAAAGGAAAAAGTATAGAACAAAAGAAGAACATGAATCTAAAATCTTCCCGGGTACTTGAGATGTGCTAATGATACATTTACATTAGCACTAGCCTGTGCCTGGAGAGGGGAATAGAAATAACATCATATTGAAAAAGAATACAGAAGAAGTCAAACTTGACTATATGCTGTGGTCTTCCCGGGTACTTGCTAGTTTCTAATGATGTAGTGACATTAGCACTAGCCTGTGCTTGGAGAGAAAATGGCAATATCACCAAGTAGACAAAGAGAAAAATATGGACAAGACGAAGATAAATAAATGTAAAACCTTTCCAGGTACTCGTTATGTGCTAATGGTACATTTACATTAGCACTAGCCAGTGCTTGGAGACGTGTAGGAAATTATAACTACAACACGAAGAAGAATGCAGTCCAATCTGATAAACTCTGGGGTCTTTCCAGGTACTTGCTAGTTTCTAATGACATCATCACATTAGCACTAGCCTGTGCTTGGCGAGAAAACAGAAGCACCACCATATATACGCAAAGAAGAAAACGCGTAATTTTTGCAACCTTGATTACAATTATTATTGCACACAGGTACTTACTTTTCTTTGCGATCTTTTAAAAAATAAGAACTACTGTATGCCAATGGCATGCAATGTTAGTCACCAAATTTAGACCATTGGTTAGCTTTTTTGTGGCATTTTATTTATTTTTTTTATTTATAACAGCTGTTTATTTATTTCTTGTTGATTTTAACGAATTATCTCTCTTAATCATTTTGAGCTTGGGCGGAAAACACCGATCTCATCAATTATGACACTAATCATCATTCAACGACTTTCTCATGCGTTTTCAAAACTTTGCAAGCTCAACTGAAGAGATGCGCATTGACACTTATCAGAATATGACACTTGTCCTATAAATACAAAGTTGGAATGTTAGAACATCAAACCAAAGATGCACTTCGAAGAATGCGGACAGAACAGAAAGAGCCACTAATCTGAAATCTTCCCAAGTACTTACTATGTTCTAATAAGTATTGGATATTAGCACTAGTCTGTGCTTGGAGAGGGATCGGAAACATCGTCATATGGAAAAGGGACAGTGAAGCTGCAGCAGCATCATGAATATAGAAGCAGCCGATATCTTTCCAGGTACTCGTTATGTGCTAATTATAAATTAAAATTAGCACTAGCCTGTGCTTGGAGAGAAAATCGACATCATCAGCAGTCAAAAGAAAAAAAAGGAAAAAGTATAGAACAAAAGAAGAACATGAATCTAAAATCTTCCCGGGTACTTGAGATGTGCTAATGATACATTTACATTAGCACTAGCCTGTGCTTGGAGAGGGGAATAGAAATAACATCATATTGAAAAAGAATACAGAAGAAGTCAAACTTGACTATATGCTGTGGTCTTCCCGGGTACTTGCTAGTTTCTAATGATGTAGTGACATTAGCACTAGCCTGTGCTTGGAGAGAAAATGGCAATATCACCAAGTAGACAAAGAGAAAAATATGGACAAGACGAAGATAAATAAATGTAAAACCTTTCCAGGTACTCGTTATGTGCTAATGGTACATTTACATTAGCACTAGCCAGTGCTTGGAGAGGTGTAGGAAATTATAACTACAACACGAAGAAGAATGCAGTCCAATCTGATAAACTCTGGGGTCTTTCCAGGTACTTGCTAGTTTCTAATGACATCATCACATTAGCACTAGCCTGTGCTTGGCGAGAAAACAGAAGCACCACCATATATACGCAAAGAAGAAAACGCGTAATTTTAGCAACCTTGATTACAATTATTATTGCACACAGGTACTTACTTTTCTTTGCGATCTTTTAAAAAATAAGAACTTCTGTATGCCAATGGCATGCAATGTTAGTCACCAAATTTAGACCATTGGTTAGCTTTTTTGTGGCATTTTATTTATTTTTTTTATTTATAACAGCTGTTTATTTATTTCTTGTTGATTTTAACGAATTATCTCCCTTAATCATTTTGAGCTTGGGCGGAAAACACCGATCTCATCAATTATGACACTAATCATCATTCAACGACTTTCTCATGCGTTTTCAAAACTTTGCAAGCTCAACTGAAGAGATGCGCATTGACACTTATCAGAATATGACACTTGTCCTATAAATACAAAGTTGGAATGTTAGAACATCAAACCAAAGATGCACTTCGAAGAATGCGGACAGAACAGAAAGAGCCACTAATCTGAAATCTTCCCAAGTACTTACTATGTTCTAATAAGTATTGGATATAAGCACTAGTCTGTGCTTGGAGAGGGATCGGAAACATCGTCATATGGAAAAGGGACAGTGAAGCTGCAGCAGCATCATGAATATAGAAGCAGCCGATATCTTTCCAGGTACTCGTTATGTGCTAATTATAAATTAAAATTAGCACTAGCCTGTGCTTGGAGAGAAAATCGACATCATCAGCAGTCAAAAGAAAAAAAAAGGAAAAAGTATAGAACAAAAGAAGAACATGAATCTAAAATCTTCCCGGGTACTTGAGATGTGCTAATGATACATTTACATTAGCACTAGCCTGTGCTTGGAGAGGGGAATAGAAATAACATCATATTGAAAAAGAATACAGAAGAAGTCAAACTTGACTATATGCTGTGGTCTTCCCGGGTACTTGCTAGTTTCTAATGATGTAGTGACATTAGCACTAGCCTGTGCTTGGAGAGAAAATGGCAATATCACCAAGTAGACAAAGAGAAAAATATGGACAAGACGAAGATAAATAAATGTAAAACCTTTCCAGGTACTCGTTATGTGCTAATGGTACATTTACATTAGCACTAGCCAGTGCTTGGAGACGTGTAGGAAATTATAACTACAACACGAAGAAGAATGCAGTCCAATCTGATAAACTCTGGGGTCTTTCCAGGTACTTGCTAGTTTCTAATGACATCATCACATTAGCACTAGCCTGTGCTTGGCGAGAAAACAGAAGCACCACCATATATACGCAAAGAAGAAAACGCGTAATTTTTGCAACCTTGATTACAATTATTATTGCACACAGGTACTTACTTTTCTTTGCGATCTTTTAAAAAATAAGAACTACTGTATGCCAATGGCATGCAATGTTAGTCACCAAATTTAGACCATTGGTTAGCTTTTTTGTGGCATTTTATTTATTTTTTTTATTTATAACAGCTGTTTATTTATTTCTTGTTGATTTTAACGAATTATCTCCCTTAATCATTTTGAGCTTGGGCGGAAAACACCGATCTCATCAATTATGACACTAATCATCATTCAACTACTTTCTCATGCGTTTTCAAAACTTTGCAAGCTCAACTGAAGAGATGCGCATTGACACTTATCAGAATATGACACTTGTCCTATAAATACAAAGTTGGAATGTTAGAACATCAAACCAAAGATGCACTTCGAAGAATGCGGACAGAACAGAAAGAGCCACTAATCTGAAATCTTCCCAAGTACTTACTATGTTCTAATAAGTATTGGATATTAGCACTAGTCTGTGCTTGGAGAGGGATCGGAAACATCGTCATATGGAAAAGGGACAGTGAAGCTGCAGCAGCATCATGAATATAGAAGCAGCCGATATCTTTCCAGGTACTCGTTATGTGCTAATTATAAATTAAAATTAGCACTAGCCTGTGCTTGGAGAGAAAATCGACATCATCAGCAGTCAAAAGAAAAAAAAAGGAAAAAGTATAGAACAAAAGAAGAACATGAATCTAAAATCTTCCCGGGTACTTGAGATGTGCTAATGATACATTTACATTAGCACTAGCCTGTGCTTGGAGAGGGGAATAGAAATAACATCATATTGAAAAAGAATACAGAAGAAGTCAAACTTGACTATATGCTGTGGTCTTCCCGGGTACTTGCTAGTTTCTAATGATGTAGTGACATTAGCACTAGCCTGTGCTTGGAGAGAAAATGGCAATATCACCAAGTAGACAAAGAGAAAAATATGGACAAGACGAAGATAAATAAATGTAAAACCTTTCCAGGTACTCGTTATGTGCTAATGGTACATTTACATTAGCACTAGCCAGTGCTTGGAGAGGTGTAGGAAATTATAACTACAACACGAAGAAGAATGCAGTCCAATCTGATAAACTCTGGGGTCTTTCCAGGTACTTGCTAGTTTCTAATGACATCATCACATTAGCACTAGCCTGTGCTTGGCGAGAAAACAGAAGCACCACCATATATACGCAAAGAAGAAAACGCGTAATTTTTGCAACCTTGATTACAATTATTATTGCACACAGGTACTTACTTTTCTTTCCGATCTTTTAAAAAATAAGAACTTCTGTATGCCAATGGCATGCAATGTTAGTCACCAAATTTAGACCATTGGTTAGCTTTTTTGTGGCATTTTATTTATTTTTTTTATTTATAACAGCTGTTTATTTATTTCTTGTTGATTTTAACGATTTATCTCCCTTAATCATTTTGAGCTTGGGAGGAAAACACCGATCTCATCAATTATGACACTAATCATCATTCAACGACTTTCTCATGCGTTTTCAAAACTTTGCAAGCTCAACTGAAGAGATGCGCATTGACACTTATCAGAATATGACACTTGTCCTATAAATACAAAGTTGGAATGTTAGAACATCAAACCAAAGATGCACTTCGAAGAATGCGGACAGAACAGAAAGAGCCACTAATCTGAAATCTTCCCAAGTACTTACTATGTTCTAATAAGTATTGGATATAAGCACTAGTCTGTGCTTGGAGAGGGATCGGAAACATCGTCATATGGAAAAGGGACAGTGAAGCTGCAGCAGCATCATGAATATAGAAGCAGCCGATATCTTTCCAGGTACTCGTTATGTGCTAATTATAAATTAAAATTAGCACTAGCCTGTGCTTGGAGAGAAAATCGACATCATCAGCAGTCAAAAGAAAAAAAAAGGAAAAAGTATAGAACAAAAGAAGAACATGAATCTAAAATCTTCCCGGGTACTTGAGATGTGCTAATGATACATTTACATTAGCACTAGCCTGTGCTTGGAGAGGGGAATAGAAATAACATCATATTGAAAAAGAATACAGAAGAAGTCAAACTTGACTATATGCTGTGGTCTTCCCGGGTACTTGCTAGTTTCTAATGATGTAGTGACATTAGCACTAGCCTGTGCTTGGAGAGAAAATGGCAATATCACCAAGTAGACAAAGAGAAAAATATGGACAAGACGAAGATAAATAAATGTAAAACCTTTCCAGGTACTCGTTATGTGCTAATGGTACATTTACATTAGCACTAGCCAGTGCTTGGAGAGGTGTAGGAAATTATAACTACAACACGAAGAAGAATGCAGTCCAATCTGATAAACTCTGGGGTCTTTCCAGGTACTTGCTAGTTTCTAATGACATCATCACATTAGCACTAGCCTGTGCTTGGCGAGAAAACAGAAGCACCACCATATATACGCAAAGAAGAAAACGCGTAATTTTTGCAACCTTGATTACAATTATTATTGCACACAGGTACTTATTTTTCTTTCCGATCTTTTAAAAAATAAGAACTACTGTATGCCAATGGCATGCAATGTTAGTCACCAAATTTAGACCATTGGTTAGCTTTTTTGTGGCATTTTATTTATTTTTTTTATTTATAACAGCTGTTTATTTATTTCTTGTTGATTTTAACGATTTATCTCCCTTAATCATTTTGAGCTTGGGCGGAAAACACCGATCTCATCAATTATGACACTAATCATCATTCAACGACTTTCTCATGCGTTTTCAAAACTTTGCAAGCTCAACTGAAGAGATGCGCATTGACACTTATCAGAATATGACACTTGTCCTATAAATACAAAGTTGGAATGTTAGAACATCAAACCAAAGATGCACTTCGAAGAATGCGGACAGAACAGAAAGAGCCACTAATCTGAAATCTTCCCAAGTACTTACTATGTTCTAATAAGTATTGGATATAAGCACTAGTCTGTGCTTGGAGAGGGATCGGAAACATCGTCATATGGAAAAGGGACAGTGAAGCTGCAGCAGCATCATGAATATAGAAGCAGCCGATATCTTTCCAGGTACTCGTTATGTGCTAATTATAAATTAAAATTAGCACTAGCCTGTGCTTGGAGAGAAAATCGACATCATCAGCCGTCAAAGAAAAAAAAAGGAAAAAGTATAGAACAAAAGAAGAACATGAATCTAAAATCTTCCCGGGTACTTGAGATGTGCTAATGATACATTTACATTAGCACTAGCCTGTGCTTGGAGAGGGGAATAGAAATAACATCATATTGAAAAAGAATACAGAAGAAGTCAAACTTGACTATATGCTGTGGTCTTCCCGGGTACTTGCTAGTTTCTAATGATGTAGTGACATTAGCACTAGCCTGTGCTTGGAGAGAAAATGGCAATATCACCAAGTAGACAAAGAGAAAAATATGGACAAGACGAAGATAAATAAATGTAAAACCTTTCCAGGTACTCGTTATGTGCTAATGGTACATTTACATTAGCACTAGCCAGTGCTTGGAGAGGTGTAGGAAATTATAACTACAACACGAAGAAGAATGCAGTCCAATCTGATAAACTCTGGGGTCTTTCCAGGTACTTGCTAGTTTCTAATGACATCATCACATTAGCACTAGCCTGTGCTTGGCGAGAAAACAGAAGCACCACCATATATACGCAAAGAAGAAAACGCGTAATTTTTGCAACCTTGATTACAATTATTATTGCACACAGGTACTTACTTTTCTTTGCGATCTTTTAAAAAATAAGAACTACTGTATGCCAATGGCATGCAATGTTAGTCACCAAATTTAGACCATTGGTTAGCTTTTTTGTGGCATTTTATTTATTTTTTTTATTTATAACAGCTGTTTATTTATTTCTTGTTGATTTTAACGAATTATCTCCCTTAATCATTTTGAGCTTGGGCGGAAAACACCGATCTCATCAATTATGACACTAATCATCATTCAACGACTTTCTCATGCGTTTTCAAAACTTTGCAAGCTCAACTGAAGAGATGCGCATTGACACTTATCAGAATATGACACTTGTCCTATAAATACAAAGTTGGAATGTTAGAACATCAAACCAAAGATGCACTTCGAAGAATGCGGACAGAACAGAAAGAGCCACTAATCTGAAATCTTCCCAAGTACTTACTATGTTCTAATAAGTATTGGATATTAGCACTAGTCTGTGCTTGGAGAGGGATCGGAAACATCGTCATATGGAAAAGGGACAGTGAAGCTGCAGCAGCATCATGAATATAGAAGCAGCCGATATCTTTCCAGGTACTCGTTATGTGCTAATTATAAATTAAAATTAGCACTAGCCTGTGCTTGGAGAGAAAATCGACATCATCAGCAGTCAAAAGAAAAAAAAAGGAAAAAGTATAGAACAAAAGAAGAACATGAATCTAAAATCTTCCCGGGTACTTGAGATGTGCTAATGATACATTTACATTAGCACTAGCCTGTGCTTGGAGAGGGGAATAGAAATAACATCATATTGAAAAAGAATACAGAAGAAGTCAAACTTGACTATATGCTGTGGTCTTCCCGGGTACTTGCTAGTTTCTAATGATGTAGTGACATTAGCACTAGCCTGTGCTTGGAGAGAAAATGGCAATATCACCAAGTAGACAAAGAGAAAAATATGGACAAGACGAAGATAAATAAATGTAAAACCTTTCCAGGTACTCGTTATGTGCTAATGGTACATTTACATTAGCACTAGCCAGTGCTTGGAGAGGTGTAGGAAATTATAACTACAACACGAAGAAGAATGCAGTCCAATCTGATAAACTCTGGGGTCTTTCCAGGTACTTGCTAGTTTCTAATGACATCATCACATTAGCACTAGCCTGTGCTTGGCGAGAAAACAGAAGCACCACCATATATACGCAAAGAAGAAAACGCGTAATTTTTGCAACTTTGATTACAATTATTATTGCACACAGGTACTTACTTTTCTTTGCGATTTTTTAAAAAATAAGAACTACTGTATGCCAATGGCATGCAATGTTAGTCACCAAATTTAGACAATTGGTTAGCTTTTTTGTGGCATTTTATTCATTTTTTTTATTTATAACAGCTGTTTATTTATTTCTTGTTGATTTTAACGAATTATCTCCCTTAATCATTTTGAGCTTGGGCGGAAATCACCGATCTCATCAATTATGACACTAATCATCATTCAACGACTTTCTCATGCGTTTTCAAAACTTTGCAAGCTCAACTGAAGAGATGCGCATTGACACTTATCAGAATATGACACTTGTCCTATAAATACAAAGTTGGAATGTTAGAACATCAAACCAAAGATGCACTTCGAAGAATGCGGACAGAACAGAAAGAGCCACTAATCTGAAATCTTCCCAAGTACTTACTATGTTCTAATAAGTATTGGATATTAGCACTAGTCTGTGCTTGGAGAGGGATCGGAAACATCGTCATATGGAAAAGGGACAGTGAAGCTGCAGCAGCATCATGAATATAGAAGCAGCCGATATCTTTCCAGGTACTCGTTATGTGCTAATTATAAATTAAAATTAGCACTAGCCTGTGCTTGGAGAGAAAATCGACATCATCAGCAGTCAAAAGAAAAAAAAAGGAAAAAGTATAGAACAAAAGAAGAACATGAATCTAAAATCTTCCCGGGTACTTGAGATGTGCTAATGATACATTTACATTAGCACTAGCCTGTGCTTGGAGAGGGGAATAGAAATAACATCATATTGAAAAAGAATACAGAAGAAGTCAAACTTGACTATATGCTGTGGTCTTCCCGGGTAGTTGCTAGTTTCTAATGATGTAGTGACATTAGCACTAGCCTGTGCTTGGAGAGAAAATGGCAATATCACCAAGTAGACAAAGAGAAAAATATGGACAAGACGAAGATAAATAAATGTAAAACCTTTCCAGGTAATCGTTATGTGCTAATGGTACATTTACATTAGCACTAGCCAGTGCTTGGAGAGGTGTAGGAAATTATAACTACAACACGAAGAAGAATGCAGTCCAATCTGATAAACTCTGGGGTCTTTCCAGGTACTTGCTAGTTTCTAATGACATCATCACATTAGCACTAGCCTGTGCTTGGCGAGAAAACAGAAGCACCACCATATATACGCAAAGAAGAAAACGCGTAATTTTTGCAACCTTGATTACAATTATTATTGCACACAGGTACTTACTTTTCTTTGCGATCTTTTAAAAAATAAGAACTACTGTATGCCAATGGCATGCAATGTTAGTCACCAAATTTAGAACATTGGTTAGCTTTTCTGTGGCATTTTATTTATTTTTTTTATTTATAACAGCTGTTTATTTATTTCTTGTTGATTTTAACGAATTATCTCCCTTAATCATTTTGAGCTTGGGCGGAAAACACCGATCTCATCAATTATGACACTAATCATCATTCAACGACTTTCTCATGCGTTTTCAAAACTTTGCAAGCTCAACTGAAGAGATGCGCATTGACACTTATCAGAATATGACACTTGTCCTATAAATACAAAGTTGGAATGTTAGAACATCAAACCAAAGATGCACTTCGAAGAATGCGGACAGAACAGAAAGAGCCACTAATCTGAAATCTTCCCAAGTACTTACTATGTTCTAATAAGTATTGGATATTAGCACTAGTCTGTGCTTGGAGAGGGATCGGAAACATCGTCATATGGAAAAGGGACAGTGAAGCTGCAGCAGCATCATGAATATAGAAGCAGCCGATATCTTTCCAGGTACTCGTTATGTGCTAATTATAAATTAAAATTAGCACTAGCCTGTGCTTGGAGAGAAAATCGACATCATCAGCAGTCAAAAGAAAAAAAAAGGAAAAAGTATAGAACAAAAGAAGAACATGAATCTAAAATCTTCCCGGGTACTTGAGATGTGCTAATGATACATTTACATTAGCACTAGCCTGTGCTTGGAGAGGGGAATAGAAATAACATCATATTGAAAAAGAATACAGAAGAAGTCAAACTTGACTATATGCTGTGGTCTTCCCGGGTAGTTGCTAGTTTCTAATGATGTAGTGACATTAGCACTAGCCTGTGCTTGGAGAGAAAATGGCAATATCACCAAGTAGACAAAGAGAAAAATATGGACAAGACGAAGATAAATAAATGTAAAACCTTTCCAGGTAATCGTTATGTGCTAATGGTACATTTACATTAGCACTAGCCAGTGCTTGGAGAGGTGTAGGAAATTATAACTACAACACGAAGAAGAATGCAGTCCAATCTGATAAACTCTGGGGTCTTTCCAGGTACTTGCTAGTTTCTAATGACATCATCACATTAGCACTAGCCTGTGCTTGGCGAGAAAACAGAAGCACCACCATATATACGCAAAGAAGAAAACGCGTAATTTTTGCAACCTTGATTACAATTATTATTGCACACAGGTACTTACTTTTCTTTGCGATCTTTTAAAAAATAAGAACTACTGTATGCCAATGGCATGCAATGTTAGTCACCAAATTTAGACCATTGGTTAGCTTTTCTGTGGCATTTTATTTATTTTTTTTATTTATAACAGCTGTTTATTTATTTCTTGTTGATTTTAACGAATTATCTCCCTTAATCATTTTGAGCTTGGGCGGAAAACACCGATCTCATCAATTATGACACTAATCATCATTCAACGACTTTCTCATGCGTTTTCAAAACTTTGCAAGCTCAACTGAAGAGATGCGCATTGACACTTATCAGAATATGACACTTGTCCTATAAATACAAAGTTGGAATGTTAGAACATCAAACCAAAGATGCACTTCGAAGAATGCGGACAGAACAGAAAGAGCCACTAATCTGAAATCTTCCCAAGTACTTACTATGTTCTAATAAGTATTGGATATTAGCACTAGTCTGTGCTTGGAGAGGGATCGGAAACATCGTCATATGGAAAAGGGACAGTGAAGCTGCAGCAGCATCATGAATATAGAAGCAGCCGATATCTTTCCAGGTACTCGTTATGTGCTAATTATAAATTAAAATTAGCACTAGCCTGTGCTTGGAGAGAAAATCGACATCATCAGCAGTCAAAAGAAAAAAAAAGGAAAAAGTATAGAACAAAAGAAGAACATGAATCTAAAATCTTCCCGGGTACTTGAGATGTGCTAATGATACATTTACATTTGCACTAGCCTGTGCTTGGAGAGGGGAATAGAAATAACATCATATTGAAAAAGAATACAGAAGAAGTCAAACTTGACTATATGCTGTGGTCTTCCCGGGTACTTGCTAGTTTCTAATGATGTAGTGACATTAGCACTAGCCTGTGCTTGGAGAGAAAATGGCAATATCACCAAGTAGACAAAGAGAAAAATATGGACAAGACGAAGATAAATAAATGTAAAACCTTTCCAGGTACTCGTTATGTGCTAATGGTACATTTACATTAGCACTAGCCAGTGCTTGGAGAGGTGTAGGAAATTATAACTACAACACGAAGAAGAATGCAGTCCAATCTGATAAACTCTGGGGTCTTTCCAGGTACTTGCTAGTTTCTAATGACATCATCACATTAGCACTAGCCTGTGCTTGGCGAGAAAACAGAAGCACCACCATATATACGCAAAGAAGAAAACGCGTAATTTTTGCAACCTTGATTACAATTATTATTGCACACAGGTACTTACTTTTCTTTGCGATCTTTTAAAAAATAAGAACTACTGTATGCCAATGGCATGCAATGTTAGTCACCAAATTTAGACCATTGGTTAGCTTTTTTGTGGCATTTTATTTATTTTTTTTATTTATAACAGCTGTTTATTTATTTCTTGTTGATTTTAACGAATAATCTCCCTTAATCATTTTGAGCTTGGGCGGAAAACACCGATCTCATCAATTATGACACTAATTATCATTCAACGACTTTCTCATGCGTTTTC
This sequence comes from Limnoperna fortunei, assembly GCA_944474755.1. Taxonomy (NCBI): domain Eukaryota; kingdom Metazoa; phylum Mollusca; class Bivalvia; order Mytilida; family Modiolidae; genus Limnoperna; species Limnoperna fortunei. The sequence continues at coordinate 49,583,913 of OX104113.1, forward strand.
AAAACTTTGCAAGCTCAACTGAAGAGATGCGCATTGACACTTATCAGAATATGACACTTGTCCTATAAATACAAAGTTGGAATGTTAGAACATCAAACCAAAGATGCACTTCGAAGAATGCGGACAGAACAGAAAGAGCCACTAATCTGAAATCTTCCCAAGTACTTACTATGTTCTAATAAGTATTAGCACTAGTCTGTGCTTGGAGAGGGATCGGAAACATCGTCATATGGAAAAGGGACAGTGAAGCTGCAGCAGCATCATGAATATAGAAGCAGCCGATATCTTTCCAGGTACTCGTTATGTGCTAATTATAAATTAAAATTAGCACTAGCCTGTGCTTGGAGAGAAAATCGACATCATCAGCAGTCAAAAGAAAAAAAAAGGAAAAAGTATAGAACAAAAGAAGAACATGAATCTAAAATCTTCCCGGGTACTTGAGATGTGCTAATGATACATTTACATTAGCACTAGCCTGTGCTTGGAGAGGGGAATAGAAATAACATCATATTGAAAAAGAATACAGAAGAAGTCAAACTTGACTATATGCTGTAGTCTTCCCGGGTACTTGCTAGTTTCTAATGATGTAGTGACATTAGCACTAGCCTGTGCTTGGAGAGAAAATGGCAATATCACCAAGTAGACAAAGAGAAAAATATGGACAAGACGAAGATAAATAAATGTAAAACCTTTCCAGGTACTCGTTATGTGCTAATGGTACATTTACATTAGCACTAGCCAGTGCTTGGAGAGGTTTAGGAAATTATAACTACAACACGAAGAAGAATGCAGTCCAATCTGATAAACTCTGGGGTCTTTCCAGGTACTTGCTAGTTTCTAATGACATCATCACATTAGCACTAGCCTGTGCTTGGCGAGAAAACAGAAGCACCACCATATATACGCAAAGAAGAAAACGCGTAATTTTTGCAACCTTGATTACAATTATTATTGCACACAGGTACTTACTTTTCTTTGCAATTTTTTAAAAAATAAGAACTACTGTATGCCAATGGCATGCAATGTTAGTCACCAAATTTAGACAATTGGTTAGCTTTTTTGTGGCATTTTATTCATTTTTTTATTTATAACAGCTGTTTATTTATTTCTTGTTGATTTTAACGAATTATCTCCCTTAATCATCTTGAGCTTGGGCGGAAATCACCGATCTCATCAATTATGACACTAATCATCATTCAACGACTTTCTCATGCGTTTTCAAAACTTTGCAAGCTCAACTGAAGAGATGCGCATTGACACTTATCAGAATATGACACTTGTCCTATAAATACAAAGTTGGAATGTTAGAACATCAAACCAAAGATGCACTTCGAAGAATGCGGACAGAACAGAAAGAGCCACTAATCTGAAATCTTCCCAAGTACTTACTATGTTCTAATAAGTATTGGATATTAGCACTAGTCTGTGCTTGGAGAGGGATCGGAAACATCGTCATATGGAAAAGGGACAGTGAAGCTGCAGCAGCATCATGAATATAGAAGCAGCCGATATCTTTCCAGGTACTCGTTATGTGCTAATTATAAATTAAAATTAGCACTAGCCTGTGCTTGGAGAGAAAATCGACATCATCAGCAGTCAAAAGAAAAAAAAAAGAAAAAGTATAGAACAAAAGAAGAACATGAATCTAAAATCTTCCCGGGTACTTGAGATGTGCTAATGATACATTTACATTAGCACTAGCCTGTGCTTGGAGAGGGGAATAGAAATAACATCATATTGAAAAAGAATACAGAAGAAGTCAAACTTGACTATATGCTGTGGTCTTCCCGGGTAGTTGCTAGTTTCTAATGATGTAGTGACATTAGCACTAGCCTGTGCTTGGAGAGAAAATGGCAATATCACCAAGTAGACAAAGAGAAAAATATGGACAAGACGAAGATAAATAAATGTAAAACCTTTCCAGGTAATCGTTATGTGCTAATGGTACATTTACATTAGCACTAGCCAGTGCTTGGAGAGGTGTAGGAAATTATAACTACAACACGAAGAAGAATGCAGTCCAATCTGATAAACTCTGGGGTCTTTCCAGGTACTTGCTAGTTTCTAATGACATCATTACATTAGCACTAGCCTGTGCTTGGCGAGAAAACAGAAGCACCACCATATATACGCAAAGAAGAAAACGCGTAATTTTTGCAACCTTGATTACAATTATTATTGCACACAGGTACTTACTTTTCTTTGCGATCTTTTAAAAAATAAGAACTACTGTATGCCAATGGCATTCAATGTTAGTCACCAAATTTAGACCATTGGTTAGCTTTTCTGTGGCATTTTATTTATTTTTTTTATTTATAACAGCAGTTTATTTATTTCTTGTTGATTTTAACGAATTATCTCCCTTAATCATTTTGAGCTTGGGCGGAAAACACCGATCTCATCAATTATGACACTAATCATCATTCAACGACTTTCTCATGCGTTTTCAAAATTTTGCAAGCTCAACTGAAGAGATGCGCATTGACACTTATCAGAATATGACACTTGTCCTATAAATACAAAGTTGGAATGTTAGAACATCAAACCAAAGATGCACTTCGAAGAATGCGGACAGAACAGAAAGAGCCACTAATCTGAAATCTTCCCAAGTACTTACTATGTTCTAATAAGTATTGGATATTAGCACTAGTCTGTGCTTGGAGAGGGATCGGAAACATCGTCATATGGAAAAGGGACAGTGAAGCTGCAGCAGCATCATGAATATAGAAGCAGCCGATATCTTTCCAGGTACTCGTTATGTGCTAATTATAAATTAAAATTAGCACTAGCCTGTGCTTGGAGAGAAAATCGACATCATCAGCAGTCAAAAGAAAAAAAAAGGAAAAAGTATAGAACAAAAGAAGAACATGAATCTAAAATCTTCCCGGGTACTTGAGATGTGCTAATGATACATTTACATTAGCACTAGCCTGTGCTTGGAGAGGGGAATAGAAATAACATCATATTGAAAAAGAATACAGAAGAAGTCAAACTTGACTATATGCTGTGGTCTTCCCGGGTACTTGCTAGTTTCTAATGATGTAGTGACATTAGCACTAGCCTGTGCTTGGAGAGAAAATGGCAATATCACCAAGTAGACAAAGAGAAAAATATGGACAAGACGAAGATAAATAAATGTAAAACCTTTCCAGGTACTCGTTATGTGCTAATGGTACATTTACATTAGCACTAGCCAGTGCTTGGAAAGGTTTAGGAAATTATAACTACAACACGAAGAAGAATGCAGTCCAATCTGATAAACTCTGGGGTCTTTCCAGGTACTTGCTAGTTTCTAATGACATCATCACATTAGCACTAGCCTGTGCTTGGCGAGAAAACAGAAGCACCACCATATATACGCAAAGAAGAAAACGCGTAATTTTTGCAACCTTGATTACAATTATTATTGCACACAGGTACTTACTTTTCTTTGCGATTTTTTAAAAAATAAGAACTACTGTATGCCAATGGCATGCAATGTTAGTCACCAAATTTAGACAATTGGTTAGCTTTTTTGTGGCATTTTATTCATTTTTTTATTTATAACAGCTGTTTATTTATTTCTTGTTGATTTTAACGAATTATCTCCCTTAATCATCTTGAGCTTGGGCGGAAATCACCGATCTCATCAATTATGACACTAATCATCATTCAACGACTTTCTCATGCGTTTTCAAAACTTTGCAAGCTCAACTGAAGAGATGCGCATTGACACTTATCAGAATATGACACTTGTCCTATAAATACAAAGTTGGAATGTTAGAACATCAAACCAAAGATGCACTTCGAAGAATGCGGACAGAACAGAAAGAGCCACTAATCTGAAATCTTCCCAAGTACTTACTATGTTCTAATAAGTATTGGATATTAGCACTAGTCTGTGCTTGGAGAGGGATCGGAAACATCGTCATATGGAAAAGGGACAGTGAAGCTGCAGCAGCATCATGAATATAGAAGCAGCCGATATCTTTCCAGGTACTCGTTATGTGCTAATTATAAATTAAAATTAGCACTAGCCTGTGCTTGGAGAGAAAATCGACATCATCAGCAGTCAAAAGAAAAAAAAAAGAAAAAGTATAGAACAAAAGAAGAACATGAATCTAAAATCTTCCCGGGTACTTGAGATGTGCTAATGATACATTTACATTAGCACTAGCCTGTGCTTGGAGAGGGGAATAGAAATAACATCATATTGAAAAAGAATACAGAAGAAGTCAAACTTGACTATATGCTGTGGTCTTCCCGGGTAGTTGCTAGTTTCTAATGATGTAGTGACATTAGCACTAGCCTGTGCTTGGAGAGAAAATGGCAATATCACCAAGTAGACAAAGAGAAAAATATGGACAAGACGAAGATAAATAAATGTAAAACCTTTCCAGGTAATCGTTATGTGCTAATGGTACATTTACATTAGCACTAGCCAGTGCTTGGAGAGGTGTAGGAAATTATAACTACAACACGAAGAAGAATGCAGTCCAATCTGATAAACTCTGGGGTCTTTCCAGGTACTTGCTAGTTTCTAATGACATCATTACATTAGCACTAGCCTGTGCTTGGCGAGAAAACAGAAGCACCACCATATATACGCAAAGAAGAAAACGCGTAATTTTTGCAACCTTGATTACAATTATTATTGCACACAGGTACTTACTTTTCTTTGCGATCTTTTAAAAAATAAGAACTACTGTATGCCAATGGCATTCAATGTTAGTCACCAAATTTAGACCATTGGTTAGCTTTTCTGTGGCATTTTATTTATTTTTTTTATTTATAACAGCAGTTTATTTATTTCTTGTTGATTTTAACGAATTATCTCCCTTAATCATTTTGAGCTTGGGCGGAAAACACCGATCTCATCAATTATGACACTAATCATCATTCAACGACTTTCTCATGCGTTTTCAAAATTTTGCAAGCTCAACTGAAGAGATGCGCATTGACACTTATCAGAATATGACACTTGTCCTATAAATACAAAGTTGGAATGTTAGAACATCAAACCAAAGATGCACTTCGAAGAATGCGGACAGAACAGAAAGAGCCACTAATCTGAAATCTTCCCAAGTACTTACTATGTTCTAATAAGTATTGGATATTAGCACTAGTCTGTGCTTGGAGAGGGATCGGAAACATCGTCATATGGAAAAGGGACAGTGAAGCTGCAGCAGCATCATGAATATAGAAGCAGCCGATATCTTTCCAGGTACTCGTTATGTGCTAATTATAAATTAAAATTAGCACTAGCCTGTGCTTGGAGAGAAAATCGACATCATCAGCAGTCAAAAGAAAAAAAAGGAAAAAGTATAGAACAAAAGAAGAACATGAATCTAAAATCTTCCCGGGTACTTGAGATGTGCTAATGATACATTTACATTAGCACTAGCCTGTGCTTGGAGAGGGGAATAGAAATAACATCATATTGAAAAAGAATACAGAAGAAGTCAAACTTGACTATATGCTGTGGTCTTCCCGGGTACTTGCTAGTTTCTAATGATGTAGTGACATTAGCACTAGCCTGTGCTTGGAGAGAAAATGGCAATATCACCAAGTAGACAAAGAGAAAAATATGGACAAGACGAAGATAAATAAATGTAAAACCTTTCCAGGTACTCGTTATGTGCTAATGGTACATTTACATTAGCACTAGCCAGTGCTTGGAGAGGTGTAGGAAATTATAACTACAACACGAAGAAGAATGCAGTCCAATCTGATAAACTCTGGGGTCTTTCCAGGTACTTGCTAGTTTCTAATGACATCATCACATTAGCACTAGCCTGTCCTTGGCGAGAAAACAGAAGCACCACCATATATACGCAAAGAAGAAAACGCGTAATTTTTGCAACCTTGATTACAATTATTATTGCACACAGGTACTTACTTTTCTTTGCGATCTTTTAAAAAATAAGAACTACTGTATGCCAATGGCATGCAATGTTAGTCACCAAATTTAGACCATTGGTTAGCTTTTTTGTGGCATTTTATTTATTTTTTTTTATTTATAACAGCTGTTTATTTATTTTTTGTTGATTTTAACGATTTATCTCCCTTAATCATTTTGAGCTTGGGCGGAAAACACCGATCTCATCAATTATGACACTAATCATCATTCAACGACTTTCTCATGCGTTTTCAAAACTTTGCAAGCTCAACTGAAGAGATGCGCATTGACACTTATCAGAATATGACACTTGTCCTATAAATACAAAGTTGGAATGTTAGAACATCAAACCAAAGATGCACTTCGAAGAATGCGGACAGAACAGAAAGAGCCACTAATCTGAAATCTTCCCAAGTACTTACTATGTTCAAATAAGTATTGGATATAAGCACTAGTCTGTGCTTGGAGAGGGATCGGAAACATCGTCATATGGAAAAGGGACAGTGAAGCTGCAGCAGCATCATGAATATAGAAGCAGCCGATATCTTTCCAGGTACTCGTTATGTGCTAATTATAAATTAAAATTAGCACTAGCCTGTGCTTGGAGAGAAAATCGACATCATCAACAGTCAAAGAAAAAAAAAGGAAAAAGTATAGAACAAAAGAAGAACATGAATCTAAAATCTTCCCGGGTACTTGAGATGTGCTAATGATACATTTACATTAGCACTAGCCTGTGCTTGGAGAGGGGAATAGAAATAACATCATATTGAAAAAGAATACAGAAGAAGTCAAACTTGACTATATGCTGTGGTCTTCCCGGGTACTTGCTAGTTTCTAATGATGTAGTGACATTAGCACTAGCCTGTGCTTGGAGAGAAAATGGCAATATCACCAAGTAGACAAAGAGAAAAATATGGACAAGACGAAGATAAATAAATGTAAAACCTTTCCAGGTACTCGTTATGTGCTAATGGTACATTTACATTAGCACTAGCCAGTGCTTGGAGAGGTGTAGGAAATTATAACTACAACACGAAGAAGAATGCAGTCCAATCTGATAAACTCTGGGGTCTTTCCAGGTACTTGCTAGTTTCTAATGAAATCATCACATTAGCACTAGCCTGTGCTTGGCGAGAAAACAGAAGCACCACCATATATACGCAAAGAAGAAAACGCGTAATTTTTGCAACCTTGATTACAATTATTATTGCACACAGGTACTTACTTTTCTTTGCGATCTTTTAAAAAATAAGAACTACTGTATGCCAATGGCATGCAATGTTAGTCACCAAATTTAGACCATTGGTTAGCTTTTTTGTGGCATTTTATTTATTTTTTTTATTTATAACAGCTGTTTATTTATTTCTTGTTGATTTTAACGAATTATCTCCCTTAATCATTTTGAGCTTGGGCGGAAAACACCGATCTCATCAATTATGACACTAATCATCATTCAACGACTTTCTCATGCGTTTTCAAAACTTTGCAAGCTCAACTGAAGAGATGCGCATTGACACTTATCAGAATATGACACTTGTCCTATAAATACAAAGTTGGAATGTTAGAACATCAAACCAAAGATGCACTTCGAAGAATGCGGACAGAACAGAAAGAGCCACTAATCTGAAATCTTCCCAAGTACTTACTATGTTCTAATAAGTATTGGATATTAGCACTAGTCTGTGCTTGGAGAGGGATCGGAAACATCGTCATATGGAAAAGGGACAGTGAAGCTGCAGCAGCATCATGAATATAGAAGCAGCCGATATCTTTCCAGGTACTCGTTATGTGCTAATTATAAATTAAAATTAGCACTAGCCTGTGCTTGGAGAGAAAATCGACATCATCAGCAGTCAAAAGAAAAAAAAAGGAAAAAGTATAGAACAAAAGAAGAACATGAATCTAAAATCTTCCCGGGTACTTGAGATGTGCTAATGATACATTTACATTAGCACTAGCCTGTGCTTGGAGAGGGGAATAGAAATAACATCATATTGAAAAAGAATACAGAAGAAGTCAAACTTGACTATATGCTGTGGTCTTCCCGGGTACTTGCTAGTTTCTAATGATGTAGTGACATTAGCACTAGCCTGTGCTTGGAGAGAAAATGGCAATATCACCAAGTAGACAAAGAGAAAAATATGGACAAGACGAAGATAAATAAATGTAAAACCTTTCCAGGTACTCGTTATGTGCTAATGGTACATTTACATTAGCACTAGCCAGTGCTTGGAGAGGTGTAGGAAATTATAACTACAACACGAAGAAGAATGCAGTCCAATCTGATAAACTCTGGGGTCTTTCCAGGTACTTGCTAGTTTCTAATGACATCATCACATTAGCACTAGCCTGTGCTTGGCGAGAAAACAGAAGCACCACCATATATACGCAAAGAAGAAAACGCGTAATTTTTGCAACTTTGATTACAATTATTATTGCACACAGGTACTTACTTTTCTTTGCGATCTTTTAAAAAATAAGAACTACTGTATGCCAATGGCATGCAATGTTAGTCACCAAATTGAGACCATTGGTTAGCTTTTTTGTGGCATTTTATTTATTTTTTTTATTTATAACAGCTGTTTATTTATTTCTTGTTGATTTTAACGAATTATCTCCATTAATCATTTTGAGCTTGGGCGGAAAACACCGATCTCATCAATTATGACACTAATCATCATTCAACGACTTTCTCATGCGTTTTCAAAACTTTGCAAGCTCAACTGAAGAGATGCGCATTGACACTTATCAGAATATGACACTTGTCCTATAAATACAAAGTTGGAATGTTAGAACATCAAACCAAAGATGCACTTCGAAAAATGCGGACAGAACAGAAAGAGCCACTAATCTGAAATCTTCCCAAGTACTTACTATGTTCTAATAAGTATTGGATATTAGCACTAGTCTGTGCTTGGAGAGGGATCGGAAACATCGTCATATGGAAAAGGGACAGTGAAGCTGCAGCAGCATCATGAATATAGAAGCAGCCGATATCTTTCCAGGTACTCGTTATGTGCTAATTATAAATTAAAATTAGCACTAGCCTGTGCTTGGAGAGAAAATCGACATCATCAGCAGTCAAAAGAAAAAAAAAGGAAAAAGTATAGAACAAAAGAAGAACATGAATCTAAAATCTTCCCGGGTACTTGAGATGTGCTAATGATACATTTCCATTAGCACTAGCCTTTGCTTGGAGAGGGGAATAGAAATAACATCATATTGAAAAAGAATACAGAAGAAGTCAAACTTGACTATATGCTGTGGTCTTCCCGGGTAGTTGCTAGTTTCTAATGATGTAGTGACATTAGCACTAGCCTGTGCTTGGAGAGAAAATGGCAATATCACCAAGTAGACAAAGAGAAAAATATGGACAAGACGAAGATAAATAAATGTAAAACCTTTCCAGGTAATCGTTATGTGCTAATGGTACATTTACATTAGCACTAGCCAGTGCTTGGAGAGGTGTAGGAAATTATAACTACAACACGAAGAAGAATGCAGTCCAATCTGATAAACTCTGGGGTCTTTCCAGGTACTTGCTAGTTTCTAATGACATCATCACATTAGCACTAGCCTGTGCTTGGCGAGAAAACAGAAGCACCACCATATATACGCAAAGAAGAAAACGCGTAATTTTTGCAACCTTGATTACAATTATTATTGCACACAGGTACTTACTTTTCTTTGCGATCTTTTAAAAAATAAGAACTACTGTATGCCAATGCCATGCAATGTTAGTCACCAAATTTAGACCATTGGTTAGCTTTTCTGTGGCATTTTATTTATTTTTTTTATTTATAACAGCTGTTTATTTATTTCTTGTTGATTTTAACGAATTATCTCCCTTAATCATTTTGAGCTTGGGCGGAAAACACCGATCTCATCAATTATGACACTAATCATCATTCAACGACTTTCTCATGCGTTTTCAAAACTTTGCAAGCTCAACTGAAGAGATGCGCATTGACACTTATCAGAATATGACACTTGTCCTATAAATACAAAGTTGGAATGTTAGAACATCAAACCAAAGATGCACTTCGAAGAATGCGGACAGAACAGAAAGAGCCACTAATCTGAAATCTTCCCAAGTACTTACTATGTTCTAATAAGTATTGGATATTAGCACTAGTCTGTGCTTGGAGAGGGATCGGAAACATCGTCATATGGAAAAGGGACAGTGAAGCTGCAGCAGCATCATGAATATAGAAGCAGCCGATATCTTTCCAGGTACTCGTTATGTGCTAATTATAAATTAAAATTAGCACTAGCCTGTGCTTGGAGAGAAAATCGACATCATCAGCAGTCAAAAGAAAAAAAAAGGAAAAAGTATAGAACAAAAGAAGAACATGAATCTAAAATCTTCCCGGGTACTTGAGATGTGCTAATGATACATTTACATTAGCACTAGCCTGTGCTTGGAGAGGGGAATAGAAATAACATCATATTGAAAAAGAATACAGAAGAAGTCAAACTTGACTATATGCTGTGGTCTTCCCGGGTACTTGCTAGTTTCTAATGATGTAGTGACATTAGCACTAGCCTGTGCTTGGAGAGAAAATGGCAATATCACCAAGTAGACAAAGAGAAAAATATGGACAAGACGAAGATAAATAAATGTAAAACCTTTCCAGGTACTCGTTATGTGCTAATGGTACATTTACATTAGCACTAGCCAGTGCTTGGAGAGGTTTAGGAAATTATAACTACAACACGAAGAAGAATGCAGTCCAATCTGATAAACTCTGGGGTCTTTCCAGGTACTTGCTAGTTTCTAATGACATCATCACATTAGCACTAGCCTGTGCTTGGCGAGAAAACAGAAGCACCACCATATATACGCAAAGAAGAAAACGCGTAATTTTTGCAACCTTGATTACAATTATTATTGCACACAGGTACTTACTTTTCTTTGCGATTTTTTAAAAAATAAGAACTACTGTATGCCAATGGCATGCAATGTTAGTCACCAAATTTAGACAATTGGTTAGCTTTTTTGTGGCATTTTATTCATTTTTTTATTTATAACAGCTGTTTATTTATTTCTTGTTGATTTTAACGAATTATCTCCCTTAATCATTTTGAGCTTGGGCGGAAATCACCGATCTCATCAATTATGACACTAATCATCATTCAACGACTTTCTCATGCGTTTTCAAAACTTTGCAAGCTCAACTGAAGAGATGCGCATTGACACTTATCAGAATATGACACTTGTCCTATAAATACAAAGTTGGAATGTTAGAACATCAAACCAAAGATGCACTTCGAAGAATGCGGACAGAACAGAAAGAGCCACTAATCTGAAATCTTCCCAAGTACTTACTATGTTCTAATAAGTATTGGATATTAGCACTAGTCTGTGCTTGGAGAGGGATCGGAAACATCGTCATATGGAAAAGGGACAGTGAAGCTGCAGCAGCATCATGAATATAGAAGCAGCCGATATCTTTCCAGGTACTCGTTATGTGCTAATTATAAATTAAAATTAGCACTAGCCTGTGCTTGGAGAGAAAATCGACATCATCAGCAGTCAAAAGAAAAAAAAAAGAAAAAGTATAGAACAAAAGAAGAACATGAATCTAAAATCTTCCCGGGTACTTGAGATGTGCTAATGATACATTTACATTAGCACTAGCCTGTGCTTGGAGAGGGGAATAGAAATAACATCATATTGAAAAAGAATACAGAAGAAGTCAAACTTGACTATATGCTGTGGTCTTCCCGGGTAGTTGCTAGTTTCTAATGATGTAGTGACATTAGCACTAGCCTGTGCTTGGAGAGAAAATGGCAATATCACCAAGTAGACAAAGAGAAAAATATGGACAAGACAAAGATAAATAAATGTAAAACCTTTCCAGGTAATCGTTATGTGCTAATGGTACATTTACATTAGCACTAGCCAGTGCTTGGAGAGGTTTAGGAAATTATAACTACAACACGAAGAAGAATGCAGTCCAATCTGATAAACTCTGGGGTCTTTCCAGGTACTTGCTAGTTTCTAATGACATCATTACATTAGCACTAGCCTGTGCTTGGCGAGAAAACAGAAGCACCACCATATATACGCAAAGAAGAAAACACGTAATTTTTGCAACCTTGATTACAATTATTATTGCACACAGGTACTTACTTTTCTTTGCGATCTTTTAAAAAATAAGAACTACTGTATGCCAATGGCATGCAATGTTAGTCACCAAATTTAGACCATTGGTTAGCTTTTCTGTGGCATTTTATTTATTTTTTTTATTTATAACAGCAGTTTATTTATTTCTTGTTGATTTTAACGAATTATCTCCCTTAATCATTTTGAGCTTGGGCGGAAAACACCGATCTCATCAATTATGACACTAATCATCATTCAACGACTTTCTCATGCGTTTTCAAAATTTTGCAAGCTCAACTGAAGAGATGCGCATTGACACTTATCAGAATATGACACTTGTCCTATAAATACAAAGTTGGAATGTTAGAACATCAAACCAAAGATGCACTTCGAAGAATGCGGACAGAACAGAAAGAGCCACTAATCTGAAATCTTCCCAAGTACTTACTATGTTCTAATAAGTATTGGATATTAGCACTAGTCTGTGCTTGGAGAGGGATCGGAAACATCGTCATATGGAAAAGGGACAGTGAAGCTGCAGCAGCATCATGAATATAGAAGCAGCCGATATCTTTCCAGGTACTCGTTATGTGCTAATTATAAATTAAAATTAGCACTAGCCTGTGCTTGGAGAGAAAATCGACATCATCAGCAGTCAAAAGAAAAAAAAAGGAAAAAGTATAGAACAAAAGAAGAACATGAATCTAAAATCTTCCCGGGTACTTGAGATGTGCTAATGATACATTTACATTAGCACTAGCCTGTGCTTGGAGAGGGGAATAGAAATAACATCATATTGAAAAAGAATACAGAAGAAGTCAAACTTGACTATATGCTGTGGTCTTCCCGGGTACTTGCTAGTTTCTAATGATGTAGTGACATTAGCACTAGCCTGTGCTTGGAGAGAAAATGGCAATATCACCAAGTAGACAAAGAGAAAAATATGGACAAGACGAAGATAAATAAATGTAAAACCTTTCCAGGTACTCGTTATGTGCTAATGGTACATTTACATTAGCACTAGCCAGTGCTTGGAGAGGTGTAGGAAATTATAACTACAACACGAAGAAGAATGCAGTCCAATCTGATAAACTCTGGGGTCTTTCCAGGTACTTGCTAGTTTCTAATGACATCATCACATTAGCACTAGCCTGTGCTTGGCGAGAAAACAGAAGCACCACCATATATACGCAAAGAAGAAAACGCGTAATTTTTGCAACCTTGATTACAATTATTATTGCACACAGGTACTTACTTTTCTTTGCGATCTTTTAAAAAATAAGAACTACTGTATGCCAATGGCATGCAATGTTAGTCACCAAATTTAGACCATTGGTTAGCTTTTCTGTGGCATTTTATTTATTTTTTTTATTTATAACAGCTGTTTATTTATTTCTTGTTGATTTTAACGAATTATCTCCCTTAATCATTTTGAGCTTGGGCGGAAAACACCGATCTCATCAATTATGACACTAATCATCATTCAACGACTTTCTCATGCGTTTTCAAAACTTTGCAAGCTCAACTGAAGAGATGCGCATTGACACTTATCAGAATATGACACTTGTCCTATAAATACAAAGTTGGAATGTTAGAACATCAAACCAAAGATGCACTTCGAAGAATGCGGACAGAACAGAAAGAGCCACTAATCTGAAATCTTCCCAAGTACTTACTATGTTCTAATAAGTATTGGATATTAGCACTAGTCTGTGCTTGGAGAGGGATCGGAAACATCGTCATATGGAAAAGGGACAGTGAAGCTGCAGCAGCATCATGAATATAGAAGCAGCCGATATCTTTCCAGGTACTCGTTATGTGCTAATTATAAATTAAAATTAGCACTAGCCTGTGCTTGGAGAGAAAATCGACATCATCAGCAGTCAAAAGAAAAAAAAAGGAAAAAGTATAGAACAAAAGAAGAACATGAATCTAAAATCTTCCCGGGTACTTGAGATGTGCTAATGATACATTTACATTAGCACTAGCCTGTGCTTGGAGAGGGGAATAGAAATAACATCATATTGAAAAAGAATACAGAAGAAGTCAAACTTGACTATATGCTGTGGTCTTCCCGGGTACTTGCTAGTTTCTAATGATGTAGTGACATTAGCACTAGCCTGTGCTTGGAGAGAAAATGGCAATATCACCAAGTAGACAAAGAGAAAAATATGGACAAGACGAAGATAAATAAATGTAAAACCTTTCCAGGTACTCGTTATGTGCTAATGGTACATTTACATTAGCACTAGCCAGTGCTTGGAGAGGTGTAGGAAATTATAACTACAACACGAAGAAGAATGCAGTCCAATCTGATAAACTCTGGGGTCTTTCCAGGTACTTGCTAGTTTCTAATGACATCATCACATTAGCACTAGCCTGTGCTTGGCGAGAAAACAGAAGCACCACCATATATACGCAAAGAAGAAAACGCGTAATTTTTGCAACCTTGATTACAATTATTATTGCACACAGGTACTTACTTTTCTTTGCGATCTTTTAAAAAATAAGAACTACTGTATGCCAATGGCATGCAATGTTAGTCACCAAATTTAGACCATTGGTTAGCTTTTCTGTGGCATTTTATTTATTTTTTTTATTTATAACAGCTGTTTATTTATTTCTTGTTGATTTTAACGAATTATCTCCCTTAATCATTTTGAGCTTGGGCGGAAAACACCGATCTCATCAATTATGACACTAATCATCATTCAACGACTTTCTCATGCGTTTTCAAAACTTTGCAAGCTCAACTGAAGAGATGCGCATTGACACTTATCAGAATATGACACTTGTCCTATAAATACAAAGTTGGAATGTTAGAACATCAAACCAAAGATGCACTTCGAAGAATGCGGACAGAACAGAAAGAGCCACTAATCTGAAATCTTCCCAAGTACTTACTATGTTCTAATAAGTATTGGATATTAGCACTAGTCTGTGCTTGGAGAGGGATCGGAAACATCGTCATATGGAAAAGGGACAGTGAAGCTGCAGCAGCATCATGAATATAGAAGCAGCCGATATCTTTCCAGGTACTCGTTATGTGCTAATTATAAATTAAAATTAGCACTAGCCTGTGCTTGGAGAGAAAATCGACATCATCAGCAGTCAAAAGAAAAAAAAAGGAAAAAGTATAGAACAAAAGAAGAACATGAATCTAAAATCTTCCCGGGTACTTGAGATGTGCTAATGATACATTTACATTAGCACTAGCCTGTGCTTGGATAGGGGAATAGAAATAACATCATATTGAAAAAGAATACAGAAGAAGTCAAACTTGACTATATGCTGTGGTCTTCCCGGGTACGTGCTAGTTTCTAATGATGTAGTGACATTAGCACTAGCCTGTGCTTGGAGAGAAAATGGCAATATCACCAAGTAGACAAAGAGAAAAATATGGACAAGACGAAGATAAATAAATGTAAAACCTTTCCAGGTACTCGTTATGTGCTAATGGTACATTTACATTAGCACTAGCCAGTGCTTGGAGAGGTGTAGGAAATTATAACTACAACACGAAGAAGAATGCAGTCCAATCTGATAAACTCTGGGGTCTTTCCAGGTACTTGCTAGTTTCTAATGACATCATCACATTAGCACTAGCCTGTGCTTGGCGAGAAAACAGAAGCACCACCATATATACGCAAAGAAGAAAACGCGTAATTTTTGCAACATTGATTACAATTATTATTGCACACAGGTACTTACTTTTCTTTGCGATCTTTTAAAAAATAAGAACTACTGTATGCCAATGGCATGCAATGTTAGTCACCAAATTTAGACCATTGGTTAGCTTTTCTGTGGCATTTTATTTATTTTTTTTATTTATAACAGCTGTTTATTTATTTCTTGTTGATTTTAACGAATTATCTCCCTTAATCATTTTGAGCTTGGGCGGAAAACACCGATCTCATCAATTATGACACTAATCATCATTCAACGACTTTCTCATGCGTTTTCAAAACTTTGCAAGCTCAACTGAAGAGATGCGCATTGACACTTATCAGAATATGACACTTGTCCTATAAATACAAAGTTGGAATGTTAGAACATCAAACCAAAGATGCACTTCGAAGAATGCGGACAGAACAGAAAGAGCCACTAATCTGAAATCTTCCCAAGTACTTACTATGTTCTAATAAGTATTGGATATTAGCACTAGTCTGTGCTTGGAGAGGGATCGGAAACATCGTCATATGGAAAAGGGACAGTGAAGCTGCAGCAGCATCATGAATATAGAAGCAGCCGATATCTTTCCAGGTACTCGTTATGTGCTAATTATAAATTAAAATTAGCACTAGCCTGTGCTTGGAGAGAAAATCGACATCATCAGCAGTCAAAAGAAAAAAAAAGGAAAAAGTATAGAACAAAAGAAGAACATGAATCTAAAATCTTCCCGGGTACTTGAGATGTGCTAATGATACATTTACATTAGCACTAGCCTGTGCTTGGAGAGGGGAATAGAAATAACATCATATTGAAAAAGAATACAGAAGAAGTCAAACTTGACTATATGCTGTGGTCTTCCCGGGTACTTGCTAGTTTCTAATGATGTAGTGACATTAGCACTAGCCTGTGCTTGGAGAGAAAATGGCAATATCACCAAGTAGACAAAGAGAAAAATATGGACAAGACGAAGATAAATAAATGTAAAACCTTTCCAGGTACTCGTTATGTGCTAATGGTACATTTACATTAGCACTAGCCAGTGCTTGGAGAGGTGTAGGAAATTATAACTACAACACGAAGAAGAATGCAGTCCAATCTGATAAACTCTGGGGTCTTTCCAGGTACTTGCTAGTTTCTAATGACATCATCACATTAGCACTAGCCTGTGCTTGGCGAGAAAACAGAAGCACCACCATATATACGCAAAGAAGAAAACGCGTAATTTTTGCAACCTTGATTACAATTATTATTGCAAACAGGTACTTACTTTTCTTTGCGATCTTTTAAAAAATAAGAACTACTGTATGCCAATGGCATGCAATGTTAGTCACCAAATTTAGACCATTGGTTAGCTTTTTTGTGGCATTTTATTTATTTTTTTTATTTATAACAGCTGTTTATTTATTTCTTGTTGATTTTAACGAATTATCTCCCTTAATCATTTTGAGCTTGGGCGGAAAACACCGATCTCATCAATTATGACACTAATCATCATTCAACGACTTTCTCATGCGTTTTCAAAACTTTGCAAGCTCAACTGAAGAGATGCGCATTGACACTTATCAGAATATGACACTTGTCCTATAAATACAAAGTTGGAATGTTAGAACATCAAACCAAAGATGCACTTCGAAGAATGCGGACAGAACAGAAAGAGCCACTAATCTGAAATCTTCCCAAGTACTTACTATGTTCTAATAAGTATTGGATATTAGCACTAGTCTGTGCTTGGAGAGGGATCGGAAACATCGTCATATGGAAAAGGGACAGTGAAGCTGCAGCAGCATCATGAATATAGAAGCAGCCGATATCTTTCCAGGTACTCGTTATGTGCTAATTATAAATTAAAATTAGCACTAGCCTGTGCTTGGAGAGAAAATCGACATCATCAGCAGTCAAAAGAAAAAAAAAGGAAAAAGTATAGAACAAAAGAAGAACATGAATCTAAAATCTTCCCGGGTACTTGAGATGTGCTAATGATACATTTACATTAGCACTAGCCTGTGCTTGGAGAGGGGAATAGAAATAACATCATATTGAAAAAGAATACAGAAGAAGTCAAACTTTACTATATGCTGTGGTCTTCCCGGGTACTTGCTAGTTTCTAATGATGTAGTGACATTAGCACTAGCCTGTGCTTGGAGAGAAAATGGCAATATCACCAAGTAGACAAAGAGAAAAATATGGACAAGACGAAGATAAATAAATGTAAAACCTTTCCAGGTACTCGTTATGTGCTAATGGTACATTTACATTAGCACTAGCCAGTGCTTGGAGAGGTGTAGGAAATTATAACTACAACACGAAGAAGAATGCAGTCCAATCTGATAAACTCTGGGGTCTTTCCAGGTACTTGCTAGTTTCTAATGACATCATCACATTAGCACTAGCCTGTGCTTGGCGAGAAAACAGAAGCACCACCATATATACGCAAAGAAGAAAACGCGTAATTTTTGCAACCTTGATTACAATTATTATTGCACACAGGTACTTACTTTTCTTTGCGATCTTTTAAAAAATAAGAACTACTGTATGCCAATGGCATGCAATGTTAGTCACCAAATTTAGACCATTGGTTAGCTTTTTTGTGGCATTTTATTTATTTTTTTTATTTATAACAGCTGTTTATTTATTTCTTGTTGATTTTAACGAATTATCTCCCTTAATCATTTTGAGCTTGGGCGGAAAACACCGATCTCATCAATTATGACACTAATCATCATTCAACGACTTTCTCATGCGTTTTCAAAACTTTGCAAGCTCAACTGAAGAGATCCGCATTGGCACTTATCAGAATATGACACTTGTCCTATAAATACAAAGTTGGAATGTTAGAACATCAAACCAAAGATGCACTTCGAAGAATGCGGACAGAACAGAAAGAGCCACTAATCTGAAATCTTCCCAAGTACTTACTATGTTCTAATAAGTATTGGATATAAGCACTAGTCTGTGCTTGGAGAGGGATCGGAAACATCGTCATATGGAAAAGGGACAGTGAAGCTGCAGCAGCATCATGAATATAGAAGCAGCCGATATCTTTCCAGGTACTCGTTATGTGCTAATTATAAATTAAAATTAGCACTAGCCTGTGCTTGGAGAGAAAATCGACATCATCAGCAGTCAAAAGAAAAAAAAAGGAAAAAGTATAGAACAAAAGAAGAACATGAATCTAAAATCTTCCCGGGTACTTGAGATGTGCTAATGATACATTTACATTAGCACTAGCCTGTGCTTGGAGAGGGGAATAGAAATAACATCATATTGAAAAAGAATACAGAAGAAGTCAAACTTTACTATATGCTGTGGTCTTCCCGGGTACTTGCTAGTTTCTAATGATGTAGTGACATTAGCACTAGCCTGTGCTTGGAGAGAAAATGGCAATATCACCAAGTAGACAAAGAGAAAAATATGGACAAGACGAAGATAAATAAATGTAAAACCTTTCCAGGTACTCGTTATGTGCTAATGGTACATTTACATTAGCACTAGCCAGTGCTTGGAGAGGTGTAGGAAATTATAACTACAACACGAAGAAGAATGCAGTCCAATCTGATAAACTCTGGGGTCTTTCCTGGTACTTGCTAGTTTCTAATGACATCATCACATTAGCACTAGCCTGTGCTTGGCGAGAAAACAGAAGCACCACCATATATACGCAAAGAAGAAAACGCGTAATTTTTGCAACCTTGATTACAATTATTATTGCACACAGGTACTTACTTTTCTTTGCGATCTTTTAAAAAATAAGAACTACTGTATGCCAATGGCATGCAATGTTAGTCACCAAATTTAGACCATTGGTTAGCTTTTTTGTGGCATTTTATTTATTTTTTTTATTTATAACAGCAGTTTATTTATTTCTTGTTAATTTTAACGAATTATCTCCCTTAATCATTTTGAGCTTGGGCGGAAAACACCGATCTCATCAATTATGACACTAATCATCATTCAACGACTTTCTCATGCGTTTTCAAAACTTTGCAAGCTCAACTGAAGAGATGCGCATTGACACTTATCAGAATATGACACTTGTCCTATAAATACAAAGTTGGAATGTTAGAACATCAAACCAAAGATGCACTTCGAAAAATGCGGACAGAACAGAAAGAGCCACTAATCTGAAATCTTCCCAAGTACTTACTATGTTCTAATAAGTATTGGATATTAGCACTATAGTCTGTGCTTGGAGAGGGATCGGAAACATCGTCATATGGAAAAGGGACAGTGAAGCTGCAGCAGCATCATGAATATAGAAGCAGCCGATATCTTTCCAGGTACTCGTTATGTGCTAATTATAAATTAAAATTAGCACTAGCCTGTGCTTGGAGAGAAAATCGACATCATCAGCAGTCAAAAGAAAAAAAAAGGAAAAAGTATAGAACAAAAGAAGAACATGAATCTAAAATCTTCCCGGGTACTTGAGATGTGCTAATGATACATTTACATTAGCACTAGCCTGTGCTTGGAGAGGGGAATAGAAATAACATCATATTGAAAAAGAATACAGAAGAAGTCAAACTTTACTATATGCTGTGGTCTTCCCGGGTACTTGCTAGTTTCTAATGATGTAGTGACATTAGCACTAGCCTGTGCTTGGAGAGAAAATGGCAATATCACCAAGTAGACAAAGAGAAAAATATGGACAAGACGAAGATAAATAAATGTAAAACCTTTCCAGGTACTCGTTATGTGCTAATGGTACATTTACATTAGCACTAGCCAGTGCTTGGAGAGGTGTAGGAAATTATAACTACAACACGAAGAAGAATGCAGTCCAATCTGATAAACTCTGGGGTCTTTCCAGGTACTTGCTAGTTTCTAATGACATCATCACATTAGCACTAGCCTGTGCTTGGCGAGAAAACAGAAGCACCACCATATATACGCAAAGAAGAAAACGCGTAATTTTTGCAACCTTGATTACAATTATTATTGCACACAGGTACTTACTTTTCTTTGCGATCTTTTAAAAAATAAGAACTACTGTATGCCAATGGCATGCAATGTTAGTCACCAAATTTAGACCATTGGTTAGCTTTTTTGTGGCATTTTATTTATTTTTTTTATTTATAACAGCTGTTTATTTATTTCTTGTTGATTTTAACGAATTATCTCCCTTAATCATTTTGAGCTTGGGAGGAAAACACCGATCTCATCAATTATGACACTAATCATCATTCAACGACTTTCTCATGCGTTTTCAAAACTTTGCAAGCTCAACTGAAGAGATGCGCATTGACACTTATCAGAATATGACACTTGTCCTATAAATACAAAGTTGGAATGTTAGAACATCAAACCAAAGATGCACTTCGAAAAATGCGGACAGAACAGAAAGAGCCACTAATCTGAAATCTTCCCAAGTACTTACTATGTTCTAATAAGTATTGGATATTAGCACTAGTCTGTGCTTGGAGAGGGATCGGAAACATCGTCATATGGAAAAGGGACAGTGAAGCTGCAGCAGCATCATGAATATAGAAGCAGCCGATATCTTTCCAGGTACTCGTTATGTGCTAATTATAAATTAAAATTAGCACTAGCCTGTGCTTGGAGAGAAAATCGACATCATCAGCAGTCAAAAGAAAAAAAAGAGAAAAAGTATAGAACAAATGAAGAACATGAATCTAAAATCTTCCCGGGTACTTGAGATGTGCTAATGATACATTTACATTAGCACTAGCCTGTGCTTGGAGAGGGGAATAGAAATAACATCATATTGAAAAAGAATACAGAAGAAGTCAAACTTGACTATATGCTGTGGTCTTCCCGGGTACTTGCTAGTTTCTAATGATGTAGTG
Organism: Limnoperna fortunei; assembly: GCA_944474755.1. Lineage (NCBI taxonomy): Eukaryota > Metazoa > Mollusca > Bivalvia > Mytilida > Modiolidae > Limnoperna > Limnoperna fortunei. The sequence goes on from OX104113.1 coordinate 49,605,379, forward strand.
ACATTAGCACTAGCCTGTGCTTGGAGAGAAAATGGCAATATCACCAAGTAGACAAAGAGAAAAATATGGACAAGACGAAGATAAATAAATGTAAAACCTTTCCAGGTACTCGTTATGTGCTAATGGTACATTTACATTAGCACTAGCCAGTGCTTGGAGAGGTGTAGGAAATTATAACTACAACACGAAGAAGAATGCAGTCCAATCTGATAAACTCTGGGGTCTTTCCAGGTACTTGCTAGTTTCTAATGACATCATCACATTAGCACTAGCCTGTGCTTGGCGAGAAAACAGAAGCACCACCATATATACGCAAAGAAGAAAACGCGTAATTTTTGCAACCTTGATTACAATTATTATTGCACACAGGTACTTACTTTTCTTTGCGATCTTTTAAAAAATAAGAACTACTGTATGCCAATGGCATGCAATGTTAGTCACCAAATTTAGACCATTGGTTAGCTTTTTTGTGGCATTTTATTTTTTTTTTTTATTTAAAACAGCTGTTTATTTATTTCTTGTTGATTTTAACGAATTATCTCCCTTAATCATTTTGAGCTTGGGCGGAAAACACCGATCTCACTTGATTACAATTATTATTGCACACAGGTACTTACTTTTCTTTGCGATCTTTTAAAAAATAAGAACTACTGTATGCCAATGGCATGCAATGTTAATCACCAAATTTAGACCATTGGTTAGCTTTTTTGTGGCATTTTATTTATTTTTTTTATTTATAACAGCTGTTTATTTATTTCTTGTTGATTTTAACGAATTATCTCCCTTAATCATTTTGAGCTTGGGCGGAAAACACCGATCTCATCAATTATGACACTAATCATCATTCAACGACTTTCTCATGCGTTTTCAAAACTTTGCAAGCTCAACTGAAGAGATGCGCATTGACACTTATCAGAATATGACACTTGTCCTATAAATACAAAGTTGGAATGTTAGAACATCAAACCAAAGATGCACTTCGAAGAATGCGGACAGAACAGAAAGAGCCACTAATCTGAAATCTTCCCAAGTACTTACTATGTTCTAATAAGTATTGGATATTAGCACTAGTCTGTGCTTGGAGAGGGATCGGAAACATCGTCATATGGAAAAGGGACAGTGAAGCTGCAGAAGCATCATGAATATAGAAGCAGCCGATATCTTTCCAGGTACTCGTTATGTGCTAATTATAAATTAAAATTAGCACTAGCCTGTGCTTGGAGAGAAAATCGACATCATCAGCAGTCAAAAGAAAAAAAAGAGAAAAAGTATAGAACAAATGAAGAACATGAATCTAAAATCTTCCCGGGTACTTGAGATGTGCTAATGATACATTTACATTAGCACTAGCCTGTGCTTGGAGAGGGGAATAGAAATAACATCATATTGAAAAAGAATACAGAAGAAGTCAAACTTGACTATATGCTGTGGTCTTCCCGGGTACTTGCTAGTTTCTAATGATGTAGTGACATTAGCACTAGCCTGTGCTTGGAGAGAAAATGGCAATATCACCAAGTAGACAAAGAGAAAAATATGGACAAGACGAAGATAAATAAATGTAAAACCTTTCCAGGTACTCGTTATGTGCTAATGGTACATTTACATTAGCACTAGCCAGTGCTTGGAGAGGTGTAGGAAATTATAACTACAACACGAAGAAGAATGCAGTCCAATCTGATAAACTCTGGGGTCTTTCCAGGTACTTGCTAGTTTCTAATGACATCATCACATTAGCACTACTAGCCTGTGCTTGGCGAGAAAACAGAAGCACCACCATATATACGCAAAGAAGAAAACGCGTAATTTTTGCAACCTTGATTACAATTATTATTGCACACAGGTACTTACTTTTCTTTGCGATCTTTTAAAAAATAAGAACTACTGTATGCCAATGGCATGCAATGTTAGTCACCAAATTTAGACCATTGGTTAGCTTTTTTGTGGCATTTTATTTTTTTTTTTATTTAAAACAGCTGTTTATTTATTTCTTGTTGATTTTAACGAATTATCTCCCTTAATCATTTTGAGCTTGGGCGGAAAACACCGATCTCACTTGATTACAATTATTATTGCACACAGGTACTTACTTTTCTTTGCGATCTTTTAAAAAATAAGAACTACTGTATGCCAATGGCATGCAATGTTAGTCACCAAATTTAGACCATTGGTTAGCTTTTTTGTGGCATTTTATTTATTTTTTTTATTTATAACAGCTGTTTATTTATTTCTTGTTGATTTTAACGAATTATCTCCCTTAATCATTTTGAGCTTGGGCGGAAAACACCGATCTCATCAATTATGACACTAATCATCATTCAACGACTTTCTCATGCGTTTTCAAAACTTTGCAAGCTCAACTGAAGAGATGCGCATTGACACTTATCAGAATATGACACTTGTCCTATAAATACAAAGTTGGAATGTTAGAACATCAAACCAAAGATGCACTTCGAAGAATGCGGACAGAACAGAAAGAGCCACTAATCTGAAATCTTCCCAAGTACTTACTATGTTCTAATAAGTATTGGATATTAGCACTAGTCTGTGCTTGGAGAGGGATCGGAAACATCGTCATATGGAAAAGGGACAGTGAAGCTGCAGAAGCATCATGAATATAGAAGCAGCCGATATCTTTCCAGGTACTCGTTATGTGCTAATTATAAATTAAAATTAGCACTAGCCTGTGCTTGGAGAGAAAATCGACATCATCAGCAGTCAAAAGAAAAAAAAAGGAAAAAGTATAGAACAAAAGAAGAACATGAATCTAAAATCTTCCCGGGTACTTGAGATGTGCTAATGATACATTTACATTAGCACTAGCCTGTGCTTGGAGAGGGGAATAGAAATAACATCATATTGAAAAAGAATACAGAAGAAGTCAAACTTGACTATATGCTGTGGTCTTCCCGGGTACTTGCTAGTTTCTAATGATGTAGTGACATTAGCACTAGCCTGTGCTTGGAGAGAAAATGGCAATATCACCAAGTAGACAAAGAGAAAAATATGGACAAGACGAAGATAAATAAATGTAAAACCTTTCCAGGTACTCGTTATGTGCTAATGGTACATTTACATTAGCACTAGCCAGTGCTTGGAGAGGTGTAGGAAATTATAACTACAACACGAAGAAGAATGCAGTCCAATCTGATAAACTCTGGGGTCTTTCCAGGTACTTGCTAGTTTCTGATGACATCATTACATTAGCACTAGCCTGTGCTTGGCGAGAAAACAGAAGCACCACCATATATACGCAAAGAAGAAAACGCGTAATTTTTGCAACCTTGATTACAATTATTATTGCACACAGGTACTTACTTTTCTTTGCGATCTTTTAAAAAATAAGAACTACTGTATGCCAATGGCATGCAATGTTAGTCACCAAATTTAGACCATTGGTTAGCTTTTTTGTGGCATTTTATTTATTTTTTTTATTTATAACAGCTGTTTATTTATTTCTTGTTGATTTTAACGAATTATCTCCCTTAATCATTTTGAGTTTGGGCGGAAAACACCGATCTCATCAATTATGACACTAATCATCATTCAACGACTTTCTCATGCGTTTTCAAAACTTTGCAAGCTCAACTGAAGAGATGCGCATTGACACTTATCAGAATATGACACTTGTCCTATAAATACAAAGTTGGAATGTAAGAACATCAAACCAAAGATGCACTTCGAAGAATGCGGACAGAACAGAAAGAGCCACTAATCTGAAATCTTCCCAAGTACTTACTATGTTCTAATAAGTATTGGATATTAGCACTATAGTCTGTGCTTGGAGAGGGATCGGAAACATCGTCATATGGTAAAGGGACAGTGAAGCTGCAGCAGCATCATGAATATAGAAGCAGCCGATATCTTTCCAGGTACTCGTTATGTGCTAATTATAAATTAAAATTAGCACTAGCCTGTGCTTGGAGAGAAAATCGACATCATCAGCAGTCAAATGAAAAAAAAAGGAAAAAGTATAGAACAAAAGAAGAACATGAATCTAAAATCTTCCCGGGTACTTGAGATGTGCTAATGATACATTTACATTAGCACTAGCCTGTGCTTGGAGAGGGGAATAGAAATAACATCATATTGAAAAAGAATACAGAAGAAGTCAAACTTGACTATATGCTGTGGTCTTCCCGGGTACTTGCTAGTTTCTAATGATGTAGTGACATTAGCACTAGCCTGTGCTTGGAGAGAAAATGGCAATATCACCAAGTAGACAAAGAGAAAAATATGGACAAGACGAAGATAAATAAATGTAAAACCTTTCCAGGTACTCGTTATGTGCTAATGGTACATTTACATTAGCACTAGCCAGTGCTTGGAGAGGTGTAGGAAATTATAACTACAACACGAAGAAGAATGCAGTCCAATCTGATAAACTCTGGGGTCTTTCCAGGTACTTGCTAGTTTCTAATGACATCATCACATTAGCACTAGCCTGTGCTTGGCGAGAAAACAGAAGCACCACCATATATACGCAAAGAAGAAAACGCGTAATTTTTGCAACCTTGATTACAATTATTATTGCACACAGGTACTTACTTTTCTTTGCGATCTTTTAAAAAATAAGAACTACTGTATGCCAATGGCATGCAATGTTAGTCACCAAATTTAGACCATTGGTTAGCTTTTTTGTGGCATTTTATTTATTTTTTTTATTTATAACAGCAGTTTATTTATTTCTTGTTGATTTTAACGATTTATCTCCCTTAATCATTTTGAGCTTGGGCGGAAAACACCGATCTCATCAATTATGACACTAATCATCATTCAACGACTTTCTCATGCGTTTTCAAAACTTTGCAAGCTCAACTTGACACTTATCAGAATATGACACTTGTCCTATAAATACAAAGTTGGAATGTTAGAACATCAAACCAAAGATGCACTTCGAAGAATGCGGACAGAACAGAAAGAGCCACTAATCTGAAATCTTCCCAAGTACTTACTATGTTCTAATAAGTATTGGATATAAGCACTAGTCTGTGCTTGGAGAGGGATCGGAAACATCGTCATATGGAAAAGGGACAGTGAAGCTCCAGCAGCATCATGAATATAGAAGCAGCCGATATCTTTCCAGGTACTCGTTATGTGCTAATTATAAATTAAAATTAGCACTAGCCTGTGCTTGGAGAGAAAATCGACATCATCAGCAGTCAATAGAAAAAAAAAGGAAAAAGTATAGAACAAAAGAAGAACATGAATCTAAAATCTTCCCGGGTACTTGAGATGTGCTAATGATACATTTACATTAGCACTAGCCTGTGCTTGGAGAGGGGAATAGAAATAACATCATATTGAAAAAGAATACAGAAGAAGTCAAACTTGACTATATGTTGTGGTCTTCCCGGGTACTTGCTAGTTTCTAATGATGTAGTGACATTAGCACTAGCCTGTGCTTGGAGAGAAAATGGCAATATCACCATGTAGACAAAGAGAAAAATATGGACAAGACGAACATAAATAAATGTAAAACCTTTCCAGGTACTCGTTATGTGCTAATGGTACATTTACATTAGCACTAGCCAGTGCTTGGAGAGGTGTAGGAAATTATAACTACAACACGAAGAAGAATGCAGTCCAATCTGATAAACTCTGGGGTCTTTCCAGGTATTTGCTAGTTTCTAATGACATCATCACATTAGCACTAGCCTGTGCTTGGCGAGAAAGCAGAAGCACACCATATATACGCAAAGAAGAAAACGCGTAATTTTTGCAACCTTGATTACAATTATTATTGCACACAGGTACTTACTTTTCTTTGCGATCTTTTAAAAAATAAGAACTACTGTATGCCAATGGCATGCAATGTTAGTCACCAAATTTAGACCATTGGTTAGCTTTTTTGTGGCATTTTATTTATTTTTTTTATTTATAACAGCTGTTTATTTATTTCTTGTTGATTTTAACGAATTATCTCCCTTAATCATTTTGAGCTTGGGCGGAAAACACCGATCTCATCAATTATGACACTAATCATCATTCAACGACTTTCTCATGCGTTTTCAAAACTTTGCAAGCTCAACTGAAGAGATGCGCATTGACACTTATCAGAATATGACACTTGTCCTATAAATACAAAGTTGGAATGTTAGAACATCAAACCAAAGATGCACTTCGAAGAATGCGGACAGAACAGAAAGAGCCACTAATCTGAAATCTTCCCAAGTACTTACTATGTTCTAATAAGTATTGGATATTAGCACTAGTCTGTGCTTGGAGAGGGATCGGAAACATCGTCATATGGAAAAGGGACAGTGAAGCTGCAGCAGCATCATGAATATAGAAGCAGCCGATATCTTTCCAGGTACTCGTTATGTGCTAATTATAAATTAAAATTAGCACTAGCCTGTGCTTGGAGAGAAAATCGACATCATCAGCAGTCAAAAGAAAAAAAAAGGAAAAAGTATAGAACAAAAGAAGAACATGAATCTAAAATCTTCCCGGGTACTTGAGATGTGCTAATGATACATTTACATTAGCACTAGCCTGTGCTTGGAGAGGGGAATAGAAATAACATCATATTGAAAAAGAATACAGAAGAAGTCAAACTTGACTATATGCTGTGGTCTTCCCGGGTACTTGCTAGTTTCTAATGATGTAGTGACATTAGCACTAGCCTGTGCTTGGAGAGAAAATGGCAATATCACCAAGTAGACAAAGAGAAAAATATGGACAAGACGAAGATAAATAAATGTAAAACCTTTCCAGGTACTCGTTATGTGCTAATGGTACATTTACATTAGCACTAGCCAGTGCTTGGAGAGGTGTAGGAAATTATAACTACAACACGAAGAAGAATGCAGTCCAATCTGATAAACTCTGGGGTCTTTCCAGGTACTTGCTAGTTTCTAATGACATCATCACATTAGCACTAGCCTGTGCTTGGCGAGAAAACAGAAGCACCACCATATATACGCAAAGAAGAAAACGCGTAATTTTTGCAACCTTGATTACAATTATTATTGCACACAGGTACTTACTTTTCTTTGCGATCTTTTAAAAAATAAGAACTACTGTATGCCAATGGCATGCAATGTTAGTCACCAAATTTAGACCATTGGTTAGCTTTTTTGTGGCATTTTATTTTTTTTTTTTATTTAAAACAGCTGTTTATTTATTTCTTGTTGATTTTAACGAATTATCTCCCTTAATCATTTTGAGCTTGGGCGGAAAACACCGATCTCACTTGATTACAATTATTATTGCACACAGGTACTTACTTTTCTTTGCGATCTTTTAAAAAATAAGAACTACTGTATGCCAATGGCATGCAATGTTAGTCACCAAATTTAGACCATTGGTTAGCTTTTTTGTGGCATTTTATTTATTTTTTTTATTTATAACAGCTGTTTATTTATTTCTTGTTGATTTTAACGAATTATCTCCCTTAATCATTTTGAGCTTGGGCGGAAAACACCGATCTCATCAATTATGACACTAATCATCATTCAACGACTTTCTCATGCGTTATCAAAACTTTGCAAGCTCAACTGAAGAGATGCGCATTGACACTTATCAGAATATGACACTTGTCCTATAAATACAAAGTTGGAATGTTAGAACATCAAACCAAAGATGCACTTCGAAGAATGCGGACAGAACAGAAAGAGCCACTAATCTGAAATCTTCCCAAGTACTTACTATGTTCTAATAAGTATTGGATATTAGCACTAGTCTGTGCTTGGAGAGGGATCGGAAACATCGTCATATGGAAAAGGGACAGTGAAGCTGCAGAAGCATCATGAATATAGAAGCAGCCGATATCTTTCCAGGTACTCGTTATGTGCTAATTATAAATTAAAATTAGCACTAGCCTGTGCTTGGAGAGAAAATCGACATCATCAGCAGTCAAAAGAAAAAAAAAGGAAAAAGTATAGAACAAAAGAAGAACATGAATCTAAAATCTTCCCGGGTACTTGAGATGTGCTAATGATACATTTACATTAGCACTAGCCTGTGCTTGGAGAGGGGAATAGAAATAACATCATATTGAAAAAGAATACAGAAGAAGTCAAACTTGACTATATGCTGTGGTCTTCCCGGGTACTTGCTAGTTTCTAATGATGTAGTGACATTAGCACTAGCCTGTGCTTGGAGAGAAAATGGCAATATCACCAAGTAGACAAAGAGAAAAATATGGACAAGACGAAGATAAATAAATGTAAAACCTTTCCAGGTACTCGTTATGTGCTAATGGTACATTTACATTAGCACTAGCCAGTGCTTGGAGAGGTGTAGGAAATTATAACTACAACACGAAGAAGAATGCAGTCCAATCTGATAAACTCTGGGGTCTTTCCAGGTACTTGCTAGTTTCTGATGACATCATTACATTAGCACTAGCCTGTGCTTGGCGAGAAAACAGAAGCACCACCATATATACGCAAAGAAGAAAACGCGTAATTTTTGCAACCTTGATTACAATTATTATTGCACACAGGTACTTACTTTTCTTTGCGATCTTTTAAAAAATAAGAACTACTGTATGCCAATGGCATGCAATGTTAGTCACCAAATTTAGACCATTGGTTAGCTTTTTTGTGGCATTTTATTTATTTTTTTTATTTATAACAGCTGTTTATTTATTTCTTGTTGATTTTAACGAATTATCTCCCTTAATCATTTTGAGTTTGGGCGGAAAACACCGATCTCATCAATTATGACACTAATCATCATTCAACGACTTTCTCATGCGTTTTCAAAACTTTGCAAGCTCAACTGAAGAGATGCGCATTGACACTTATCAGAATATGACACTTGTCCTATAAATACAAAGTTGGAATGTAAGAACATCAAACCAAAGATGCACTTCGAAGAATGCGGACAGAACAGAAAGAGCCACTAATCTGAAATCTTCCCAAGTACTTACTATGTTCTAATAAGTATTGGATATTAGCACTAGTCTGTGCTTGGAGAGGGATCGGAAACATCGTCATATGGAAAAGGGACAGTGAAGCTGCAGCAGCATCATGAATATAGAAGCAGCCGATATCTTTCCAGGTACTCGTTATGTGCTAATTATAAATTAAAATTAGCACTAGCCTGTGCTTGGAGAGAAAATCGACATCATCAGCAGTCAAAAGAAAAAAAAAGGAAAAAGTATAGAACAAAAGAAGAACATGAATCTAAAATCTTCCCGGGTACTTGAGATGTGCTAATGATACATTTACATTAGCACTAGCCTGTGCTTGGAGAGGGGAATAGAAATAACATCATATTGAAAAAGAATACAGAAGAAGTCAAACTTGACTATATGCTGTGGTCTTCCCGGGTACTTGCTAGTTTCTAATGATGTAGTGACATTAGCACTAGCCTGTGCTTGGAGAGAAAATGGCAATATCACCAAGTAGACAAAGAGAAAAATATGGACAAGACGAAGATAAATAAATGTAAAACCTTTCCAGGTACTCGTTATGTGCTAATGGTACATTTACATTAGCACTAGCCAGTGCTTGGAGAGGTGTAGGAAATTATAACTACAACACGAAGAAGAATGCAGTCCAATCTGATAAACTCTGGGGTCTTTCCAGGTACTTGCTAGTTTCTAATGACATCATCACATTAGCACTAGCCTGTGCTTGGCGAGAAAACAGAAGCACCACCATATATACGCAAAGAAGAAAACGCGTAATTTTTGCAACCTTGATTACAATTATTATTGCACACAGGTACTTACTTTTCTTTGCGATCTTTTAAAAAATAAGAACTACTGTATGCCAATGGCATGCAATGTTAGTCACCAAATTTAGACCATTGGTTAGCTTTTTTGTGGCATTTTATTTATTTTTTTTATCTATAACAGCAGTTTATTTATTTCTTGTTGATTTTAACGATTTATCTCCCTTAATCATTTTGAGCTTGGGCGGAAAACACCGATCTCATCAATTATGACACTAATCATCATTCAACGACTTTCTCATGCGTTTTCAAAACTTTGCAAGCTCAACTTGACACTTATCAGAATATGACACTTGTCCTATAAATACAAAGTTGGAATGTTAGAACATCAAACCAAAGATGCACTTCGAAGAATGCGGACAGAACAGAAAGAGCCACTAATCTGAAATCTTCCCAAGTACTTACTATGTTCTAATAAGTATTGGATATAAGCACTAGTCTGTGCTTGGAGAGGGATCGGAAACATCGTCATATGGAAAAGGGACAGTGAAGCTGCAGCAGCATCATGAATATAGAAGCAGCCGATATCTTTCCAGGTACTCGTTATGTGCTAATTATAAATTAAAATTAGCACTAGCCTGTGCTTGGAGAGAAAATCGACATCATCAGCAGTCAAAAGAAAAAAAAGAGAAAAAGTATAGAACAAATGAAGAACATGAATCTAAAATCTTCCCGGGTACTTGAGATGTGCTAATGATACATTTACATTAGCACTAGCCTGTGCTTGGAGAGGGGAATAGAAATAACATCATATTGAAAAAGAATACAGAAGAAGTCAAACTTGACTATATGCTGTGGTCTTCCCGGGTACTTGCTAGTTTCTAATGATGTAGTGACATTAGCACTAGCCTGTGCTTGGAGAGAAAATGGCAATATCACCAAGTAGACAAAGAGAAAAATATGGACAAGACGAAGATAAATAAATGTAAAACCTTTCCAGGTACTCGTTATGTGCTAATGGTACATTTACATTAGCACTAGCCAGTGCTTGGAGAGGTGTAGGAAATTATAACTACAACACGAAGAAGAATGCAGTCCAATCTGATAAACTCTGGGGTCTTTCCAGGTACTTGCTAGTTTCTAATGACATCATCACATTAGCACTAGCCTGTGCTTGGCGAGAAAACAGAAGCACCACCATATATACGCAAAGAAGAAAACGCGTAATTTTTGCAACCTTGATTACAATTATTATTGCACACAGGTACTTACTTTTCTTTGCGATCTTTTAAAAAATAAGAACTACTGTATGCCAATGGCATGCAATGTTAGTCACCAAATTTAGACCATTGGTTAGCTTTTTTGTGGCATTTTATTTTTTTTTTTTTATTTAAAACAGCTGTTTATTTATTTCTTGTTGATTTTAACGAATTATCTCCCTTAATCATTTTGAGCTTGGGCGGAAAACACCGATCTCACTTGATTACAATTATTATTGCACACAGGTACTTACTTTTCTTTGCGATCTTTTAAAAAATAAGAACTACTGTATGCCAATGGCATGCAATGTTAATCACCAAATTTAGACCATTGGTTAGCTTTTTTGTGGCATTTTATTTATTTTTTTTATTTATAACAGCTGTTTATTTATTTCTTGTTGATTTTAACGAATTATCTCCCTTAATCATTTTGAGCTTGGGCGGAAAACACCGATCTCATCAATTATGACACTAATCATCATTCAACGACTTTCTCATGCGTTTTCAAAACTTTGCAAGCTCAACTGAAGAGATGCGCATTGACACTTATCAGAATATGACACTTGTCCTATAAATACAAAGTTGGAATGTTAGAACATCAAACCAAAGATGCACTTCGAAGAATGCGGACAGAACAGAAAGAGCCACTAATCTGAAATCTTCCCAAGTACTTACTATGTTCTAATAAGTATTGGATATTAGCACTAGTCTGTGCTTGGAGAGGGATCGGAAACATCGTCATATGGAAAAGGGACAGTGAAGCTGCAGAAGCATCATGAATATAGAAGCAGCCGATATCTTTCCAGGTACTCGTTATGTGCTAATTATAAATTAAAATTAGCACTAGCCTGTGCTTGGAGAGAAAATCGACATCATCAGCAGTCAAAAGAAAAAAAAGAGAAAAAGTATAGAACAAATGAAGAACATGAATCTAAAATCTTCCCGGGTACTTGAGATGTGCTAATGATACATTTACATTAGCACTAGCCTGTGCTTGGAGAGGGGAATAGAAATAACATCATATTGAAAAAGAATACAGAAGAAGTCAAACTTGACTATATGCTGTGGTCTTCCCGGGTACTTGCTAGTTTCTAATGATGTAGTGACATTAGCACTAGCCTGTGCTTGGAGAGAAAATGGCAATATCACCAAGTAGACAAAGAGAAAAATATGGACAAGACGAAGATAAATAAATGTAAAACCTTTCCAGGTACTCGTTATGTGCTAATGGTACATTTACATTAGCACTAGCCAGTGCTTGGAGAGGTGTAGGAAATTATAACTACAACACGAAGAAGAATGCAGTCCAATCTGATAAACTCTGGGGTCTTTCCAGGTACTTGCTAGTTTCTAATGACATCATCACATTAGCACTACTAGCCTGTGCTTGGCGAGAAAACAGAAGCACCACCATATATACGCAAAGAAGAAAACGCGTAATTTTTGCAACCTTGATTACAATTATTATTGCACACAGGTACTTACTTTTCTTTGCGATCTTTTAAAAAATAAGAACTACTGTATGCCAATGGCATGCAATGTTAGTCACCAAATTTAGACCATTGGTTAGCTTTTTTGTGGCATTTTATTTTTTTTTTTATTTAAAACAGCTGTTTATTTATTTCTTGTTGATTTTAACGAATTATCTCCCTTAATCATTTTGAGCTTGGGCGGAAAACACCGATCTCACTTGATTACAATTATTATTGCACACAGGTACTTACTTTTCTTTGCGATCTTTTAAAAAATAAGAACTACTGTATGCCAATGGCATGCAATGTTAGTCACCAAATTTAGACCATTGGTTAGCTTTTTTGTGGCATTTTATTTATTTTTTTTATTTATAACAGCTGTTTATTTATTTCTTGTTGATTTTAACGAATTATCTCCCTTAATCATTTTGAGCTTGGGCGGAAAACACCGATCTCATCAATTATGACACTAATCATCATTCAACGACTTTCTCATGCGTTTTCAAAACTTTGCAAGCTCAACTGAAGAGATGCGCATTGACACTTATCAGAATATGACACTTGTCCTATAAATACAAAGTTGGAATGTTAGAACATCAAACCAAAGATGCACTTCGAAGAATGCGGACAGAACAGAAAGAGCCACTAATCTGAAATCTTCCCAAGTACTTACTATGTTCTAATAAGTATTGGATATTAGCACTAGTCTGTGCTTGGAGAGGGATCGGAAACATCGTCATATGGAAAAGGGACAGTGAAGCTGCAGAAGCATCATGAATATAGAAGCAGCCGATATCTTTCCAGGTACTCGTTATGTGCTAATTATAAATTAAAATTAGCACTAGCCTGTGCTTGGAGAGAAAATCGACATCATCAGCAGTCAAAAGAAAAAAAAAGGAAAAAGTATAGAACAAAAGAAGAACATGAATCTAAAATCTTCCCGGGTACTTGAGATGTGCTAATGATACATTTACATTAGCACTAGCCTGTGCTTGGAGAGGGGAATAGAAATAACATCATATTGAAAAAGAATACAGAAGAAGTCAAACTTGACTATATGCTGTGGTCTTCCCGGGTACTTGCTAGTTTCTAATGATGTAGTGACATTAGCACTAGCCTGTGCTTGGAGAGAAAATGGCAATATCACCAAGTAGACAAAGAGAAAAATATGGACAAGACGAAGATAAATAAATGTAAAACCTTTCCAGGTACTCGTTATGTGCTAATGGTTCATTTACATTAGCACTAGCCAGTGCTTGGAGAGGTGTAGGAAATTATAACTACAACACGAAGAAGAATGCAGTCCAATCTGATAAACTCTGGGGTCTTTCCAGGTACTTGCTAGTTTCTGATGACATCATTACATTAGCACTAGCCTGTGCTTGGCGAGAAAACAGAAGCACCACCATATATACGCAAAGAAGAAAACGCGTAATTTTTGCAACCTTGATTACAATTATTATTGCACACAGGTACTTACTTTTCTTTGCGATCTTTTAAAAAATAAGAACTACTGTATGCCAATGGCATGCAATGTTAGTCACCAAATTTAGACCATTGGTTAGCTTTTTTGTGGCATTTTATTTATTTTTTTTATTTTTAACAGCTGTTTATTTATTTCTTGTTGATTTTAACGAATTATCTCCCTTAATCATTTTGAGTTTGGGCGGAAAACACCGATCTCATCAATTATGACACTAATCATCATTCAACGACTTTCTCATGCGTTTTCAAAACTTTGCAAGCTCAACTGAAGAGATGCGCATTGACACTTATCAGAATATGACACTTGTCCTATAAATACAAAGTTGGAATGTAAGAACATCAAACCAAAGATGCACTTCGAAGAATGCGGACAGAACAGAAAGAGCCACTAATCTGAAATCTTCCCAAGTACTTACTATGTTCTAATAAGTATTGGATATTAGCACTATAGTCTGTGCTTGGAGAGGGATCGGAAACATCGTCATATGGTAAAGGGACAGTGAAGCTGCAGCAGCATCATGAATATAGAAGCAGCCGATATCTTTCCAGGTACTCGTTATGTGCTAATTATAAATTAAAATTAGCACTAGCCTGTGCTTGGAGAGAAAATCGACATCATCAGCAGTCAAATGAAAAAAAAAGGAAAAAGTATAGAACAAAAGAAGAACATGAATCTAAAATCTTCCCGGGTACTTGAGATGTGCTAATGATACATTTACATTAGCACTAGCCTGTGCTTGGAGAGGGGAATAGAAATAACATCATATTGAAAAAGAATACAGAAGAAGTCAAACTTGACTATATGCTGTGGTCTTCCCGGGTACTTGCTAGTTTCTAATGATGTAGTGACATTAGCACTAGCCTGTGCTTGGAGAGAAAATGGCAATATCACCAAGTAGACAAAGAGAAAAATATGGACAAGACGAAGATAAATAAATGTAAAACCTTTCCAGGTACTCGTTATGTGCTAATGGTACATTTACATTAGCACTAGCCAGTGCTTGGAGAGGTGTAGGAAATTATAACTACAACACGAAGAAGAATGCAGTCCAATCTGATAAACTCTGGGGTCTTTCCAGGTACTTGCTAGTTTCTAATGACATCATCACATTAGCACTAGCCTGTGCTTGGCGAGAAAACAGAAGCACCACCATATATACGCAAAGAAGAAAACGCGTAATTTTTGCAACCTTGATTACAATTATTATTGCACACAGGTACTTACTTTTCTTTGCGATCTTTTAAAAAATAAGAACTACTGTATGCCAATGGCATGCAATGTTAGTCACCAAATTTAGACCATTGGTTAGCTTTTTTGTGGCATTTTATTTATTTTTTTTATTTATAACAGCAGTTTATTTATTTCTTGTTGATTTTAACGATTTATCTCCCTTAATCATTTTGAGCTTGGGCGGAAAACACCGATCTCATCAATTATGACACTAATCATCATTCAACGACTTTCTCATGCGTTTTCAAAACTTTGCAAGCTCAACTTGACACTTATCAGAATATGACACTTGTCCTATAAATACAAAGTTGGAATGTTAGAACATCAAACCAAAGATGCACTTCGAAGAATGCGGACAGAACAGAAAGAGCCACTAATCTGAAATCTTCCCAAGTACTTACTATGTTCTAATAAGTATTGGATATAAGCACTAGTCTGTGCTTGGAGAGGGATCGGAAACATCGTCATATGGAAAAGGGACAGTGAAGCTCCAGCAGCATCATGAATATAGAAGCAGCCGATATCTTTCCAGGTACTCGTTATGTGCTAATTATAAATTAAAATTAGCACTAGCCTGTGCTTGGAGAGAAAATCGACATCATCAGCAGTCAAAAGAAAAAAAAAGGAAAAAGTATAGAACAAAAGAAGAACATGAATCTAAAATCTTCCCGGGTACTTGAGATGTGCTAATGATACATTTACATTAGCACTAGCCTGTGCTTGGAGAGGGGAATAGAAATAACATCATATTGAAAAAGAATACAGAAGAAGTCAAACTTGACTATATGTTGTGGTCTTCCCGGGTACTTGCTAGTTTCTAATGATGTAGTGACATTAGCACTAGCCTGTGCTTGGAGAGAAAATGGCAATATCACCATGTAGACAAAGAGAAAAATATGGACAAGACGAACATAAAAAAATGTAAAACCTTTCCAGGTACTCGTTATGTGCTAATGGTACATTTACATTAGCACTAGCCAGTGCTTGGAGAGGTGTAGGAAATTATAACTACAACACGAAGAAGAATGCAGTCCAATCTGATAAACTCTGGGGTCTTTCCAGGTATTTGCTAGTTTCTAATGACATCATCACATTAGCACTAGCCTGTGCTTGGCGAGAAAGCAGAAGCACACCATATATACGCAAAGAAGAAAACGCGTAATTTTTGCAACCTTGATTACAATTATTATTGCACACAGGTACTTACTTTTCTTTGCGATCTTTTAAAAAATAAGAACTACTGTATGCCAATGGCATGCAATGTTAGTCACCAAATTTAGACCATTGGTTAGCTTTTTTGTGGCATTTTATTTATTTTTTTTATTTATAACAGCTGTTTATTTATTTCTTGTTGATTTTAACGAATTATCTCCCTTAATCATTTTGAGCTTGGGCGGAAAACACCGATCTCATCAATTATGACACTAATCATCATTCAACGACTTTCTCATGCGTTTTCAAAACTTTGCAAGCTCAACTGAAGAGATGCGCATTGACACTTATCAGAATATGACACTTGTCCTATAAATACAAAGTTGGAATGTTAGAACATCAAACCAAAGATGCACTTCGAAGAATGCGGACAGAACAGAAAGAGCCACTAATCTGAAATCTTCCCAAGTACTTACTATGTTCTAATAAGTATTGGATATTAGCACTAGTCTGTGCTTGGAGAGGGATCGGAAACATCGTCATATGGAAAAGGGACAGTGAAGCTGCAGCAGCATCATGAATATAGAAGCAGCCGATATCTTTCCAGGTACTCGTTATGTGCTAATTATAAATTAAAATTAGCACTAGCCTGTGCTTGGAGAGAAAATCGACATCATCAGCAGTCAAAAGAAAAAAAAAGGAAAAAGTATAGAACAAAAGAAGAACATGAATCTAAAATCTTCCCGGGTACTTGAGATGTGCTAATGATACATTTACATTAGCACTAGCCTGTGCTTGGAGAGGGGAATAGAAATAACATCATATTGAAAAAGAATACAGAAGAAGTCAAACTTGACTATATGCTGTGGTCTTCCCGGGTACTTGCTAGTTTCTAATGATGTAGTGACATTAGCACTAGCCTGTGCTTGGAGAGAAAATGGCAATATCACCAAGTAGACAAAGAGAAAAATATGGACAAGACGAAGATAAATAAATGTAAAACCTTTCCAGGTACTCGTTATGTGCTAATGGTACATTTACATTAGCACTAGCCAGTGCTTGGAGAGGTGTAGGAAATTATAACTACAACACGAAGAAGAATGCAGTCCAATCTGATAAACTCTGGGGTCTTTCCAGGTACTTGCTAGTTTCTAATGACATCATCACATTAGCACTAGCCTGTGCTTGGCGAGAAAACAGAAGCACCACCATATATACGCAAAGAAGAAAACGCGTAATTTTTGCAACCTTGATTACAATTATTATTGCACACAGGTACTTACTTTTCTTTGCGATCTTTTAAAAAATAAGAACTACTGTATGCCAATGGCATGCAATGTTAGTCACCAAATTTAGACCATTGGTTAGCTTTTTTGTGGCATTTTATTTTTTTTTTTTTATTTAAAACAGCTGTTTATTTATTTCTTGTTGATTTTAACGAATTATCTCCCTTAATCATTTTGAGCTTGGGCGGAAAACACCGATCTCACTTGATTACAATTATTATTGCACACAGGTACTTACTTTTCTTTGCGATCTTTTAAAAAATAAGAACTACTGTATGCCAATGGCATGCAATGTTAGTCACCAAATTTAGACCATTGGTTAGCTTTTTTGTGGCATTTTATTTATTTTTTTTATTTATAACAGCTGTTTATTTATTTCTTGTTGATTTTAACGAATTATCTCCCTTAATCATTTTGAGCTTGGGCGGAAAACACCGATCTCATCAATTATGACACTAATCATCATTCAACGACTTTCTCATGCGTTATCAAAACTTTGCAAGCTCAACTGAAGAGATGCGCATTGACACTTATCAGAATATGACACTTGTCCTATAAATACAAAGTTGGAATGTTAGAACATCAAACCAAAGATGCACTTCGAAGAATGCGGACAGAACAGAAAGAGCCACTAATCTGAAATCTTCCCAAGTACTTACTATGTTCTAATAAGTATTGGATATTAGCACTAGTCTGTGCTTGGAGAGGGATCGGAAACATCGTCATATGGAAAAGGGACAGTGAAGCTGCAGAAGCATCATGAATATAGAAGCAGCCGATATCTTTCCAGGTACTCGTTATGTGCTAATTATAAATTAAAATTAGCACTAGCCTGTGCTTGGAGAGAAAATCGACATCATCAGCAGTCAAAAGAAAAAAAAAGGAAAAAGTATAGAACAAAAGAAGAACATGAATCTAAAATCTTCCCGGGTACTTGAGATGTGCTAATGATACATTTACATTAGCACTAGCCTGTGCTTGGAGAGGGGAATAGAAATAACATCATATTGAAAAAGAATACAGAAGAAGTCAAACTTGACTATATGCTGTGGTCTTCCCGGGTACTTGCTAGTTTCTAATGATGTAGTGACATTAGCACTAGCCTGTGCTTGGAGAGAAAATGGCAATATCACCAAGTAGACAAAGAGAAAAATATGGACAAGACGAAGATAAATAAATGTAAAACCTTTCCAGGTAATCGTTATGTGCTAATGGTACATTTACATTAGCACTAGCCAGTGCTTGGAGAGGTGTAGGAAATTATAACTACAACACGAAGAAGAATGCAGTCCAATCTGATAAACTCTGGGGTCTTTCCAGGTACTTGCTAGTTTCTGATGACATCATTACATTAGCACTAGCCTGTGCTTGGCGAGAAAACAGAAGCACCACCATATATACGCAAAGAAGAAAACGCGTAATTTTTGCAACCTTGATTACAATTATTATTGCACACAGGTACTTACTTTTCTTTGCGATCTTTTAAAAAATAAGAACTACTGTATGCCAATGGCATGCAATGTTAGTCACCAAATTTAGACCATTGGTTAGCTTTTTTGTGGCATTTTATTTATTTTTTTTATTTATAACAGCTGTTTATTTATTTCTTGTTGATTTTAACGAATTATCTCCCTTAATCATTTTGAGCTTGGGCGGAAAACACCGATCTCATCAATTATGACACTAATCATCATTCAACGACTTTCTCATGCGTTATCAAAACTTTGCAAGCTCAACTGAAGAGATGCGCATTGACACTTATCAGAATATGACACTTGTCCTATAAATACAAAGTTGGAATGTTAGAACATCAAACCAAAGATGCACTTCGAAGAATGCGGACAGAACAGAAAGAGCCACTAATCTGAAATCTTCCCAAGTACTTACTATGTTCTAATAAGTATTGGATATTAGCACTAGTCTGTGCTTGGAGAGGGATCGGAAACATCGTCATATGGAAAAGGGACAGTGAAGCTGCAGAAGCATCATGAATATAGAAGCAGCCGATATCTTTCCAGGTACTCGTTATGTGCTAATTATAAATTAAAATTAGCACTAGCCTGTGCTTGGAGAGAAAATCGACATCATCAGCAGTCAAAAGAAAAAAAAAGGAAAAAGTATAGAACAAAAGAAGAACATGAATCTAAAATCTTCCCGGGTACTTGAGATGTGCTAATGATACATTTACATTAGCACTAGCCTGTGCTTGGAGAGGGGAATAGAAATAACATCATATTGAAAAAGAATACAGAAGAAGTCAAACTTGACTATATGCTGTGGTCTTCCCGGGTACTTGCTAGTTTCTAATGATGTAGTGACATTAGCACTAGCCTGTGCTTGGAGAGAAAATGGCAATATCACCAAGTAGACAAAGAGAAAAATATGGACAAGACGAAGATAAATAAATGTAAAACCTTTCCAGGTAATCGTTATGTGCTAATGGTACATTTACATTAGCACTAGCCAGTGCTTGGAGAGGTGTAGGAAATTATAACTACAACACGAAGAAGAATGCAGTCCAATCTGATAAACTCTGGGGTCTTTCCAGGTACTTGCTAGTTTCTGATGACATCATTACATTAGCACTAGCCTGTGCTTGGCGAGAAAACAGAAGCACCACCATATATACGCAAAGAAGAAAACGCGTAATTTTTGCAACCTTGATTACAATTATTATTGCACACAGGTACTTACTTTTCTTTGCGATCTTTTAAAAAATAAGAACTACTGTATGCCAATGGCATGCAATGTTAGTCACCAAATTTAGACCATTGGTTAGCTTTTTTGTGGCATTTTATTTATTTTTTTTATTTATAACAGCTGTTTATTTATTTCTTGTTGATTTTAACGAATTATCTCCCTTAATCATTTTGAGTTTGGGCGGAAAACACCGATCTCATCAATTATGACACTAATCATCATTCAACGACTTTCTCATGCGTTTTCAAAACTTTGCAAGCTCAACTGAAGAGATGCGCATTGACACTTATCAGAATATGACACTTGTCCTATAAATACAAAGTTGGAATGTTAGAACATCAAACCAAAGATGCACTTCGAAGAATGCGGACAGAACAGAAAGAGCCACTAATCTGAAATCTTCCCAAGTACTTACTATGTTCTAATAAGTATTGGATATAAGCACTAGTCTGTGCTTGGAGAGGGATCGGAAACATCGTCATATGGAAAAGGGACAGTGAAGCTGCAGCAGCATCATGAATATAGAAGCAGCCGATATCTTTCCAGGTACTCGTTATGTGCTAATTATAAATTAAAATTAGCACTAGCCTGTGCTTGGAGAGAAAATCGACATCATCAGCAGTCAAAAGAAAAAAAAGAGAAAAAGTATAGAACAAATGAAGAACATGAATCTAAAATCTTCCCGGGTACTTGAGATGTGCTAATGATACATTTACATTAGCACTAGCCTGTGCTTGGAGAGGGGAATAGAAATAACATCATATTGAAAAAGAATACAGAAGAAGTCAAACTTGACTATATGCTGTGGTCTTCCCGGGTACTTGCTAGTTTCTAATGATGTAGTGACATTAGCACTAGCCTGTGCTTGGAGAGAAAATGGCAATATCACCAAGTAGACAAAGAGAAAAATATGGACAAGACGAAGATAAATAAATGTAAAACCTTTCCAGGTACTCGTTATGTGCTAATGGTACATTTACATTAGCACTAGCCAGTGCTTGGAGAGGTGTAGGAAATTATAACTACAACACGAAGAAGAATGCAGTCCAATCTGATAAACTCTGGGGTCTTTCCAGGTACTTGCTAGTTTCTAATGACATCATCACATTAGCACTAGCCTGTGCTTGGCGAGAAAACAGAAGCACCACCATATATACGCAAAGAAGAAAACGCGTAATTTTTGCAACCTTGATTACAATTATTATTGCACACAGGTACTTACTTTTCTTTGCGATCTTTTAAAAAATAAGAACTACTGTATGCCAATGGCATGCAATGTTAGTCACCAAATTTAGACCATTGGTTAGCTTTTTTGTGGCATTTTATTTTTTTTTTTTATTTAAAACAGCTGTTTATTTATTTCTTGTTGATTTTAACGAATTATCTCCCTTAATCATTTTGAGCTTGGGCGGAAAACACCGATCTCACTTGATTACAATTATTATTGCACACAGGTACTTACTTTTCTTTGCGATCTTTTAAAAAATAAGAACTACTGTATGCCAATGGCATGCAATGTTAATCACCAAATTTAGACCATTGGTTAGCTTTTTTGTGGCATTTTATTTATTTTTTTTATTTATAACAGCTGTTTATTTATTTCTTGTTGATTTTAACGAATTATCTCCCTTAATCATTTTGAGCTTGGGCGGAAAACACCGATCTCATCAATTATGACACTAATCATCATTCAACGACTTTCTCATGCGTTTTCAAAACTTTGCAAGCTCAACTGAAGAGATGCGCATTGACACTTATCAGAATATGACACTTGTCCTATAAATACAAAGTTGGAATGTTAGAACATCAAACCAAAGATGCACTTCGAAGAATGCGGACAGAACAGAAAGAGCCACTAATCTGAAATCTTCCCAAGTACTTACTATGTTCTAATAAGTATTGGATATTAGCACTAGTCTGTGCTTGGAGAGGGATCGGAAACATCGTCATATGGAAAAGGGACAGTGAAGCTGCAGAAGCATCATGAATATAGAAGCAGCCGATATCTTTCCAGGTACTCGTTATGTGCTAATTATAAATTAAAATTAGCACTAGCCTGTGCTTGGAGAGAAAATCGACATCATCAGCAGTCAAAAGAAAAAAAAGAGAAAAAGTATAGAACAAATGAAGAACATGAATCTAAAATCTTCCCGGGTACTTGAGATGTGCTAATGATACATTTACATTAGCACTAGCCTGTGCTTGGAGAGGGGAATAGAAATAACATCATATTGAAAAAGAATACAGAAGAAGTCAAACTTGACTATATGCTGTGGTCTTCCCGGGTACTTGCTAGTTTCTAATGATGTAGTGACATTAGCACTAGCCTGTGCTTGGAGAGAAAATGGCAATATCACCAAGTAGACAAAGAGAAAAATATGGACAAGACGAAGATAAATAAATGTAAAACCTTTCCAGGTACTCGTTATGTGCTAATGGTACATTTACATTAGCACTAGCCAGTGCTTGGAGAGGTGTAGGAAATTATAACTACAACACGAAGAAGAATGCAGTCCAATCTGATAAACTCTGGGGTCTTTCCAGGTACTTGCTAGTTTCTAATGACATCATCACATTAGCACTACTAGCCTGTGCTTGGCGAGAAAACAGAAGCACCACCATATATACGCAAAGAAGAAAACGCGTAATTTTTGCAACCTTGATTACAATTATTATTGCACACAGGTACTTACTTTTCTTTGCGATCTTTTAAAAAATAAGAACTACTGTATGCCAATGGCATGCAATGTTAGTCACCAAATTTAGACCATTGGTTAGCTTTTTTGTGGCATTTTATTTTTTTTTTTTATTTAAAACAGCTGTTTATTTATTTCTTGTTGATTTTAACGAATTATCTCCCTTAATCATTTTGAGCTTGGGCGGAAAACACCGATCTCACTTGATTACAATTATTATTGCACACAGGTACTTACTTTTCTTTGCGATCTTTTAAAAAATAAGAACTACTGTATGCCAATGGCATGCAATGTTAGTCACCAAATTTAGACCATTGGTTAGCTTTTTTGTGGCATTTTATTTATTTTTTTTATTTATAACAGCTGTTTATTTATTTCTTGTTGATTTTAACGAATTATCTCCCTTAATCATTTTGAGCTTGGGCGGAAAACACCGATCTCATCAATTATGACACTAATCATCATTCAACGACTTTCTCATGCGTTTTCAAAACTTTGCAAGCTCAACTGAAGAGATGCGCATTGACACTTATCAGAATATGACACTTGTCCTATAAATACAAAGTTGGAATGTTAGAACATCAAACCAAAGATGCACTTCGAAGAATGCGGACAGAACAGAAAGAGCCACTAATCTGAAATCTTCCCAAGTACTTACTATGTTCTAATAAGTATTGGATATTAGCACTAGTCTGTGCTTGGAGAGGGATCGGAAACATCGTCATATGGAAAAGGGACAGTGAAGCTGCAGAAGCATCATGAATATAGAAGCAGCCGATATCTTTCCAGGTACTCGTTATGTGCTAATTATAAATTAAAATTAGCACTAGCCTGTGCTTGGAGAGAAAATCGACATCATCAGCAGTCAAAAGAAAAAAAAGGAAAAAGTATAGAACAAAAGAAGAACATGAATCTAAAATCTTCCCGGGTACTTGAGATGTGCTAATGATACATTTACATTAGCACTAGCCTGTGCTTGGAGAGGGGAATAGAAATAACATCATATTGAAAAAGAATACAGAAGAAGTCAAACTTGACTATATGCTGTGGTCTTCCCGGGTACTTGCTAGTTTCTAATGATGTAGTGACATTAGCACTAGCCTGTGCTTGGAGAGAAAATGGCAATATCACCAAGTAGACAAAGAGAAAAATATGGACAAGACGAAGATAAATAAATGTAAAACCTTTCCAGGTACTCGTCATGTGCTAATGGTACATTTACATTAGCACTAGCCAGTGCTTGGAGAGGTGTAGGAAATTATAACTACAACACGAAGAAGAATGCAGTCCAATCTGATAAACTCTGGGGTCTTTCCAGGTACTTGCTAGTTTCTGATGACATCATTACATTAGCACTAGCCTGTGCTTGGCGAGAAAACAGAAGCACCACCATATATACGCAAAGAAGAAAACGCGTAATTTTTGCAACCTTGATTACAATTATTATTGCACACAGGTACTTACTTTTCTTTGCGATCTTTTAAAAAATAAGAACTACTGTATGCCAATGGCATGCAATGTTAGTCACCAAATTTAGACCATTGGTTAGCTTTTTTGTGGCATTTTATTTATTTTTTTTATTTATAACAGCTGTTTATTTATTTCTTGTTGATTTTAACGAATTATCTCCCTTAATCATTTTGAGTTTGGGCGGAAAACACCGATCTCATCAATTATGACACTAATCATCATTCAACGACTTTCTCATGCGTTTTCAAAACTTTGCAAGCTCAACTGAAGAGATGCGCATTGACACTTATCAGAATATGACACTTGTCCTATAAATACAAAGTTGGAATGTAAGAACATCAAACCAAAGATGCACTTCGAAGAATGCGGACAGAACAGAAAGAGCCACTAATCTGAAATCTTCCCAAGTACTTACTATGTTCTAATAAGTATTGGATATTAGCACTATAGTCTGTGCTTGGAGAGGGATCGGAAACATCGTCATATGGTAAAGGGACAGTGAAGCTGCAGCAGCATCATGAATATAGAAGCAGCCGATATCTTTCCAGGTACTCGTTATGTGCTAATTATAAATTAAAATTAGCACTAGCCTGTGCTTGGAGAGAAAATCGACATCATCAGCAGTCAAATGAAAAAAAAAGGAAAAAGTATAGAACAAAAGAAGAACATGAATCTAAAATCTTCCCGGGTACTTGAGATGTGCTAATGATACATTTACATTAGCACTAGCCTGTGCTTGGAGAGGGGAATAGAAATAACATCATATTGAAAAAGAATACAGAAGAAGTCAAACTTGACTATATGCTGTGGTCTTCCCGGGTACTTGCTAGTTTCTAATGATGTAGTGACATTAGCACTAGCCTGTGCTTGGAGAGAAAATGGCAATATCACCAAGTAGACAAAGAGAAAAATATGGACAAGACGAAGATAAATAAATGTAAAACCTTTCCAGGTACTCGTTATGTGCTAATGGTACATTTACATTAGCACTAGCAAGTGCTTGGAGAGGTGTAGGAAATTATAACTACAACACGAAGAAGAATGCAGTCCAATCTGATAAACTCTGGGGTCTTTCCAGGTACTTGCTAGTTTCTAATGACATCATCACATTAGCACTAGCCTGTGCTTGGCGAGAAAACAGAAGCACCACCATATATACGCAAAGAAGAAAACGCGTAATTTTTGCAACCTTGATTACAATTATTATTGCACACAGGTACTTACTTTTCTTTGCGATCTTTTAAAAAATAAGAACTACTGTATGCCAATGGCATGCAATGTTAGTCACCAAATTTAGACCATTGGTTAGCTTTTTTGTGGCATTTTATTTATTTTTTTTATTTATAACAGCAGTTTATTTATTTCTTGTTGATTTTAACGATTTATCTCCCTTAATCATTTTGAGCTTGGGCGGAAAACACCGATCTCATCAATTATGACACTAATCATCATTCAACGACTTTCTCATGCGTTTTCAAAACTTTGCAAGCTCAACTTGACACTTATCAGAATATGACACTTGTCCTATAAATACAAAGTTGGAATGTTAGAACATCAAACCAAAGATGCACTTCGAAGAATGCGGACAGAACAGAAAGAGCCACTAATCTGAAATCTTCCCAAGTACTTACTATGTTCTAATAAGTATTGGATATAAGCACTAGTCTGTGCTTGGAGAGGGATCGGAAACATCGTCATATGGAAAAGGGACAGTGAAGCTCCAGCAGCATCATGAATATAGAAGCAGCCGATATCTTTCCAGGTACTCGTTATGTGCTAATTATAAATTAAAATTAGCACTAGCCTGTGCTTGGAGAGAAAATCGACATCATCAGCAGTCAAAAGAAAAAAAAAGGAAAAAGTATAGAACAAAAGAAGAACATGAATCTAAAATCTTCCCGGGTACTTGAGATGTGCTAATGATACATTTACATTAGCACTAGCCTGTGCTTGGAGAGGGGAATAGAAATAACATCATATTGAAAAAGAATACAGAAGAAGTCAAACTTGACTATATGTTGTGGTCTTCCCGGGTACTTGCTAGTTTCTAATGATGTAGTGACATTAGCACTAGCCTGTGCTTGGAGAGAAAATGGCAATATCACCATGTAGACAAAGAGAAAAATATGGACAAGACGAACATAAATAAATGTAAAACCTTTCCAGGTACTCGTTATGTGCTAATGGTACATTTACATTAGCACTAGCCAGTGCTTGGAGAGGTGTAGGAAATTATAACTACAACACGAAGAAGAATGCAGTCCAATCTGATAAACTCTGGGGTCTTTCCAGGTATTTGCTAGTTTCTAATGACATCATCACATTAGCACTAGCCTGTGCTTGGCGAGAAAGCAGAAGCACACCATATATACGCAAAGAAGAAAACGCGTAATTTTTGCAACCTTGATTACAATTATTATTGCACACAGGTACTTACTTTTCTTTGCGATCTTTTAAAAAATAAGAACTACTGTATGCCAATGGCATGCAATGTTAGTCACCAAATTTAGACCATTGGTTAGCTTTTTTGTGGCATTTTATTTATTTTTTTTATTTATAACAGCTGTTTATTTATTTCTTGTTGATTTTAACGAATTATCTCCCTTAATCATTTTGAGCTTGGGCGGAAAACACCGATCTCATCAATTATGACACTAATCATCATTCAACGACTTTCTCATGCGTTTTCAAAACTTTGCAAGCTCAACTGAAGAGATGCGCATTGACACTTATCAGAATATGACACTTGTCCTATAAATACAAAGTTGGAATGTTAGAACATCAAACCAAAGATGCACTTCGAAGAATGCGGACAGAACAGAAAGAGCCACTAATCTGAAATCTTCCCAAGTACTTACTATGTTCTAATAAGTATTGGATATTAGCACTAGTCTGTGCTTGGAGAGGGATCGGAAACATCGTCATATGGAAAAGGGACAGTGAAGCTGCAGCAGCATCATGAATATAGAAGCAGCCGATATCTTTCCAGGTACTCGTTATGTGCTAATTATAAATTAAAATTAGCACTAGCCTGTGCTTGGAGAGAAAATCGACATCATCAGCAGTCAAAAGAAAAAAAAAGGAAAAAGTATAGAACAAAAGAAGAACATGAATCTAAAATCTTCCCGGGTACTTGAGATGTGCTAATGATACATTTACATTAGCACTAGCCAGTGCTTGGAGAGGTGTAGGAAATTATAACTACAACACGAAGAAGAATGCAGTCCAATCTGATAAACTCTGGGGTCTTTCCAGGTACTTGCTAGTTTCTAATGACATCATCACATTAGCACTAGCCTGTGCTTGGCGAGAAAACAGAAGCACCACCATATATACGCAAAGAAGAAAACGCGTAATTTTTGCAACCTTGATTACAATTATTATTGCACACAGGTACTTACTTTTCTTTGCGATCTTTTAAAAAATAAGAACTACTGTATGCCAATGGCATGCAATGTTAGTCACCAAATTTAGACCATTGGTTAGCTTTTTTGTGGCATTTTATTTATTTTTTTTATTTATAACAGCAGTTTATTTATTTCTTGTTGATTTTAACGATTTATCTCCCTTAATCATTTTGAGCTTGGGCGGAAAACACCGATCTCATCAATTATGACACTAATCATCATTCAACGACTTTCTCATGCGTTTTCAAAACTTTGCAAGCTCAACTTGACACTTATCAGAATATGACACTTGTCCTATAAATACAAAGTTGGAATGTTAGAACATCAAACCAAAGATGCACTTCGAAGAATGCGGACAGAACAGAAAGAGCCACTAATCTGAAATCTTCCCAAGTACTTACTATGTTCTAATAAGTATTGGATATAAGCACTAGTCTGTGCTTGGAGAGGGATCGGAAACATCGTCATATGGAAAAGGGACAGTGAAGCTCCAGCAGCATCATGAATATAGAAGCAGCCGATATCTTTCCAGGTACTCGTTATGTGCTAATTATAAATTAAAATTAGCACTAGCCTGTGCTTGGAGAGAAAATCGACATCATCAGCAGTCAAAAGAAAAAAAAAGGAAAAAGTATAGAACAAAAGAAGAACATGAATCTAAAATCTTCCCGGGTACTTGAGATGTGCTAATGATACATTTACATTAGCACTAGCCTGTGCTTGGAGAGGGGAATAGAAATAACATCATATTGAAAAAGAATACAGAAGAAGTCAAACTTGACTATATGTTGTGGTCTTCCCGGGTACTTGCTAGTTTCTAATGATGTAGTGACATTAGCACTAGCCTGTGCTTGGAGAGAAAATGGCAATATCACCATGTAGACAAAGAGAAAAATATGGACAAGACGAACATAAATAAATGTAAAACCTTTCCAGGTACTCGTTATGTGCTAATGGTACATTTACATTAGCACTAGCCAGTGCTTGGAGAGGTGTAGGAAATTATAACTACAACACGAAGAAGAATGCAGTCCAATCTGATAAACTCTGGGGTCTTTCCAGGTATTTGCTAGTTTCTAATGACATCATCACATTAGCACTAGCCTGTGCTTGGCGAGAAAGCAGAAGCACACCATATATACGCAAAGAAGAAAACGCGTAATTTTTGCAACCTTGATTACAATTATTATTGCACACAGGTACTTACTTTTCTTTGCGATCTTTTAAAAAATAAGAACTACTGTATGCCAATGGCATGCAATGTTAGTCACCAAATTTAGACCATTGGTTAGCTTTTTTGTGGCATTTTATTTATTTTTTTTATTTATAACAGCTGTTTATTTATTTCTTGTTGATTTTAACGAATTATCTCCCTTAATCATTTTGAGCTTGGGCGGAAAACACCGATCTCATCAATTATGACACTAATCATCATTCAACGACTTTCTCATGCGTTTTCAAAACTTTGCAAGCTCAACTGAAGAGATGCGCATTGACACTTATCAGAATATGACACTTGTCCTATAAATACAAAGTTGGAATGTTAGAACATCAAACCAAAGATGCACTTCGAAGAATGCGGACAGAACAGAAAGAGCCACTAATCTGAAATCTTCCCAAGTACTTACTATGTTCTAATAAGTATTGGATATTAGCACTAGTCTGTGCTTGGAGAGGGATCGGAAACATCGTCATATGGAAAAGGGACAGTGAAGCTGCAGCAGCATCATGAATATAGAAGCAGCCGATATCTTTCCAGGTACTCGTTATGTGCTAATTATAAATTAAAATTAGCACTAGCCTGTGCTTGGAGAGAAAATCGACATCATCAGCAGTCAAAAGAAAAAAAAAGGAAAAAGTATAGAACAAAAGAAGAACATGAATCTAAAATCTTCCCGGGTACTTGAGATGTGCTAATGATACATTTACATTAGCACTAGCCTGTGCTTGGAGAGGGGAATAGAAATAACATCATATTGAAAAAGAATACAGAAGAAGTCAAACTTGACTATATGCTGTGGTCTTCCCGGGTACTTGCTAGTTTCTAATGATGTAGTGACATTAGCACTAGCCTGTGCTTGGAGAGAAAATGGCAATATCACCAAGTAGACAAAGAGAAAAATATGGACAAGACGAAGATAAATAAATGTAAAACCTTTCCAGGTACTCGTTATGTGCTAATGGTACATTTACATTAGCACTAGCCAGTGCTTGGAGAGGTGTAGGAAATTATAACTACAACACGAAGAAGAATGCAGTCCAATCTGATAAACTCTGGGGTCTTTCCAGGTACTTGCTAGTTTCTAATGACATCATCACATTAGCACTAGCCTGTGCTTGGCGAGAAAACAGAAGCACCACCATATATACGCAAAGAAGAAAACGCGTAATTTTTGCAACCTTGATTACAATTATTATTGCACACAGGTACTTACTTTTCTTTGCGATCTTTTAAAAAATAAGAACTACTGTATGCCAATGGCATGCAATGTTAGTCACCAAATTTAGACCATTGGTTAGCTTTTTTGTGGCATTTTATTTTTTTTTTTTATTTAAAACAGCTGTTTATTTATTTCTTGTTGATTTTAACGAATTATCTCCCTTAATCATTTTGAGCTTGGGCGGAAAACACCGATCTCACTTGATTACAATTATTATTGCACACAGGTACTTACTTTTCTTTGCGATCTTTTAAAAAATAAGAACTACTGTATGCCAATGGCATGCAATGTTAGTCACCAAATTTAGACCATTGGTTAGCTTTTTTGTGGCATTTTATTTATTTTTTTTATTTATAACAGCTGTTTATTTATTTCTTGTTGATTTTAACGAATTATCTCCCTTAATCATTTTGAGCTTGGGCGGAAAACACCGATCTCATCAATTATGACACTAATCATCATTCAACGACTTTCTCATGCGTTATCAAAACTTTGCAAGCTCAACTGAAGAGATGCGCATTGACACTTATCAGAATATGACACTTGTCCTATAAATACAAAGTTGGAATGTTAGAACATCAAACCAAAGATGCACTTCGAAGAATGCGGACAGAACAGAAAGAGCCACTAATCTGAAATCTTCCCAAGTACTTACTATGTTCTAATAAGTATTGGATATTAGCACTATAGTCTGTGCTTGGAGAGGGATCGGAAACATCGTCATATGGAAAAGGGACAGTGAAGCTGCAGAAGCATCATGAATATAGAAGCAGCCGATATCTTTCCAGGTACTCGTTATGTGCTAATTATAAATTAAAATTAGCACTAGCCTGTGCTTGGAGAGAAAATCGACATCATCAGCAGTCAAAAGAAAAAAAAAGGAAAAAGTATAGAACAAAAGAAGAACATGAATCTAAAATCTTCCCGGGTACTTGAGATGTGCTAATGATACATTTACATTAGCACTAGCCTGTGCTTGGAGAGGGGAATAGAAATAACATCATATTGAAAAAGAATACAGAAGAAGTCAAACTTGACTATATGCTGTGGTCTTCCCGGGTACTTGCTAGTTTCTAATGATGTAGTGACATTAGCACTAGCCTGTGCTTGGAGAGAAAATGGCAATATCACCAAGTAGACAAAGAGAAAAATATGGACAAGACGAAGATAAATAAATGTAAAACCTTTCCAGGTACTCGTTATGTGCTAATGGTACATTTACATTAGCACTAGCCAGTGCTTGGAGAGGTGTAGGAAATTATAACTACAACACGAAGAAGAATGCAGTCCAATCTGATAAACTCTGGGGTCTTTCCAGGTACTTGCTAGTTTCTGATGACATCATTACATTAGCACTAGCCTGTGCTTGGCGAGAAAACAGAAGCACCACCATATATACGCAAAGAAGAAAACGCGTAATTTTTGCAACCT
Organism: Limnoperna fortunei; assembly: GCA_944474755.1. Classification (NCBI taxonomy): domain Eukaryota; kingdom Metazoa; phylum Mollusca; class Bivalvia; order Mytilida; family Modiolidae; genus Limnoperna; species Limnoperna fortunei. Next base: position 49,637,033 of record OX104113.1, read on the forward strand.
TGATTACAATTATTATTGCACACAGGTACTTACTTTTCTTTGCGATCTTTTAAAAAATAAGAACTACTGTATGCCAATGGCATGCAATGTTAGTCACCAAATTTAGACCATTGGTTAGCTTTTTTGTGGCATTTTATTTATTTTTTTTATTTATAACAGCTGTTTATTTATTTCTTGTTGATTTTAACGAATTATCTCCCTTAATCATTTTGAGTTTGGGCGGAAAACACCGATCTCATCAATTATGACACTAATCATCATTCAACGACTTTCTCATGCGTTTTCAAAACTTTGCAAGCTCAACTGAAGAGATGCGCATTGACACTTATCAGAATATGACACTTGTCCTATAAATACAAAGTTGGAATGTAAGAACATCAAACCAAAGATGCACTTCGAAGAATGCGGACAGAACAGAAAGAGCCACTAATCTGAAATCTTCCCAAGTACTTACTATGTTCTAATAAGTATTGGATATTAGCACTAGTCTGTGCTTGGAGAGGGATCGGAAACATCGTCATATGGAAAAGGGACAGTGAAGCTGCAGCAGCATCATGAATATAGAAGCAGCCGATATCTTTCCAGGTACTCGTTATGTGCTAATTATAAATTAAAATTAGCACTAGCCTGTGCTTGGAGAGAAAATCGACATCATCAGCAGTCAAAAGAAAAAAAAAGGAAAAAGTATAGAACAAAAGAAGAACATGAATCTAAAATCTTCCCGGGTACTTGAGATGTGCTAATGATACATTTACATTAGCACTAGCCTGTGCTTGGAGAGGGGAATAGAAATAACATCATATTGAAAAAGAATACAGAAGAAGTCAAACTTGACTATATGCTGTGGTCTTCCCGGGTACTTGCTAGTTTCTAATGATGTAGTGACATTAGCACTAGCCTGTGCTTGGAGAGAAAATGGCAATATCACCAAGTAGACAAAGAGAAAAATATGGACAAGACGAAGATAAATAAATGTAAAACCTTTCCAGGTACTCGTTATGTGCTAATGGTACATTTACATTAGCACTAGCCAGTGCTTGGAGAGGTGTAGGAAATTATAACTACAACACGAAGAAGAATGCAGTCCAATCTGATAAACTCTGGGGTCTTTCCAGGTACTTGCTAGTTTCTAATGACATCATCACATTAGCACTAGCCTGTGCTTGGCGAGAAAACAGAAGCACCACCATATATACGCAAAGAAGAAAACGCGTAATTTTTGCAACCTTGATTACAATTATTATTGCACACAGGTACTTACTTTTCTTTGCGATCTTTTAAAAAATAAGAACTACTGTATGCCAATGGCATGCAATGTTAGTCACCAAATTTAGACCATTGGTTAGCTTTTTTGTGGCATTTTATTTATTTTTTTTATCTATAACAGCAGTTTATTTATTTCTTGTTGATTTTAACGATTTATCTCCCTTAATCATTTTGAGCTTGGGCGGAAAACACCGATCTCATCAATTATGACACTAATCATCATTCAACGACTTTCTCATGCGTTTTCAAAACTTTGCAAGCTCAACTTGACACTTATCAGAATATGACACTTGTCCTATAAATACAAAGTTGGAATGTTAGAACATCAAACCAAAGATGCACTTCGAAGAATGCGGACAGAACAGAAAGAGCCACTAATCTGAAATCTTCCCAAGTACTTACTATGTTCTAATAAGTATTGGATATAAGCACTAGTCTGTGCTTGGAGAGGGATCGGAAACATCGTCATATGGAAAAGGGACAGTGAAGCTCCAGCAGCATCATGAATATAGAAGCAGCCGATATCTTTCCAGGTACTCGTTATGTGCTAATTATAAATTAAAATTAGCACTAGCCTGTGCTTGGAGAGAAAATCGACATCATCAGCAGTCAAAAGAAAAAAAAAGGAAAAAGTATAGAACAAAAGAAGAACATGAATCTAAAATCTTCCCGGGTACTTGAGATGTGCTAATGATACATTTACATTAGCACTAGCCTGTGCTTGGAGAGGGGAATAGAAATAACATCATATTGAAAAAGAATACAGAAGAAGTCAAACTTGACTATATGTTGTGGTCTTCCCGGGTACTTGCTAGTTTCTAATGATGTAGTGACATTAGCACTAGCCTGTGCTTGGAGAGAAAATGGCAATATCACCATGTAGACAAAGAGAAAAATATGGACAAGACGAACATAAATAAATGTAAAACCTTTCCAGGTACTCGTTATGTGCTAATGGTACATTTACATTAGCACTAGCCAGTGCTTGGAGAGGTGTAGGAAATTATAACTACAACACGAAGAAGAATGCAGTCCAATCTGATAAACTCTGGGGTCTTTCCAGGTATTTGCTAGTTTCTAATGACATCATCACATTAGCACTAGCCTGTGCTTGGCGAGAAAGCAGAAGCACACCATATATACGCAAAGAAGAAAACGCGTAATTTTTGCAACCTTGATTACAATTATTATTGCACACAGGTACTTACTTTTCTTTGCGATCTTTTAAAAAATAAGAACTACTGTATGCCAATGGCATGCAATGTTAGTCACCAAATTTAGACCATTGGTTAGCTTTTTTGTGGCATTTTATTTATTTTTTTTATTTATAACAGCTGTTTATTTATTTCTTGTTGATTTTAACGAATTATCTCCCTTAATCATTTTGAGCTTGGGCGGAAAACACCGATCTCATCAATTATGACACTAATCATCATTCAACGACTTTCTCATGCGTTTTCAAAACTTTGCAAGCTCAACTGAAGAGATGCGCATTGACACTTATCAGAATATGACACTTGTCCTATAAATACAAAGTTGGAATGTTAGAACATCAAACCAAAGATGCACTTCGAAGAATGCGGACAGAACAGAAAGAGCCACTAATCTGAAATCTTCCCAAGTACTTACTATGTTCTAATAAGTATTGGATATTAGCACTAGTCTGTGCTTGGAGAGGGATCGGAAACATCGTCATATGGAAAAGGGACAGTGAAGCTGCAGCAGCATCATGAATATAGAAGCAGCCGATATCTTTCCAGGTACTCGTTATGTGCTAATTATAAATTAAAATTAGCACTAGCCTGTGCTTGGAGAGAAAATCGACATCATCAGCAGTCAAAAGAAAAAAAAAGGAAAAAGTATAGAACAAAAGAAGAACATGAATCTAAAATCTTCCCGGGTACTTGAGATGTGCTAATGATACATTTACATTAGCACTAGCCTGTGCTTGGAGAGGGGAATAGAAATAACATCATATTGAAAAAGAATACAGAAGAAGTCAAACTTGACTATATGCTGTGGTCTTCCCGGGTACTTGCTAGTTTCTAATGATGTAGTGACATTAGCACTAGCCTGTGCTTGGAGAGAAAATGGCAATATCACCAAGTAGACAAAGAGAAAAATATGGACAAGACGAAGATAAATAAATGTAAAACCTTTCCAGGTACTCGTTATGTGCTAATGGTACATTTACATTAGCACTAGCCAGTGCTTGGAGAGGTGTAGGAAATTATAACTACAACACGAAGAAGAATGCAGTCCAATCTGATAAACTCTGGGGTCTTTCCAGGTACTTGCTAGTTTCTGATGACATCATTACATTAGCACTAGCCTGTGCTTGGCGAGAAAACAGAAGCACCACCATATATACGCAAAGAAGAAAACGCGTAATTTTTGCAACCTTGATTACAATTATTATTGCACACAGGTACTTACTTTTCTTTGCGATCTTTTAAAAAATAAGAACTACTGTATGCCAATGGCATGCAATGTTAGTCACCAAATTTAGACCATTGGTTAGCTTTTTTGTGGCATTTTATTTATTTTTTTTATTTATAACAGCTGTTTATTTATTTCTTGTTGATTTTAACGAATTATCTCCCTTAATCATTTTGAGTTTGGGCGGAAAACACCGATCTCATCAATTATGACACTAATCATCATTCAACGACTTTCTCATGCGTTTTCAAAACTTTGCAAGCTCAACTGAAGAGATGCGCATTGACACTTATCAGAATATGACACTTGTCCTATAAATACAAAGTTGGAATGTTAGAACATCAAACCAAAGATGCACTTCGAAGAATGCGGACAGAACAGAAAGAGCCACTAATCTGAAATCTTCCCAAGTACTTACTATGTTCTAATAAGTATTGGATATTAGCACTATAGTCTGTGCTTGGAGAGGGATCGGAAACATCGTCATATGGTAAAGGGACAGTGAAGCTGCAGCAGCATCATGAATATAGAAGCAGCCGATATCTTTCCAGGTACTCGTTATGTGCTAATTATAAATTAAAATTAGCACTAGCCTGTGCTTGGAGAGAAAATCGACATCATCAGCAGTCAAATGAAAAAAAAAGGAAAAAGTATAGAACAAAAGAAGAACATGAATCTAAAATCTTCCCGGGTACTTGAGATGTGCTAATGATACATTTACATTAGCACTAGCCTGTGCTTGGAGAGGGGAATAGAAATAACATCATATTGAAAAAGAATACAGAAGAAGTCAAACTTGACTATATGCTGTGGTCTTCCCGGGTACTTGCTAGTTTCTAATGATGTAGTGACATTAGCACTAGCCTGTGCTTGGAGAGAAAATGGCAATATCACCAAGTAGACAAAGAGAAAAATATGGACAAGACGAAGATAAATAAATGTAAAACCTTTCCAGGTACTCGTTATGTGCTAATGGTACATTTACATTAGCACTAGCCAGTGCTTGGAGAGGTGTAGGAAATTATAACTACAACACGAAGAAGAATGCAGTCCAATCTGATAAACTCTGGGGTCTTTCCAGGTACTTGCTAGTTTCTAATGACATCATCACATTAGCACTAGCCTGTGCTTGGCGAGAAAACAGAAGCACCACCATATATACGCAAAGAAGAAAACGCGTAATTTTTGCAACCTTGATTACAATTATTATTGCACACAGGTACTTACTTTTCTTTGCGATCTTTTAAAAAATAAGAACTACTGTATGCCAATGGCATGCAATGTTAGTCACCAAATTTAGACCATTGGTTAGCTTTTTTGTGGCATTTTATTTATTTTTTTTATTTATAACAGCAGTTTATTTATTTCTTGTTGATTTTAACGATTTATCTCCCTTAATCATTTTGAGCTTGGGCGGAAAACACCGATCTCATCAATTATGACACTAATCATCATTCAACGACTTTCTCATGCGTTTTCAAAACTTTGCAAGCTCAACTTGACACTTATCAGAATATGACACTTGTCCTATAAATACAAAGTTGGAATGTTAGAACATCAAACCAAAGATGCACTTCGAAGAATGCGGACAGAACAGAAAGAGCCACTAATCTGAAATCTTCCCAAGTACTTACTATGTTCTAATAAGTATTGGATATAAGCACTAGTCTGTGCTTGGAGAGGGATCGGAAACATCGTCATATGGAAAAGGGACAGTGAAGCTCCAGCAGCATCATGAATATAGAAGCAGCCGATATCTTTCCAGGTACTCGTTATGTGCTAATTATAAATTAAAATTAGCACTAGCCTGTGCTTGGAGAGAAAATCGACATCATCAGCAGTCAAAAGAAAAAAAAAGGAAAAAGTATAGAACAAAAGAAGAACATGAATCTAAAATCTTCCCGGGTACTTGAGATGTGCTAATGATACATTTACATTAGCACTAGCCTGTGCTTGGAGAGGGGAATAGAAATAACATCATATTGAAAAAGAATACAGAAGAAGTCAAACTTGACTATATGCTGTGGTCTTCCCGGGTACTTGCTAGTTTCTAATGATGTAGTGACATTAGCACTAGCCTGTGCTTGGAGAGAAAATGGCAATATCACCAAGTAGACAAAGAGAAAAATATGGACAAGACGAAGATAAATAAATGTAAAACCTTTCCAGGTACTCGTTATGTGCTAATGGTACATTTACATTAGCACTAGCCAGTGCTTGGAGAGGTGTAGGAAATTATAACTACAACACGAAGAAGAATGCAGTCCAATCTGATAAACTCTGGGGTCTTTCCAGGTACTTGCTAGTTTCTAATGACATCATCACATTAGCACTAGCCTGTGCTTGGCGAGAAAGCAGAAGCACACCATATATACGCAAAGAAGAAAACGCGTAATTTTTGCAACCTTGATTACAATTATTATTGCACACAGGTACTTACTTTTCTTTGCGATCTTTTAAAAAATAAGAACTACTGTATGCCAATGGCATGCAATGTTAGTCACCAAATTTAGACCATTGGTTAGCTTTTTTGTGGCATTTTATTTATTTTTTTTATTTATAACAGCTGTTTATTTATTTCTTGTTGATTTTAACGAATTATCTCCCTTAATCATTTTGAGCTTGGGCGGAAAACACCGATCTCATCAATTATGACACTAATCATCATTCAACGACTTTCTCATGCGTTTTCAAAACTTTGCAAGCTCAACTGAAGAGATGCGCATTGACACTTATAAGAATATGACACTTGTCCTATAAATACAAAGTTGGAATGTTAGAACATCAAACCAAAGATGCACTTCGAAGAATGCGGACAGAACAGAAAGAGCCACTAATCTGAAATCTTCCCAAGTACTTACTATGTTCTAATAAGTATTGGATATTAGCACTAGTCTGTGCTTGGAGAGGGATCGGAAACATCGTCATATGGAAAAGGGACAGTGAAGCTGCAGCAGCATCATGAATATAGAAGCAGCCGATATCTTTCCAGGTACTCGTTATGTGCTAATTATAAATTAAAATTAGCACTAGCCTGTGCTTGGAGAGAAAATCGACATCATCAGCAGTCAAAAGAAAAAAAAAGGAAAAAGTATAGAACAAAAGAAGAACATGAATCTAAAATCTTCCCGGGTACTTGAGATGTGCTAATGATACATTTACATTAGCACTAGCCTGTGCTTGGAGAGGGGAATAGAAATAACATCATATTGAAAAAGAATACAGAAGAAGTCAAACTTGACTATATGCTGTGGTCTTCCCGGGTACTTGCTAGTTTCTAATGATGTAGTGACATTAGCACTAGCCTGTGCTTGGAGAGAAAATGGCAATATCACCAAGTAGACAAAGAGAAAAATATGGACAAGACGAAGATAAATAAATGTAAAACCTTTCCAGGTACTCGTTATGTGCTAATGGTACATTTACATTAGCACTAGCCAGTGCTTGGAGAGGTGTAGGAAATTATAACTACAACACGAAGAAGAATGCAGTCCAATCTGATAAACTCTGGGGTCTTTCCAGGTACTTGCTAGTTTCTAATGACATCATCACATTAGCACTAGCCTGTGCTTGGCGAGAAAACAGAAGCACCACCATATATACGCAAAGAAGAAAACGCGTAATTTTTGCAACTTTGATTACAATTATTATTGCACACAGGTACTTACTTTTCTTTGCGATCTTTTAAAAAATAAGAACTACTGTATGCCAATGGCATGCAATGTTAGTCACCAAATTGAGACCATTGGTTAGCTTTTTTGTGGCATTTTATTTATTTTTTTTATTTATAACAGCTGTTTATTTATTTCTTGTTGATTTTAACGAATTATCTCCCTTAATCATTTTGAGCTTGGGCGGAAAACACCGATCTCATCAATTATGACACTAATCATCATTCAACGACTTTCTCATGCGTTTTCAAAACTTTGCAAGCTCAACTGAAGAGATGCGCATTGACACTTATCAGAATATGACACTTGTCCTATAAATACAAAGTTGGAATGTTAGAACATCAAACCAAAGATGCACTTCGAAGAATGCGGACAGAACAGAAAGAGCCACTAATCTGAAATCTTCCCAAGTACTTACTATGTTCTAATAAGTATTGGATATTAGCACTAGTCTGTGCTTGGAGAGGGATCGGAAACATCGTCATATGGAAAAGGGACAGTGAAGCTGCAGCAGCATCATGAATATAGAAGCAGCCGATATCTTTCCAGGTACTCGTTATGTGCTAATTATAAATTAAAATTAGCACTAGCCTGTGCTTGGAGAGAAAATCGACATCATCAGCAGTCAAAAGAAAAAAAAAGGAAAAAGTATAGAACAAAAGAAGAACATGAATCTAAAATCTTCCCGGGTACTTGAGATGTGCTAATGATACATTTACATTAGCACTAGCCTGTGCTTGGAAAGGGGAATAGAAATAACATCATATTGAAAAAGAATACAGAAGAAGTCAAACTTGACTATATGCTGTGGTCTTCCCGGGTACTTGCTAGTTTCTAATGATGTAGTGACATTAGCACTAGCCTGTGCTTGGAGAGAAAATGGCAATATCACCAAGTAGACAAAGAGAAAAATATGGACAAGACGAAGATAAATAAATGTAAAACCTTTCCAGGTACTCGTTATGTGCTAATGGTAAATTTACATTAGCACTAGCCAGTGCTTGGAGAGGTGTAGGAAATTATAACTACAACACGAAGAAGAATGCAGTCCAATCTGATAAACTCTGGGGTCTTTCCAGGTACTTGCTAGTTTCTAATGACATCATCACATTAGCACTAGCCTGTGCTTGGCGAGAAAACAGAAGCACCACCATATATACGCAAAGAAGAAAACGCGTAATTTTTGCAACCTTGATTACAATTATTATTGCACACAGGTACTTACTTTTCTTTGCGATTTTTAAAAAAATAAGAACTACTGTATGCCAATGGCATGCAATGTTAGTCACCAAATTTAGACAATTGGTTAGCTTTTTTGTGGCATTTTATTCATTTTTTTTATTTATAACAGCTGTTTATTTATTTCTTGTTGATTTTAACGAATTATCTCCCTTAATCATTTTGAGCTTGGGCGGAAATCACCGATCTCATCAATTATGACACTAATCATCATTCAACGACTTTCTCATGCGTTTTCAAAACTTTGCAAGCTCAACTGAAGAGATGCGCATTGACACTTATCAGAATATGACACTTGTCCTATAAATACAAAGTTGGAATGTTAGAACATCAAACCAAAGATGCACTTCGAAGAATGCGGACAGAACAGAAAGAGCCACTAATCTGAAATCTTCCCAAGTACTTACTATGTTCTAATAAGTATTGGATATTAGCACTAGTCTGTGCTTGGAGAGGGATCGGAAACATCGTCATATGGAAAAGGGACAGTGAAGCTGCAGCAGCATCATGAATATAGAAGCAGCCGATATCTTTCCAGGTACTCGTTATGTGCTAATTATAAATTAAAATTAGCACTAGCCTGTGCTTGGAGAGAAAATCGACATCATCAGCAGTCAAAAGAAAAAAAAAGGAAAAAGTATAGAACAAAAGAAGAACATGAATCTAAAATCTTCCCGGGTACTTGAGATGTGCTAATGATACATTTACATTAGCACTAGCCTGTGCTTGGAGAGGGGAATAGAAATAACATCATATTGAAAAAGAATACAGAAGAAGTCAAACTTGACTATATGCTGTGGTCTTCCCGGGTACTTGCTAGTTTCTAATGATGTAGTGACATTAGCACTAGCCTGTGCTTGGAGAGAAAATGGCAATATCACCAAGTAGACAAAGAGAAAAATATGAACAAGACGAAGATAAATAAATGTAAAACCTTTCCAGGTAATCGTTATGTGCTAATGGTACATTTACATTAGCACTAGCCAGTGCTTGGAGAGGTGTAGGAAATTATAACTACAACACGAAGAAGAATGCAGTCCAATCTGATAAACTCTGGGGTCTTTCCAGGTACTTGCTAGTTTCTAATGACATCATCACATTAGCACTAGCCTGTGCTTGGCGAGAAAACAGAAGCACCACCATATATACGCAAAGAAGAAAACGCGTAATTTTTGCAACCTTGATTACAATTATTATTGCACACAGGTACTTACTTTTCTTTGCGATCTTTTAAAAAATAAGAACTACTGTATGCCAATGGCATGCAATGTTAGTCACCAAATTTAGACCATTGGTTAGCTTTTCTGTGGCATTTTATTTATTTTTTTTATTTATAACAGCTGTTTATTTATTTCTTGTTGATTTTAACGAATTATCTCCCTTAATCATTTTGAGCTTGGGCGGAAAACACCGATCTCATCAATTATGACACTAATCATCATTCAACGACTTTCTCATGCGTTTTCAAAACTTTGCAAGCTCAACTGAAGAGATGCGCATTGACACTTATCAGAATATGACACTTGTCCTATAAATACAAAGTTGGAATGTTAGAACATCAAACCAAAGATGCACTTCGAAGAATGCGGACAGAACAGAAAGAGCCACTAATCTGAAATCTTCCCAAGTACTTACTATGTTCTAATAAGTATTGGATATTAGCACTAGTCTGTGCTTGGAGAGGGATCGGAAACATCGTCATATGGAAAAGGGACAGTGAAGCTGCAGCAGCATCATGAATATAGAAGCAGCCGATATCTTTCCAGGTACTCGTTATGTGCTAATTATAAATTAAAATTAGCACTAGCCTGTGCTTGGAGAGAAAATCGACATCATCAGCAGTCAAAAGAAAAAAAAAAGGAAAAAGTATAGAACAAAAGAAGAACATGAATCTAAAATCTTCCCGGGTACTTGAGATGTGCTAATGATACATTTACATTAGCACTAGCCTGTGCTTGGAGAGGGGAATAGAAATGACATCATATTGAAAAAGAATACAGAAGAGGGGAATAGAAATAACATCATATTGAAAAAGAATACAGAAGAAGTCAAACTTGACTATATGCTGTGGTCTTCCCGGGTACTTGCTAGTTTCTAATGATGTAGTGACATTAGCACTAGCCTGTGCTTGGAGAGAAAATGGCAATATCACCAAGTAGACAAAGAGAAAAATATGGACAAGACGAAGATAAATAAATGTAAAACCTTTCCAGGTACTCGTTATGTGCTAATGGTACATTTACATTAGCACTAGCCAGTGCTTGGAGAGGTGTAGGAAATTATAACTACAACACGAAGAAGAATGCAGTCCAATCTGATAAACTCTGGGGTCTTTCCAGGTACTTGCTAGTTTCTAATGACATCATCACATTAGCACTAGCCTGTGCTTGGCGAGAAAACAGAAGCACCACCATATATACGCAAAGAAGAAAACGCGTAATTTTTGCAACTTTGATTACAATTATTATTGCACACAGGTACTTACTTTTCTTTGCGATCTTTTAAAAAATAAGAACTACTGTATGCCAATGGCATGCAATGTTAGTCACCAAATTGAGACCATTGGTTAGCTTTTTTGTGGCATTTTATTTATTTTTTTTATTTATAACAGCTGTTTATTTATTTCTTGTTGATTTTAACGAATTATCTCCCTTAATCATTTTGAGCTTGGGCGGAAAACACCGATCTCATCAATTATGACACTAATCATCATTCAACGACTTTCTCATGCGTTTTCAAAACTTTGCAAGCTCAACTGAAGAGATGCGCATTGACACTTATAAGAATATGACACTTGTCCTATAAATACAAAGTTGGAATGTTAGAACATCAAACCAAAGATGCACTTCGAAGAATGCGGACAGAACAGAAAGAGCCACTAATCTGAAATCTTCCCAAGTACTTACTATGTTCTAATAAGTATTGGATATTAGCACTAGTCTGTGCTTGGAGAGGGATCGGAAACATCGTCATATGGAAAAGGGACAGTGAAGCTGCAGCAGCATCATGAATATAGAAGCAGCCGATATCTTTCCAGGTACTCGTTATGTGCTAATTATAAATTAAAATTAGCACTAGCCTGTGCTTGGAGAGAAAATCGACATCATCAGCAGTCAAAAGAAAAAAAAAGGAAAAAGTATAGAACAAAAGAAGAACATGAATCTAAAATCTTCCCGGGTACTTGAGATGTGCTAATGATACATTTACATTAGCACTAGCCTGTGCTTGGAGAGGGGAATAGAAATAACATCATATTGAAAAAGAATACAGAAGAAGTCAAACTTGACTATATGCTGTGGTCTTCCCGGGTACTTGCTAGTTTCTAATGATGTAGTGACATTAGCACTAGCCTGTGCTTGGAGAGAAAATGGCAATATCACCAAGTAGACAAAGAGAAAAATATGGACAAGACGAAGATAAATAAATGTAAAACCTTTCCAGGTACTCGTTATGTGCTAATGGTACATTTACATTAGCACTAGCCAGTGCTTGGAGAGGTGTAGGAAATTATAACTACAACACGAAGAAGAATGCAGTCCAATCTGATAAACTCTGGGGTCTTTCCAGGTACTTGCTAGTTTCTAATGACATCATCACATTAGCACTAGCCTGTGCTTGGCGAGAAAACAGAAGCACCACCATATATACGCAAAGAAGAAAACGCGTAATTTTTGCAACTTTGATTACAATTATTATTGCACACAGGTACTTACTTTTCTTTGCGATCTTTTAAAAAATAAGAACTACTGTATGCCAATGGCATGCAATGTTAGTCACCAAATTGAGACCATTGGTTAGCTTTTTTGTGGCATTTTATTTATTTTTTTTATTTATAACAGCTGTTTATTTATTTCTTGTTGATTTTAACGAATTATCTCCCTTAATCATTTTGAGCTTGGGCGGAAAACACCGATCTCATCAATTATGACACTAATCATCATTCAACGACTTTCTCATGCGTTTTCAAAACTTTGCAAGCTCAACTGAAGAGATGCGCATTGACACTTATCAGAATATGACACTTGTCCTATAAATACAAAGTTGGAATGTTAGAACATCAAACCAAAGATGCACTTCGAAGAATGCGGACAGAACAGAAAGAGCCACTAATCTGAAATCTTCCCAAGTACTTACTATGTTCTAATAAGTATTGGATATTAGCACTAGTCTGTGCTTGGAGAGGGATCGGAAACATCGTCATATGGAAAAGGGACAGTGAAGCTGCAGCAGCATCATGAATATAGAAGCAGCCGATATCTTTCCAGGTACTCGTTATGTGCTAATTATAAATTAAAATTAGCACTAGCCTGTGCTTGGAGAGAAAATCGACATCATCAGCAGTCAAAAGAAAAAAAAAGGAAAAAGTATAGAACAAAAGAAGAACATGAATCTAAAATCTTCCCGGGTACTTGAGATGTGCTAATGATACATTTACATTAGCACTAGCCTGTGCTTGGAAAGGGGAATAGAAATAACATCATATTGAAAAAGAATACAGAAGAAGTCAAACTTGACTATATGCTGTGGTCTTCCCGGGTACTTGCTAGTTTCTAATGATGTAGTGACATTAGCACTAGCCTGTGCTTGGAGAGAAAATGGCAATATCACCAAGTAGACAAAGAGAAAAATATGGACAAGACGAAGATAAATAAATGTAAAACCTTTCCAGGTACTCGTTATGTGCTAATGGTAAATTTACATTAGCACTAGCCAGTGCTTGGAGAGGTTTAGGAAATTATAACTACAACACGAAGAAGAATGCAGTCCAATCTGATAAACTCTGGGGTCTTTCCAGGTACTTGCTAGTTTCTAATGACATCATCACATTAGCACTAGCCTGTGCTTGGCGAGAAAACAGAAGCACCACCATATATACGCAAAGAAGAAAACGCGTAATTTTTGCAACCTTGATTACAATTATTATTGCACACAGGTACTTACTTTTCTTTGCGATTTTTAAAAAAATAAGAACTACTGTATGCCAATGGCATGCAATGTTAGTCACCAAATTTAGACAATTGGTTAGCTTTTTTGTGGCATTTTATTCATTTTTTTTATTTATAACAGCTGTTTATTTATTTCTTGTTGATTTTAACGAATTATCTCCCTTAATCATTTTGAGCTTGGGCGGAAATCACCGATCTCATCAATTATGACACTAATCATCATTCAACGACTTTCTCATGCGTTTTCAAAACTTTGCAAGCTCAACTGAAGAGATGCGCATTGACACTTATCAGAATATGACACTTGTCCTATAAATACAAAGTTGGAATGTTAGAACATCAAACCAAAGATGCACTTCGAAGAATGCGGACAGAACAGAAAGAGCCACTAATCTGAAATCTTCCCAAGTACTTACTATGTTCTAATAAGTATTGGATATTAGCACTAGTCTGTGCTTGGAGAGGGATCGGAAACATCGTCATATGGAAAAGGGACAGTGAAGCTGCAGCAGCATCATGAATATAGAAGCAGCCGATATCTTTCCAGGTACTCGTTATGTGCTAATTATAAATTAAAATTAGCACTAGCCTGTGCTTGGAGAGAAAATCGACATCATCAGCAGTCAAAAGAAAAAAAAAGGAAAAAGTATAGAACAAAAGAAGAACATGAATCTAAAATCTTCCCGGGTACTTGAGATGTGCTAATGATACATTTACATTAGCACTAGCCTGTGCTTGGAGAGGGGAATAGAAATAACATCATATTGAAAAAGAATACAGAAGAAGTCAAACTTGACTATATGCTGTGGTCTTCCCGGGTACTTGCTAGTTTCTAATGATGTAGTGACATTAGCACTAGCCTGTGCTTGGAGAGAAAATGGCAATATCACCAAGTAGACAAAGAGAAAAATATGGACAAGACGAAGATAAATAAATGTAAAACCTTTCCAGGTAATCGTTATGTGCTAATGGTACATTTACATTAGCACTAGCCAGTGCTTGGAGAGGTGTAGGAAATTATAACTACAACACGAAGAAGAATGCAGTCCAATCTGATAAACTCTGGGGTCTTTCCAGGTACTTGCTAGTTTCTAATGACATCATCACATTAGCACTAGCCTGTGCTTGGCGAGAAAACAGAAGCACCACCATATATACGCAAAGAAGAAAACGCGTAATTTTTGCAACCTTGATTACAATTATTATTGCACACAGGTACTTACTTTTCTTTGCGATCTTTTAAAAAATAAGAACTACTGTATGCCAATGGCATGCAATGTTAGTCACCAAATTTAGACCATTGGTTAGCTTTTCTGTGGCATTTTATTTATTTTTTTTATTTATAACAGCTGTTTATTTATTTCTTGTTGATTTTAACGAATTATCTCCCTTAATCATTTTGAGCTTGGGCGGAAAACACCGATCTCATCAATTATGACACTAATCATCATTCAACGACTTTCTCATGCGTTTTCAAAACTTTGCAAGCTCAACTGAAGAGATGCGCATTGACACTTATCAGAATATGACACTTGTCCTATAAATACAAAGTTGGAATGTTAGAACATCAAACCAAAGATGCACTTCGAAGAATGCGGACAGAACAGAAAGAGCCACTAATCTGAAATCTTCCCAAGTACTTACTATGTTCTAATAAGTATTGGATATTAGCACTAGTCTGTGCTTGGAGAGGGATCGGAAACATCGTCATATGGAAAAGGGACAGTGAAGCTGCAGCAGCATCATGAATATAGAAGCAGCCGATATCTTTCCAGGTACTCGTTATGTGCTAATTATAAATTAAAATTAGCACTAGCCTGTGCTTGGAGAGAAAATCGACATCATCAGCAGTCAAAAGAAAAAAAAAAGGAAAAAGTATAGAACAAAAGAAGAACATGAATCTAAAATCTTCCCGGGTACTTGAGATGTGCTAATGATACATTTACATTAGCACTAGCCTGTGCTTGGAGAGGGGAATAGAAATGACATCATATTGAAAAAGAATACAGAAGAGGGGAATAGAAATAACATCATATTGAAAAAGAATACAGAAGAAGTCAAACTTGACTATATGCTGTGGTCTTCCCGGGTACTTGCTAGTTTCTAATGATGTAGTGACATTAGCACTAGCCTGTGCTTGGAGAGAAAATGGCAATATCACCAAGTAGACAAAGAGAAAAATATGGACAAGACGAAGATAAATAAATGTAAAACCTTTCCAGGTACTCGTTATGTGCTAATGGTACATTTACATTAGCACTAGCCAGTGCTTGGAGAGGTGTAGGAAATTATAACTACAACACGAAGAAGAATGCAGTCCAATCTGATAAACTCTGGGGTCTTTCCAGGTACTTGCTAGTTTCTAATGACATCATCACATTAGCACTAGCCTGTGCTTGGCGAGAAAACAGAAGCACCACCATATATACGCAAAGAAGAAAACGCGTAATTTTTGCAACTTTGATTACAATTATTATTGCACACAGGTACTTACTTTTCTTTGCGATCTTTTAAAAAATAAGAACTACTGTATGCCAATGGCATGCAATGTTAGTCACCAAATTGAGACCATTGGTTAGCTTTTTTGTGGCATTTTATTTATTTTTTTTATTTATAACAGCTGTTTATTTATTTCTTGTTGATTTTAACGAATTATCTCCCTTAATCATTTTGAGCTTGGGCGGAAAACACCGATCTCATCAATTATGACACTAATCATCATTCAACGACTTTCTCATGCGTTTTCAAAACTTTGCAAGCTCAACTGAAGAGATGCGCATTGACACTTATCAGAATATGACACTTGTCCTATAAATACAAAGTTGGAATGTTAGAACATCAAACCAAAGATGCACTTCGAAGAATGCGGACAGAACAGAAAGAGCCACTAATCTGAAATCTTCCCAAGTACTTACTATGTTCTAATAAGTATTGGATATTAGCACTAGTCTGTGCTTGGAGAGGGATCGGAAACATCGTCATATGGAAAAGGGACAGTGAAGCTGCAGCAGCATCATGAATATAGAAGCAGCCGATATCTTTCCAGGTACTCGTTATGTGCTAATTATAAATTAAAATTAGCACTAGCCTGTGCTTGGAGAGAAAATCGACATCATCAGCAGTCAAAAGAAAAAAAAAGGAAAAAGTATAGAACAAAAGAAGAACATGAATCTAAAATCTTCCCGGGTACTTGAGATGTGCTAATGATACATTTACATTAGCACTAGCCTGTGCTTGGAAAGGGGAATAGAAATAACATCATATTGAAAAAGAATACAGAAGAAGTCAAACTTGACTATATGCTGTGGTCTTCCCGGGTACTTGCTAGTTTCTAATGATGTAGTGACATTAGCACTAGCCTGTGCTTGGAGAGAAAATGGCAATATCACCAAGTAGACAAAGAGAAAAATATGGACAAGACGAAGATAAATAAATGTAAAACCTTTCCAGGTACTCGTTATGTGCTAATGGTAAATTTACATTAGCACTAGCCAGTGCTTGGAGAGGTTTAGGAAATTATAACTACAACACGAAGAAGAATGCAGTCCAATCTGATAAACTCTGGGGTCTTTCCAGGTACTTGCTAGTTTCTAATGACATCATCACATTAGCACTAGCCTGTGCTTGGCGAGAAAACAGAAGCACCACCATATATACGCAAAGAAGAAAACGCGTAATTTTTGCAACCTTGATTACAATTATTATTGCACACAGGTACTTACTTTTCTTTGCGATTTTTAAAAAAATAAGAACTACTGTATGCCAATGGCATGCAATGTTAGTCACCAAATTTAGACAATTGGTTAGCTTTTTTGTGGCATTTTATTCATTTTTTTTATTTATAACAGCTGTTTATTTATTTCTTGTTGATTTTAACGAATTATCTCCCTTAATCATTTTGAGCTTGGGCGGAAATCACCGATCTCATCAATTATGACACTAATCATCATTCAACGACTTTCTCATGCGTTTTCAAAACTTTGCAAGCTCAACTGAAGAGATGCGCATTGACACTTATCAGAATATGACACTTGTCCTATAAATACAAAGTTGGAATGTTAGAACATCAAACCAAAGATGCACTTCGAAGAATGCGGACAGAACAGAAAGAGCCACTAATCTGAAATCTTCCCAAGTACTTACTATGTTCTAATAAGTATTGGATATTAGCACTAGTCTGTGCTTGGAGAGGGATCGGAAACATCGTCATATGGAAAAGGGACAGTGAAGCTCCAGCAGCATCATGAATATAGAAGCAGCCGATATCTTTCCAGGTACTCGTTATGTGCTAATTATAAATTAAAATTAGCACTAGCCTGTGCTTGGAGAGAAAATCGACATCATCAGCAGTCAAAAGAAAAAAAATTGAAAAAGTATAGAACAAAAGAAGAACATGAATCTAAAATCTTCCCGGGTACTTGAGATGTGCTAATGATACATTTACATTAGCACTAGCCTGTGCTTGGAGAGGGGAATAGAAATAACATCATATTGAAAAAGAATACAGAAGAAGTCAAACTTGACTATATGTTGTGGTCTTCCCGGGTACTTGCTAGTTTCTAATGATGTAGTGACATTAGCACTAGCCTGTGCTTGGAGAGAAAATGGCAATATCACCAAGTAGACAAAGAGAAAAATATGGACAAGACGAAGATAAATAAATGTAAAACCTTTCCAGGTAATCGTTATGTGCTAATGGTACATTTACATTAGCACTAGCCAGTGCTTGGAGAGGTGTAGGAAATTATAACTACAACACGAAGAAGAATGCAGTCCAATCTGATAAACTCTGGGGTCTTTCCAGGTACTTGCTAGTTTCTAATGACATCATCACATTAGCACTAGCCTGTGCTTGGCGAGAAAACAGAAGCACCACCATATATACGCAAAGAAGAAAACGCGTAATTTTTGCAACCTTGATTACAATTATTATTGCACACAGGTACTTACTTTTCTTTGCGATCTTTTAAAAAATAAGAACTACTGTATGCCAATGGCATGCAATGTTAGTCACCAAATTTAGACCATTGGTTAGCTTTTCTGTGGCATTTTATTTATTTTTTTTATTTATAACAGCTGTTTATTTATTTCTTGTTGATTTTAACGAATTATCTCCCTTAATCATTTTGAGCTTGGGCGGAAAACACCGATCTCATCAATTATGACAGTAATTATCATTCAACGACTTTCTAATGCGTTTTCAAAACTTTGCAAGCTCAACTGAAGAGATGCGCATTGACACTTATCAGAATATGACACTTGTCCTATAAATACAAAGTTGGAATGTTAGAACATCAAACCAAAGATGCACTTCGAAGAATGCGGACAGAACAGAAAGAGCCACTAATCTGAAATCTTCCCAAGTACTTACTATGTTCTAATAAGTATTGGATATTAGCACTAGTCTGTGCTTGGAGAGGGATCGGAAACATCGTCATATGGAAAAGGGACAGTGAAGCTGCAGCAGCATCATGAATATAGAAGCAGCCGATATCTTTCCAGGTACTCGTTATGTGCTAATTATAAATTAAAATTAGCACTAGCCTGTGCTTGGAGAGAAAATCGACATCATCAGCAGTCAAAAGAAAAAAAAGGAAAAAGTATAGAACAAAAGAAGAACATGAATCTAAAATCTTCCCGGGTACTTGAGATGTGCTAATGATACATTTACATTAGCACTAGCCTGTGCTTGGAGAGGGGAATAGAAATGACATCATATTGAAAAAGAATACAGAAGAGGGGAATAGAAATAACATCATATTGAAAAAGAATACAGAAGAAGTCAAACTTGACTATATGCTGTGGTCTTCCCGGGTACTTGCTAGTTTCTAATGATGTAGTGACATTAGCACTAGCCTGTGCTTGGAGAGAAAATGGCAATATCACCAAGTAGACAAAGAGAAAAATATGGACAAGACGAAGATAAATAAATGTAAAACCTTTCCAGGTACTCGTTATGTGCTAATGGTACATTTACATTAGCACTAGCCAGTGCTTGGAGAGGTGTAGGAAATTATAACTACAACACGAAGAAGAATGCAGTCCAATCTGATAAACTCTGGGGTCTTTCCAGGTACTTGCTAGTTTCTAATGACATCATCACATTAGCACTAGCCTGTGCATGGCGAGAAAACAGAAGCACCACCATATATACGCAAAGAAGAAAACGCGTAATTTTTGCAACCTTGATTACAATTATTATTGCACACAGGTACTTACTTTTCTTTGCGATCTTTTAAAAAATAAGAACTACTGTATGCCAATGGCATGCAATGTTAGTCACCAAATTTAGACCATTGGTTAGCTTTTTTGTGGCATTTTATTTATTTTTTTTATTTATAACAGCTGTTTATTTATTTCTTGTTGATTTTAACGAATTATCTCCCTTAATCATTTTGAGCTTGGGCGGAAAACACCGATCTCATCAATTATGACACTAATCATCATTCAACGACTTTCTAATGCGTTTTCAAAACTTTGCAAGCTCAACTGAAGAGATGCGCATTGACACTTATCAGAATATGACACTTGTCCTATAAATACAAAGTTGGAATGTTAGAACATCAAACCAAAGATGCACTTCGAAGAATGCGGACAGAACAGAAAGAGCCACTAATCTGAAATCTTCCCAAGTACTTACTATGTTCTAATAAGTATTGGATATTAGCACTAGTCTGTGCTTGGAGAGGGATCGGAAACATCGTCATATGGAAAAGGGACAGTGAAGCTGCAGCAGCATCATGAATATAGAAGCAGCCGATATCTTTCCAGGTACTCGTTATGTGCTAATTATAAATTAAAATTAGCACTAGCCTGTGCTTGGAGAGAAAATCGACATCATCAGCAGTCAAAAGAAAATAAAAGGAAAAAGTATAGAACAAAAGAAGAACATGAATCTAAAATCTTCCCGGGTACTTGAGATGTGCTAATGATACATTTACATTAGCACTAGCCTGTGCTTGGAGAGGGGAATAGAAATAACATCATATTGAAAAAGAATACAGAAGAAGTCAAACTTGACTATATGCTGTGGTCTTCCCGGGTACTTGCTAGTTTCTAATGATGTAGTGACATTAGCACTAGCCTGTGCTTGGAGAGAAAATGGCAATATCACCAAGTAGACAAAGAGAAAAATATGGACAAGACGAAGATAAATAAATGTAAAACCTTTCCAGGTACTCGTTATGTGCTAATGGTACATTTACATTAGCACTAGCCAGTGCTTGGAGAGGTGTAGGAAATTATAACTACAACACGAAGAAGAATGCAGTCCAATCTGATAAACTCTGGGGTCTTTCCAGGTACTTGCTAGTTTCTAATGACATCATCACATTAGCACTAGCCTGTGCTTGGCGAGAAAACAGAAGCACCACCATATATACGCAAAGAAGAAAACGCGTAATTTTTGCAACCTTGATTACAATTATTATTGCACACAGGTACTTACTTTTCTTTGCGATCTTTTAAAAAATAAGAACTACTGTATGCCAATGGCATGCAATGTTAGTCACCAAATTGAGACCATTGGTTAGCTTTTTTGTGGCATTTTATTTATTTTCTTTATTTATAACAGCTGTTTATTTATTTCTTGTTGATTTTAACGAATTATCTCCCTTAATCATTTTGAGCTTGGGCGGAAAACACCGATCTCATCAATTATGACACTAATCATCATTCAACGACTTTCTCATGCGTTTTCAAAACTTTGCAAGCTCAACTGAAGAGATGCGCATTGACACTTATCAGAATATGACACTTGTCCTATAAATACAAAGTTGGAATGTTAGAACATCAAACCAAAGATGCACTTCGAAGAATGCGGACAGAACAGAAAGAGCCACTAATCTGAAATCTTCCCAAGTACTTACTATGTTCTAATAAGTATTGGATATTAGCACTAGTCTGTGCTTGGAGAGGGATCGGAAACATCGTCATATGGAAAAGGGACAGTGAAGCTGCAGCAGCATCATGAATATAGAAGCAGCCGATATCTTTCCAGGTACTCGTTATGTGCTAATTATAAATTAAAATTAGCACTAGCCTGTGCTTGGAGAGAAAATCGACATCATCAGCAGTCAAAAGAAAAAAAAAGGAAAAAGTATAGAACAAAAGAAGAACATGAATCTAAAATCTTCCCGGGTACTTGAGATGTGCTAATGATACATTTACATTAGCACTAGCCTGTGCTTGGAAAGGGGAATAGAAATAACATCATATTGAAAAAGAATACAGAAGAAGTCAAACTTGACTATATGCTGTGGTCTTCCCGGGTACTTGCTAGTTTCTAATGATGTAGTGACATTAGCACTAGCCTGTGCTTGGAGAGAAAATGGCAATATCACCAAGTAGACAAAGAGAAAAATATGGACAAGACGAAGATAAATAAATGTAAAACCTTTCCAGGTACTCGTTATGTGCTAATGGTACATTTACATTAGCAC
Organism: Limnoperna fortunei; assembly: GCA_944474755.1. Taxonomy (NCBI): domain Eukaryota; kingdom Metazoa; phylum Mollusca; class Bivalvia; order Mytilida; family Modiolidae; genus Limnoperna; species Limnoperna fortunei. The sequence goes on from OX104113.1 coordinate 49,659,035, forward strand.
TAGCCAGTGCTTGGAGAGGTTTAGGAAATTATAACTACAACACGAAGAAGAATGCAGTCCAATCTGATAAACTCTGGGGTCTTTCCAGGTACTTGCTAGTTTCTAATGACATCATCACATTAGCACTAGCCTGTGCTTGGCGAGAAAACAGAAGCACCACCATATATACGCAAAGAAGAAAACGCGTAATTTTTGCAACCTTGATTACAATTATTATTGCACACAGGTACTTACTTTTCTTTGCGATTTTTTAAAAAATAAGAACTACTGTATGCCAATGGCATGCAATGTTAGTCACCAAATTTAGACAATTGGTTAGCTTTTTTGTGGCATTTTATTCATTTTTTTTATTTATAACAGCTGTTTATTTATTTCTTGTTGATTTTAACGAATTATCTCCCTTAATCATTTTGAGCTTGGGCGGAAATCACCGATCTCATCAATTATGACACTAATCATCATTCAACGACTTTCTCATGCGTTTTCAAAACTTTGCAAGCTCAACTGAAGAGATGCGCATTGACACTTATCAGAATATGACACTTGTCCTATAAATACAAAGTTGGAATGTTAGAACATCAAACCAAAGATGCACTTCGAAGAATGCGGACAGAACAGAAAGAGCCACTAATCTGAAATCTTCCCAAGTACTTACTATGTTCTAATAAGTATTGGATATTAGCACTAGTCTGTGCTTGGAGAGGGATCGGAAACATCGTCATATGGAAAAGGGACAGTGAAGCTGCAGCAGCATCATGAATATAGAAGCAGCCGATATCTTTCCAGGTACTCGTTATGTGCTAATTATAAATTAAAATTAGCACTAGCCTGTGCTTGGAGAGAAAATCGACATCATCAGCAGTCAAAAGAAAAAAAAAGGAAAAAGTATAGAACAAAAGAAGAACATGAATCTAAAATCTTCCCGGGTACTTGAGATGTGCTAATGATACATTTACATTAGCACTAGCCTGTGCTTGGAGAGGGGAATAGAAATAACATCATATTGAAAAAGAATACAGAAGAAGTCAAACTTGACTATATGCTGTGGTCTTCCCGGGTACTTGCTAGTTTCTAATGATGTAGTGACATTAGCACTAGCCTGTGCTTGGAGAGAAAATGGCAATATCACCAAGTAGACAAAGAGAAAAATATGGACAAGACGAAGATAAATAAATGTAAAACCTTTCCAGGTAATCGTTATGTGCTAATGGTACATTTACATTAGCACTAGCCAGTGCTTGGAGAGGTGTAGGAAATTATAACTACAACACGAAGAAGAATGCAGTCCAATCTGATAAACTCTGGGGTCTTTCCAGGTACTTGCTAGTTTCTAATGACATCATCACATTAGCACTAGCCTGTGCTTGGCGAGAAAACAGAAGCACCACCATATATACGCAAAGAAGAAAACGCGTAATTTTTGCAACCTTGATTACAATTATTATTGCACACAGGTACTTACTTTTCTTTGCGATCTTTTAAAAAATAAGAACTACTGTATGCCAATGGCATGCAATGTTAGTCACCAAATTTAGACCATTGGTTAGCTTTTCTGTGGCATTTTATTTATTTTTTTTATTTATAACAGCTGTTTATTTATTTCTTGTTGATTTTAACGAATTATCTCCCTTAATCATTTTGAGCTTGGGCGGAAAACACCGATCTCATCAATTATGACACTAATCATCATTCAACGACTTTCTCATGCGTTTTCAAAACTTTGCAAGCTCAACTGAAGAGATGCGCATTGACACTTATCAGAATATGACACTTGTCCTATAAATACAAAGTTGGAATGTTAGAACATCAAACCAAAGATGCACTTCGAAGAATGCGGACAGAACAGAAAGAGCCACTAATCTGAAATCTTCCCAAGTACTTACTATGTTCTAATAAGTATTGGATATTAGCACTAGTCTGTGCTTGGAGAGGGATCGGAAACATCGTCATATGGAAAAGGGACAGTGAAGCTGCAGCAGCATCATGAATATAGAAGCAGCCGATATCTTTCCAGGTACTCGTTATGTGCTAATAATAAATTAAAATTAGCACTAGCCTGTGCTTGGAGAGAAAATCGACATCATCAGCAGTCAAAAGAAAAAAAAAGGAAAAAGTATAGAACAAAAGAAGAACATGAATCTAAAATCTTCCCGGGTACTTGAGATGTGCTAATGATACATTTACATTAGCACTAGCCTGTGCTTGGAGAGGGGAATAGAAATAACATCATATTGAAAAAGAATACAGAAGAAGTCAAACTTGACTATATGCTGTGGTCTTCCCGGGTACTTGCTAGTTTCTAATGATGTAGTGACATTAGCACTAGCCTGTGCTTGGAGAGAAAATGGCAATATCACCAAGTAGACAAAGAGAAAAATATGGACAAGACGAAGATAAATAAATGTAAAACCTTTCCAGGTACTCGTTATGTGCTAATGGTACATTTACATTAGCACTAGCCAGTGCTTGGAGAGGTGTAGGAAATTATAACTACAACACGAAGAAGAATGCAGTCCAATCTGATAAACTCTGGGGTCTTTCCAGGTACTTGCTAGTTTCTAATGACATCATCACATTAGCACTAGCCTGTGCTTGGCGAGAAAACAGAAGCACCACCATATATACGCAAAGAAGAAAACGCGTAATTTTTGCAACCTTGATTACAATTATTATTGCACACAGGTACTTACTTTTCTTTGCGATCTTTTAAAAAATAAGAACTACTGTATGCCAATGGCATGCAATGTTAGTCACCAAATTTAGACCATTGGCTAGCTTTTTTGTGGCATTTTATTTATTTTTTTTATTTATAACAGCTGTTTATTTATTTCTTGTTGATTTTAACGAATTATCTCCCTTAATCATTTTGAGCTTGGGCGGAAAACACCGATCTCATCAATTATGACACTAATCATCATTCAACGACTTTCTCATGCGTTTTCAAAACTTTGCAAGCTCAACTGAAGAGATGCGCATTGACACTTATCAGAATATGACACTTGTCCTATAAATACAAAGTTGGAATGTTAGAACATCAAACCAAAGATGCACTTCGAAGAATGCGGACAGAACAGAAAGAGCCACTAATCTGAAATCTTCCCAAGTACTTACTATGTTCTAATAAGTATTGGATATTAGCACTAGTCTGTGCTTGGAGAGGGATCGGAAACATCGTCATATGGAAAAGGGACAGTGAAGCTGCAGCAGCATCATGAATATAGAAGCAGCCGATATCTTTCCAGGTACTCGTTATGTGCTAATTATAAATTAAAATTAGCACTAGCCTGTGCTTGGAGAGAAAATCGACATCATCAGCAGTCAAAAGAAAATAAAAGGAAAAAGTATAGAACAAAAGAAGAACATGAATCTAAAATCTTCCCGGGTACTTGAGATGTGCTAATGATACATTTACATTAGCACTAGCCTGTGCTTGGAGAGGGGAATAGAAATAACATCATATTGAAAAAGAATACAGAAGAAGTCAAACTTGACTATATGCTGTGGTCTTCCCGGGTACTTGCTAGTTTCTAATGATGTAGTGACATTAGCACTAGCCTGTGCTTGGAGAGAAAATGGCAATATCACCAAGTAGACAAAGAGAAAAATATGGACAAGACGAAGATAAATAAATGTAAAACCTTTCCAGGTACTCGTTATGTGCTAATGGTACATTTACATTAGCACTAGCCAGTGCTTGGAGAGGTGTAGGAAATTATAACTACAACACGAAGAAGAATGCAGTCCAATCTGATAAACTCTGGGGTCTTTCCAGGTACTTGCTAGTTTCTAATGACATCATCACATTAGCACTAGCCTGTGCTTGGCGAGAAAACAGAAGCACCACCATATATACGCAAAGAAGAAAACGCGTAATTTTTGCAACCTTGATTACAATTATTATTGCACACAGGTACTTACTTTTCTTTGCGATTTTTTAAAAAATAAGAACTACTGTATGCCAATGGCATGCAATGTTAGTCACCAAATTTAGACAATTGGTTAGCTTTTTTGTGGCATTTTATTCATTTTTTTTATTTATAACAGCTGTTTATTTATTTCTTGTTGATTTTAACGAATTATCTCCCTTAATCATTTTGAGCTTGGGCGGAAATCACCGATCTCATCAATTATGACACTAATCATCATTCAACGACTTTCTCATGCGTTTTCAAAACTTTGCAAGCTCAACTGAAGAGATGCGCATTGACACTTATCAGAATATGACACTTGTCCTATAAATACAAAGTTGGAATGTTAGAACATCAAACCAAAGATGCACTTCGAAGAATGCGGACAGAACAGAAAGAGCCACTAATCTGAAATCTTCCCAAGTACTTACTATGTTCTAATAAGTATTGGATATTAGCACTAGTCTGTGCTTGGAGAGGGATCGGAAACATCGTCATATGGAAAAGGGACAGTGAAGCTGCAGCAGCATCATGAATATAGAAGCAGCCGATATCTTTCCAGGTACTCGTTATGTGCTAATTATAAATTAAAATTAGCACTAGCCTGTGCTTGGAGAGAAAATCGACATCATCAGCAGTCAAAAGAAAAAAAAAGGAAAAAGTATAGAACAAAAGAAGAACATGAATCTAAAATCTTCCCGGGTACTTGAGATGTGCTAATGATACATTTACATTAGCACTAGCCTGTGCTTGGAGAGGGGAATAGAAATAACATCATATTGAAAAAGAATACAGAAGAAGTCAAACTTGACTATATGCTGTGGTCTTCCCGGGTACTTGCTAGTTTCTAATGATGTAGTGACATTAGCACTAGCCTGTGCTTGGAGAGAAAATGGCAATATCACCAAGTAGACAAAGAGAAAAATATGGACAAGACGAAGATAAATAAATGTAAAACCTTTCCAGGTAATCGTTATGTGCTAATGGTACATTTACATTAGCACTAGCCAGTGCTTGGAGAGGTGTAGGAAATTATAACTACAACACGAAGAAGAATGCAGTCCAATCTGATAAACTCTGGGGTCTTTCCAGGTACTTGCTAGTTTCTAATGACATCATCACATTAGCACTAGCCTGTGCTTGGCGAGAAAACAGAAGCACCACCATATATACGCAAAGAAGAAAACGCGTAATTTTTGCAACCTTGATTACAATTATTATTGCACACAGGTACTTACTTTTCTTTGCGATCTTTTAAAAAATAAGAACTACTGTATGCCAATGGCATGCAATGTTAGTCACCAAATTTAGACCATTGGTTAGCTTTTCTGTGGCATTTTATTTATTTTTTTTATTTATAACAGCTGTTTATTTATTTCTTGTTGATTTTAACGAATTATCTCCCTTAATCATTTTGAGCTTGGGCGGAAAACACCGATCTCATCAATTATGACACTAATCATCATTCAACGACTTTCTCATGCGTTTTCAAAACTTTGCAAGCTCAACTGAAGAGATGCGCATTGACACTTATCAGAATATGACACTTGTCCTATAAATACAAAGTTGGAATGTTAGAACATCAAACCAAAGATGCACTTCGAAGAATGCGGACAGAACAGAAAGAGCCACTAATCTGAAATCTTCCCAAGTACTTACTATGTTCTAATAAGTATTGGATATTAGCACTAGTCTGTGCTTGGAGAGGGATCGGAAACATCGTCATATGGAAAAGGGACAGTGAAGCTGCAGCAGCATCATGAATATAGAAGCAGCCGATATCTTTCCAGGTACTCGTTATGTGCTAATTATAAATTAAAATTAGCACTAGCCTGTGCTTGGAGAGAAAATCGACATCATCAGCAGTCAAAAGAAAAAAAAAGGAAAAAGTATAGAACAAAAGAAGAACATGAATCTAAAATCTTCCCGGGTACTTGAGATGTGCTAATGATACATTTACATTAGCACTAGCCTGTGCTTGGAGAGGGGAATAGAAATAACATCATATTGAAAAAGAATACAGAAGAAGTCAAACTTGACTATATGCTGTGGTCTTCCCGGGTACTTGCTAGTTTCTAATGATGTAGTGACATTAGCACTAGCCTGTGCTTGGAGAGAAAATGGCAATATCACCAAGTAGACAAAGAGAAAAATATGGACAAGACGAAGATAAATAAATGTAAAACCTTTCCAGGTACTCGTTATGTGCTAATGGTACATTTACATTAGCACTAGCCAGTGCTTGGAGAGGTGTAGGAAATTATAACTACAACACGAAGAAGAATGCAGTCCAATCTGATAAACTCTGGGGTCTTTCCAGGTACTTGCTAGTTTCTAATGACATCATCACATTAGCACTAGCCTGTGCTTGGCGAGAAAACAGAAGCACCACCATATATACGCAAAGAAGAAAACGCGTAATTTTTGCAACCTTGATTACAATTATTATTGCACACAGGTACTTACTTTTCTTTGCGATCTTTTAAAAAATAAGAACTACTGTATGCCAATGGCATGCAATGTTAGTCACCAAATTTAGACCATTGGTTAGCTTTTTTTGTGGCATTTTATTTATTTTTTTTATTTATAACAGCTGTTTATTTATTTCTTGTTGATTTTAACGAATTATCTCCCTTAATCATTTTGAGCTTGGGCGGAAAACACCGATCTCATCAATTATGACACTAATCATCATTCAACGACTTTCTAATGCGTTTTCAAAACTTTGCAAGCTCAACTGAAGAGATGCGCATTGACACTTATCAGAATATGACACTTGTCCTATAAATACAAAGTTGGAATGTTAGAACATCAAACCAAAGATGCACTTCGAAGAATGCGGACAGAACAGAAAGAGCCACTAATCTGAAATCTTCCCAAGTACTTACTATGTTCTAATAAGTATTGGATATTAGCACTAGTCTGTGCTTGGAGAGGGATCGGAAACATCGTCATATGGAAAAGGGACAGTGAAGCTGCAGCAGCATCATGAATATAGAAGCAGCCGATATCTTTCCAGGTACTCGTTATGTGCTAATTATAAATTAAAATTAGCACTAGCCTGTGCTTGGAGAGAAAATCGACATCATCAGCAGTCAAAAGAAAATAAAAGGAAAAAGTATAGAACAAAAGAAGAACATGAATCTAAAATCTTCCCGGGTACTTGAGATGTGCTAATGATACATTTACATTAGCACTAGCCTGTGCTTGGAGAGGGGAATAGAAATAACATCATATTGAAAAAGAATACAGAAGAAGTCAAACTTGACTATATGCTGTGGTCTTCCCGGGTACTTGCTAGTTTCTAATGATGTAGTGACATTAGCACTAGCCTGTGCTTGGAGAGAAAATGGCAATATCACCAAGTAGACAAATAGAAAAATATGGACAAGACGAAGATAAATAAATGTAAAACCTTTCCAGGTACTCGTTATGTGCTAATGGTACATTTACATTAGCACTAGCCAGTGCTTGGAGAGGTGTAGGAAATTATAACTACAACACGAAGAAGAATGCAGTCCAATCTGATAAACTCTGGGATCTTTCCAGGTACTTGCTAGTTTCTAATGACATCATCACATTAGCACTAGCCTGTGCTTGGCGAGAAAACAGAAGCACCACCATATATACGCAAAGAAGAAAACGCGTAATTTTTGCAACCTTGATTACAATTATTATTGCACACAGGTACTTACTTTTCTTTGCGATCTTTTAAAAAATAAGAACTACTGTATGCCAATGGCATGCAATGTTAGTCACCAAATTTAGACCATTGGTTAGCTTTTTTGTGGCATTTTATTTATTTTTTTATTTATAACAGCTGTTTATTTATTTCTTGTTGATTTTAACGAATTATCTCCCTTAATCATTTTGAGCTTGGGCGGAAAACACCGATCTCATCAATTATGACACTAATCATCATTCAACGACTTTCTCATGCGTTTTCAAAACTTTGCAAGCTCAACTGAAGAGATGAGCATTGACACTTATCAGAATATGACACTTGTCCTATAAATACAAAGTTGGAATGTTAGAACATCAAACCAAAGATGCACTTCGAAGAATGCGGACAGAACAGAAAGAGCCACTAATCTGAAATCTTCCCAAGTACTTACTATGTTCTAATAAGTATTGGATATTAGCACTAGTCTGTGCTTGGAGAGGGATCGGAAACATCGTCATATGGAAAAGGGACAGTGAAGCTGCAGCAGCATCATGAATATAGAAGCAGCCGATATCTTTCCAGGTACTCGTTATGTGCTAATTATAAATTAAAATTAGCACTAGCCTGTGCCTGGAGAGAAAATCGACATCATCAGCAGTCAAAAGAAAAAAAAAGGAAAAAGTATAGAACAAAAGAAGAACATGAATCTAAAATCTTCCCGGGTACTTGAGATGTGCTAATGATACATTTACATTAGCACTAGCCTGTGCTTGGAGAGGGGAATAGAAATAACATCATATTGAAAAAGAATACAGAAGAAGTCAAACTTGACTATATGCTGTGGTCTTCCCGGGTACTTGCTAGTTTCTAATGATGTAGTGACATTAGCACTAGCCTGTGCTTGGAGAGAAAATGGCAATATCACCAAGTAGACAAAGAGAAAAATATGGACAAGACGAAGATAAATAAATGTAAAACCTTTCCAGGTACTCGTTATGTGCTAATGGTACATTTACATTAGCACTAGCCAGTGCTTGGAGAGGTGTAGGAAATTATAACTACAACACGAAGAAGAATGCAGTCCAATCTGATAAACTCTGGGGTCTTTCCAGGTACTTGCTAGTTTCTAATGACATCATTACATTAGCACTAGCCTGTGCTTGGCGAGAAAACAGAAGCACCACCATATATACGCAAAGAAGAAAACGCGTAATTTTTGCAACCTTGATTACAATTATTATTGCACACAGGTACTTACTTTTCTTTGCGATCTTTTAAAAAATAAGAACTACTGTATGCCAATGGCATGCAATGTTAGTAACCAAATTTAGACCATTGGTTAGCTTTTTTGTGGCATTTTATTTATTTTTTTTATTTATAACAGCTGTTTATTTATTTCTTGTTGATTTTAACGAATTATCTCCCTTAATCATTTTGAGCTTGGGCGGAAAACACCGATCTCATCAATTATGACACTAATCATCATTCAACGACTTTCTCATGCGTTTTCAAAACTTTGCAAGCTCAACTGAAGAGATGAGCATTGACACTTATCAGAATATGACACTTGTCCTATAAATACAAAGTTGGAATGTTAGAACATCAAACCAAAGATGCACTTCGAAGAATGCGGACAGAACAGAAAGAGCCACTAATCTGAAATCTTCCCAAGTACTTACTATGTTCTAATAAGTATTGGATATTAGCACTAGTCTGTGCTTGGAGAGGGATCGGAAACATCGTCATATGGAAAAGGGACAGTGAAGCTGCAGCAGCATCATGAATATAGAAGCAGCCGATATCTTTCCAGGTACTCGTTATGTGCTAATTATAAATTAAAATTAGCACTAGCCTGTGCTTGGAGAGAAAATCGACATCATCAGCAGTCAAAAGAAAAAAAAGGAAAAAGTATAGAACAAAAGAAGAACATGAATCTAAAATCTTCCCGGGTACTTGAGATGTGCTAATGATACATTTACATTAGCACTAGCCTGTGCTTGGAGAGGGGAATAGAAATAACATCATATTGAAAAAGAATACAGAAGAAGTCAAACTTGACTATATGCTGTGGTCTTCCCGGGTACTTGCTAGTTTCTAATGATGTAGTGACATTAGCACTAGCCTGTGCTTGGAGAGAAAATGGCAATATCACCAAGTAGACAAAGAGAAAAATATGGACAAGACGAAGATAAATAAATGTAAAACCTTTCCAGGTACTCGTTATGTGCTAATGGTACATTTACATTAGCACTAGCCAGTGCTTGGAGAGGTGTAGGAAATTATAACTACAACACGAAGAAGAATGCAGTCCAATCTGATAAACTCTGGGGTCTTTCCAGGTACTTGCTAGTTTCTAATGACATCATCACATTAGCACTAGCCTGTGCTTGGCGAGAAAACAGAAGCACCACCATATATACGCAAAGAAGAAAACGCGTAATTTTTGCAACCTTGATTACAATTATTATTGCACACAGGTACTTACTTTTCTTTGCGATCTTTTAAAAAATAAGAACTACTGTATGCCAATGGCATGCAATGTTAGTCACCAAATTTAGACCATTGGTTAGCTTTTTTGTGGCATTTTATTTATTTTTTTTATTTATAACAGCTGTTTATTTATTTCTTGTTGATTTTAACGAATTATCTCCCTTAATCATTTTGAGCTTGGGCGGAAATCACCGATCTCATCAATTATGACACTAATCATCATTCAACGACTTTCTCATGCGTTTTCAAAACTTTGCAAGCTCAACTGAAGAGATGCGCATTGACACTTATCAGAATATGACACTTGTCCTATAAATACAAAGTTGGAATGTTAGAACATCAAACCAAAGATGCACTTCGAAGAATGCGGACAGAACAGAAAGAGCCACTAATCTGAAATCTTCCCAAGTACTTACTATGTTCTAATAAGTATTGGATATTAGCACTAGTCTGTGCTTGGAGAGGGATCGGAAACATCGTCATATGGAAAAGGGACAGTGAAGCTCCAGCAGCATCATGAATATAGAAGCAGCCGATATCTTTCCAGGTACTCGTTATGTGCTAATTATAAATTAAAATTAGCACTAGCCTGTGCTTGGAGAGAAAATCGACATCATCAGCAGTCAAAAGAAAAAAAATTGAAAAAGTATAGAACAAAAGAAGAACATGAATCTAAAATCTTCCCGGGTACTTGAGATGTGCTAATGATACATTTACATTAGCACTAGCCTGTGCTTGGAGAGGGGAATAGAAATAACATCATATTGAAAAAGAATACAGAAGAAGTAAAACTTGACTATATGTTGTGGTCTTCCCGGGTACTTGCTAGTTTCTAATGATGTAGTGACATTAGCACTAGCCTGTGCTTGGAGAGAAAATGGCAATATCACCAAGTAGACAAAGAGAAAAATATGGACAAGACGAAGATAAATAAATGTAAAACCTTTCCAGGTAATCGTTATGTGCTAATGGTACATTTACATTAGCACTAGCCAGTGCTTGGAGAGGTGTAGGAAATTATAACTACAACACGAAGAAGAATGCAGTCCAATCTGATAAACTCTGGGGTCTTTCCAGGTACTTGCTAGTTTCTAATGACATCATCACATTAGCACTAGCCTGTGCTTGGCGAGAAAACAGAAGCACCACCATATATACGCAAAGAAGAAAACGCGTAATTTTTGCAACCTTGATTACAATTATTATTGCACACAGGTACTTACTTTTCTTTGCGATCTTTTAAAAAATAAGAACTACTGTATGCCAATGGCATGCAATGTTAGTCACCAAATTTAGACCATTGGTTAGCTTTTCTGTGGCATTTTATTTATTTTTTTTATTTATAACAGCTGTTTATTTATTTCTTGTTGATTTTAACGAATTATCTCCCTTAATCATTTTGAGCTTGGGCGGAAAACACCGATCTCATCAATTATGACAGTAATTATCATTCAACGACTTTCTAATGCGTTTTCAAAACTTTGCAAGCTCAACTGAAGAGATGCGCATTGACACTTATCAGAATATGACACTTGTCCTATAAATACAAAGTTGGAATGTTAGAACATCAAACCAAAGATGCACTTCGAAGAATGCGGACAGAACAGAAAGAGCCACTAATCTGAAATCTTCCCAAGTACTTACTATGTTCTAATAAGTATTGGATATTAGCACTAGTCTGTGCTTGGAGAGGGATCGGAAACATCGTCATATGGAAAAGGGACAGTGAAGCTGCAGCAGCATCATGAATATAGAAGCAGCCGATATCTTTCCAGGTACTCGTTATGTGCTAATTATAAATTAAAATTAGCACTAGCCTGTGCTTGGAGAGAAAATCGACATCATCAGCAGTCAAAAGAAAAAAAAGGAAAAAGTATAGAACAAAAGAAGAACATGAATCTAAAATCTTCCCGGGTACTTGAGATGTGCTAATGATACATTTACATTAGCACTAGCCTGTGCTTGGAGAGGGGAATAGAAATGACATCATATTGAAAAAGAATACAGAAGAGGGGAATAGAAATAACATCATATTGAAAAAGAATACAGAAGAAGTCAAACTTGACTATATGCTGTGGTCTTCCCGGGTACTTGCTAGTTTCTAATGATGTAGTGACATTAGCACTAGCCTGTGCTTGGAGAGAAAATGGCAATATCACCAAGTAGACAAAGAGAAAAATATGGACAAGACGAAGATAAATAAATGTAAAACCTTTCCAGGTACTCGTTATGTGCTAATGGTACATTTACATTAGCACTAGCCAGTGCTTGGAGAGGTGTAGGAAATTATAACTACAACACGAAGAAGAATGCAGTCCAATCTGATAAACTCTGGGGTCTTTCCAGGTACTTGCTAGTTTCTAATGACATCATCACATTAGCACTAGCCTGTGCATGGCGAGAAAACAGAAGCACCACCATATATACGCAAAGAAGAAAACGCGTAATTTTTGCAACCTTGATTACAATTATTATTGCACACAGGTACTTACTTTTCTTTGCGATCTTTTAAAAAATAAGAACTACTGTATGCCAATGGCATGCAATGTTAGTCACCAAATTTAGACCATTGGTTAGCTTTTTTGTGGCATTTTATTTATTTTTTTTATTTATAACAGCTGTTTATTTATTTCTTGTTGATTTTAACGAATTATCTCCCTTAATCATTTTGAGCTTGGGCGGAAAACACCGATCTCATCAATTATGACACTAATCATCATTCAACGACTTTCTAATGCGTTTTCAAAACTTTGCAAGCTCAACTGAAGAGATGCGCATTGACACTTATCAGAATATGACACTTGTCCTATAAATACAAAGTTGGAATGTTAGAACATCAAACCAAAGATGCACTTCGAAGAATGCGGACAGAACAGAAAGAGCCACTAATCTGAAATCTTCCCAAGTACTTACTATGTTCTAATAAGTATTGGATATTAGCACTAGTCTGTGCTTGGAGAGGGATCGGAAACATCGTCATATGGAAAAGGGACAGTGAAGCTGCAGCAGCATCATGAATATAGAAGCAGCCGATATCTTTCCAGGTACTCGTTATGTGCTAATTATAAATTAAAATTAGCACTAGCCTGTGCTTGGAGAGAAAATCGACATCATCAGCAGTCAAAAGAAAATAAAAGGAAAAAGTATAGAACAAAAGAAGAACATGAATCTAAAATCTTCCCGGGTACTTGAGATGTGCTAATGATACATTTACATTAGCACTAGCCTGTGCTTGGAGAGGGGAATAGAAATAACATCATATTGAAAAAGAATACAGAAGAAGTCAAACTTGACTATATGCTGTGGTCTTCCCGGGTACTTGCTAGTTTCTAATGATGTAGTGACATTAGCACTAGCCTGTGCTTGGAGAGAAAATGGCAATATCACCAAGTAGACAAAGAGAAAAATATGGACAAGACGAAGATAAATAAATGTAAAACCTTTCCAGGTACTCGTTATGTGCTAATGGTACATTTACATTAGCACTAGCCAGTGCTTGGAGAGGTGTAGGAAATTATAACTACAACACGAAGAAGAATGCAGTCCAATCTGATAAACTCTGGGGTCTTTCCAGGTACTTGCTAGTTTCTAATGACATCATCACATTAGCACTAGCCTGTGCTTGGCGAGAAAACAGAAGCACCACCATATATACGCAAAGAAGAAAACGCGTAATTTTTGCAACCTTGATTACAATTATTATTGCACACAGGTACTTACTTTTCTTTGCGATCTTTTAAAAAATAAGAACTACTGTATGCCAATGGCATGCAATGTTAGTCACCAAATTGAGACCATTGGTTAGCTTTTTTGTGGCATTTTATTTATTTTCTTTATTTATAACAGCTGTTTATTTATTTCTTGTTGATTTTAACGAATTATCTCCCTTAATCATTTTGAGCTTGGGCGGAAAACACCGATCTCATCAATTATGACACTAATCATCATTCAACGACTTTCTCATGCGTTTTCAAAACTTTGCAAGCTCAACTGAAGAGATGCGCATTGACACTTATCAGAATATGACACTTGTCCTATAAATACAAAGTTGGAATGTTAGAACATCAAACCAAAGATGCACTTCGAAGAATGCGGACAGAACAGAAAGAGCCACTAATCTGAAATCTTCCCAAGTACTTACTATGTTCTAATAAGTATTGGATATTAGCACTAGTCTGTGCTTGGAGAGGGATCGGAAACATCGTCATATGGAAAAGGGACAGTGAAGCTGCAGCAGCATCATGAATATAGAAGCAGCCGATATCTTTCCAGGTACTCGTTATGTGCTAATTATAAATTAAAATTAGCACTAGCCTGTGCTTGGAGAGAAAATCGACATCATCAGCAGTCAAAAGAAAAAAAAAGGAAAAAGTATAGAACAAAAGAAGAACATGAATCTAAAATCTTCCCGGGTACTTGAGATGTGCTAATGATACATTTACATTAGCACTAGCCTGTGCTTGGAAAGGGGAATAGAAATAACATCATATTGAAAAAGAATACAGAAGAAGTCAAACTTGACTATATGCTGTGGTCTTCCCGGGTACTTGCTAGTTTCTAATGATGTAGTGACATTAGCACTAGCCTGTGCTTGGAGAGAAAATGGCAATATCACCAAGTAGACAAAGAGAAAAATATGGACAAGACGAAGATAAATAAATGTAAAACCTTTCCAGGTACTCGTTATGTGCTAATGGTACATTTACATTAGCACTAGCCAGTGCTTGGAGAGGTTTAGGAAATTATAACTACAACACGAAGAAGAATGCAGTCCAATCTGATAAACTCTGGGGTCTTTCCAGGTACTTGCTAGTTTCTAATGACATCATCACATTAGCACTAGCCTGTGCTTGGCGAGAAAACAGAAGCACCACCATATATACGCAAAGAAGAAAACGCGTAATTTTTGCAACCTTGATTACAATTATTATTGCACACAGGTACTTACTTTTCTTTGCGATTTTTTAAAAAATAAGAACTACTGTATGCCAATGGCATGCAATGTTAGTCACCAAATTTAGACAATTGGTTAGCTTTTTTGTGGCATTTTATTCATTTTTTTTATTTATAACAGCTGTTTATTTATTTCTTGTTGATTTTAACGAATTATCTCCCTTAATCATTTTGAGCTTGGGCGGAAATCACCGATCTCATCAATTATGACACTAATCATCATTCAACGACTTTCTCATGCGTTTTCAAAACTTTGCAAGCTCAACTGAAGAGATGCGCATTGACACTTATCAGAATATGACACTTGTCCTATAAATACAAAGTTGGAATGTTAGAACATCAAACCAAAGATGCACTTCGAAGAATGCGGACAGAACAGAAAGAGCCACTAATCTGAAATCTTCCCAAGTACTTACTATGTTCTAATAAGTATTGGATATTAGCACTAGTCTGTGCTTGGAGAGGGATCGGAAACATCGTCATATGGAAAAGGGACAGTGAAGCTGCAGCAGCATCATGAATATAGAAGCAGCCGATATCTTTCCAGGTACTCGTTATGTGCTAATTATAAATTAAAATTAGCACTAGCCTGTGCTTGGAGAGAAAATCGACATCATCAGCAGTCAAAAGAAAAAAAAAGGAAAAAGTATAGAACAAAAGAAGAACATGAATCTAAAATCTTCCCGGGTACTTGAGATGTGCTAATGATACATTTACATTAGCACTAGCCTGTGCTTGGAGAGGGGAATAGAAATAACATCATATTGAAAAAGAATACAGAAGAAGTCAAACTTGACTATATGCTGTGGTCTTCCCGGGTACTTGCTAGTTTCTAATGATGTAGTGACATTAGCACTAGCCTGTGCTTGGAGAGAAAATGGCAATATCACCAAGTAGACAAAGAGAAAAATATGGACAAGACGAAGATAAATAAATGTAAAACCTTTCCAGGTAATCGTTATGTGCTAATGGTACATTTACATTAGCACTAGCCAGTGCTTGGAGAGGTGTAGGAAATTATAACTACAACACGAAGAAGAATGCAGTCCAATCTGATAAACTCTGGGGTCTTTCCAGGTACTTGCTAGTTTCTAATGACATCATCACATTAGCACTAGCCTGTGCTTGGCGAGAAAACAGAAGCACCACCATATATACGCAAAGAAGAAAACGCGTAATTTTTGCAACCTTGATTACAATTATTATTGCACACAGGTACTTACTTTTCTTTGCGATCTTTTAAAAAATAAGAACTACTGTATGCCAATGGCATGCAATGTTAGTCACCAAATTTAGACCATTGGTTAGCTTTTCTGTGGCATTTTATTTATTTTTTTTATTTATAACAGCTGTTTATTTATTTCTTGTTGATTTTAACGAATTATCTCCCTTAATCATTTTGAGCTTGGGCGGAAAACACCGATCTCATCAATTATGACACTAATCATCATTCAACGACTTTCTCATGCGTTTTCAAAACTTTGCAAGCTCAACTGAAGAGATGCGCATTGACACTTATCAGAATATGACACTTGTCCTATAAATACAAAGTTGGAATGTTAGAACATCAAACCAAAGATGCACTTCGAAGAATGCGGACAGAACAGAAAGAGCCACTAATCTGAAATCTTCCCAAGTACTTACTATGTTCTAATAAGTATTGGATATTAGCACTAGTCTGTGCTTGGAGAGGGATCGGAAACATCGTCATATGGAAAAGGGACAGTGAAGCTGCAGCAGCATCATGAATATAGAAGCAGCCGATATCTTTCCAGGTACTCGTTATGTGCTAATTATAAATTAAAATTAGCACTAGCCTGTGCTTGGAGAGAAAATCGACATCATCAGCAGTCAAAAGAAAAAAAAAGGAAAAAGTATAGAACAAAAGAAGAACATGAATCTAAAATCTTCCCGGGTACTTGAGATGTGCTAATGATACATTTACATTAGCACTAGCCTGTGCTTGGAGAGGGGAATAGAAATAACATCATATTGAAAAAGAATACAGAAGAAGTCAAACTTGACTATATGCTGTGGTCTTCCCGGGTACTTGCTAGTTTCTAATGATGTAGTGACATTAGCACTAGCCTGTGCTTGGAGAGAAAATGGCAATATCACCAAGTAGACAAAGAGAAAAATATGGACAAGACGAAGATAAATAAATGTAAAACCTTTCCAGGTACTCGTTATGTGCTAATGGTACATTTACATTAGCACTAGCCAGTGCTTGGAGAGGTGTAGGAAATTATAACTACAACACGAAGAAGAATGCAGTCCAATCTGATAAACTCTGGGGTCTTTCCAGGTACTTGCTAGTTTCTAATGACATCATCACATTAGCACTAGCCTGTGCTTGGCGAGAAAACAGAAGCACCACCATATATACGCAAAGAAGAAAACGCGTAATTTTTGCAACCTTGATTACAATTATTATTGCACACAGGTACTTACTTTTCTTTGCGATCTTTTAAAAAATAAGAACTACTGTATGCCAATGGCATGCAATGTTAGTCACCAAATTTAGACCATTGGTTAGCTTTTTTGTGGCATTTTATTTATTTTTTTTATTTATAACAGCTGTTTATTTATTTCTTGTTGATTTTAACGAATTATCTCCCTTAATCATTTTGAGCTTGGGCGGAAAACACCGATCTCATCAATTATGACACTAATCATCATTCAACGACTTTCTCATGCGTTTTCAAAACTTTGCAAGCTCAACTGAAGAGATGCGCATTGACACTTATCAGAATATGACACTTGTCCTATAAATACAAAGTTGGAATGTTAGAACATCAAACCAAAGATGCACTTCGAAGAATGCGGACAGAACAGAAAGAGCCACTAATCTGAAATCTTCCCAAGTACTTACTATGTTCTAATAAGTATTGGATATTAGCACTAGTCTGTGCTTGGAGAGGGATCGGAAACATCGTCATATGGAAAAGGGACAGTGAAGCTGCAGCAGCATCATGAATATAGAAGCAGCCGATATCTTTCCAGGTACTCGTTATGTGCTAATTATAAATTAAAATTAGCACTAGCCTGTGCTTGGAGAGAAAATCGACATCATCAGCAGTCAAAAGAAAATAAAAGGAAAAAGTATAGAACAAAAGAAGAACATGAATCTAAAATCTTCCCGGGTACTTGAGATGTGCTAATGATACATTTACATTAGCACTAGCCTGTGCTTGGAGAGGGGAATAGAAATAACATCATATTGAAAAAGAATACAGAAGAAGTCAAACTTGACTATATGCTGTGGTCTTCCCGGGTACTTGCTAGTTTCTAATGATGTAGTGACATTAGCACTAGCCTGTGCTTGGAGAGAAAATGGCAATATCACCAAGTAGACAAAGAGAAAAATATGGACAAGACGAAGATAAATAAATGTAAAACCTTTCCAGGTACTCGTTATGTGCTAATGGTACATTTACATTAGCACTAGCCAGTGCTTGGAGAGGTGTAGGAAATTATAACTACAACACGAAGAAGAATGCAGTCCAATCTGATAAACTCTGGGGTCTTTCCAGGTACTTGCTAGTTTCTAATGACATCATCACATTAGCACTAGCCTGTGCTTGGCGAGAAAACAGAAGCACCACCATATATACGCAAAGAAGAAAACGCGTAATTTTTGCAACCTTGATTACAATTATTATTGCACACAGGTACTTACTTTTCTTTGCGATTTTTTAAAAAATAAGAACTACTGTATGCCAATGGCATGCAATGTTAGTCACCAAATTTAGACAATTGGTTAGCTTTTTTGTGGCATTTTATTCATTTTTTTTATTTATAACAGCTGTTTATTTATTTCTTGTTGATTTTAACGAATTATCTCCCTTAATCATTTTGAGCTTGGGCGGAAATCACCGATCTCATCAATTATGACACTAATCATCATTCAACGACTTTCTCATGCGTTTTCAAAACTTTGCAAGCTCAACTGAAGAGATGCGCATTGACACTTATCAGAATATGACACTTGTCCTATAAATACAAAGTTGGAATGTTAGAACATCAAACCAAAGATGCACTTCGAAGAATGCGGACAGAACAGAAAGAGCCACTAATCTGAAATCTTCCCAAGTACTTACTATGTTCTAATAAGTATTGGATATTAGCACTAGTCTGTGCTTGGAGAGGGATCGGAAACATCGTCATATGGAAAAGGGACAGTGAAGCTGCAGCAGCATCATTAATATAGAAGCAGCCGATATCTTTCCAGGTACTCGTTATGTGCTAATTATAAATTAAAATTAGCACTAGCCTGTGCTTGGAGAGAAAATCGACATCATCAGCAGTCAAAAGAAAAAAAAAGGAAAAAGTATAGAACAAAAGAAGAACATGAATCTAAAATCTTCCCGGGTACTTGAGATGTGCTAATGATACATTTACATTAGCACTAGCCTGTGCTTGGAGAGGGGAATAGAAATAACATCATATTGAAAAAGAATACAGAAGAAGTCAAACTTGACTATATGCTGTGGTCTTCCCGGGTACTTGCTAGTTTCTAATGATGTAGTGACATTAGCACTAGCCTGTGCTTGGAGAGAAAATGGCAATATCACCAAGTAGACAAAGAGAAAAATATGGACAAGACGAAGATAAATAAATGTAAAACCTTTCCAGGTAATCGTTATGTGCTAATGGTACATTTACATTAGCACTAGCCAGTGCTTGGAGAGGTGTAGGAAATTATAACTACAACACGAAGAAGAATGCAGTCCAATCTGATAAACTCTGGGGTCTTTCCAGGTACTTGCTAGTTTCTAATGACATCATCACATTAGCACTAGCCTGTGCTTGGCGAGAAAACAGAAGCACCACCATATATACGCAAAGAAGAAAACGCGTAATTTTTGCAACCTTGATTACAATTATTATTGCACACAGGTACTTACTTTTCTTTGCGATCTTTTAAAAAATAAGAACTACTGTATGCCAATGGCATGCAATGTTAGTCACCAAATTTAGACCATTGGTTAGCTTTTCTGTGGCATTTTATTTATTTTTTTTATTTATAACAGCTGTTTATTTATTTCTTGTTGATTTTAACGAATTATCTCCCTTAATCATTTTGAGCTTGGGCGGAAAACACCGATCTCATCAATTATGACACTAATCATCATTCAACGACTTTCTCATGCGTTTTCAAAACTTTGCAAGCTCAACTGAAGAGATGCGCATTGACACTTATCAGAATATGACACTTGTCCTATAAATACAAAGTTGGAATGTTAGAACATCAAACCAAAGATGCACTTCGAAGAATGCGGACAGAACAGAAAGAGCCACTAATCTGAAATCTTCCCAAGTACTTACTATGTTCTAATAAGTATTGGATATTAGCACTAGTCTGTGCTTGGAGAGGGATCGGAAACATCGTCATATGGAAAAGGGACAGTGAAGCTGCAGCAGCATCATGAATATAGAAGCAGCCGATATCTTTCCAGGTACTCGTTATGTGCTAATTATAAATTAAAATTAGCACTAGCCTGTGCTTGGAGAGAAAATCGACATCATCAGCAGTCAAAAGAAAAAAAAAGGAAAAAGTATAGAACAAAAGAAGAACATGAATCTAAAATCTTCCCGGGTACTTGAGATGTGCTAATGATACATTTACATTAGCACTAGCCTGTGCTTGGAGAGGGGAATAGAAATAACATCATATTGAAAAAGAATACAGAAGAAGTCAAACTTGACTATATGCTGTGGTCTTCCCGGGTACTTGCTAGTTTCTAATGATGTAGTGACATTAGCACTAGCCTGTGCTTGGAGAGAAAATGGCAATATCACCAAGTAGACAAAGAGAAAAATATGGACAAGACGAAGATAAATAAATGTAAAACCTTTCCAGGTACTCGTTATGTGCTAATGGTACATTTACATTAGCACTAGCCAGTGCTTGGAGAGGTGTAGGAAATTATAACTACAACACGAAGAAGAATGCAGTCCAATCTGATAAACTCTGGGGTCTTTCCAGGTACTTGCTAGTTTCTAATGACATCATCACATTAGCACTAGCCTGTGCTTGGCGAGAAAACAGAAGCACCACCATATATACGCAAAGAAGAAAACGCGTAATTTTTGCAACCTTGATTACAATTATTATTGCACACAGGTACTTACTTTTCTTTGCGATCTTTTAAAAAATAAGAACTACTGTATGCCAATGGCATGCAATGTTAGTCACCAAATTTAGACCATTGGTTAGCTTTTTTTGTGGCATTTTATTTATTTTTTTTATTTATAACAGCTGTTTATTTATTTCTTGTTGATTTTAACGAATTATCTCCCTTAATCATTTTGAGCTTGGGCGGAAAACACCGATCTCATCAATTATGACACTAATCATCATTCAACGACTTTCTAATGCGTTTTCAAAACTTTGCAAGCTCAACTGAAGAGATGCGCATTGACACTTATCAGAATATGACACTTGTCCTATAAATACAAAGTTGGAATGTTAGAACATCAAACCAAAGATGCACTTCGAAGAATGCGGACAGAACAGAAAGAGCCACTAATCTGAAATCTTCCCAAGTACTTACTATGTTCTAATAAGTATTGGATATTAGCACTAGTCTGTGCTTGGAGAGGGATCGGAAACATCGTCATATGGAAAAGGGACAGTGAAGCTGCAGCAGCATCATGAATATAGAAGCAGCCGATATCTTTCCAGGTACTCGTTATGTGCTAATTATAAATTAAAATTAGCACTAGCCTGTGCTTGGAGAGAAAATCGACATCATCAGCAGTCAAAAGAAAATAAAAGGAAAAAGTATAGAACAAAAGAAGAACATGAATCTAAAATCTTCCCGGGTACTTGAGATGTGCTAATGATACATTTACATTAGCACTAGCCTGTGCTTGGAGAGGGGAATAGAAATAACATCATATTGAAAAAGAATACAGAAGAAGTCAAACTTGACTATATGCTGTGGTCTTCCCGGGTACTTGCTAGTTTCTAATGATGTAGTGACATTAGCACTAGCCTGTGCTTGGAGAGAAAATGGCAATATCACCAAGTAGACAAATAGAAAAATATGGACAAGACGAAGATAAATAAATGTAAAACCTTTCCAGGTACTCGTTATGTGCTAATGGTACATTTACATTAGCACTAGCCAGTGCTTGGAGAGGTGTAGGAAATTATAACTACAACACGAAGAAGAATGCAGTCCAATCTGATAAACTCTGGGATCTTTCCAGGTACTTGCTAGTTTCTAATGACATCATCACATTAGCACTAGCCTGTGCTTGGCGAGAAAACAGAAGCACCACCATATATACGCAAAGAAGAAAACGCGTAATTTTTGCAACCTTGATTACAATTATTATTGCACACAGGTACTTACTTTTCTTTGCGATCTTTTAAAAAATAAGAACTACTGTATGCCAATGGCATGCAATGTTAGTCACCAAATTTAGACCATTGGTTAGCTTTTTTGTGGCATTTTATTTATTTTTTTATTTATAACAGCTGTTTATTTATTTCTTGTTGATTTTAACGAATTATCTCCCTTAATCATTTTGAGCTTGGGCGGAAAACACCGATCTCATCAATTATGACACTAATCATCATTCAACGACTTTCTCATGCGTTTTCAAAACTTTGCAAGCTCAACTGAAGAGATGAGCATTGACACTTATCAGAATATGACACTTGTCCTATAAATACAAAGTTGGAATGTTAGAACATCAAACCAAAGATGCACTTCGAAGAATGCGGACAGAACAGAAAGAGCCACTAATCTGAAATCTTCCCAAGTACTTACTATGTTCTAATAAGTATTGGATATTAGCACTAGTCTGTGCTTGGAGAGGGATCGGAAACATCGTCATATGGAAAAGGGACAGTGAAGCTGCAGCAGCATCATGAATATAGAAGCAGCCGATATCTTTCCAGGTACTCGTTATGTGCTAATTATAAATTAAAATTAGCACTAGCCTGTGCTTGGAGAGAAAATCGACATCATCAGCAGTCAAAAGAAAAAAAAAGGAAAAAGTATAGAACAAAAGAAGAACATGAATCTAAAATCTTCCCGGGTACTTGAGATGTGCTAATGATACATTTACATTAGCACTAGCCTGTGCTTGGAGAGGGGAATAGAAATAACATCATATTGAAAAAGAATACAGAAGAAGTCAAACTTGACTATATGCTGTGGTCTTCCCGGGTACTTGCTAGTTTCTAATGATGTAGTGACATTAGCACTAGCATGTGCTTGGAGAGAAAATGGCAATATCACCAAGTAGACAAAGAGAAAAATATGGACAAGACGAAGATAAATAAATGTAAAACCTTTCCAGGTACTCGTTATGTGCTAATGGTACATTTACATTAGCACTAGCCAGTGCTTGGAGAGGTGTAGGAAATTATAACTACAACACGAAGAAGAATGCAGTCCAATCTGATAAACTCTGGGGTCTTTCCAGGTACTTGCTAGTTTCTAATGACATCATCACATTAGCACTAGCCTGTGCTTGGCGAGAAAACAGAAGCACCACCATATATACGCAAAGAAGAAAACGCGTAATTTTTGCAACCTTGATTACAATTATTATTGCACACAGGTACTTACTTTTCTTTGCGATCTTTTAAAAAATAAGAACTACTGTATGCCAATGGCATGCAATGTTAGTCACCAAATTTAGACCATTGGTTAGCTTTTTTGTGGCATTTTATTTATTTTTTTTATTTATAACAGCTGTTTATTTATTTCTTGTTGATTTTAACGAATTATCTCCCTTAATCATTTTGAGCTTGGGCGGAAAACACCGATCTCATCAATTATGACACTAATCATCATTCAACGACTTTCTCATGCGTTTTCAAAACTTTGCAAGCTCAACTGAAGAGATGCGCATTGACACTTATCAGAATATGACACTTGTCCTATAAATACAAAGTTGGAATGTTGGAACATCAAACCAAAGATGCACTTCGAAGAATGCGGACAGAACAGAAAGAGCCACTAATCTGAAATCTTCCCAAGTACTTACTATGTTCTAATAAGTATTGGATATTAGCACTAGTCTGTGCTTGGAGAGGGATCGGAAACATCGTCATTTGGAAAAGGGACAGTGAAGCTGCAGCAGCATCATGAATATAGAAGCAGCCGATATCTTTCCAGGTACTCGTTATGTGCTAATTATAAATTAAAATTAGCACTAGCCTGTGCTTGGAGAGAAAATCGACATCATCAGCAGTCAAAAGAAAAAAAAAGGAAAAAGTATAGAACAAAAGAAGAACATGAATCTAAAATCTTCCCGGGTACTTGAGATGTGCTAATGATACATTTACATTAGCACTAGCCTGTGCTTGGAGAGGGGAATAGAAATAACATCATATTGAAAAAGAATACAGAAGAAGTCAAACTTGACTATATGCTGTGGTCTTCCCGGGTACTTGCTAGTTTCTAATGATGTAGTGACATTAGCACTAGCCTGTGCTTGGAGAGAAAATGGCAATATCACCAAGTAGACAAAGAGAAAAATATGGACAAGACGAAGATAAATAAATGTAAAACCTTTCCAGGTACTCGTTATGTGCTAATGGTACATTTACATTAGCACTAGCCAGTGCTTGGAGAGGTGTAGGAAATTATAACTACAACACGAAGAAGAATGCAGTCCAATCTGATAAACTCTGGGGTCTTTCCAGGTACTTGCTAGTTTCTAATGACATCATTACATTAGCACTAGCCTGTGCTTGGCGAGAAAACAGAAGCACCACCATATATACGCAAAGAAGAAAACGCGTAATTTTTGCAACCTTGATTACAATTATTATTGCACACAGGTACTTACTTTTCTTTGCGATCTTTTAAAAAATAAGAACTACTGTATGCCAATGGCATGCAATGTTAGTAACCAAATTTAGACCATTGGTTAGCTTTTTTGTGGCATTTTATTTATTTTTTTTATTTATAACAGCTGTTTATTTATTTCTTGTTGATTTTAACGAATTATCTCCCTTAATCATTTTGAGCTTGGGCGGAAAACACCGATCTCATCAATTATGACACTAATCATCATTCAACGACTTTCTCATGCGTTTTCAAAACTTTGCAAGCTCAACTGAAGAGATGAGCATTGACACTTATCAGAATATGACACTTGTCCTATAAATACAAAGTTGGAATGTTAGAACATCAAACCAAAGATGCACTTCGAAGAATGCGGACAGAACAGAAAGAGCCACTAATCTGAAATCTTCCCAAGTACTTACTATGTTCTAATAAGTATTGGATATTAGCACTAGTCTGTGCTTGGAGAGGGATCGGAAACATCGTCATATGGAAAAGGGACAGTGAAGCTGCAGCAGCATCATGAATATAGAAGCAGCCGATATCTTTCCAGGTACTCGTTATGTGCTAATTATAAATTAAAATTAGCACTAGCCTGTGCTTGGAGAGAAAATCGACATCATCAGCAGTCAAAAGAAAAAAAAGGAAAAAGTATAGAACAAAAGAAGAACATGAATCTAAAATCTTCCCGGGTACTTGAGATGTGCTAATGATACATTTACATTAGCACTAGCCTGTGCTTGGAGAGGGGAATAGAAATAACATCATATTGAAAAAGAATACAGAAGAAGTCAAACTTGACTATATGCTGTGGTCTTCCCGGGTACTTGCTAGTTTCTAATGATGTAGTGACATTAGCACTAGCCTGTGCTTGGAGAGAAAATGGCAATATCACCAAGTAGACAAAGAGAAAAATATGGACAAGACGAAGATAAATAAATGTAAAACCTTTCCAGGTACTCGTTATGTGCTAATGGTACATTTACATTAGCACTAGCCAGTGCTTGGAGAGGTGTAGGAAATTATAACTACAACACGAAGAAGAATGCAGTCCAATCTGATAAACTCTGGGGTCTTTCCAGGTACTTGCTAGTTTCTAATGACATCATCACATTAGCACTAGCCTGTGCTTGGCGAGAAAACAGAAGCACCACCATATATACGCAAAGAAGAAAACGCGTAATTTTTGCAACCTTGATTACAATTATTATTGCACACAGGTACTTACTTTTCTTTGCGATCTTTTAAAAAATAAGAACTACTGTATGCCAATGGCATGCAATGTTAGTCACCAAATTTAGACCATTGGTTAGCTTTTTTGTGGCATTTTATTTATTTTTTTTATTTATAACAGCTGTTTATTTATTTCTTGTTGATTTTAACGAATTATCTCCCTTAATCATTTTGAGCTTGGGCGGAAAACACCGATCTCATCAATTATGACACTAATCATCATTCAACGACTTTCTCATGCGTTTTCAAAACTTTGCAAGCTCAACTGAAGAGATGCGCATTTACACTTATCAGAATATGACACTTGTCCTATAAATACAAAGTTGGAATGTTAGAACATCAAACCAAAGATGCACTTCGAAGAATGCGGACAGAACAGAAAGAGCCACTAATCTGAAATCTTCCCAAGTGCTTACTATGTTCTAATAAGTATTGGATATTAGCACTAGTCTGTGCTTGGAGAGGGATCGGAAACATCGTCATATGGAAAAGGGACAGTGAAGCTGCAGCAGCATCATGAATATAGAAGCAGCCGATATCTTTCCAGGTACTCGTTATGTGCTAATTATAAATTAAAATTAGCACTAGCCTGTGCCTGGAGAGAAAATCGACATCATCAGCAGTCAAAAGAAAAAAAAAGGAAAAAGTATAGAACAAAAGAAGAACATGAATCTAAAATCTTCCCGGGTACTTGAGATGTGCTAATGATACATTTACATTAGCACTAGCCTGTGCTTGGAGAGGGGAATAGAAATAACATCATATTGAAAAAGAATACAGAAGAAGTCAAACTTGACTATATGCTGTGGTCTTCCCGGGTACTTGCTAGTTTCTAATGATGTAGTGACATTAGCACTAGCCTGTGCTTGGAGAGAAAATGGCAATATCACCAAGTAGACAAAGAGAAAAATATGGACAAGACGAAGATAAATAAATGTAAAACCTTTCCAGGTACTCGTTATGTGCTAATGGTACATTTACATTAGCACTAGCCAGTGCTTGGAGAGGTGTAGGAAATTATAACTACAACACGAAGAAGAATGCAGTCCAATCTGATAAACTCTGGGGTCTTTCCAGGTACTTGCTAGTTTCTAATGACATCATCACATTAGCACTAGCCTGTGCTTGGCGAGAAAACAGAAGCACCACCATATATACGCAAAGAAGAAAACGCGTAATTTTTGCAACCTTGATAACAATTATTATTGCACACAGGTACTTACTTTTCTTTGCGATCTTTTAAAAAATAAGAACTACTGTATGCCAATGGCATGCAATGTTAGTCACCAAATTTAGACCATTGGTTAGCTTTTTTGTGGCATTTTATTTATTTTTTTTATTTATAACAGCTGTTTATTTATTTCTTGTTGATTTTAACGAATTATCTCCCTTAATCATTTTGAGCTTGGGCGGAAAACACCGATCTCATCAATTATGACACTAATCATCATTCAACGACTTTCTCATGCGTTTTCAAAACTTTGCAAGCTCAACTGAAGAGATGCGCATTGACACTTATCAGAATATGACACTTGTCCTATAAATACAAAGTTGGAATGTTAGAACATCAAACCAAAGATGCACTTCGAAGAATGCGGACAGAACAGAAAGAGCCACTAATCTGAAATCTTCCCAAGTACTTACTATGTTCTAATAAGTATTGGATATTAGCACTAGTCTGTGCTTGGAGAGGGATCGGAAACATCGTCATATGGAAAAGGACAGTGAAGCTGCAGCAGCATCATGAATATAGAAGCAGCCGATATCTTTCCAGGTACTCGTTATGTGCTAATTATAAATTAAAATTAGCACTAGCCTGTGCTTGGAGAGAAAATCGACATCATCAGCAGTCAAAAGAAAAAAAAAGGAAAAAGTATAGAACAAAAGAAGAACATGAATCTAAAATCTTCCCGGGTACTTGAGATGTGCTAATGATACATTTACATTAGCACTAGCCTGTGCTTGGAGAGGGGAATAGAAATAACATCATATTGAAAAAGAATACAGAAGAAGTCAAACTTGACTATATGCTGTGGTCTTCCCGGGTACTTGCTAGTTTCTAATGATGTAGTGACATTAGCACTAGCCTGTGCTTGGAGAGAAAATGGCAATATCACCAAGTAGACAAAGAGAAAAATATGGACAAGACGAAGATAAATAAATGTAAAACCTTTCCAGGTACTCGTTATGTGCTAATGGTACATTTACATTAGCACTAGCCAGTGCTTGGAGAGGTGTAGGAAATTATAACTACAACACGAAGAAGAATGCAGTCCAATCTGATAAACTCTGGGGTCTTTCCATGTACTTGCTAGTTTCTAATGACATCATCACATTAGCACTAGCCTGTGCTTGGCGAGAAAACAGAAGCACCACAATATATACGCAAAGAAGAAAACGCGTAATTTTTGCAACCTTGATAACAATTATTATTGCACACAGGTACTTACTTTTCTTTGCGATCTTTTAAAAAATAAGAACTACTGTATGCCAATGGCATGCAATGTTAGTCACCAAATTTAGACCATTGGTTAGCTTTTTTGTGGCATTTTATTTATTTTTTTTATTTATAACAGCTGTTTATTTATTTCTTGTTGATTTTAACGAATTATCTCCCTTAATCATTTTGAGCTTGGGCGGAAAACACCGATCTCATCAATTATGACACTAATCATCATTCAACGACTTTCTCATGCGTTTTCAAAACTTTGCAAGCTCAACTGAAGAGATGCGCATTGACACTTATCAGAATATGACACTTGTCCTATAAATACAAAGTTGGAATGTTAGAACATCAAACCAAAGATGCACTTCGAAGAATGCGGACAGAACAGAAAGAGCCACTAATCTGAAATCTTCCCAAGTACTTACTATGTTCTAATAAGTATTGGATATTAGCACTAGTCTGTGCTTGGAGAGGGATCGGAAACATCGTCATATGGAAAAGGGACAGTGAAGCTGCAGCAGCATCATGAATATAGAAGCAGCCGATATCTTTCCAGGTACTCGTTATGTGCTAATTATAAATTAAAATTAGCACTAGCCTGTGCTTGGAGAGAAAATCGACATCATCAACAGTCAAAAGAAAAAAAAAGGAAAAAGTATAGAACAAAAGAAGAACATGAATCTAAAATCTTCCCGGGTACTTGAGATGTGCTAATGATACATTTACATTAGCACTAGCCTGTGCTTGGAGAGGGGAATAGAAATAACATCATATTGAAAAAGAATACAGAAGAAGTCAAACTTGACTATATGCTGTGGTCTTCCCGGGTACTTGCTAGTTTCTAATGATGTAGTGACATTAGCACTAGCCTGTGCTTGGAGAGAAAATGGCAATATCACCAAGTAGACAAAGAGAAAAATATGGACAAGACGAAGATAAATAAATGTAAAACCTTTCCAGGTACTCGTTATGTGCTAATGGTACATTTACATTAGCACTAGCCAGTGCTTGGAGAGGTGTAGGAAATTATAACTACAACACGAAGATGAATGCAGTCCAATCTGATAAACTCTGGGGTCTTTCCAGGTACTTGCTAGTTTCTAATGACATCATCACATTAGCACTAGCCTGTGCTTGGCGAGAAAACAGAAGCACCACCATATATACGCAAAGAAGAAAACGCGTAATTTTTGCAACCTTGATTACAATTATTATTGCACACAGGTACTTACTTTTCTTTGCGAGAACTACTGTATGCCAATGGCATGCAATGTTAGTCACCAAATTTAGACCATTGGTTAGCTTTTCTGTGGCATTTTATTTATTTTTTTTATTTATAACAGCTGTTTATTTATTTCTTGTTGATTTTAACGAATTATCTCCCTTAATCATTTTGAGCTTGGGCGGAAAACACCGATCTCATCAATTATGACACTAATCATCATTCAACGACTTTCTCATGCGTTTTCAAAACTTTGCAAGCTCAACTGAAGAGATGCGCATTGACACTTATCAGAATATGACACTTGTCCTATAAATACAAAGTTGGAATGTTAGAACATCAAACCAAAGATGCACTTCGAAGAATGCGGACAGAACAGAAAGAGCCACTAATCTGAAATCTTCCCAAGTACTTACTATGTTCTAATAAGTATTGGATATTAGCACTAGTCTGTGCTTGGAGAGGGATCGGAAACATCGTCATATGGAAAAGGGACAGTGAAGCTGCAGCAGCATCATGAATATAGAAGCAGCCGATATCTTTCCAGGTACTCGTTATGTGCTAATTATAAATTAAAATTAGCACTAGCCTGTGCTTGGAGAGAAAATCGACATCATCAGCAGTCAAAAGAAAAAAAAAGGAAAAAGTATAGAACAAAAGAAGAACATGAATCTAAAATCTTCCCGGGTACTTGAGATGTGCTAATGATACATTTACATTAGCACTAGCCTGTGCTTGGAGAGGGGAATAGAAATAACATCATATTGAAAAAGAATACAGAAGAAGTCAAACTTGACTATATGCTGTGGTCTTCCCGGGTACTTGCTAGTTTCTAATGATGTAGTGACATTAGCACTAGCCTGTGCTTGGAGAGAAAATGGCAATATCACCAAGTAGACAAAGAGAAAAATATGGACAAGACGAAGATAAATAAATGTAAAACCTTTCCAGGTACTCGTTATGTGCTAATGGTACATTTACATTAGCACTAGCCAGTGCTTGGAGAGGTGTAGGAAATTATAACTACAACACGAAGATGAATGCAGTCCAATCTGATAAACTCTGGGGTCTTTCCAGGTACTTGCTAGTTTCTAATGACATCATCACATTAGCACTAGCCTGTGCTTGGCGAGAAAACAGAAGCACCACCATATATACGCAAAGAAGAAAACGCGTAATTTTTGCAACCTTGATTACAATTATTATTGCACACAGGTACTTACTTTTCTTTGCGAGAACTACTGTATGCCAATGGCATGCAATGTTAGTCACCAAATTTAGACCATTGGTTAGCTTTTCTGTGGCATTTTATTTATTTTTTTTATTTATAACAGCTGTTTATTTATTTCTTGTTGATTTTAACGAATTATCTCCCTTAATCATTTTGAGCTTGGGCGGAAAACACCGATCTCATCAATTATGACACTAATCATCATTCAACGACTTTCTCATGCGTTTTCAAAACTTTGCAAGCTCAACTGAAGAGATGCGCATTGACACTTATCAGAATATGACACTTGTCCTATAAATACAAAGTTGGAATGTTAGAACATCAAACCAAAGATGCACTTCGAAGAATGCGGACAGAACAGAAAGAGCCACTAATCTGAAATCTTCCCAAGTACTTACTATGTTCTAATAAGTATTGGATATTAGCACTAGTCTGTGCTTGGAGAGGGATCGGAAACATCGTCATATGGAAAAGGGACAGTGAAGCTGCAGCAGCATCATGAATATAGAAGCAGCCGATATCTTTCCAGGTACTCGTTATGTGCTAATTATAAATTAAAATTAGCACTAGCCTGTGCTTGGAGAGAAAATCGACATCATCAGCAGTCAAAAGAAAAAAAAAGGAAAAAGTATAGAACAAAAGAAGAACATGAATCTAAAATCTTCCCGGGTACTTGAGATGTGCTAATGATACATTTACATTAGCACTAGCCTGTGCTTGGAGAGGGGAATAGAAATAACATCATATTGAAAAAGAATACAGAAGAAGTCAAACTTGACTATATGCTGTGGTCTTCCCGGGTACTTGCTAGTTTCTAATGATGTAGTGACATTAGCACTAGCCTGTGCTTGGAGAGAAAATGGCAATATCACCAAGTAGACAAAGAGAAAAATATGGACAAGACGAAGATAAATAAATGTAAAACCTTTCCAGGTACTCGTTATGTGCTAATGGTACATTTACATTAGCACAACCAGTGCTTGGAGAGGTGTAGGAAATTATAACTACAACACGAAGAAGAATGCAGTCCAATCTGATAAACTCTGGGGTCTTTCCAGGTACTTGCTAGTTTCTAATGACATCATCACATTAGCACTAGCCTGTGCTTGGCGAGAAAACAGAAGCACCACCATATATACGCAAAGAAGAAAACGCGTAATTTTTGCAACCTTGATTACAATTATTATTGCACACAGGTACTTACTTTTCTTTGCGATCTTTTAAAAAATAAGAACTACTGTATGCCAATGGCATGCAATGTTAGTCACCAAATTTAGACCATTGGTTAGCTTTTTTGTGGCATTTTATTTATTTTTATTATTTATAACAGCTGTTTATTTATTTCTTGTTGATTTTAACGAATTATCTCCCTTAATCATTTTGAGCTTGGGCGGAAAACACCGATCTCATCAATTATGACACTAATCATCATTCAACGACTTTCTCATGCGTTTTCAAAACTTTGCAAGCTCAACTGAAGAGATGCGCATTGACACTTATCAGAATATGACACTTGTCCTATAAATACAAAGTTGGAATGTTAGAACATCAAACCAAAGATGCACTTCGAAGAATGCGGACAGAACAGAAAGAGCCACTAATCTGAAATCTTCCCAAGTACTTACTATGTTCTAATAAGTATTGGATATTAGCACTAGTCTGTGCTTGGAGAGGGATCGGAAACATCGTCATATGGAAAAGGGACAGTGAAGCTGCAGCAGCATCATGAATATAGAAGCAGCCGATATCTTTCCAGGTACTCGTTATGTGCTAATTATAAATTAAAATTAGCACTAGCCTGTGCTTGAAGAGAAAATCGACATCATCAGCAGTCAAAAGAGAAAAAAAGGAAAAAGTATAGAACAAAAGAAGAACATGAATCTAAAATCTTCCCGGGTACTTGAGATGTGCTAATGATACATTTACATTAGCACTAGCCTGTGCTTGGAGAGGGGAATAGAAATAACATCATATTGAAAAAGAATACAGAAGAAGTCAAACTTGACTATATGCTGTGGTCTTCCCGGGTACTTGCTAGTTTCTAATGATGTAGTGACATTAGCACTAGCCTGTGCTTGGAGAGAAAATGGCAATATCACCAAGTAGACAAAGAGAAAAATATGGACAAGACGAAGATAAATAAATGTAAAACCTTTCCAGGTACTCGTTATGTGCTAATGGTACATTTACATTAGCACTAGCCAGTGCTTGGAGAGGTGTAGGAAATTATAACTACAACACGAAGAAGAATGCAGTCCAATCTGATAAACTCTGGGGTCTTTCCAGGTACTTGCTAGTTTCTAATGACATCATCACATTAGCACTAGCCTGTGCTTGGCGAGAAAACAGAAGCACCACCATATATACGCAAAGAAGAAAACGCGTAATTTTTGCAACCTTGATTACAATTATTATTGCACACAGGTACTTACTTTTCTTTGCGATCTTTTAAAAAATAAGAACTACTGTATGCCAATGGCATGCAATGTTAGTCTCCAAATTTAGACCATTGGTTAGCTTTTTTGTGGCATTTTATTTATTTTTTTTATTTATAACAGCTGTTTATTTATTTCTTGTTGATTTTAACGAATTATCTCCCTTAATCATTTTGAGCTTGGGCGGAAAACACCGATCTCATCAATTATGACACTAATCATCATTCAACGACTTTCTCATGCGTTTTCAAAACTTTGCAAGCTCAACTGAAGAGATGCGCATTGACACTTATCAGAATATGACACTTGTCCTATAAATACAAAGTTGGAATGTTAGAACATCAAACCAAAGATGCACTTCGAAGAATGCGGACAGAACAGAAAGAGCCACTAATCTGAAATCTTCCCAAGTACTTACTATGTTCTAATAAGTATTGGATATTAGCACTAGTCTGTGCTTGGAGAGGGATCGGAAACATCGTCATATGGAAAAGGGACAGTGAAGCTGCAGCAGCATCATGAATATAGAAGCATCCGATATCTTTCCAGGTACTCGTTATGTGCTAATTATAAATTAAAATTAGCACTAGCCTGTGCTTGAAGAGAAAATCGACATCATCAGCAGTCAAAAGAGAAAAAAAGGAAAAAGTATAGAACAAAAGAAGAACATGAATCTAAAATCTTCCCGGGTACTTGAGATGTGCTAATGATACATTTACATTAGCACTAGCCTGTGCTTGGAGAGGGGAATAGAAATAACATCATATTGAAAAAGAATACAGAAGAAGTCAAACTTGACTATATGCTGTGGTCTTCCCGGGTACTTGCTAGTTTCTAATGATGTAGTGACATTAGCACTAGCCTGTGCTTGGAGAGAAAATGGCAATATCACCAAGTAGACAAAGAGAAAAATATGGACAAGACGAAGATAAATAAATGTAAAACCTTTCCAGGTACTCGTTATGTGCTAATGGTACATTTACATTAGCACTAGCCAGTGCTTGGAGAGGTGTAGGAAATTATAACTACAACACGAAGAAGAATGCAGTCCAATCTGATAAACTCTGGGGTCTTTCCAGGTACTTGCTAGTTTCTAATGACATCATCACATTAGCACTAGCCTGTGCTTGGCGAGAAAACAGAAGCACCACCATATATACGCAAAGAAGAAAACGCGTAATTTTTGCAACCTTGATTACAATTATTATTGCACACAGGTACTTACTTTTCTTTGCGATCTTTTAAAAAATAAGAACTACTGTATGCCAATGGCATGCAATGTTAGTCTCCAAATTTAGACCATTGGTTAGCTTTTTTGTGGCATTTTATTTATTTTTTTTATTTATAACAGCTGTTTATTTATTTCTTGTTGATTTTAACGAATTATCTCCCTTAATCATTTTGAGCTTGGGCGGAAAACACCGATCTCATCAATTATGACACTAATCATCATTCAACGACTTTCTCATGCGTTTTCAAAACTTTGCAAGCTCAACTGAAGAGATGCGCATTGAGACTTATCAGAATATGACACTTGTCCTATAAATACAAAGTTGGAATGTTAGAACATCAAACCAAAGATGCACTTCGAAGAATGCGGACAGAACAGAAAGAGCCACTAATCTGAAATCTTCCCAAGTACTTACTATGTTCTAATAAGTATTGGATATTAGCACTAGTCTGTGCTTGGAGAGGGATCGGAAACATCGTCATATGGAAAAGGGACAGTGAAGCTGCAGCAGCATCATGAATATAGAAGCAGCCGATATCTTTCCAGGTACTCGTTATGTGCTAATTATAAATTAAAATTAGCACTAGCCTGTGCTTGAAGAGAAAATCGACATCATCAGCAGTCAAAAGAGAAAAAAAGGAAAAAGTATAGAACAAAAGAAGAACATGAATCTAAAATCTTCCCGGGTACTTGAGATGTGCTAATGATACATTTACATTAGCACTAGCCTGTGCTTGGAGAGGGGAATAGAAATAACATCATATTGAAAAAGAATACAGAAGAAGTCAAACTTGACTATATGCTGTGGTCTTCCCGGGTACTTGCTAGTTTCTAATGATGTAGTGACATTAGCACTAGCCTGTGCTTGGAGAGAAAATGGCAATATCACCAAGTAGACAAAGAGAAAAATATGGACAAGACGAAGATAAATAAATGTAAAACCTTTCCAGGTACTCGTTATGTGCTAATGGTACATTTACATTAGCACTAGCCAGTGCTTGGAGAGGTGTAGGAAATTATAACTACAACACGAAGAAGAATGCAGTCCAATCTGATAAACTCTGGGGTCTTTCCAGGTACTTGCTAGTTTCTAATGACATCATCACATTAGCACTAGCCTGTGCTTGGCGAGAAAACAGAAGCACCACCATATATACGCAAAGAAGAAAACGCGTAATTTTTGCAACCTTGATTACAATTATTATTGCACACAGGTACTTACTTTTCTTTGCGATCTTTTAAAAAATAAGAACTACTGTATGCCAATGGCATGCAATGTTAGTCTCCAAATTTAGACCATTGGTTAGCTTTTTTGTGGCATTTTATTTATTTTTTTTATTTATAACAGCTGTTTATTTATTTCTTGTTGATTTTAACGAATTATCTCCCTTAATCATTTTGAGCTTGGGCGGAAAACACCGATCTCATCAATTATGACACTAATCATCATTCAACGACTTTCTCATGCGTTTTCAAAACTTTGCAAGCTCAACTGAAGAGATGCGCATTGACACTTATCAGAATATGACACTTGTCCTATAAATACAAAGTTGGAATGTTAGAACATCAAACCAAAGATGCACTTCGAAGAATGCGGACAGAACAGAAAGAGCCACTAATCTGAAATCTTCCCAAGTACTTACTATGTTCTAATAAGTATTGGATATTAGCACTAGTCTGTGCTTGGAGAGGGATCGGAAACATCGTCATATGGAAAAGGGACAGTGAAGCTGCAGCAGCATCATGAATATAGAAGCAGCCGATATCTTTCCAGGTACTCGTTATGTGCTAATTATAAATTAAAATTAGCACTAGCCTGTGCTTGAAGAGAAAATCGACATCATCAGCAGTCAAAAGAGAAAAAAAGGAAAAAGTATAGAACAAAAGAAGAACATGAATCTAAAATCTTCCCGGGTACTTGAGATGTGCTAATGATACATTTACATTAGCACTAGCCTGTGCTTGGAGAGGGGAATAGAAATAACATCATATTGAAAAAGAATACAGAAGAAGTCAAACTTGACTATATGCTGTGGTCTTCCCGGGTACTTGCTAGTTTCTAATGATGTAGTGACATTAGCACTAGCCTGTGCTTGGAGAGAAAATGGCAATATCACCAAGTAGACAAAGAGAAAAATATGGACAAGACGAAGATAAATAAATGTAAAACCTTTCCAGGTACTCGTTATGTGCTAATGGTACATTTACATTAGCACTAGCCAGTGCTTGGAGAGGTGTAGGAAATTATAACTACAACACGAAGAAGAATGCAGTCCAATCTGATAAACTCTGGGGTCTTTCCAGGTACTTGCTAGTTTCTAATGACATCATCACATTAGCACTAGCCTGTGCTTGGCGAGAAAACAGAAGCACCACCATATATACGCAAAGAAGAAAACGCGTAATTTTTGCAACCTTGATTACAATTATTATTGCACACAGGTACTTACTTTTCTTTGCGATCTTTTAAAAAATAAGAACTACTGTATGCCAATGGCATGCAATGTTAGTCACCAAATTTAGACCATTGGTTAGCTTTTTTGTGGCATTTTATTTATTTTTTTTATTTATAACAGCTGTTTATTTATTTCTTGTTGATTTTAACGAATTATCTCCCTTAATCATTTTGAGCTTGGGCGGAAAACACCGATCTCATCAATTATGACACTAATCATCATTCAACGACTTTCTCATGCGTTTTCAAAACTTTGCAAGCTCAACTGAAGAGATGCGCATTGACACTTATCAGAATATGACACTTGTCCTATAAATACAAAGTTGGAATGTTAGAACATCAAACCAAAGATGCACTTCGAAGAATGCGAACAGAACAGAAAGAGCCACTAATCTGAAATCTTCCCAAGTACTTACTATGTTCTAATAAGTATTGGATATTAGCACTAGTCTGTGCTTGGAGAGGGATCGGAAACATCGTCATATGGAAAAGGGACAGTGAAGCTGCAGCAGCATCATGAATATAGAAGCAGCCGATATCTTTCCAGGTACTCGTTATGTGCTAATTATAAATTAAAATTAGCACTAGCCTGTGCTTGGAGAGAAAATCGACATCATCAGCAGTCAAAAGAAAAAAAAGGAAAAAGTATAGAACAAAAGAAGAACATGAATCTAAAATCTTCCCGGGTACTTGAGATGTGCTAATGATACATTTACATTAGCACTAGCCTGTGCTTGGAGAGGGGAATAGAAATAACATCATATTGAAAAAGAATACAGAAGAAGTCAAACTTGACTATATGCTGTGGTCTTCCCGGGTACTTGCTAGTTTCTAATGATGTAGTGACATTAGCACTAGCCTGTGCTTGGAGAGAAAATGGCAATATCACCAAGTAGACAAAGAGAAAAATATGGACAAGACGAAGATAAATAAATGTAAAACCTTTCCAGGTACTCGTTATGTGCTAATGGTACATTTACATTAGCACTAGCCAGTGCTTGGAGAGGTGTAGGAAATTATAACTACAAGACGAAGAAGAATGCAGTCCAATCTGATAAACTCTGGGGTCTTTCCAGGTACTTGCTAGTTTCTAATGACATCATCACATTAGCACTAGCCTGTGCTTGGCGAGAAAACAGAAGCACCACCATATATACGCAAAGAAGAAAACGCGTAATTTTTGCAACCTTGATTACAATTATTATTGCACACAGGTACTTACTTTTCTTTGCGAGAACTACTGTATGCCAATGGCATGCAATGTTAGTCACCAAATTTAGACCATTGGTTAGCTTTTCTGTGGCATTTTATTTATTTTTTTTATTTATAACAGCTGTTTATTTATTTCTTGTTGATTTTAACGAATTATCTCCCTTAATCATTTTGAGCTTGGGCGGAAAACACCGATCTCATCAATTATGACACTAATCATCATTCAACGACTTTCTCATGCGTTTTCAAAACTTTGCAAGCTCAACTGAAGAGATGCGCATTGACACTTATCAGAATATGACACTTGTCCTATAAATACAAAGTTGGAATGTTAGAACATCAAACCAAAGATGCACTTCGAAGAATGCGGACAGAACAGAAAGAGCCACTAATCTGAAATCTTCCCAAGTACTTACTATGTTCTAATAAGTATTGGATATTAGCACTAGTCTGTGCTTGGAGAGGGATCGGAAACATCGTCATTTGGAAAAGGGACAGTGAAGCTGCAGCAGCATCATGAATATAGAAGCAGCCGATATCTTTCCAGGTACTCGTTATGTGCTAATTATAAATTAAAATTAGCACTAGCCTGTGCTTGGAGAGAAAATCGACATCATCAGCAGTCAAAAGAAAAAAAAAGGAAAAAGTATAGAACAAAAGAAGAACATGAATCTAAAATCTTCCCGGGTACTTGAGATGTGCTAATGATACATTTACATTAGCACTAGCCTGTGCTTGGAGAGGGGAATAGAAATAACATCATATTGAAAAAGAATACAGAAGAAGTCAAACTTGACTATATGCTGTGGTCTTCCCGGGTACTTGCTAGTTTCTAATGATGTAGTGACATTAGCACTAGCCTGTGCTTGGAGAGAAAATGGCAATATCACCAAGTAGACAAAGAGAAAAATATGGACAAGACGAAGATAAATAAATGTAAAACCTTTCCAGGTACTCGTTATGTGCTAATGGTACATTTACATTAGCACTAGCCAGTGCTTGGAGAGGTGTAGGAAATTATAACTACAACACGAAGAAGAATGCAGTCCAATCTGATAAACTCTGGG
The DNA here is from genome assembly GCA_944474755.1 of Limnoperna fortunei. Taxonomy (NCBI): domain Eukaryota; kingdom Metazoa; phylum Mollusca; class Bivalvia; order Mytilida; family Modiolidae; genus Limnoperna; species Limnoperna fortunei. The sequence continues at coordinate 49,698,400 of OX104113.1, forward strand.
GTCTTTCCAGGTACTTGCTAGTTTCTAATGACATCATCACATTAGCACTAGCCTGTGCTTGGCGAGAAAACAGAAGCACCACCATATATACGCAAAGAAGAAAACGCGTAATTTTTGCAACCTTGATTACAATTATTATTGCACACAGGTACTTACTTTTCTTTGCGATCTTTTAAAAAATAAGAACTACTGTATGCCAATGGCATGCAATGTTAGTCCCCAAATTTAGACCATTGGTTAGCTTTTCTGTGGCATTTTATTTATTTTTTTTATTTATAACAGCTGTTTATTTATTTCTTGTTGATTTTAACGAATTATCTCCCTTAATCATTTTGAGCTTGGGCGGAAAACACCGATCTCATCAATTATGACACTAATCATCATTCAACGACTTTCTCATGCGTTTTCAAAACTTTGCAAGCTCAACTGAAGAGATGCGCATTGACACTTATCAGAATATGACACTTGTCCTATAAATACAAAGTTGGAATGTTAGAACATCAAACCAAAGATGCACTTCGAAGAATGCGGACAGAACAGAAAGAGCCACTAATCTGAAATCTTCCCAAGTACTTACTATGTTCTAATAAGTATTGGATATTAGCACTAGTCTGTGCTTGGAGAGGGATCGGAAACATCGTCATTTGGAAAAGGGACAGTGAAGCTGCAGCAGCATCATGAATATAGAAGCAGCCGATATCTTTCCAGGTACTCGTTATGTGCTAATTATAAATTAAAATTAGCACTAGCCTGTGCTTGGAGAGAAAATCGACATCATCAGCAGTCAAAAGAAAAAAAAAGGAAAAAGTATAGAACAAAAGAAGAACATGAATCTAAAATCTTCCCGGGTACTTGAGATGTGCTAATGATACATTTACATTAGCACTAGCCTGTGCTTGGAGAGGGGAATAGAAATAACATCATATTGAAAAAGAATACAGAAGAAGTCAAACTTGACTATATGCTGTGGTCTTCCCGGGTACTTGCTAGTTTCTAATGATGTAGTGACATTAGCACTAGCCTGTGCTTGGAGAGAAAATGGCAATATCACCAAGTAGACAAAGAGAAAAATATGGACAAGACGAAGATAAATAAATGTAAAACCTTTCCAGGTACTCGTTATGTGCTAATGGTACATTTACATTAGCACTAGCCAGTGCTTGGAGAGGTGTAGGAAATTATAACTACAACACGAAGAAGAATGCAGTCCAATCTGATAAACTCTGGGGTCTTTCCAGGTACTTGCTAGTTTCTAATGACATCATCACATTAGGACTAGCCTGTGCTTGGCGAGAAAACAGAAGCACCACCATATATACGCAAAGAAGAAAACGCGTAATTTTTGCAACCTTGATTACAATTATTATTGCACACAGGTACTTACTTTTCTTTGCGATCTTTTAAAAAATAAGAACTACTGTATGCCAATGGCATGCAATGTTAGTCACCAAATTTAGACCATTGGTTAGCGTTTCTGTGGCATTTTATTTATTTTTTTTATTTATAACAGCTGTTTATTTATTTCTTGTTGATTTTAACGAATTATCTCCCTTAATCATTTTGAGCTTGGGCGGAAAACACCGATCTCATCAATTATGACACTAATCATCATTCAACGACTTTCTCATGCGTTTTCAAAACTTTGCAAGCTCAACTGAAGAGATGCGCATTGACACTTATCAGAATATGACACTTGTCCTATAAATACAAAGTTGGAATGTTAGAACATCAAACCAAAGATGCACTTCGAAGAATGCGGACAGAACAGAAAGAGCCACTAATCTGAAATCTTCCCAAGTACTTACTATGTTCTAATAAGTATTGGATATTAGCACTAGTCTGTGCTTGGAGAGGGATCGGAAACATCGTCATTTGGAAAAGGGACAGTGAAGCTGCAGCAGCATCATGAATATAGAAGCAGCCGATATCTTTCCAGGTACTCGTTATGTGCTAATTATAAATTAAAATTAGCACTAGCCTGTGCTTGGAGAGAAAATCGACATCATCAGCAGTCAAAAGAAAAAAAAAGGAAAAAGTATAGAACAAAAGAAGAACATGAATCTAAAATCTTCCCGGGTACTTGAGATGTGCTAATGATACATTTACATTAGCACTAGCCTGTGCTTGGAGAGGGGAATAGAAATAACATCATATTGAAAAAGAATACAGAAGAAGTCAAACTTGACTATATGCTGTGGTCTTCCCGGGTACTTGCTAGTTTCTAATGATGTAGTGACATTAGCACTAGCCTGTGCTTGGAGAGAAAATGGCAATATCACCAAGTAGACAAAGAGAAAAATATGGACAAGACGAAGATAAATAAATGTAAAACCTTTCCAGGTACTCGTTATGTGCTAATGGTACATTTACATTAGCACTAGCCAGTGCTTGGAGAGGTGTAGGAAATTATAACTACAACACGAAGAAGAATGCAGTCCAATCTGATAAACTCTGGGGTCTTTCCAGGTACTTGCTAGTTTCTAATGACATCATCACATTAGCACTAGCCTGTGCTTGGCGAGAAAACAGAAGCACCACCATATATACGCAAGGAAGAAAACGCGTAATTTTTGCAACCTTGATTACAATTATTATTGCACACAGGTACTTACTTTTCTTTGCGATCTTTTAAAAAATAAGAACTACTGTATGCCAATGGCATGCAATGTTAGTCACCAAATTTAGACCATTGGTTAGCTTTTCTGTGGCATTTTATTTATTTTATTTATTTATAACAGCTGTTTATTTATTTCTTGTTGATTTTAACGAATTATCTCCCTTAATCATTTTGAGCTTGGGCGGAAAACACCGATCTCATCAATTATGACACTAATCATCATTCAACGACTTTCTCATGCGTTTTCAAAACTTTGCAAGCTCAACTGAAGAGATGCGCATTGACACTTATCAGAATATGACACTTGTCCTATAAATACAAAGTTGGAATGTTAGAACATCAAACCAAAGATGCACTTCGAAGAATGCGGACAGAACAGAAAGAGCCACTAATCTGAAATCTTCCCAAGTACTTACTATGTTCTAATAAGTATTGGATATTAGCACTAGTCTGTGCTTGGAGAGGGATCGGAAACATCGTCATATGGAAAAGGGACAGTGAAGCTGCAGCAGCATCATGAATATAGAAGCAGCCGATATCTTTCCAGGTACTCGTTATGTGATAATTATAAATTAAAATTAGCACTAGCCTGTGCTTGGAGAGAAAATCGACATCATCAGCAGTCAAAAGAAAAAAAAGGAAAAAGTATAGAACAAAAGAAGAACATGAATCTAAAATCTTCCCGGGTACTTGAGATGTGCTAATGATACATTTACATTAGCACTAGCCTGTGCTTGGAGAGGGGAATAGAAATAACATCATATTGAAAAAGAATACAGAAGAAGTCAAACTTGACTATATGCTGTGGTCTTCCCGGGTACTTGCTAGTTTCTAATGATGTAGTGACATTAGCACTAGCCTGTGCTTGGAGAGAAAATGGCAATATCACCAAGTAGACAAAGAGAAAAATATGGACAAGACGAAGATAAATAAATGTAAAACCTTTCCAGGTACTCGTTATGTGCTAATGGTACATTTACATTAGCACTAGCCAGTGCTTGGAGAGGTGTAGGAAATTATAACTACAACACGAAGAAGAATGCAGTCCAATCTGATAAACTCTGGGGTCTTTCCAGGTACTTGCTAGTTTCTAATGACATCATCACATTAGCACTAGCCTGTGCTTGGCGAGAAAACAGAAGCACCACCATATATACGCAAGGAAGAAAACGCGTAATTTTTGCAACCTTGATTACAATTATTATTGCACACAGGTACTTACTTTTCTTTGCGATCTTTTAAAAAATAAGAACTACTGTATGCCAATGGCATGCAATGTTAGTCACCAAATTTAGACCATTGGTTAGCTTTTTTGTGGCATTTTATTTATTTTTTTTATTTATAACAGCTGTTTATTTATTTCTTGTTGATTTTAACGAATTATCTCCCTTAATCATTTTGAGCTTGGGCGGAAAACACCGATCTCATCAATTATGACACTAATCATCATTCAACGACTTTCTCATGCGTTTTCAAAACTTTGCAAGCTCAACTGAAGAGATGCGCATTGACACTTATCAGAATATGACACTTGTCCTATAAATACAAAGTTGGAATGTTAGAACATCAAACCAAAGATGCACTTCGAAGAATGCGGACAGAACAGAAAGAGCCACTAATCTGAAATCTTCCCAAGTACTTACTATGTTCTAATAAGTATTGGATATTAGCACTAGTCTGTGCTTGGAGAGGGATCGGAAACATCGTCATATGGAAAAGGGACAGTGAAGCTGCAGCAGCATCATGAATATAGAAGCAGCCGATATCTTTCCAGGTACTCGTTATGTGCTAATTATAAATTAAAATTAGCACTAGCCTGTGCTTGGAGAGAAAATCGACATCATCAGCAGTCAAAAGAAAAAAAAAGGAAAAAGTATAGAACAAAAGAAGAACATGAATCTAAAATCTTCCCGGGTACTTGAGATGTGCTAATGATACATTTACATTAGCACTAGCCTGTGCTTGGAGAGGGGAATAGAAATAACATCATATTGAAAAAGAATACAGAAGAAGTCAAACTTGACTATATGCTGTGGTCTTCCCGGGTACTTGCTAGTTTCTAATGATGTAGTGACATTAGCACTAGCCTGTGCTTGGAGAGAAAATGGCAATATCACCAAGTAGACAAAGAGAAAAATATGGACAAGACGAAGATAAATAAATGTAAAACCTTTCCAGGTACTCGTTATGTGCTAATGGTACATTTACATTAGCACTAGCCAGTGCTTGGAGAGGTGTAGGAAATTATAACTACAACACGAAGAAGAATGCAGTCCAATCTGATAAACTCTGGGGTCTTTCCAGGTACTTGCTAGTTTCTAATGACATCATCACATTAGCACTAGCCTGTGCTTGGCGAGAAAACAGAAGCACCACCATATATACGCAAAGAAGAAAACGCGTAATTTTTGCAACCTTGATTACAATTATTATTGCACACAGGTACTTACTTTTCTTTGCGATCTTTTAAAAAATAAGAACTACTGTATGCCAATGGCATGCAATGTTAGTCACCAAATTTATACCATTGGTTAGCTTTTTTGTGGCATTTTATTTATTTTTTTTATTTATAACAGCTGTTTATTTATTTCTTGTTGATTTTAACGAATTATCTCCCTTAATCATTTTGAGCTTGGGCGGAAAACACCGATCTCATCAATTATGACACTAATCATCATTCAACGACTTTCTCATGCGTTTTCAAAACTTTGCAAGCTCAACTGAAGAGATGCGCATTGACACTTATCAGAATATGACACTTGTCCTATAAATACAAAGTTGGAATGTTAGAACATCAAACCAAAGATGCACTTCGAAGAATGCGGACAGAACAGAAAGAGCCACTAATCTGAAATCTTCCCAAGTACTTACTATGTTCTAATAAGTATTGGATATTAGCACTAGTCTGTGCTTGGAGAGGGATCGGAAACATCGTCATATGGAAAAGGGACAGTGAAGCTGCAGCAGCATCATGAATATAGAAGCAGCCGATATCTTTCCAGGTACTCGTTATGTGCTAATTATAAATTAAAATTAGCACTAGCCTGTGCTTGGAGAGAAAATCGACATCATCAGCAGTCAAAAGAAAAAAAAAGGAAAAAGTATAGAACAAAAGAAGAACATGAATCTAAAATCTTCCCGGGTACTTGAGATGTGCTAATGATACATTTACATTAGCACTAGCCTGTGCTTGGAGAGGGGAATAGAAATAACATCATATTGAAAAAGAATACAGAAGAAGTCAAACTTGACTATATGCTGTGGTCTTCCCGGGTACTTGCTAGTTTCTAATGATGTAGTGACATTAGCACTAGCCTGTGCTTGGAGAGAAAATGGCAATATCACCAAGTAGACAAAGAGAAAAATATGGACAAGACGAAGATAAATAAATGTAAAACCTTTCCAGGTACTCGTTATGTGCTAATGGTACATTTACATTAGCACTAGCCAGTGCTTGGAGAGGTGTAGGAAATTATAACTACAACACGAAGAAGAATGCAGTCCAATCTGATAAACTCTGGGGTCTTTCCAGGTACTTGCTAGTTTCTAATGACATCATCACATTAGCACTAGCCTGTGCTTGGCGAGAAAACAGAAGCACCACCATATATACGCAAAGAAGAAAACGCGTAATTTTTGCAACCTTGATTACAATTATTATTGCACACAGGTACTTACTTTTCTTTGCGATCTTTTAAAAAATAAGAACTACTGTATGCCAATGGCATGCAATGTTAGTCACCAAATTTAGACCATTGGTTAGCTTTTTTGTGGCATTTTATTTATTTTTTTTATTTATAACAGCTGTTTATTTATTTCTTGTTGATTTTAACGAATTATCTCCCTTAATCATTTTGAGCTTGGGCGGAAAACACCGATCTCATCAATTATGACACTAATCATCATTCAACGACTTTCTCATGCGTTTTCAAAACTTTGCAAGCTCAACTGAAGAGATGCGCATTGACACTTATCAGAATATGACACTTGTCCTATAAATACAAAGTTGGAATGTTAGAACATCAAACCAAAGATGCACTTCGAAGAATGCGAACAGAACAGAAAGAGCCACTAATCTGAAATCTTCCCAAGTACTTACTATGTTCTAATAAGTATTGGATATTAGCACTAGTCTGTGCTTGGAGAGGGATCGGAAACATCGTCATATGGAAAAGGGACAGTGAAGCTGCAGCAGCATCATGAATATAGAAGCAGCCGATATCTTTCCAGGTACTCGTTATGTGCTAATTATAAATTAAAATTAGCACTAGCCTGTGCTTGGAGAGAAAATCGACATCATCAGCAGTCAAAAGAAAAAAAAGGAAAAAGTATAGAACAAAAGAAGAACATGAATCTAAAATCTTCCCGGGTACTTGAGATGTGCTAATGATACATTTACATTAGCACTAGCCTGTGCTTGGAGAGGGGAATAGAAATAACATCATATTGAAAAAGAATACAGAAGAAGTCAAACTTGACTATATGCTGTGGTCTTCCCGGGTACTTGCTAGTTTCTAATGATGCAGTGACATTAGCACTAGCCTGTGCTTGGAGAGAAAATGGCAATATCACCAAGTAGACAAAGAGAAAAATATGGACAAGACGAAGATAAATAAATGTAAAACCTTTCCAGGTACTCGTTATGTGCTAATGGTACATTTACATTAGCACTAGCCAGTGCTTGGAGAGGTGTAGGAAATTATAACTACAACACGAAGAAGAATGCAGTCCAATCTGATAAACTCTGGGGTCTTTCCAGGTACTTGCTAGTTTCTAATGACATCATCACATTAGCACTAGCCTGTGCTTGGCGAGAAAACAGAAGCACCACCATATATACGCAAAGAAGAAAACGCGTAATTTTTGCAACCTTGATTACAATTATTATTGCACACAGGTACTTACTTTTCTTTGCGATCTTTTAAAAAATAAGAACTACTGTATGCCAATGGCATGCAATGTTAGTCACCAAATTTAGACCATTGGTTAGCTTTTCTGTGGCATTTTATTTATTTTTTTTATTTATAACAGCTGTTTATTTATTTCTTGTTGATTTTAACGAATTATCTCCCTTAATCATTTTGAGCTTGGGCGGAAAACACCGATCTCATCAATTATGACACTAATCATCATTCAACGACTTTCTCATGCGTTTTCAAAACTTTGCAAGCTCAACTGAAGAGATGCGCATTGACACTTATCAGAATATGACACTTGTCCTATAAATACAAAGTTGGAATGTTAGAACATCAAACCAAAGATGCACTTCGAAGAATGCGGACAGAACAGAAAGAGCCACTAATCTGAAATCTTCCCAAGTACTTACTATGTTCTAATAAGTATTGGATATTAGCACTAGTCTGTGCTTGGAGAGGGATCGGAAACATCGTCATATGGAAAAGGGACAGTGAAGCTGCAGCAGCATCATGAATATAGAAGAAGCCGATATCTTTCCAGGTACTCGTTATGTGCTAATTATAAATTAAAATTAGCACTAGCCTGTGCTTGGAGAGAAAATCGACATCATCAGCAGTCAAAAGAAAAAAAAAGGAAAAAGTATAGAACAAAAGAAGAACATGAATCTAAAATCTTCCCGGGTACTTGAGATGTGCTAATGATACATTTACATTAGCACTAGCCTGTGCTTGGAGAGGGGAATAGAAATAACATCATATTGAAAAAGAATACAGAAGAAGTCAAACTTGACTATATGCTGTGGTCTTCCCGGGTACTTGCTAGTTTCTAATGATGTAGTGACATTAGCACTAGCCTGTGCTTGGAGAGAAAATGGCAATATCACCAAGTAGACAAAGAGAAAAATATGGACAAGACGAAGATAAATAAATGTAAAACCTTTCCAGGTACTCGTTATGTGCTAATGGTACATTTACATTAGCACTAGCCAGTGCTTGGAGAGGTGTAGGAAATTATAACTACAACACGAAGAAGAATGCAGTCCAATCTGATAAACTCTGGGGTCTTTCCGGGTACTTGCTAGTTTCTAATGACATCATCACATTAGCACTAGCCTGTGCTTGGCGAGAAAACAGAAGCACCACCATATATACGCAAAGAAGAAAACGCGTAATTTTTGCAACCTTGATTACAATTATTATTGCACACAGGTACTTACTTTTCTTTGCGATCTTTTAAAAAATAAGAACTACTGTATGCCAATGGCATGCAATGTTAGTCACCAAATTTAGACCATTGGTTAGCTTTTCTGTGGCATTTTATTTATTTTTTTTATTTATAACAGCTGTTTATTTATTTCTTGTTGATTTTAACGAATTATCTCCCTTAATCATTTTGAGCTTGGGCGGAAAACACCGATCTCATCAATTATGACACTAATCATCATTCAACGACTTTCTCATGCGTTTTCAAAACTTTGCAAGCTCAACTGAAGAGATGCGCATTGACACTTATCAGAATATGACACTTGTCCTATAAATACAAAGTTGGAATGTTAGAACATCAAACCAAAGATGCACTTCGAAGAATGCGGACAGAACAGAAAGAGCCACTAATCTGAAATCTTCCCAAGTACTTACTATGTTCTAATAAGTATTGGATATTAGCACTAGTCTGTGCTTGGAGAGGGATCGGAAACATCGTCATTTGGAAAAGGGACAGTGAAGCTGCAGCAGCATCATGAATATAGAAGCAGCCGATATCTTTCCAGGTACTCGTTATGTGCTAATTATAAATTAAAATTAGCACTAGCCTGTGCTTGGAGAGAAAATCGACATCATCAGCAGTCAAAAGAAAAAAAAAGGAAAAAGTATAGAACAAAAGAAGAACATGAATCTAAAATCTTCCCGGGTACTTGAGATGTGCTAATGATACATTTACATTAGCACTAGCCTGTGCTTGGAGAGGGGAATAGAAATAACATCATATTGAAAAAGAATACAGAAGAAGTCAAACTTGACTATATGCTGTGGTCTTCCCGGGTACTTGCTAGTTTCTAATGATGTAGTGACATTAGCACTAGCCTGTGCTTGGAGAGAAAATGGCAATATCACCAAGTAGACAAAGAGAAAAATATGGACAAGACGAAGATAAATAAATGTAAAACCTTTCCGGGTACTCGTTATGTGCTAATTAATGGTACATTTACATTAGCACTAGCCAGTGCTTGGAGAGGTGTAGGAAATTATAACTACAACACGAAGAAGAATGCAGTCCAATCTGATAAACTCTGGGGTCTTTCCAGGTACTTGCTAGTTTCTAATGACATCATCACATTAGCACTAGCCTGTGCTTGGCGAGAAAACAGAAGCACCACCATATATACGCAAAGAAGAAAACGCGTAATTTTTGCAACCTTGATTACAATTATTATTGCACACAGGTACTTACTTTTCTTTGCGATCTTTTAAAAAATAAGAACTACTGTATGCCAATGGCATGCAATGTTAGTCACCAAATTTAGACCATTGGTTAGCTTTTCTGTGGCATTTTATTTATTTTTTTTATTTATAACAGCTGTTTATTTATTTCTTGTTGATTTTAACGAATTATCTGCCTTAATCATTTTGAGCTTGGGCGGAAAACACCGATCTCATCAATTATGACACTAATCATCATTCAACGACTTTCTCATGCGTTTTCAAAACTTTGCAAGCTCAACTGAAGAGATGCGCATTGACACTTATCAGAATATGACACTTGTCCTATAAATACAAAGTTGGAATGTTAGAACATCAAACCAAAGATGCACTTCGAAGAATGCGGACAGAACAGAAAGAGCCACTAATCTGAAATCTTCCCAAGTACTTACTATGTTCTAATAAGTATTGGATATTAGCACTAGTCTGTGCTTGGAGAGGGATCGGAAACATCGTCATATGGAAAAGGGACAGTGAAGCTGCAGCAGCATCATGAATATAGAAGCAGCCGATATCTTTCCAGGTACTCGTTATGTGCTAATTATAAATTAAAATTAGCACTAGCCTGTGCTTGGAGAGAAAATCGACATCATCAGCAGTCAAAAGAAAAAAAAAGGAAAAAGTATAGAACAAAAGAAGAACATGAATCTAAAATCTTCCCGGGTACTTGAGATGTGCTAATGATACATTTACATTAGCACTAGCCTGTGCTTGGAGAGGGGAATAGAAATAACATCATATTGAAAAAGAATACAGAAGAAGTCAAACTTGACTATATGCTGTGGTCTTCCCGGGTACTTGCTAGTTTCTAATGATGTAGTGACATTAGCACTAGCCTGTGCTTGGAGAGAAAATGGCAATATCACCAAGTAGACAAAGAGAAAAATATGGACAAGACGAAGATAAATAAATGTAAAACCTTTCCGGGTACTCGTTATGTGCTAATGGTACATTTACATTAGCACTAGCCAGTGCTTGGAGAGGTGTAGGAAATTATAACTACAACACGAAGAAGAATGCAGTCCAATCTGATAAACTCTGGGGTCTTTCCAGGTACTTGCTAGTTTCTAATGACATCATCACATTAGCACTAGCCTGTGCTTGGCGAGAAAACAGAAGCACCACCATATATACGCAAAGAAGAAAACGCGTAATTTTTGCAACCTTGATTACAATTATTATTGCACACAGGTACTTACTTTTCTTTGCGATCTTTTAAAAAATAAGAACTACTGTATGCCAATGGCATGCAATGTTAGTCACCAAATTTAGACCATTGGTTAGCTTTTCTGTGGCATTTTATTTATTTTTTTTATTTATAACAGCTGTTTATTTATTTCTTGTTGATTTTAACGAATTATCTCCCTTAATCATTTTGAGCTTGGGCGGAAAACACCGATCTCATCAATTATGACACTAATCATCATTCAACGACTTTCTCATGCGTTTTCAAAACTTTGCAAGCTCAACTGAAGAGATGCGCATTGACACTTATCAGAATATGACACTTGTCCTATAAATACAAAGTTGGAATGTTAGAACATCAAACCAAAGATGCACTTCGAAGAATGCGGACAGAACAGAAAGAGCCACTAATCTGAAATCTTCCCAAGTACTTACTATGTTCTAATAAGTATTGGATATTAGCACTAGTCTGTGCTTGGAGAGGGATCGGAAACATCGTCATTTGGAAAAGGGACAGTGAAGCTGCAGCAGCATCATGAATATAGAAGCAGCCGATATCTTTCCAGGTACTCGTTATGTGCTAATTATAAATTAAAATTAGCACTAGCCTGTGCTTGGAGAGAAAATCGACATCATCAGCAGTCAAAAGAAAAAAAAAGGAAAAAGTATAGAACAAAAGAAGAACATGAATCTAAAATCTTCCCGGGTACTTGAGATGTGCTAATGATACATTTACATTAGCACTAGCCTGTGCTTGGAGAGGGGAATAGAAATAACATCATATTGAAAAAGAATACAGAAGAAGTCAAACTTTACTATATGCTGTGGTCTTCCCGGGTACTTGCTAGTTTCTAATGATGTAGTGACATTAGCACTAGCCTGTGCTTGGAGAGAAAATGGCAATATCACCAAGTAGACAAAGAGAAAAATATGGACAAGACGAAGATAAATAAATGTAAAACCTTTCCAGGTACTCGTTATGTGCTAATGGTACATTTACATTAGCACTAGCCAGTGCTTGGAGAGGTGTAGGAAATTATAACTACAACACGAAGAAGAATGCAGTCCAATCTGATAAACTCTGGGGTCTTTCCAGGTACTTGCTAGTTTCTAATGACATCATCACATTAGCACTAGCCTGTGCTTGGCGAGAAAACAGAAGCACCACCATATATACGCAAAGAAGAAAACGCGTAATTTTTGCAACCTTGATTACAATTATTATTGCACACAGGTACTTACTTTTCTTTGCGATCTTTTAAAAAATAAGAACTACTGTATGCCAATGGCATGCAATGTTAGTCACCAAATTTAGACCATTGGTTAGCTTTTCTGTGGCATTTTATTTATTTTTTTTATTTATAACAGCTGTTTATTTATTTCTTGTTGATTTTAACGAATTATCTCCCTTAATCATTTTGAGCTTGGGCGGAAAACACCGATCTCATCAATTATGACACTAATCATCATTCAACGACTTTCTCATGCGTTTTCAAAACTTTGCAAGCTCAACTGAAGAGATGCGCATTGACACTTATCAGAATATGACACTTGTCCTATAAATACAAAGTTGGAATGTTAGAACATCAAACCAAAGATGCACTTCGAAGAATGCGGACAGAACAGAAAGAGCCACTAATCTGAAATCTTCCCAAGTACTTACTATGTTCTAATAAGTATTGGATATTAGCACTAGTCTGTGCTTGGAGAGGGATCGGAAACATCGTCATATGGAAAAGGGACAGTGAAGCTGCAGCAGCATCATGAATATAGAAGCAGCCGATATCTTTCCAGGTACTCGTTATGTGCTAATTATAAATTAAAATTAGCACTAGCCTGTGCTTGGAGAGAAAATCGACATCATCAGCAGTCAAAAGAAAAAAAAAGGAAAAAGTATAGAACAAAAGAAGAACATGAATCTAAAATCTTCCCGGGTACTTGAGATGTGCTAATGATACATTTACATTAGCACTAGCCTGTGCTTGGAGAGGGGAATAGAAATAACATCATATTGAAAAAGAATACAGAAGAAGTCAAACTTGACTATATGCTGTGGTCTTCCCGGGTACTTGCTAGTTTCTAATGATGTAGTGACATTAGCACTAGCCTGTGCTTGGAGAGAAAATGGCAATATCACCAAGTAGACAAAGAGAAAAATATGGACAAGACGAAGATAAATAAATGTAAAACCTTTCCAGGTACTCGTTATGTGCTAATGGTACATTTACATTAGCACTAGCCAGTGCTTGGAGAGGTGTAGGAAATTATAACTACAACACGAAGAAGAATGCAGTCCAATCTGATAAACTCTGGGGTCTTTCCAGGTACTTGCTAGTTTCTAATGACATCATCACATTAGCACTAGCCTGTGCTTGGCGAGAAAACAGAAGCACCACCATATATGCGCAAGGAAGAAAACGCGTAATTTTTGCAACCTTGATTACAATTATTATTGCACACAGGTACTTACTTTTCTTTGCGATCTTTTAAAAAATAAGAACTACTGTATGCCAATGGCATGCAATGTTAGTCACCAAATTTAGACCATTGGTTAGCTTTTCTGTGGCATTTTATTTATTTTTTTTATTTATAACAGCTGTTTATTTATTTCTTATTGATTTTAACGAATTATCTCCCTTAATCATTTTGAGCTTGGGCGGAAAACACCGATCTCATCAATTATGACACTAATCATCATTCAACGACTTTCTCATGCGTTTTCAAAACTTTGCAAGCTCAACTGAAGAGATGCGCATTGACACTTATCAGAATATGACACTTGTCCTATAAATACAAAGTTGGAATGTTAGAACATCAAACCAAAGATGCACTTCGAAGAATGCGGACAGAACAGAAAGAGCCACTAATCTGAAATCTTCCCAAGTACTTACTATGTTCTAATAAGTATTGGATATTAGCACTAGTCTGTGCTTGGAGAGGGATCGGAAACATCGTCATATGGAAAAGGGACAGTGAAGCTCCAGCAGCATCATGAATATAGAAGCAGCCGATATCTTTCCAGGTACTCGTTATGTGCTAATTATAAATTAAAATTAGCACTAGCCTGTGCTTGGAGAGAAAATCGACATCATCAGCAGTCAAAAGAAAAAAAAAGGAAAAAGTATAGAACAAAAGAAGAACATGAATCTAAAATCTTCCCGGGTACTTGAGATGTGCTAATGATACATTTACATTAGCACTAGCCTGTGCTTGGAGAGGGGAATAGAAATAACATCATATTGAAAAAGAATACAGAAGAAGTCAAACTTGACTATATGCTGTGGTCTTCCCGGGTACTTGCTAGTTTCTAATGATGTAGTGACATTAGCACTAGCCTGTGCTTGGAGAGAAAATGGCAATATCACCAAGTAGACAAAGAGAAAAATATGGACAAGACGAAGATAAATAAATGTAAAACCTTTCCAGGTACTCGTTATGTGCTAATGGTACATTTACATTAGCACTAGCCAGTGCTTGGAGAGGTGTAGGAAATTATAACTACAACACGAAGAAGAATGCAGTCCAATCTGATAAACTCTGGGGTCTTTCCAGGTACTTGCTAGTTTCTAATGACATCATCACATTAGCACTAGCCTGTGCTTGGCGAGAAAACAGAAGCACCACCATATATACGCAAGGAAGAAAACGCGTAATTTTTGCAACCTTGATTACAATTATTATTGCACACAGGTACTTACTTTTCTTTGCGATCTTTTAAAAAATAAGAACTACTGTATGCCAATGGCATGCAATGTTAGTCACCAAATTTAGACCATTGGTTAGCTTTTCTGTGGCATTTTATTTATTTTTTTTATTTATAACAGCTGTTTATTTATTTCTTGTTGATTTTAACGAATTATCTCCCTTAATCATTTTGAGCTTGGGCGGAAAACACCGATCTCATCAATTATGACACTAATCATCATTCAACGACTTTCTCATGCGTTTTCAAAACTTTGCAAGCTCAACTGAAGAGATGCGCATTGACACTTATCAGAATATGACACTTGTCCTATAAATACAAAGTTGGAATGTTAGAACATCAAACCAAAGATGCACTTCGAAGAATGCGGACAGAACAGAAAGAGCCACTAATCTGAAATCTTCCCAAGTACTTACTATGTTCTAATAAGTATTGGATATTAGCACTAGTCTGTGCTTGGAGAGGGATCGGAAACATCGTCATATGGAAAAGGGACAGTGAAGCTGCAGCAGCATCATGAATATAGAAGCAGCCGATATCTTTCCAGGTACTCGTTATGTGCTAATTATAAATTAAAATTAGCACTAGCCTGTGCTTGGAGAGAAAATCGACATCATCAGCAGTCAAAAGAAAAAAAAAGGAAAAAGTATAGAACAAAAGAAGAACATGAATCTAAAATCTTCCCGGGTACTTGAGATGTGCTAATGATACATTTACATTAGCACTAGCCTGTGCTTGGAGAGGGGAATAGAAATAACATCATATTGAAAAAGAATACAGAAGAAGTCAAACTTGACTATATGCTGTGGTCTTCCCGGGTACTTGCTAGTTTCTAATGATGTAGTGACATTAGCACTAGCCTGTGCTTGGAGAGAAAATGGCAATATCACCAAGTAGACAAAGAGAAAAATATGGACAAGACGAAGATAAATAAATGTAAAACCTTTCCGGGTACTCGTTATGTGCTAATGGTACATTTACATTAGCACTAGCCAGTGCTTGGAGAGGTGTAGGAAATTATAACTACAACACGAAGAAGAATGCAGTCCAATCTGATAAACTCTGGGGTCTTTCCAGGTACTTGCTAGTTTCTAATGACATCATCACATTAGCACTAGCCTGTGCTTGGCGAGAAAACAGAAGCACCACCATATATACGCAAAGAAGAAAACGCGTAATTTTTGCAACCTTGATTACAATTATTATTGCAAACAGGTACTTACTTTTCTTTGCGATCTTTTAAAAAATAAGAACTACTGTATGCCAATGGCATGCAATGTTAGTCACCAAATTTAGACCATTGGTTAGCTTTTTTGTGGCATTTTATTTATTTTTTTTATTTATAACAGCTGTTTATTTATTTCTTGTTGATTTTAACGAATTATCTCCCTTAATCATTTTGAGCTTGGGCGGAAAACACCGATCTCATCAATTATGACACTAATCATCATTCAACGACTTTCTCATGCGTTTTCAAAACTTTGCAAGCTCAACTGAAGAGATGCGCATTGACACTTATCAGAATATGACACTTGTCCTATAAATACAAAGTTGGAATGTTAGAACATCAAACCAAAGATGCACTTCGAAGAATGCGGACAGAACAGAAAGAGCCACTAATCTGAAATCTTCCCAAGTACTTACTATGTTCTAATAAGTATTGGATATTAGCACTAGTCTGTGCTTGGAGAGGGATCGGAAACATCGTCATATGGAAAAGGGACAGTGAAGCTGCAGCAGCATCATGAATATAGAAGCAGCCGATATCTTTCCAGGTACTCGTTATGTGCTAATTATAAATTAAAATTAGCACTAGCCTGTGCTTGGAGAGAAAATCGACATCATCAGCAGTCAAAAGAAAAAAAAGGAAAAAGTATAGAACAAAAGAAGAACATGAATCTAAAATCTTCCCGGGTACTTGAGATGTGCTAATGATACATTTACATTAGCACTAGCCTGTGCTTGGAGAGGGGAATAGAAATAACATCATATTGAAAAAGAATACAGAAGAAGTCAAACTTGACTATATGCTGTGGTCTTCCCGGGTACTTGCTAGTTTCTAATGATGTAGTGACATTAGCACTAGCCTGTGCTTGGAGAGAAAATGGCAATATCACCAAGTAGACAAAGAGAAAAATATGGACAAGACGAAGATAAATAAATGTAAAACCTTTCCGGGTACTCGTTATGTGCTAATGGTACATTTACATTAGCACTAGCCAGTGCTTGGAGAGGTGTAGGAAATTATAACTACAACACGAAGAAGAATGCAGTCCAATCTGATAAACTCTGGGGTCTTTCCAGGTACTTGCTAGTTTCTAATGACATCATCACATTAGCACTAGCCTGTGCTTGGCGAGAAAACAGAAGCACCACCATATATACGCAAAGAAGAAAACGCGTAATTTTTGCAACCTTGATTACAATTATTATTGCACACAGGTACTTACTTTTCTTTGCGATCTTTTAAAAAATAAGAACTACTGTATGCCAATGGCATGCAATGTTAGTCACCAAATTTAGACCATTGGTTAGCTTTTCTGTGGCATTTTATTTATTTTTTTTATTTATAACAGCTGTTTATTTATTTCTTGTTGATTTTAACGAATTATCTCCCTTAATCATTTTGAGCTTGGGCGGAAAACACCGATCTCATCAATTATGACACTAATCATCATTCAACGACTTTCTCATGCGTTTTCAAAACTTTGCAAGCTCAACTGAAGAGATGCGCATTGACACTTATCAGAATATGACACTTGTCCTATAAATACAAAGTTGGAATGTTAGAACATCAAACCAAAGATGCACTTCGAAGAATGCGGACAGAACAGAAAGAGCCACTAATCTGAAATCTTCCCAAGTACTTACTATGTTCTAATAAGTATTGGATATTAGCACTAGTCTGTGCTTGGAGAGGGATCGGAAACATCGTCATATGGAAAAGGGACAGTGAAGCTGCAGCAGCATCATGAATATAGAAGCAGCCGATATCTTTCCAGGTACTCGTTATGTGCTAATTATAAATTAAAATTAGCACTAGCCTGTGCTTGGAGAGAAAATCGACATCATCAGCAGTCAAAAGAAAAAAAAAGGAAAAAGTATAGAACAAAAGAAGAACATGAATCTAAAATCTTCCCGGGTACTTGAGATGTGCTAATGATACATTTACATAAGCACTAGCCTGTGCTTGGAGAGGGGAATAGAAATAACATCATATTGAAAAAGAATACAGAAGAAGTCAAACTTGACTATATGCTGTGGTCTTCCCGGGTACTTGCTAGTTTCTAATGATGTAGTGACATTAGCACTAGCCTGTGCTTGGAGAGAAAATGGCAATATCACCAAGTAGACAAAGAGAAAAATATGGACAAGACGAAGATAAATAAATGTAAAACCTTTCCAGGTACTCGTTATGTGCTAATGGTACATTTACATTAGCACTAGCCAGTGCTTGGAGAGGTGTAGGAAATTATAACTACAACACGAAGAAGAATGCAGTCCAATCTGATAAACTCTGGGGTCTTTCCAGGTACTTGCTAGTTTCTAATGACATCATCACATTAGCACTAGCCTGTGCTTGGCGAGAAAACAGAAGCACCACCATATATACGCAAAGAAGAAAACGCGTAATTTTTGCAACCTTGATTACAATTATTATTGCACACAGGTACATACTTTTCTTTGCGATCTTTTAAAAAATAAGAACTACTGTATGCCAATGGCATGCAATGTTAGTCACCAAATTTAGACCATTGGTTAGCTTTTTTGTGGCATTTTATTTATTTTTTTTATTTATAACAGCTGTTTATTTATTTCTTGTTGATTTTAACGAATTATCTCCCTTAATCATTTTGAGGTTGGGCGGAAAACACCGATCTCATCAATTATGACACTAATCATCATTCAACGACTTTCTCATGCGTTTTCAAAACTTTGCAAGCTCAACTGAAGAGATGCGCATTGACACTTATCAGAATATGACACTTGTCCTATAAATACAAAGTTGGAATGTTAGAACATCAAACCAAAGATGCACTTCGAAGAATGCGGACAGAACAGAAAGAGCCACTAATCTGAAATCTTCCCAAGTACTTACTATGTTCTAATAAGTATTGGATATTAGCACTAGTCTGTGCTTGGAGAGGGATCGGAAACATCGTCATATGGAAAAGGGACAGTGAAGCTGCAGCAGCATCATGAATATAGAAGCAGCCGATATCTTTCCAGGTACTCGTTATGTGCTAATTATAAATTAAAATTAGCACTAGCCTGTGCTTGGAGAGAAAATCGACATCATCAGCAGTCAAAAGAAAAAAAAAGGAAAAAGTATAGAACAAAAGAAGAACATGAATCTAAAATCTTCCCGGGTACTTGAGATGTGCTAATGATACATTTACATTAGCACTAGCCTGTGCTTGGAGAGGGGAATAGAAATAACATCATATTGAAAAAGAATACAGAAGAAGTCAAACTTGACTATATGCTGTGGTCTTCCCGGGTACTTGCTAGTTTCTAATGATGTAGTGACATTAGCACTAGCCTGTGCTTGGAGAGAAAATGGCAATATCACCAAGTAGACAAAGAGAAAAATATGGACAAGACGAAGATAAATAAATGTAAAACCTTTCCAGGTACTCGTTATGTGCTAATGGTACATTTACATTAGCACTAGCCAGTGCTTGGAGAGGTGTAGGAAATTATAACTACAACACGAAGAAGAATGCAGTCCAATCTGATAAACTCTGGGGTCTTTCCAGGTACTTGCTAGTTTCTAATGACATCATCACATTAGCACTAGCCTGTGCTTGGCGAGAAAACAGAAGCACCACCATATATACGCAAAGAAGAAAACGCGTAATTTTTGCAACCTTGATTACAATTATTATTGCACACAGGTACATACTTTTCTTTGCGATCTTTTAAAAAATAAGAACTACTGTATGCCAATGGCATGCAATGTTAGTCACCAAATTTAGACCATTGGTTAGCTTTTCTGTGGCATTTTATTTATTTTTTTTATTTATAACAGCTGTTTATTTATTTCTTGTTGATTTTAACGAATTATCTCCCTTAATCATTTTGAGCTTGGGCGGAAAACACCGATCTCATCAATTATGACACTAATCATCATTCAACGACTTTCTCATGCGTTTTCAAAACTTTGCAAGCTCAACTGAAGAGATGCGCATTGACACTTATCAGAATATGACACTTGTCCTATAAATACAAAGTTGGAATGTTAGAACATCAAACCAAAGATGCACTTCGAAGAATGCGGACAGAACAGAAAGAGCCACTAATCTGAAATCTTCCCAAGTACTTACTATGTTCTAATAAGTATTGGATATTAGCACTAGTCTGTGCTTGGAGAGGGATCGGAAACATCGTCATATGGAAAAGGGACAGTGAAGCTGCAGCAGCATCATGAATATAGAAGCAGCCGATATCTTTCCAGGTACTCGTTATGTGCTAATTATAAATTAAAATTAGCACTAGCCTGTGCTTGGAGAGAAAATCGACATCATCAGCAGTCAAAAGAAAAAAAAAGGAAAAAGTATAGAACAAAAGAAGAACATGAATCTAAAATCTTCCCGGGTACTTGAGATGTGCTAATGATACATTTACATTAGCACTAGCCTGTGCTTGGAGAGGGGAATAGAAATAACATCATATTGAAAAAGAATACAGAAGAAGTCAAACTTGACTATATGCTGTGGTCTTCCCGGGTACTTGCTAGTTTCTAATGATGTAGTGACATTAGCACTAGCCTGTGCTTGGAGAGAAAATGGCAATATCACAGAGTAGACAAAGAGAAAAATATGGACAAGACGAAGATAAATAAATGTAAAACCTTTCCAGGTACTCGTTATGTGCTAATGGTACATTTACATTAGCACTAGCCAGTGCTTGGAGAGGTGTAGGAAATTATAACTACAACACGAAGAAGAATGCAGTCCAATCTGATAAACTCTGGGGTCTTTCCAGGTACTTGCTAGTTTCTAATGACATCATCACATTAGCACTAGCCTGTGCTTGGCGAGAAAACAGAAGCACCACCATATATACGCAAAGAAGAAAACGCGTAATTTTTGCAACCTTGATTACAATTATTATTGCACACAGGTACTTACTTTTCTTTGCGATCTTTTAAAAAATAAGAACTACTGTATGCCAATGGCATGCAATGTTAGTCACCAAATTTAGACCATTGGTTAGCTTTTTTGTGGCATTTTATTTATTTTTTTTATTTATAACAGCTGTTTATTTATTTCTTGTTGATTTTAACGAATTATCTCCCTTAATCATTTTGAGCTTGGGCGGAAAACACCGATCTCATCAATTATGACACTAATCATCATTCAACGACTTTCTCATGCGTTTTCAAAACTTTGCAAGCTCAACTGAAGAGATGCGCATTGACACTTATCAGAATATGACACTTGTCCTATAAATACAAAGTTGGAATGTTAGAACATCAAACCAAAGATGCACTTCGAAGAATGCGGACAGAACAGAAAGAGCCACTAATCTGAAATCTTCCCAAGTACTTACTATGTTCTAATAAGTATTGGATATTAGCACTAGTCTGTGCTTGGAGAGGGATCGGAAACATCGTCATATGGAAAAGGGACAGTGAAGCTGCAGCAGCATCATGAATATAGAAGCAGCCGATATCTTTCCAGGTACTCGTTATGTGCTAATTATAAATTAAAATTAGCACTAGCCTGTGCTTGGAGAGAAAATCGACATCATCAGCAGTCAAAAGAAAAAAAAGGAAAAAGTATAGAACAAAAGAAGAACATGAATCTAAAATCTTCCCGGGTACTTGAGATGTGCTAATGATACATTTACATTAGCACTAGCCTGTGCTTGGAGAGGGGAATAGAAATAACATCATATTGAAAAAGAATACAGAAGAAGTCAAACTTGACTATATGCTGTGGTCTTCCCGGGTACTTGCTAGTTTCTAATGATGTAGTGACATTAGCACTAGCCTGTGCTTGGAGAGAAAATGGCAATATCACAGAGTAGACAAAGAGAAAAATATGGACAAGACGAAGATAAATAAATGTAAAACCTTTCCAGGTACTCGTTATGTGCTAATGGTACATTTACATTAGCACTAGCCAGTGCTTGGAGAGGTGTAGGAAATTATAACTACAACACGAAGAAGAATGCAGTCCAATCTGATAAACTCTGGGGTCTTTCCAGGTACTTGCTAGTTTCTAATGACATCATCACATTAGCACTAGCCTGTGCTTGGCGAGAAAACAGAAGCACCACCATATATACGCAAAGAAGAAAACGCGTAATTTTTGCAACCTTGATTACAATTATTATTGCACACAGGTACTTACTTTTCTTTGCGATCTTTTAAAAAATAAGAACTACTGTATGCCAATGGCATGCAATGTTAGTCACCAAATTTATACCATTGGTTAGCTTTTTTGTGGCATTTTATTTATTTTTTTTATTTATAACAGCTGTTTATTTATTTCTTGTTGATTTTAACGAATTATCTCCCTTAATCATTTTGAGGTTGGGCGGAAAACACCGATCTCATCAATTATGACACTAATCATCATTCAACGACTTTCTCATGCGTTTTCAAAACTTTGCAAGCTCAACTGAAGAGATGCGCATTGACACTTATCAGAATATGACACTTGTCCTATAAATACAAAGTTGGAATGTTAGAACATCAAACCACTACAGATAGGGTTGTGAACCCCCTCATGAGGGGGTATAAATTATCATACAGAGACCCCTCATAGGTAAATTAAAATTGAACCCCCTCATAGGTAAAATTGTGAACCCCCTCATAAGTAAATTATCATACAGGTAAATTATCATACAGAAACCCTCATAGGTAAATTAAATAACCCCTGGTAAATTATCATACAGAAACCTCTCATTGAGACTATAAATAAAATGGTGGGACTGACTCATATAGCCTATAAATAAAAATAGGGTGGGGGTGTATTTATGAAACATCTATATAATGAAAGGTGTTCTCATACTACATATATTCTTCAAATATGGCAGATGTATCTATGAAACAAAAAGAGAAATATCTTAATGAAATATGGACAAATCCTTATAATCCAGGAGCATTTGCTGGTCCTGATAAATTATATAAAATAGTGAAGAAAGAAGGAAAATACAATGTAGGTCATGGATTTATAAAACAGTTTTTGTCAAAAAAAGAAGCCTATAGCTTACACAAATCGAGGAGAAAAAACTTTAAGAGAAATAGAGTAATAGTTGAAGGTATCGATTCAATGTGGGATGGGGATCTCGCATCCATGGAAAACGTTTCCAAATACAACGATGGTGTTAAATTCTTATTAGTATTAATTGATATATTTTCTAGATTCCTAATAGTGAGTCCTTTAACTAATAAAAAAAGTGAAACGGTTGCTAAGGCTTTCGAAAAAATGTTTCATAATGTTGACAGAAAACCAAAAACCATTAGATTTGACAATGGAGGTGAATTTAAATCGGCAACGAAAAAATATCTAAATGACCAAGGAATACACGTATTCTATACAAATAACGCCCAAACAAAAAGTAACTATTCTGAAAGAGTCATACAGAATTTGAAGAACAAGATTTATTCTTACTTTACAGAGCAGGAAACATACAGATACATCAACGTTTTGCAGGATTTAGTTAATAGTTACAATCACACGCCGCATCAATCATTGGGTAATATTACGCCAGCTTCAGTCACAAAAGAAAACGAAGATGAAATTCGATATATTCAATATTTGGTCAAAGAAAAGAAATTGAAAAAGATTAATCAGGAGTCGTTGAAAATTAAAAAAACAAAGAAACCCTTGTCTGTATTTAAATTTAAGGTTGGAGATTTTGTGAGAATTTCACATTTAAAAAAGGCCTTTGAAAAGGGATATCAAGAAAAATGGACTATGGAATATTTTAAGGTATCGAAAAGATTTAAAAGAGATAACCAAGATATATATCAACTGGAGGATCTTTTGGGGGAACAAGTTAAAGGGACATTTTACAGATATGAATTACAGAATATATTAATATCAAAAGATGACACATACAAGGTAGAAAAAGTGCTAAAACGAAGAAACCTTAAAGGAAAACAACCAGAAGTATTGGTAAAATGGATGGGGTGGCCAGAAAAATTTAATTCATGGGTACCTGAAAATTCAGTAAAACAGATATAATAATGAGTGCATCGATTTAGTTGTTCATTTTTATTCAAGATGAGTTTCAGAATGGTATTGTCTTCGGATGACGGAGATAATTTTTATCCAGACAATTCTCCTCACGACTTTAGGATTAAATTTAACAAGCAAATACAATTCGACGGATATTGGGTAGTAGCTGTTACTGAATTTACTACAACTGATTGGAATGATAAAGAAAAAAAGAATGATATATTAGTGTGTTCAGATATATGTCAGGATACTTTTGTAGGATATGAGGAAATACCTTTGTTAAGTAGAGTGTATATTAGTAATAAGAAACAAGATAACATAGTATATAATAACCCCTATTATATACCAATCAAAATAGGAAATATACAGCAAATGCATGTATATATAAAGGATAGACAAGGACGACCTGCAACATTTTTAAAAGATCGAGTGTCGATAACACTTCACTTTAAGAAATTTCCTTTTGTTTTATAATGAATAGCATGACTTATGTTAGTGACCCTAATATATGGGAACAGTTTTACAAGAATATGGCTACTGGAAAGTTTAACCCTTATCAATACAAGAAAAAAACTAAAGGAAATCAAATAGGACGTGGTCTCAATGGACGCTATCGAGGATCCTATATCATACCTGTAAATCCACATGCGGTAAAAGAAAAAGATGAACTGCATACAGATTTAGTTACACCTGTGGCTGCTGCAGAGGAAAGGGCTATGTCGGAATATAAGGAAGGAAAGGAAAATAATGAACCTCATGTAAAGGTAGAAAAACGTATAAAAATGAAAAAAGCGAAAACAAATGTCATTAGGAAACGATCAGGCACACGGTCAACGTCAAAAAAGAAAGGCTTAAAAAAGAAAGGAAAAAAAAAGTCTAAAAAGAGACCTCTAAATACAGATTATTACGATAACGTTTGGAATCAACAACATAATAAGAAAAAGAAAAAGTAATGGCTTTTTTAAGCGAAGACAATAAACAAATTGGACAACCGATGGAACTGTCGATATTTGCTTCTCCACCGAATCAAGTGGCTGTAAATAAAATAATTTATACCGAAGAGCGGCCGATATCGTCTATCATAAACGAATCAACGCCTATTGAAATCATAATCTCAGGTACCGGGAACGATTATGTTGACTTACGGAAAAGTCGTTTGTATGTAAAATTGCAAATTGTGAAGAATGATGGATCAGATTTGGCGCCACAAGAGAAGGTTGGTGTAATTAATTTACCATTACAGGCCATGTTTTCACAGGTTGATGTATACATGAACAATAAATTGGTTTCTGCCAACGCAAATAATTTTCCATGGAAGACATATTTAAAAGTTATGTTGTCTTCTGGCACGGATGAACAACATTCGCAACTGCAAAGTCAATTATTTATGAAAGACGATGATCCGATGGATTCGGTGACTCTCAATTCTGGGTTCGTTAATAGATATGAATTTACAAAAGAATCTAGGACGTTTGAATTAGAAGGAAATCTAATGGAAGACGTTTTAAATCTCGATAAATATCTCATCAATGGTGTAGATATTTACATAAAGCTTTATAGATCCAGTACATCCTTCCTATTGATGTCTGGAGAAACCAACCCTAGTTATAAAGTAAAATTACTAGATATATCATTCAAAACAGCAAGAGTCAAACTCGACCCAGGAGTAATTTTGAATCATAATCAACAAATCAAAGAAACACCAGCAACTTACATCATAAACAGAAGTAACGTTACTCAGAACATTATACCAAAGGGAGTCAGTGAATTTTATTGGGATTCAATGTTTCCCAAGGCTCTCCCATCGAAAGTCGTATTTGGATTAATTTCACAGAAAGCAGCAAACGGAGATTACACGACAAACCCATTTAATTTTCAACATTTCAATCTATCAGAAGTGAGTTTGAAAGTAAATGGCGTAGATATTTATGGATCTCCATTAAAATTAGATTTTGGAACGTCCAGAAGTTATTCAGAGGCATATGTCAGGCTTTTTGAAATATGTGAAAAATGGAATAAAGATGCGGGACTGACGATCACAAGAAGCGATTTTGGCAAAGGTTTTACTTTACTTGCATTTTCATTGAACCCTTCTGATTTTGATGAAGATTTTATAAATCTCGTAAGACATGGTTATGCAAGGTTGGAAATGAGATTCAGTCAAGCAACACCCGAGGTTTTAAATTGCCTGTGTTATTATCAATCACAGGCCATTTTGACGTGTAATGAAGCAAGAGACATCAAAATATTGGAACCATGAATACAGATCAACTGAAGCACGTTCTTTCCTCATTTCAGTGTTTAAGAAAAAGTTGTTTTGAAATATGCGCAATTAACACATTACCTAAAGTTACTCAAAATTGTTATCCACAAATATATATAATAAACACAGACCCAATACCTAATCCAGGAGAACATTGGATTTGTGTATTGTTGTTAGATCGATCTTCTGCAGAATATTTTGACAGCCTCGGAAACCCCGCCTATTTTTACGGAGAAAAAATTCAGAAATTTATTACAGAAAACAGCAAAAAATGTGGACATATTTTAAAACAATTGCAGTCATCTACATCTGATATATGCGGACAGTATGTGTTATTTTACATTCTGATGCGAATTTGTTTTTCTGTTCCTATGAGTGCCATTTATGACATGTTTGGGAACGATCTTCTTGATAATGACTCGTTCATTATGTCTTACATAAGTGACATGTTAAAGACATAAAATGGAATGTATGACATGAAATTATCATTTAAGTCGTAAAACACTCATCGTGATGGAAGATAATTCAGAAAAGATTTTGTTACCATTTTCATCTCCAACGACGATTGCTGTAATTGGACCTACACAATCTGGCAAATCTATGTTTACAAAGAGTCTAATAGAAAATGCTTCGAATATGTTTACGGAGGTTCCAAGTGAAATCATGTACGCCTATTCAGAATATCAAAAATTGTTTGATGGCATGAAACATGTTAAAAATCTTACCTTTCATGAGGGGCTTCCAGACAAACAAAGATTGGAGGAGTTTTCAAAAAACAAGGCCCATACTTTATTAATATTAGATGATCTAATCAGCAAAATAGTACAATCAGAAGAACTGTTACATCTTTTTACAGTTACGTCACATCACAGAAATATTTCATGTTTAGTAATTTCTCAGTCACTCTACCCCGTTGGGAAATACTCAAAAAGTATTCTTTTAAATATTGCAAACTACATCATTTTTCGGAATCCACGTGATGAAAGACAAATACTAACATTTGCATCTCAAATTCTACCTGGAAGGACACGATATTTTATGGAAAGCTATATGAAAGCTACTTATAACAGATATGGATATCTACTTGTTGATATTTCACCCCATAGACAACAAGAGGATCGTCAATACATGTTAAGAACAGGAATATTTCCTGACGATATTTGTATAGTATACAGACCGATATAAAAGAAGACTTCATGAGAAATGATGATCAGTGTTTACAGAATGAACCGTCGGATGAGGACACATTGATCACTCTTAAGAGAATGAGTCAACGGATGAAGACACATGCATCACTCTTAAGACTTTTGTATCATACAAACGAAAAACAACGCAGAGCAATAATATCGACGCTTTCTTCTGAGCAGTTGGAAGTCATTTCGGAAATCGCTTTAAACATATATAAAGGAGTCTTTCCAAATAAACAAGCATACGTCAAATCACTAAAGCCTTTCAAATCGCTCGTTTTACGAATAGGCAACAAAAATACTAGTAAAACTGAAAAAAA
Organism: Limnoperna fortunei; assembly: GCA_944474755.1. Lineage (NCBI taxonomy): Eukaryota > Metazoa > Mollusca > Bivalvia > Mytilida > Modiolidae > Limnoperna > Limnoperna fortunei. The sequence continues at coordinate 49,726,266 of OX104113.1, forward strand.
GAGACTGTTGCTGAGAAAAAGAGGCTTTATACATAAGTTATTGAAACCAGCCATAGACATTATTAAATAATGGCTAAAGAATTCGTGTTAATACCGAAACAAAAGTACGAAGAAATAGTTGCTAAAACCACAGACTCAACAATGACAGAGGACAGAGGAATACAGACCGAAAACGCCAATTGTATTTCAAGCGATATCATTGCTGTGAATGATTCATTTCAAAGGGGAAATGGTCTTGTTGTCCAATCGAAACAAGACGGAGAAATACCTGGTATATTTGATAAACCCCCTACTAGGAAGAGAAAAAAGAATAATATCCATTGGATAAGATTTTAGTGTTATAAAAAACAGAGAGAGAAACAGAGAGAGAGAGAGAGTGATTAACATTTTTCACGTGTGGTTCAATTGTTCCGATCACAAATGAAATTGTTTCGTGTGATTTTTTACTTCTTACAGAATTATTTTTTGTGTATAATCTGGTAAAAAAAAACAACAAAGACATTTTCTGTAAAAAAAACCCACCATATTTTATTAATAAAACGTTTAAGTATATTTAGCTTAGTCATATTTTAATATCCATAAGGCAGAGTTGTAAGGTCGTTTAATAAACGTCTCTTTGTATAAACCATTCTAAATTCTTTTTCCTCCATTTTATTGCAAAGTTTCCTTTTTCGAGAGATCCTAGATATTTTCCGTGGATTCTTTATCTTTATAGATTCGGCGGTATCTTGGTTCAGGACAATCTCTTTAATACTATTAAAATTTATTAATTGTACATTGGTCCAATTTAAGGTGAAACCTTTCACTTTACACATTTCCTTACCAGACGCCGTTCTGTAAGCGTAAGATTTAGGACCGGATGAGATAAATGTCGTTATATGACCTTCTTCTGGAGAAATCTCATTTGTAAGTTCACCGAGATAATTTCCAATCGGAAGACGTTGTGTAAGTTGTTTGTTTGTATCGTGAAATATTATTGAATCGGTATCAACATAAAGTGCGTTCCGTTGAGTTATGTCGAGTAATTCATAAAGTTTTATTCTAGCCCAAGCCGTTGTAAAACTGGCAATAAATACGTTAGTTTTAAAGTCAAAAGGTAAAAATGCCGGATTATCGGTATATTCACATTGTAGGATTTCATTGCTGACGATATGGAAATCTTGAACATCCTTTCTGGAGTCTGAGAGCAATTGAAAAAACTTGTCTGCTTCATGATCATAAAAAAAGGAAGACTGTTTCATATTTAAGCGTTGACCGAATTTCCCCCAAAAACTGTTTAAACAGATTTTAGCGAGACTACGCAGTCCTGGATTTTTTTTAATAGAATCGAAATCTAGTCGTATTCCTTCATTTCGTTCATAGTTCAATATATAATTCATTTTTTGTTCGTCCGTTTGACATTCTGACGGAAAACCAGAAGCCTCTTGCTTTATCTTCAAAAACATATTGACGTATTTCGTAAATAGACCTCCAGTTCCGGTAGCCCTGTCGTAACAGCTTGAATTCTCAAAGTGATAGATTTCGTAAATCTTAACGATTTCGTATCCTTTCGAACAGGCTAGTTCAATTTCTGGAGTGCACCAGGTTCCAGTAAAGGTTCTTTCATTGTCACTACATATACAGTCATTTTCGTTTTCCGTATCAGCACAAGTCCTACAGAGTGCAAATTTTAATTTACCGTTTGATAAATAAGGTAGTACAGGATGGTATAGGTTACGAGGTGCCTTGATACTCAATTTGGCTATACCAAAATACTCTGATATATTTTTGAAATCCGACGTAATGATGGTTGGATGTCCTATCGGGTATTTTGCATACTTATTCACACATGGATACAAACTACAAAATAAAACAAAATACACATTCATTACCTTGGTAAATACATTTTTATATTAACATTAAAAAAATAACACAAGTACACGCAAAACTCACCTGGTATAATCGTAATATTCTATTGTTTCCCCCGGTGCTTTGGTCTCGTGAAACAGTTTGATCGCATTAGTACGTCCTCCAAAGAAACTATTTCTAGGGTCTAAACGCTCAGTTATATCGAGAGAAGACAAAAATTCCGTCATCTCTGTATTGTGCTTTAACTGTCGATAGAATTCGTGTTCCCAAATACTCTTGTACTGGTACCCTAATGTCCTCAACACCGTTTCTTTCTTCTTTGTCAGATAATACAATTCGTTCATGGAATGTTTAGTGATGGGATGAATTGTTGTTCTACGATCATGTGGAAAACAGGTATGACAACCGTGGAACACACACCCTGTAACAAAATAAAAAAGAATAATATTAAACAATTATATTAATTTATAATAATAATATAATAATTCAAGTTAATTAATTGAGTAAAAAAGAACCTACCAAGAAATTCGTAGGCTGTCTTGGTAGCTTCGTCGAACCCATCTAGTCTGTACTTGGTTCCGGGCACACGATGTTCTCCACCGTTCAGAGCATGGCGTATTTTCATCGCATTACCGTCTTTTCTGTTGCGATTTGCAATCCACATCGTCAACTCCAACCACTGAATGGAAGCTTTGCTAAAATTATCTCTTTTGGTGTAACCTTCCGACGGGATGATTGCTATTTCACTCTTCATGAAAACGCGTTTTCTTATGCAATACCTCTCGACGATGTCAGATGATTCAACACACTGACCATTGGGTAATAGAACGGTCCAAACATTTTCCACGAACTTCGTAGGACAATGTACAAGTTCTCCTGACTCCAGATCTAGTACTTGGGTTTCGTATGTTTCTTCCAAAAACAACTCTCGGTAGATTCCCTGGCACACCGAAGCAATGGTCACGTAATCGAATGGATCCACACCTTTCGTTTTTCCATTGTAAGAAGTTACGTTCATAAGCAGCTGTCGAAATTTCATGCACCCTCTGCGTAAGATGTCGACGTCGGATACGCAATAGTCGTACATTTCCTTCTGGAAATCAAAAGTCTCGTTCTGTTTGGTATCGTACCATTGCAAAAATGTGTCCCTTTCTCTAGCGTCCATAAAATCGCATCCATAGAATTTCTTATCGAAGTACGGACCTCTATATAGTTGGTTCTCGTTAGTATTGAAAAGGTGCGGGAAAAAACCCTTTCGGAGCTCCTTCAAATCGAAACAGTCGGGTATGTTTGACAGTCTCATCCCGATGAAATTCTCCACTTTCATATACATGATTTTTGAACCATTATAGATGATTTTACTAGGTTTGACTGCGTGGTAGTCGATCAAAGTATTCAGGATAGGATAATTGTCAAAAGCCTTCGCATTATGAGCTATTAGTACAGTATTTTTATAGTGAGGAGTCATGATGTGATCACAAAACTCTATCACGGCCCTAAAACCTTTGAATACCCTCTGTCTGTAACCACAGTAGTCTGGACAAGGTGGAACGAAAGTGTTCTTTTTGAATGTTCGACATTTGACACAACGACTTCCACAGATATCGCATCGCGAATTCTCATCTAATTCGTCATCCATACATTTCTCACACGAAGACTGTAACACGGCAAAATTGACCTTGTGCTCTTCTAACCCACAACTTGACTCTTCACAATTCGTACATAATCTGCATTTGTTACATCTCGTTTCCGGTGTGCAACCATCACAGGGAATATTGGGTTTGTATCCCTCCTTACAAGATATTAGCTCGTTTTGTGTCGTTTCGAAATCGTAAAAAAAAATTTTTTGGGGGCCTTTTGTTTGTCCTTTTCATAAAGTCGACGTTGATAACACAAATGTTGATCCAAAAAATATTCGAAACAATTTTTACATTTGTATTCTCCACAAATGTGATCCTCCGGTTTCCGTTTTTCTCTTTCCAATACTTTTTTGCAAGTTTTACATTGGTATATTTTTTCGCATAAAGATTTGTCAACGTCTTTTCCTTTCTTATTTCTTTTTACACTATGTGTTACGTAGCATTCGTACGAACGACAAGTTCTATGACAAAATCGACAGCTCATTTGTACACCCAACAAACATGTATCCCTACAACACACGTTGCATGTCGTTTCACAGGAGTGTTTTCCTTTGTTTTTATAAGGTTTTAGACATGTCTCACAGAAGTATCCATATCCAAAGAATCCGTTGATGTTTCCGATACCATCGAAATGTCCAATTTGGTCGCCCGTTGACGTCATGTATAGATACAGGTTTCGTCTATGTGGATTATTGGCAACTCGGCAAAATTTGTTTCCCAACTTGGAGGATAACACCAGGATATTTACGTCCAAAAGATCTTCAAAGAGTTTTATGTCCGATAAACCTAATGGTCTATCGATTGGAACTCCCGCTTCCCTACACAAGGTAACAGCCATGTTTTTAGCGTGTCTCTTTACAGTTATATCCCCGACATGCTTATAAAAACTCTTTGTCGTTTTTCTATGTTTAATGACTTTCATCGTGGTATTCATCGATGAATGATCTTTCTCTGTTATTCTTTTCCATTCGTCTAAGGGTACAATTGTACAAAGCTTCAAAAAGCATCTTCCAATAGCCAACGCCATGCAAAGCTGATCGTCATTGGATACTTTTAATAATGACTTTTTAAGATATATTGAATTTTGTGGACCTGTTAACCTGATAATATGGTTAGGCCCTGAACCTTTAGGGATGTCTATATTTCCTATAGTTACCTCCATTTGAGAGTCAATAGCTAAGTTCTCTTCACTATTCAATACTCTTTCGATGTTTTCCATTACATTATTGGCGTTTAGATTTGACCATTTCTGAAGTGGTACGACGATGGCATTGTTTAGTGCTGGATGGTTAATTATGACACGTCCTAAATCGTTATCACTTCCACGAGCTTTTGTTAAAACATCTTGGAACATTCCGTGTATCTGTTTTAAAAGTATTTTAATTTTTTTACCTTTCCACATATCAGTGAATTTTATCTTATATGTAGTCTCAACTGCTAAATTTTTAGAGAAGGTCTTAGTTCCTGTTTTTCGAAAGATATATACAGGAGTATCGTCATCTCCTTGCACATCACCCCCTCCGGACTGAACTGTAGGTAAGGGTAATAACGAACTAGTGCTTGTGCTTGGTAAAGAATCTATGTCTACATCGGTCATCATCGGATCAACAGTTAAATGAGTTGCATGAACTAAATGATCCAAGTCAAAATAAAAACTATTTGTATTGTCGTAAGAAATGTTTTCCAAAGGAGTCGTTGCTAAATAATCAGTAATGGTTGTCTTTGTGGACGGTACGTTTGGCAATTTACAATTGATGATTTCGTCCAACAACTCGTGATTGGTCTCGTGTTGTTGTAATTCGGACTCTAAAGTAAATGTTACATTACACTGTTTGCACGTTAACAATGTATTCAGTCTATCAATGACTGCATCGTCGCATAAAACGTTGTTCTCTACTGCCCATTGGGTTAAGGAAGGTACGTCGAAAAATGTGTTTATAGTCTTACGAATGATTTCATCCCTTCTTTGTTGCACCAAGGGATGAATTAATAGTTCATTTTCTAACATCCATGAATATAATTCATCGAGCGTTTCGATAGACTTCAAAATGTTCTTCAAGCTTATTCGTTTCCCTGTATCCATTTTTTGTTGTTTTCTATTTATAAGGGAAAAAAATATCTATTAATCGAATGTTTGGCGATGATTTGGAGGGTACATCTCCTTTTTATAGAGTGGTCACGATTGAATACTTTTCTGATGGTCACTTTTCGTTTGTGTTGGAGCATTTAAATGAGGGGTTATGTGTCATGTTTGACTGTGATTCATAACTTGTTTCATACAGTTGTGTAATCTTCACATCACCAATCAGCTTTCTATAGTTAAAAAAGCATCCATGCATGTACTCTTCTTGTATATAAAATAAAGATCACACCTTCATTACCTGAGCAGAATTAACGAGCTTCATTATGGAAAAAAGCGAAAGGAAAAGTATGGTGGAAGGCCGAAGTGTCCTTATTCGTAAAATGAATACCGATATGATTATTCATCACCTCAGACTCAAAGGGGTATTATCACGAGAGATGCAAAATGAAATGCTCGCCATCTCTTGCTCAAAAACCAGAGCAGAACGTATTCTTGATTACTTGACAGAAGCAAGTGTCTCTTATTTTCACCAGTTCAGGATGGCGTTGATTAAAAGCGGGCAGGCAGAGTTAGCAAAGCAGCTCAAAATTAACCAACCAGACAGCAAAAAAGACGAAAACAGATGTATGCTCCCGTTAGAAGATAATTGGTACGTTGTCGCAAATGATTATAAGAATGATGTGTTCATACACATAAGAAAGTATATCGAAAATGGTGATAAAAAATATCCAACTAAACAGGGAGTTAAACTCACTATGTCGAGGTGGCTTATGCTTGAAATGAAACAAGACGAGATCGATAGCATGTTCCATGACGGTCTAATGGATAAACTGGACGATGATGAAGAGAAATTATTCCATTTAGGTGGTGGGGTGTATGTCACCATAAGCGCAAATTTTCCCACAGTAGACATAAGACATTTCTGGAAACCCTCAGACTCACAAAAACATGTGGCCACAAAAAAAGGAGTCGCTTTAAATCAGTTTAAATGGGGAAAACTACAAAACGTAATGGATATCATAAGAGATTTTGTCCCAGAACTTAATTCATCAGTAATATGTGAATACACACATCATGCACAGGCCGATCTGTTGGAATGTAATGAGTGTACACCATTTCAAGAAAAAGAAGAAGAAATGGAAGAAATGAGTCCAAACCAAGAAGGAAATCTAGAACTCATGAAATCCGTTTGGGCTTCAACGACAGACGATGACACCAATTGATTGCGTTTGGGCTTCAACGACAGACAATGATACCAATTGATTGATGTGAAAATATACTATTCTTTGTCCTTAAACATTATTCTAAGTTTTAGTCATCGTCAACTTATAGTTATTGTATGTATACTCATTTATAGAAATAAACAATAATAACACAATTGTAGTTGTTTTGAATTCTATCACACGAAAAATTTTATTTTAATGTACATACAAATTAATTTTTTAAATATGTATATCGTGTTGCTAACACGTTGTGGTATTTGTGTTCCATGTTTAGTTTGTCTCTTTCACAGTCTATTATTGATTCTAAATAGGCAATTTTGGTATTTATGCTCTCAATCCTTTTTATAACAATGTCATGATTTTTTTTAATTAAATCCCTCTCCATTTCATTCAAAGATGTCGAGGGAACTTCATCGATGACACTGAAAAAAAAACCAAATCATTTAAACGTATGTATGGAGAGATAAGCCTTCAATACATATTTATATACAGTGAATTGATTATTCGCGGTGATCAAGAGATTCCTTATTTATACTCATTAATACAATATAAACAAATTCCTAAACATATCTCAAAATCCATGTTCTTAATAGATATTGTAATTAATTCAATTAATATATGCTGATAAAGGTTATCACTTACGGTATTTCATTGTCTCTACTACTACCGTTCTTCCTGTAAAAAAAAGAAACTTATTTTAATCCTTTTGCTTATTTTTACCACCGAAACAAAAGTGCAAAATAATTGTTAAAGTTTCTAATCATTAAATTGGTAAAATTAAAAAGGTGTATAAAACTATTTGTTTCATTCTAACATATTCATTCGTTTGAAAACACGATTCGGTTGTAGACATGAATTCGGCTGCCTGTGAAAGTATGATATTAGATCAATCCGGGACATCTATTAAGTTAAAAATGGGTAGTAAAGTACCCTCCCAGTCTAGTATCGTTTCCAATTTATCCTCACTGTATGAACAATATAATATGCATATCACCATTCTGAAATGGACCGGAGTTATTGTTCTTCTTACGGTAATGACAATAAGTTTAGTCATAACCAGTAATGCAGTTAATTATTCAGCTAAACTGAAATCGGACTGTGTCAAAATCACCACGCCTTTGTATGAAGAAATAAACAATGAAAATAATGAAACTATGTGTCAACATATCAAACAACATGATTTAACAGAACAATATCAAGTGGCAGTGTGTTTATATCAACAACAAATTCGAATTGACATAAGATATTTCATTGAAAATGAGGCAACTATAAAAGCGATTTATAAGAATGAAAGACAATGGAATTACCTCCAGAGATTAACTCGATATATCAACGACGTTGTAAAACGAAGTGACAGAATTGTAAAAAAAACACTTAACGAGATGCTATGATAGTGTAGTATATTTGTACTATTTAAATAATAAATTGATTTATGAAAAGCTGTTGTACATTACCTTTTTTTATTGAATATTTTCCTCCATTTGCCACTTGTTGAGCAAACTATGTTAATTAGTGCAGATGATTGAATGTTTGATTTTATTTATTAATTGATTGATCGATCGATAGATAGATAGATAGATGGATAAGATTGTCATGTGTAAAATAAATAGGTACTTACATTTGTATCATCTTCTGTGCCATTTTCAATGATATTTCGGTAACTTGTCGATGTATTTATATAGTATCACAGTAAAACATAAAAATCGAAAATAATTTTTATTTTGTATTTTTATTAGAAATGTAATCATAAGATTCACAGGCACTTATCAGGAAATGTCATGTTTATACAATAAAACATCTTTTGAAAAACACACTTTCTTAATAAAAATTTCATTTTTGACTATAATTGATCATTTTTTCACATCAAAATCGTGTGAACCTTGGACGTTTCTATATATTTTTTTTATCTTTTATAATAAACACTCTTTATTAATACAAATTCCATGGTGATTTTCTCATTATTCTATTATTTCTAGTTGTGTTAAATTGTTACATGTTATTATGTCAGTTTGTGATAGACATTGACTGATTGACCAGTCAGCATTTTTTACGTAAAAAGTTAATTCTAGATAGTTCTATAATTAATTAACCCCCGCATTATTAAAAATGAAATATTTTTATGTTTCCGATCATCTTAACATTTTGTTTCAATAAACATGTTTAAAAAGTATATAAATGAGAATTTTAAAAGGCTCCCTACATCTATCAGGTTAATGATACAACTTTCTAACCTATGATATTTTTTAAAAAGCAATAGATACAAATCACGATAACTTGTGCAGATTAATAAAATGCTATTCGAATGTTGCTATTACGGATATATCGATTATTCAGCTGCCACAAAGACCGAGATGAAGGGTATTTTGGAAGAATAAAAGACTGATTTCTACAGGCGAGTAAAAAATGTTTTAATTGTTCTTACAGACGGAATGGTTTGGTGGTGAAAGATATCAAGTGGCGACTGCTTTCTTTCCTTTTTGTTACTGGAACATGGGTTTTTTTCTTAAAATATAAGATTATTTTTTATTATGTTGTGAATTTTATCAACCAATTTTATGTTAATGATTATAACACAAAGTATGTGCCACACTTTTTTTAAGTTAAGTTTATAATTTTCTATGATTGAATGTTTTATATGATTTGTATAATTTTTGTAAAATAAAGGAAGAATACAAAAAATATTCTTCTAGTAATGATTGTTTTTTTCTTTTGTTTGTTATTTTGTAATTAATAACACTCAGTACTATTTCTTTTATATTGTTGGTGTTTTTTATCCACTCATAGTATATTCATTTTAAAAATTCAATCACATTCACACATTCACAACTTTCTTAATAAAAATTTCATTTTTGACTATAATTGATCATTTTTTCACATCAAAATCGTGTGAACCTTGGACGTTTCTATATATTTTTTTTATCTTTTATAATAAACACTCTTTATTAATACAAATTCCATGGTGATTTTCTCATTATTCTATTATTTCTAGTTGTGTTAAATTGTTACATGTTATTATGTCAGTTTGTGATAGACATTGACTGATTGACCAGTCAGCATTTTTTACGTAAAAAGTTAATTCTAGATAGTTCTATAATTAATTAACCCCCGCATTATTAAAAATGAAATATTTTTATGTTTCCGATCATCTTAACATTTTGTTTCAATAAACATGTTTAAAAAGTATATAAATGAGAATTTTAAAAGGCTCCCTACATTATGTTAATGATTATAACACAAAGTATGTGCCACACTTTTTTTAAGTTAAGTTTATAATTTTCTATGATTGAATGTTTTATATGATTTGTATAATTTTTGTAAAATAAAGGAAGAATACAAAAAATATTCTTCTAGTAATGATTGTTTTTTTCTTTTGTTTGTTATTTTGTAATTAATAACACTCAGTACTATTTCTTTTATATTGTTGGTGTTTTTTATCCACTCATAGTATATTCATTTTAAAAATTCAATCACATTCACACATTCACATATATCAAATTTCATAAAATTTCATTAAGGTAAATTTTTTAGTTTTCTTTCTTTTTTTTTTGTCTGACTGGAACAGGTGTTTTTTTTAATCTTAAAATATAAAATTATTTTAATTATGTTGTGAATTTTTATCAATCAACCAATTTTATGTTAATGATAAAAAAAAGTATGTGCCAAGATTTTTAAAGTTAAGTTTATAATTTTCTATGATTGAATTTTTTATATTTTGTTTTATATGATTTGTATAATTTATGTAAAATAAAAGAAAGAATACAAAAAAATATTCTTCTTGTAATGATTGTTTTTTTTTTTGTTCTTTTGTAATTAATAACACTCAGTACTATTTCTGTTATATTTTTGGGTTGTTTTTTTATGCAAGGTATGTAAAAAAGAAATATGTTCTGAATTGATATATATTTTCTATGATTTTAATTTTTTTATTTTGTTTTATATGATTTGTATTATTTTAGGCAAAATAAAAGAATAAAAAACAGGAGCTATCTTTTTTTGCTTGTGTGATTTTAAATCTTCAAAAAATGTTGCAGTTATTTCCCCCTTTTCAAATTTATTCTATGTCAATTGAATTATCCATTAGAAGAATTATATGCAGTATGAGAACACCTTTCATTGTATAGATGTTTTCATAAATACGCCCCCACCCATTTTTATTTATAGTCTATATGAGTCAGTCCCACCATTTTATTTATAGTCTCAATGAGGGGTCTCTGTATGATAATTTTACCAGGGGGTTATTTAATTTACCTATGAGAGGTCTCTGTATGATAATTTACCTGTATGATAATTTACCTATGAGGGGGTTAACAATTTTAATTTACCTATGAGGGGTATTTGATAATTTACCTATGAGGGGGTTCACAATTTTAATTTACCTATGAGGGGTCTCTGTATGATAATTTATACCCCCTCATGAGGGGGTTCACAACCCTATCTGTAGTCAAACCAAAGATGCACTTCGAAGAATGCGGACAGAACAGAAAGAGCCACTAATCTGAAATCTTCCCAAGTACTTACTATGTTCTAATAAGTATTGGATATAAGCACTAGTCTGTGCTTGGAGAGGGATCGGAAACATCGTCATATGGAAAAGGGACAGTGAAGCTGCAGCAGCATCATGAATATAGAAGCAGCCGATATCTTTCCAGGTACTCGTTATGTGCTAATTATAAATTAAAATTAGCACTAGCCTGTGCTTGGAGAGAAAATCGACATCATCAGCAGTCAAAAGAAAAAAAAAGGAAAAAGTATAGAACAAAAGAAGAACATGAATCTAAAATCTTCCCGGGTACTTGAGATGTGCTAATGATACATTTACATTAGCACTAGCCTGTGCTTGGAGAGGGGAATAGAAATAACATCATATTGAAAAAGAATACAGAAGAAGTCAAACTTGACTATATGCTGTGGTCTTCCCGGGTACTTGCTAGTTTCTAATGATGTAGTGACATTAGCACTAGCCTGTGCTTGGAGAGAAAATGGCAATATCACCAAGTAGACAAAGAGAAAAATATGGACAAGACGAAGATAAATAAATGTAAAACCTTTCCAGGTACTCGTTATGTGCTAATGGTACATTTACATTAGCACTAGCCAGTGCTTGGAGAGGTGTAGGAAATTATAACTACAACACGAAGAAGAATGCAGTCCAATCTGATAAACTCTGGGGTCTTTCCAGGTACTTGCTAGTTTCTAATGACATCATCACATTAGCACTAGCCTGTGCTTGGCGAGAAAACAGAAGCACCACCATATATACGCAAAGAAGAAAACGCGTAATTTTTGCAACCTTGATTACAATTATTATTGCACACAGGTACTTACTTTTCTTTGCGATCTTTTAAAAAATAAGAACTACTGTATGCCAATGGCATGCAATGTTAGTCACCAAATTTAGACCATTGGTTAGCTTTTTTGTGGCATTTTATTTATTTTTTTTATTTATAACAGCTGTTTATTTATTTCTTGTTGATTTTAACGAATTATCTCCCTTAATCATTTTGAGCTTGGGCGGAAAACACCGATCTCATCAATTATGACACTAATCATCATTCAACGACTTTCTCATGCGTTTTCAAAACTTTGCAAGCTCAACTGAAGAGATGCGCATTGACACTTATCAGAATATGACACTTGTCCTATAAATACAAAGTTGGAATGTTAGAACATCAAACCAAAGATGCACTTCGAAGAATGCGGACAGAACAGAAAGAGCCACTAATCTGAAATCTTCCCAAGTACTTACTATGTTCTAATAAGTATTGGATATTAGCACTAGTCTGTGCTTGGAGAGGGATCGGAAACATCGTCATATGGAAAAGGGACAGTGAAGCTGCAGCAGCATCATGAATATAGAAGCAGCCGATATCTTTCCAGGTACTCGTTATGTGCTAATTATAAATTAAAATTAGCACTAGCCTGTGCTTGGAGAGAAAATCGACATCATCAGCAGTCAAAAGAAAAAAAAAGGAAAAAGTATAGAACAAAAGAAGAACATGAATCTAAAATCTTCCCGGGTACTTGAGATGTGCTAATGATACATTTACATTAGCACTAGCCTGTGCTTGGAGAGGGGAATAGAAATAACATCATATTGAAAAAGAATACAGAAGAAGTCAAACTTGACTATATGCTGTGGTCTTCCCGGGTACTTGCTAGTTTCTAATGATGTAGTGACATTAGCACTAGCCTGTGCTTGGAGAGAAAATGGCAATATCACCAAGTAGACAAAGAGAAAAATATGGACAAGACGAAGATAAATAAATGTAAAACCTTTCCAGGTACTCGTTATGTGCTAATGGTACATTTACATTAGCACTAGCCAGTGCTTGGAGAGGTGTAGGAAATTATAACTACAACACGAAGAAGAATGCAGTCCAATCTGATAAACTCTGGGGTCTTTCCAGGTACTTGCTAGTTTCTAATGACATCATCACATTAGCACTAGCCTGTGCTTGGCGAGAAAACAGAAGCACCACCATGTATACGCAAAGAAGAAAACGCGTAATTTTTGCAACCTTGATTACAATTATTATTGCACACAGGTACTTACTTTTCTTTGCGATCTTTTAAAAAATAAGAACTACTGTATGCCAATGGCATGCAATGTTAGTCACCAAATTTAGACCATTGGTTAGCTTTTTTGTGGCATTTTATTTATTTTTTTTATTTATAACAGCTGTTTATTTATTTCTTGTTGATTTTAACGAATTATCTCCCTTAATCATTTTGAGCTTGGGCGGAAAACACCGATCTCATCAATTATGACACTAATCATCATTCAACGACTTTCTCATGCGTTTTCAAAACTTTGCAAGCTCAACTGAAGAGATGCGCATTGACACTTATCAGAATATGACACTTGTCCTATAAATACAAAGTTGGAATGTTAGAGCATCAAACCAAAGATGCACTTCGAAGAATGCGGACAGAACAGAAAGAGCCACTAATCTGAAATCTTCCCAAGTACTTACTATGTTCTAATAAGTATTGGATATTAGCACTAGTCTGTGCTTGGAGAGGGATCGGAAACATCGTCATATGGAAAAGGGACAGTGAAGCTGCAGCAGCATCATGAATATAGAAGCAGCCGATATCTTTCCAGGTACTCGTTATGTGCTAATTATAAATTAAAATTAGCACTAGCCTGTGCTTGGAGAGAAAATCGACATCATCAGCAGTCAAAAGAAAAAAAAAGGAAAAAGTATAGAACAAAAGAAGAACATGAATCTAAAATCTTCCCGGGTACTTGAGATGTGCTAATGATACATTTACATTAGCAGTAGCCTGTGCTTGGAGAGGGGAATAGAAATAACATCATATTGAAAAAGAATACAGAAGAAGTCAAACTTGACTATATGCTGTGGTCTTCCCGGGTACTTGCTAGTTTCTAATGATGTAGTGACATTAGCACTAGCCTGTGCTTGGAGAGAAAATGGCAATATCACCAAGTAGACAAAGAGAAAAATATGGACAAGACGAAGATAAATAAATGTAAAACCTTTCCAGGTACTCGTTATGTGCTAATGGTACATTTACATTAGCACTAGCCAGTGCTTGGAGAGGTGTAGGAAATTATAACTACAACACGAAGAAGAATGCAGTCCAATCTGATAAACTCTGGGGTCTTTCCAGGTACTTGCTAGTTTCTAATGACATCATCACATTAGCACTAGCCTGTGCTTGGCGAGAAAACAGAAGCACCACCATATATACGCAAAGAAGAAAACGCGTAATTTTTGCAACCTTGATTACAATTATTATTGCACACAGGTACTTACTTTTCTTTGCGATCTTTTAAAAAATAAGAACTACTGTATGCCAATGGCATGCAATGTTAGTCACCAAATTTAGACCATTGGTTAGCTTTTTTGTGGCATTTTATTTATTTTTTTTATTTATAACAGCTGTTTATTTATTTCTTGTTGATTTTAACGAATTATCTCCCTTAATCATTTTGAGCTTGGGCGGAAAACACCGATCTCATCAATTATGACACTAATCATCATTCAACGACTTTCTCATGCGTTTTCAAAACTTTGCAAGCTCAACTGAAGAGATGCGCATTGACACTTATCAGAATATGACACTTGTCCTATAAATACAAAGTTGGAATGTTAGAACATCAAACCAAAGATGCACTTCGAAGAATGCGGACAGAACAGAAAGAGCCACTAATCTGAAATCTTCCCAAGTACTTACTATGTTCTAATAAGTATTGGATATTAGCACTAGTCTGTGCTTGGAGAGGGATCGGAAACATCGTCATATGGAAAAGGGACAGTGAAGCTGCAGCAGCATCATGAATATAGAAGCAGCCGATATCTTTCCAGGTACTCGTTATGTGCTAATTATAAATTAAAATTAGCACTAGCCTGTGCTTGGAGAGAAAATCGACATCATCAGCAGTCAAAAGAAAAAAAAAAGGAAAAAGTATAGAACAAAAGAAGAACATGAATCTAAAATCTTCCCGGGTACTTGAGATGTGCTAATGATACATTTACATTAGCACTAGCCTGTGCTTGGAGAGGGGAATAGAAATAACATCATATTGAAAAAGAATACAGAAGAAGTCAAACTTTACTATATGCTGTGGTCTTCCCGGGTACTTGCTAGTTTCTAATGATGTAGTGACATTAGCACTAGCCTGTGCTTGGAGAGAAAATGGCAATATCACCAAGTAGACAAAGAGAAAAATATGGACAAGACGAAGATAAATAAATGTAAAACCTTTCCAGGTACTCGTTATGTGCTAATGGTACATTTACATTAGCACTAGCCAGTGCTTGGAGAGGTGTAGGAAATTATAACTACAACACGAAGAAGAATGCAGTCCAATCTGATAAACTCTGGGGTCTTTCCAGGTACTTGCTAGTTTCTAATGACATCATCACATTAGCACTAGCCTGTGCTTGGCGAGAAAACAGAAGCACCACCATATATACGCAAAGAAGAAAACGCGTAATTTTTGCAACCTTGATTACAATTATTATTGCACACAGGTACTTACTTTTCTTTGCGATCTTTTAAAAAATAAGAACTACTGTATGCCAATGGCATGCAATGTTAGTCACCAAATTTAGACCATTGGTTAGCTTTTTTGTGGCATTTTATTTATTTTTTTTATTTATAACAGCTGTTTATTTATTTCTTGTTGATTTTAACGAATTATCTCCCTTAATCATTTTGAGCTTGGGCGGAAAACACCGATCTCATCAATTATGACACTAATCATCATTCAACGACTTTCTCATGCGTTTTCAAAACTTTGCAAGCTCAACTGAAGAGATGCGCATTGACACTTATCAGAATATGACACTTGTCCTATAAATACAAAGTTGGAATGTTAGAACATCAAACCAAAGATGCACTTCGAAGAATGCGGACAGAACAGAAAGAGCCACTAATCTGAAATCTTCCCAAGTACTTACTATGTTCTAATAAGTATTGGATATTAGCACTAGTCTGTGCTTGGAGAGGGATCGGAAACATCGTCATATGGAAAAGGGACAGTGAAGCTGCAGCAGCATCATGAATATAGAAGCAGCCGATATCTTTCCAGGTACTCGTTATGTGCTAATTATAAATTAAAATTAGCACTAGCCTGTGCTTGGAGAGAAAATCGACATCATCAGCAGTCAAAAGAAAAAAAAGGAAAAAGTATAGAACAAAAGAAGAACATGAATCTAAAATCTTCCCGGGTACTTGAGATGTGCTAATGATACATTTACATTAGCACTAGCCTGTGCTTGGAGAGGGGAATAGAAATAACATCATATTGAAAAAGAATACAGAAGAAGTCAAACTTTACTATATGCTGTGGTCTTCCCGGGTACTTGCTAGTTTCTAATGATGTAGTGACATTAGCACTAGCATGTGCTTGGAGAGAAAATGGCAATATCACCAAGTAGACAAAGAGAAAAATATGGACAAGACGAAGATAAATAAATGTAAAACCTTTCCAGGTACTCGTTATGTGCTAATGGTACATTTACATTAGCACTAGCCAGTGCTTGGAGAGGTGTAGGAAATTATAACTACAACACGAAGAAGAATGCAGTCCAATCTGATAAACTCTGGGGTCTTTCCAGGTACTTGCTAGTTTCTAATGACATCATCACATTAGCACTAGCCTGTGCTTGGCGAGAAAACAGAAGCACCACCATATATACGCAAAGAAGAAAACGCGTAATTTTTGCAACCTTGATTACAATTATTATTGCACACAGGTACTTACTTTTCTTTGCGATCTTTTAAAAAATAAGAACTACTGTATGCCAATGGCATGCAATGTTAGTCACCAAATTTAGACCATTGGTTAGCTTTTTTGTGGCATTTTATTTATTTTTTTTATTTATAACAGCTGTTTATTTATTTCTTGTTGATTTTAACGAATTATCTCCCTTAATCATTTTGAGCTTGGGCGGAAAACACCGATCTCATCAATTATGACACTAATCATCATTCAACGACTTTCTCATGCGTTTTCAAAACTTTGCAAGCTCAACTGAAGAGATGCGCATTGACACTTATCAGAATATGACACTTGTCCTATAAATACAAAGTTGGAATGTTAGAACATCAAACCAAAGATGCACTTCGAAGAATGCGGACAGAACAGAAAGAGCCACTAATCTGAAATCTTCCCAAGTACTTACTATGTTCTAATAAGTATTGGATATTAGCACTAGTCTGTGCTTGGAGAGGGATCGGAAACATCGTCATATGGAAAAGGGACAGTGAAGCTGCAGCAGCATCATGAATATAGAAGCAGCCGATATCTTTCCAGGTACTCGTTATGTGCTAATTATAAATTAAAATTAGCACTAGCCTGTGCTTGGAGAGAAAATCGACATCATCAGCAGTCAAAAGAAAAAAAAAGGAAAAAGTATAGAACAAAAGAAGAACATGAATCTAAAATCTTCCCGGGTACTTGAGATGTGCTAATGATACATTTACATTAGCACTAGCCTGTGCTTGGAGAGGGGAATAGAAATAACATCATATTGAAAAAGAATACAGAAGAAGTCAAACTTTACTATATGCTGTGGTCTTCCCGGGTACTTGCTAGTTTCTAATGATGTAGTGACATTAGCACTAGCCTGTGCTTGGAGAGAAAATGGCAATATCACCAAGTAGACAAAGAGAAAAATATGGACAAGACGAAGATAAATAAATGTAAAACCTTTCCAGGTACTCGTTATGTGCTAATGGTACATTTACATTAGCACTAGCCAGTGCTTGGAGAGGTGTAGGAAATTATAACTACAACACGAAGAAGAATGCAGTCCAATCTGATAAACTCTGGGGTCTTTCCAGGTACTTGCTAGTTTCTAATGACATCATCACATTAGCACTAGCCTGTGCTTGGCGAGAAAACAGAAGCACCACCATATATACGCAAAGAAGAAAACGCGTAATTTTTGCAACCTTGATTACAATTATTATTGCACACAGGTACTTACTTTTCTTTGCGATCTTTTAAAAAATAAGAACTACTGTATGCCAATGGCATGCAATGTTAGTCACCAAATTTAGACCATTGGTTAGCTTTTTTGTGGCATTTTATTTATTTTTTTTATTTATAACAGCTGTTTATTTATTTCTTGTTGATTTTAACGAATTATCTCCCTTAATCATTTTGAGCTTGGGCGGAAAACACCGATCTCATCAATTATGACACTAATCATCATTCAACGACTTTCTCATGCGTTTTCAAAACTTTGCAAGCTCAACTGAAGAGATGCGCATTGACACTTATCAGAATATGACACTTGTCCTATAAATACAAAGTTGGAATGTTAGAACATCAAACCAAAGATGCACTTCGAAGAATGCGGACAGAACAGAAAGAGCCACTAATCTGAAATCTTCCCAAGTACTTACTATGTTCTAATAAGTATTGGATATTAGCACTAGTCTGTGCTTGGAGAGGGATCGGAAACATCGTCATATGGAAAAGGGACAGTGAAGCTGCAGCAGCATCATGAATATAGAAGCAGCCGATATCTTTCCAGGTACTCGTTATGTGCTAATTATAAATTAAAATTAGCACTAGCCTGTGCTTGGAGAGAAAATCGACATCATCAGCAGTCAAAAGAAAAAAAAAGGAAAAAGTATAGAACAAAAGAAGAACATGAATCTAAAATCTTCCCGGGTACTTGAGATGTGCTAATGATACATTTACATTAGCACTAGCCTGTGCTTGGAGAGGGGAATAGAAATAACATCATATTGAAAAAGAATACAGAAGAAGTCAAACTTGACTATATGCTGTGGTCTTCCCGGGTACTTGCTAGCTTCTAATGATGTAGTGACATTAGCACTAGCCTGTGCTTGGAGAGAAAATGGCAATATCACCAAGTAGACAAAGAGAAAAATATGGACAAGACGAAGATAAATAAATGTAAAACCTTTCCAGGTACTCGTTATGTGCTAATGGTACATTTACATTAGCACTAGCCAGTGCTTGGAGAGGTGTAGGAAATTATAACTACAACACGAAGAAGAATGCAGTCCAATCTGATAAACTCTGGGGTCTTTCCAGGTACTTGCTAGTTTCTAATGACATCATCACATTAGCACTAGCCTGTGCTTGGCGAGAAAACAGAAGCACCACCATATATACGCAAAGAAGAAAACGCGTAATTTTTGCAACCTTGATTACAATTATTATTGCACACAGGTACTTACTTTTCTTTGCGATCTTTTAAAAAATAAGAACTACTGTATGCCAATGGCATGCAATGTTAGTCACCAAATTTAGACCATTGGTTAGCTTTTTTGTGGCATTTTATTTATTTTTTTTATTTATAACAGCTGTTTATTTATTTCTTGTTGATTTTAACGAATTATCTCCCTTAATCATTTTGAGCTTGGGCGGAAAACACCGATCTCATCAATTATGACACTAATCATCATTCAACGACTTTCTCATGCGTTTTCAAAACTTTGCAAGCTCAACTGAAGAGATGCGCATTGACACTTATCAGAATATGACACTTGTCCTATAAATACAAAGTTGGAATGTTAGAACATCAAACCAAAGATGCACTTCGAAGAATGCGGACAGAACAGAAAGAGCCACTAATCTGAAATCTTCCCAAGTACTTACTATGTTCTAATAAGTATTGGATATTAGCACTAGTCTGTGCTTGGAGAGGGATCGGAAACATCGTCATATGGAAAAGGGACAGTGAAGCTGCAGCAGCATCATGAATATAGAAGCAGCCGATATCTTTCCAGGTACTCGTTATGTGCTAATTATAAATTAAAATTAGCACTAGCCTGTGCTTGGAGAGAAAATCGACATCATCAGCAGTCAAAAGAAAAAAAAAGGAAAAAGTATAGAACAAAAGAAGAACATGAATCTAAAATCTTCCCGGGTACTTGAGATGTGCTAATGATACATTTACATTAGCACTAGCCTGTGCTTGGAGAGGGGAATAGAAATAACATCATATTGAAAAAGAATACAGAAGAAGTCAAACTTGACTATATGCTGTGGTCTTCCCGGGTACTTGCTAGTTTCTAATGATGTAGTGACATTAGCACTAGCCTGTGCTTGGAGAGAAAATGGCAATATCACCAAGTAGACAAAGAGAAAAATATGGACAAGACGAAGATAAATAAATGTAAAACCTTTCCAGGTACTCGTTATGTGCTAATGGTACATTTACATTAGCACTAGCCAGTGCTTGGAGAGGTGTAGGAAATTATAACTACAACACGAAGAAGAATGCAGTCCAATCTGATAAACTCTGGGGTCTTTCCAGGTACTTGCTAGTTTCTAATGACATCATCACATTAGCACTAGCCTGTGCTTGGCGAGAAAACAGAAGCACCACCATATATACGCAAAGAAGAAAACGCGTAATTTTTGCAACCTTGATTACAATTATTATTGCACACAGGTACTTACTTTTCTTTGCGATCTTTTAAAAAATAAGAACTACTGTATGCCAATGGCATGCAATGTTAGTCACCAAATTTAGACCATTGGTTAGCTTTTTTGTGGCATTTTATTTATTTTTTTTATTTATAACAGCTGTTTATTTATTTCTTGTTGATTTTAACGAATTATCTCCCTTAATCATTTTGAGCTTGGGCGGAAAACACCGATCTCATCAATTATGACACTAATCATCATTCAACGACTTTCTCATGCGTTTTCAAAACTTTGCAAGCTCAACTGAAGAGATGCGCATTGACACTTATCAGAATATGACACTTGTCCTATAAATACAAAGTTGGAATGTTAGAACATCAAACCAAAGATGCACTTCGAAGAATGCGGACAGAACAGAAAGAGCCACTAATCTGAAATCTTCCCAAGTACTTACTATGTTCTAATAAGTATTGGATATTAGCACTAGTCTGTGCTTGGAGAGGGATCGGAAACATCGTCATATGGAAAAGGGACAGTGAAGCTGCAGCAGCATCATGAATATAGAAGCAGCCGATATCTTTCCAGGTACTCGTTATGTGCTAATTATAAATTAAAATTAGCACTAGCCTGTGCTTGGAGAGAAAATCGACATCATCAGCAGTCAAAAGAAAAAAAAAGGAAAAAGTATAGAACAAAAGAAGAACATGAATCTAAAATCTTCCCGGGTACTTGAGATGTGCTAATGATACATTTACATTAGCACTAGCCTGTGCTTGGAGAGGGGAATAGAAATAACATCATATTGAAAAAGAATACAGAAGAAGTCAAACTTGACTATATGCTGTGGTCTTCCCGGGTACTTGCTAGTTTCTAATGATGTAGTGACATTAGCACTAGCCTGTGCTTGGAGAGAAAATGGCAATATCACCAAGTAGACAAAGAGAAAAATATGGACAAGACGAAGATAAATAAATGTAAAACCTTTCCAGGTACTCGTTATGTGCTAATGGTACATTTACATTAGCACTAGCCAGTGCTTGGAGAGGTGTAGGAAATTATAACTACAACACGAAGAAGAATGCAGTCCAATCTGATAAACTCTGGGGTCTTTCCAGGTACTTGCTAGTTTCTAATGACATCATCACATTAGCACTAGCCTGTGCTTGGCGAGAAAACAGAAGCACCACCATATATACGCAAAGAAGAAAACGCGTAATTTTTGCAACCTTGATTACAATTATTATTGCACACAGGTACTTACTTTTCTTTGCGATCTTTTAAAAAATAAGAACTACTGTATGCCAATGGCATGCAATGTTAGTCACCAAATTTAGACCATTGGTTAGCTTTTTTGTGGCATTTTATTTATTTTTTTTATTTATAACAGCTGTTTATTTATTTCTTGTTGATTTTAACGAATTATCTCCCTTAATCATTTTGAGCTTGGGCGGAAAACACCGATCTCATCAATTATGACACTAATCATCATTCAACGACTTTCTCATGCGTTTTCAAAACTTTGCAAGCTCAACTGAAGAGATGCGCATTGACACTTATCAGAATATGACACTTGTCCTATAAATACAAAGTTGGAATGTTAGAACATCAAACCAAAGATGCACTTCGAAGAATGCGGACAGAACAGAAAGAGCCACTAATCTGAAATCTTCCCAAGTACTTACTATGTTCTAATAAGTATTGGATATTAGCACTAGTCTGTGCTTGGAGAGGGATCGGAAACATCGTCATATGGAAAAGGGACAGTGAAGCTGCAGCAGCATCATGAATATAGAAGCAGCCGATATCTTTCCAGGTACTCGTTATGTGCTAATTATAAATTAAAATTAGCACTAGCCTGTGCTTGGAGAGAAAATCGACATCATCAGCAGTCAAAAGAAAAAAAAAGGAAAAAGTATAGAACAAAAGAAGAACATGAATCTAAAATCTTCCCGGGTACTTGAGATGTGCTAATGATACATTTACATTAGCACTAGCCTGTGCTTGGAGAGGGGAATAGAAATAACATCATATTGAAAAAGAATACAGAAGAAGTCAAACTTTACTATATGCTGTGGTCTTCCCGGGTACTTGCTAGTTTCTAATGATGTAGTGACATTAGCACTAGCCTGTGCTTGGAGAGAAAATGGCAATATCACCAAGTAGACAAAGAGAAAAATATGGACAAGACGAAGATAAATAAATGTAAAACCTTTCCAGGTACTCGTTATGTGCTAATGGTACATTTACATTAGCACTAGCCAGTGCTTGGAGAGGTGTTGGAAATTATAACTACAACACGAAGAAGAATGCAGTCCAATCTGATAAACTCTGGGGTCTTTCCAGGTACTTGCTAGTTTCTAATGACATCATCACATTAGCACTAGCCTGTGCTTGGCGAGAAAACAGAAGCACCACCATATATACGCAAAGAAGAAAACGCGTAATTTTTGCAACCTTGATTACAATTATTATTGCACACAGGTACTTACTTTTCTTTGCGATCTTTTAAAAAATAAGAACTACTGTATGCCAATGGCATGCAATGTTAGTCACCAAATTTAGACCATTGGTTAGCTTTTTTGTGGCATTTTATTTATTTTTTTTATTTATAACAGCTGTTTATTTATTTCTTGTTGATTTTAACGAATTATCTCCCTTAATCATTTTGAGCTTGGGCGGAAAACACCGATCTCATCAATTATGACACTAATCATCATTCAACGACTTTCTCATGCGTTTTCAAAACTTTGCAAGCTCAACTGAAGAGATGCGCATTGACACTTATCAGAATATGACACTTGTCCTATAAATACAAAGTTGGAATGTTAGAACATCAAACCAAAGATGCACTTCGAAGAATGCGGACAGAACAGAAAGAGCCACTAATCTGAAATCTTCCCAAGTACTTACTATGTTCTAATAAGTATTGGATATTAGCACTAGTCTGTGCTTGGAGAGGGATCGGAAACATCGTCATATGGAAAAGGGACAGTGAAGCTGCAGCAGCATCATGAATATAGAAGCAGCCGATATCTTTCCAGGTACTCGTTATGTGCTAATTATAAATTAAAATTAGCACTAGCCTGTGCTTGGAGAGAAAATCGACATCATCAGCAGTCAAAAGAAAAAAAAAGGAAAAAGTATAGAACAAAAGAAGAACATGAATCTAAAATCTTCCCGGGTACTTGAGATGTGCTAATGATACATTTACATTAGCACTAGCCTGTGCTTGGAGAGGGGAATAGAAATAACATCATATTGAAAAAGAATACAGAAGAAGTCAAACTTGACTATATGCTGTGGTCTTCCCGGGTACTTGCTAGTTTCTAATGATGTAGTGACATTAGCACTAGCCTGTGCTTGGAGAGAAAATGGCAATATCACCAAGTAGACAAAGAGAAAAATATGGACAAGACGAAGATAAATAAATGTAAAACCTTTCCAGGTACTCGTTATGTGCTAATGGTACATTTACATTAGCACTAGCCAGTGCTTGGAGAGGTGTAGGAAATTATAACTACAACACGAAGAAGAATGCAGTCCAATCTGATAAACTCTGGGGTCTTTCCAGGTACTTGCTAGTTTCTAATGACATCATCACATTAGCACTAGCCTGTGCTTGGCGAGAAAACAGAAGCACCACCATATATACGCAAAGAAGAAAACGCGTAATTTTTGCAACCTTGATTACAATTATTATTGCACACAGGTACTTACTTTTCTTTGCGATCTTTTAAAAAATAAGAACTACTGTATGCCAATGGCATGCAATGTTAGTCACCAAATTTAGACCATTGGTTAGCTTTTTTGTGGCATTTTATTTATTTTTTTTATTTATAACAGCTGTTTATTTATTTCTTGTTGATTTTAACGAATTATCTCCCTTAATCATTTTGAGCTTGGGCGGAAAACACCGATCTCATCAATTATGACACTAATCATCATTCAACGACTTTCTCATGCGTTTTCAAAACTTTGCAAGCTCAACTGAAGAGATGCGCATTGACACTTATCAGAATATGACACTTGTCCTATAAATACAAAGTTGGAATGTTAGAACATCCAACCAAAGATGCACTTCGAAGAATGCGGACAGAACAGAAAGAGCCACTAATCTGAAATCTTCCCAAGTACTTACTATGTTCTAATAAGTATTGGATATTAGCACTAGTCTGTGCTTGGAGAGGGATCGGAAACATCGTCATATGGAAAAGGGACAGTGAAGCTGCAGCAGCATCATGAATATAGAAGCAGCCGATATCTTTCCAGGTACTCGTTATGTGCTAATTATAAATTAAAATTAGCACTAGCCTGTGCTTGGAGAGAAAATCGACATCATCAGCAGTCAAAAGGAAAAAAAAGTAAAAAGTATAGAACAAAAGAAGAACATGAATCTAAAATCTTCCCGGGTACTTGAGATGTGCTAATGATACATTTACATTAGCACTAGCCTGTGCTTGGAGAGGGGAATAGAAATAACATCATATTGAAAAAGAATACAGAAGAAGTCAAACTTTACTATATGCTGTGGTCTTCCCGGGTACTTGCTAGTTTCTAATGATGTAGTGACATTAGCACTAGCCTGTGCTTGGAGAGAAAATGGCAATATCACCAAGTAGACAAAGAGAAAAATATGGACAAGACGAAGATAAATAAATGTAAAACCTTTCCAGGTACTCGTTATGTGCTAATGGTACATTTACATTAGCACTAGCCAGTGCTTGGAGAGGTGTAGGAAATTATAACTACAACACGAAGAAGAATGCAGTCCAATCTGATAAACTCTGGGGTCTTTCCAGGTACTTGCTAGTTTCTAATGACATCATCACATTAGCACTAGCCTGTGCTTGGCGAGAAAACAGAAGCACCACCATATATACGCAAAGAAGAAAACGCGTAATTTTTGCAACCTTGATTACAATTATTATTGCACACAGGTACTTACTTTTCTTTGCGATCTTTTAAAAAATAAGAACTACTGTATGCCAATGGCATGCAATGTTAGTCACCAAATTTAGACCATTGGTTAGCTTTTTTGTGGCATTTTATTTATTTTTTTGATTTATAACAGCTGTTTATTTATTTCTTGTTGATTTTAACGAATTATCTCCCTTAATCATTTTGAGCTTGGGCGGAAAACACCGATCTCATCAATTATGACACTAATCATCATTCAACGACTTTCTCATGCGTTTTCAAAACTTTGCAAGCTCAACTGAAGAGATGCGCATTGACACTTATCAGAATATGACACTTGTCCTATAAATACAAAGTTGGAATGTTAGAACATCCAACCAAAGATGCACTTCGAAGAATGCGGACAGAACAGAAAGAGCCACTAATCTGAAATCTTCCCAAGTACTTACTATGTTCTAATAAGTATTGGATATTAGCACTAGTCTGTGCTTGGAGAGGGATCGGAAACATCGTCATATGGAAAAGGGACAGTGAAGCTGCAGCAGCATCATGAATATAGAAGCAGCCGATATCTTTCCAGGTACTCGTTATGTGCTAATTATAAATTAAAATTAGCACTAGCCTGTGCTTGGAGAGAAAATCGACATCATCAGCAGTCAAAAGAAAAAAAAAGGAAAAAGTATAGAACAAAAGAAGAACATGAATCTAAAATCTTCCCGGGTACTTGAGATGTGCTAATGATACATTTACATTAGCACTAGCCTGTGCTTGGAGAGGGGAATAGAAATAACATCATATTGAAAAAGAATACAGAAGAAGTCAAACTTGACTATATGCTGTGGTCTTCCCGGGTACTTGCTAGCTTCTAATGATGTAGTGACATTAGCACTAGCCTGTGCTTGGAGAGAAAATGGCAATATCACCAAGTAGACAAAGAGAAAAATATGGACAAGACGAAGATAAATAAATGTAAAACCTTTCCAGGTACTCGTTATGTGCTAATGGTACATTTACATTAGCACTAGCCAGTGCTTGGAGAGGTGTAGGAAATTATAACTACAACACGAAGAAGAATGCAGTCCAATCTGATAAACTCTGGGGTCTTTCCAGGTACTTGCTAGTTTCTAATGACATCATCACATTAGCACTAGCCTGTGCTTGGCGAGAAAACAGAAGCACCACCATATATACGCAAAGAAGAAAACGCGTAATTTTTGCAACCTTGATTACAATTATTATTGCACACAGGTACTTACTTTTCTTTGCGATCTTTTAAAAAATAAGAACTACTGTATGCCAATGGCATGCAATGTTAGTCACCAAATTTAGACCATTGGTTAGCTTTTTTGTGGCATTTTATTTATTTTTTTTATTTATAACAGCTGTTTATTTATTTCTTGTTGATTTTAACGAATTATCTCCCTTAATCATTTTGAGCTTGGGCGGAAAACACCGATCTCATCAATTATGACACTAATCATCATTCAACGACTTTCTCATGCGTTTTCAAAACTTTGCAAGCTCAACTGAAGAGATGCGCATTGACACTTATCAGAATATGACACTTGTCCTATAAATACAAAGTTGGAATGTTAGAACATCAAACCAAAGATGCACTTCGAAGAATGCGGACAGAACAGAAAGAGCCACTAATCTGAAATCTTCCCAAGTACTTACTATGTTCTAATAAGTATTGGATATTAGCACTAGTCTGTGCTTGGAGAGGGATCGGAAACATCGTCATATGGAAAAGGGACAGTGAAGCTGCAGCAGCATCATGAATATAGAAGCAGCCGATATCTTTCCAGGTACTCGTTATGTGCTAATTATAAATTAAAATTAGCACTAGCCTGTGCTTGGAGAGAAAATCGACATCATCAGCAGTCAAAAGAAAAAAAAAGGAAAAAGTATAGAACAAAAGAAGAACATGAATCTAAAATCTTCCCGGGTACTTGAGATGTGCTAATGATACATTTACATTAGCACTAGCCTGTGCTTGGAGAGGGGAATAGAAATAACATCATATTGAAAAAGAATACAGAAGAAGTCAAACTTGACTATATGCTGTGGTCTTCCCGGGTACTTGCTAGTTTCTAATGATGTAGTGACATTAGCACTAGCCTGTGCTTGGAGAGAAAATGGCAATATCACCAAGTAGACAAAGAGAAAAATATGGACAAGACGAAGATAAATAAATGTAAAACCTTTCCAGGTACTCGTTATGTGCTAATGGTACATTTACATTAGCACTAGCCAGTGCTTGGAGAGGTGTAGGAAATTATAACTACAACACGAAGAAGAATGCAGTCCAATCTGATAAACTCTGGGGTCTTTCCAGGTACTTGCTAGTTTCTAATGACATCATCACATTAGCACTAGCCTGTGCTTGGCGAGAAAACAGAAGCACCACCATATATACGCAAAGAAGAAAACGCGTAATTTTTGCAACCTTGATTACAATTATTATTGCACACAGGTACTTACTTTTCTTTGCGATCTTTTAAAAAATAAGAACTACTGTATGCCAATGGCATGCAATGTTAGTCACCAAATTTAGACCATTGGTTAGCTTTTTTGTGGCATTTTATTTATTTTTTTTATTTATAACAGCTGTTTATTTATTTCTTGTTGATTTTAACGAATTATCTCCCTTAATCATTTTGAGCTTGGGCGGAAAACACCGATCTCATCAATTATGACACTAATCATCATTCAACGACTTTCTCATGCGTTTTCAAAACTTTGCAAGCTCAACTGAAGAGATGCGCATTGACACTTATCAGAATATGACACTTGTCCTATAAATACAAAGTTGGAATGTTAGAACATCAAACCAAAGATGCACTTCGAAGAATGCGGACAGAACAGAAAGAGCCACTAATCTGAAATCTTCCCAAGTACTTACTATGTTCTAATAAGTATTGGATATTAGCACTAGTCTGTGCTTGGAGAGGGATCGGAAACATCGTCATATGGAAAAGGGACAGTGAAGCTGCAGCAGCATCATGAATATAGAAGCAGCCGATATCTTTCCAGGTACTCGTTATGTGCTAATTATAAATTAAAATTAGCACTAGCCTGTGCTTGGAGAGAAAATCGACATCATCAGCAGTCAAAAGAAAAAAAAAGGAAAAAGTATAGAACAAAAGAAGAACATGAATCTAAAATCTTCCCGGGTACTTGAGATGTGCTAATGATACATTTACATTAGCACTAGCCTGTGCTTGGAGAGGGGAATAGAAATAACATCATATTGAAAAAGAATACAGAAGAAGTCAAACTTTACTATATGCTGTGGTCTTCCCGGGTACTTGCTAGTTTCTAATGATGTAGTGACATTAGCACTAGCCTGTGCTTGGAGAGAAAATGGCAATATCACCAAGTAGACAAAGAGAAAAATATGGACAAGACGAAGATAAATAAATGTAAAACCTTTCCAGGTACTCGTTATGTGCTAATGGTACATTTACATTAGCACTAGCCAGTGCTTGGAGAGGTGTAGGAAATTATAACTACAACACGAAGAAGAATGCAGTCCAATCTGATAAACTCTGGGGTCTTTCCAGGTACTTGCTAGTTTCTAATGACATCATCACATTAGCACTAGCCTGTGCTTGGCGAGAAAACAGAAGCACCACCATATATACGCAAAGAAGAAAACGCGTAATTTTTGCAACCTTGATTACAATTATTATTGCACACAGGTACTTACTTTTCTTTGCGATCTTTTAAAAAATAAGAACTACTGTATGCCAATGGCATGCAATGTTAGTCACCAAATTTAGACCATTGGTTAGCTTTTTTGTGGCATTTTATTTATTTTTTTTATTTATAACAGCTGTTTATTTATTTCTTGTTGATTTTAACGAATTATCTCCCTTAATCATTTTGAGCTTGGGCGGAAAACACCGATCTCATCAATTATGACACTAATCATCATTCAACGACTTTCTCATGCGTTTTCAAAACTTTGCAAGCTCAACTGAAGAGATGCGCATTGACACTTATCAGAATATGACACTTGTCCTATAAATACAAAGTTGGAATGTTAGAACATCCAACCAAAGATGCACTTCGAAGAATGCGGACAGAACAGAAAGAGCCACTAATCTGAAATCTTCCCAAGTACTTACTATGTTCTAATAAGTATTGGATATTAGCACTAGTCTGTGCTTGGAGAGGGATCGGAAACATCGTCATATGGAAAAGGGACAGTGAAGCTGCAGCAGCATCATGAATATAGAAGCAGCCGATATCTTTCCAGGTACTCGTTATGTGCTAATTATAAATTAAAATTAGCACTAGCCTGTGCTTGGAGAGAAAATCGACATCATCAGCAGTCAAAAGGAAAAAAAAGTAAAAAGTATAGAACAAAAGAAGAACATGAATCTAAAATCTTCCCGGGTACTTGAGATGTGCTAATGATACATTTACATTAGCACTAGCCTGTGCTTGGAGAGGGGAATAGAAATAACATCATATTGAAAAAGAATACAGAAGAAGTCAAACTTTACTATATGCTGTGGTCTTCCCGGGTACTTGCTAGTTTCTAATGATGTAGTGACATTAGCACTAGCCTGTGCTTGGAGAGAAAATGGCAATATCACCAAGTAGACAAAGAGAAAAATATGGACAAGACGAAGATAAATAAATGTAAAACCTTTCCAGGTACTCGTTATGTGCTAATGGTACATTTACATTAGCACTAGCCAGTGCTTGGAGAGGTGTAGGAAATTATAACTACAACACGAAGAAGAATGCAGTCCAATCTGATAAACTCTGGGGTCTTTCCAGGTACTTGCTAGTTTCTAATGACATCATCACATTAGCACTAGCCTGTGCTTGGCGAGAAAACAGAAGCACCACCATATATACGCAAAGAAGAAAACGCGTAATTTTTGCAACCTTGATTACAATTATTATTGCACACAGGTACTTACTTTTCTTTGCGATCTTTTAAAAAATAAGAACTACTGTATGCCAATGGCATGCAATGTTAGTCACCAAATTTAGACCATTGGTTAGCTTTTTTGTGGCATTTTATTTATTTTTTTGATTTATAACAGCTGTTTATTTATTTCTTGTTGATTTTAACGAATTATCTCCCTTAATCATTTTGAGCTTGGGCGGAAAACACCGATCTCATCAATTATGACACTAATCATCATTCAACGACTTTCTCATGCGTTTTCAAAACTTTGCAAGCTCAACTGAAGAGATGCGCATTGACACTTATCAGAATATGACACTTGTCCTATAAATACAAAGTTGGAATGTTAGAACATCCAACCAAAGATGCACTTCGAAGAATGCGGACAGAACAGAAAGAGCCACTAATCTGAAATCTTCCCAAGTACTTACTATGTTCTAATAAGTATTGGATATTAGCACTAGTCTGTGCTTGGAGAGGGATCGGAAACATCGTCATATGGAAAAGGGACAGTGAAGCTGCAGCAGCATCATGAATATAGAAGCAGCCGATATCTTTCCAGGTACTCGTTATGTGCTAATTATAAATTAAAATTAGCACTAGCCTGTGCTTGGAGAGAAAATCGACATCATCAGCAGTCAAAAGAAAAAAAAAGGAAAAAGTATAGAACAAAAGAAGAACATGAATCTAAAATCTTCCCGGGTACTTGAGATGTGCTAATGATACATTTACATTAGCACTAGCCTGTGCTTGGAGAGGGGAATAGAAATAACATCATATTGAAAAAGAATACAGAAGAAGTCAAACTTTACTATATGCTGTGGTCTTCCCGGGTACTTGCTAGCTTCTAATGATGTAGTGACATTAGCACTAGCCTGTGCTTGGAGAGAAAATGGCAATATCACCAAGTAGACAAAGAGAAAAATATGGACAAGACGAAGATAAATAAATGTAAAACCTTTCCAGGTACTCGTTATGTGCTAATGGTACATTTACATTAGCACTAGCCAGTGCTTGGAGAGGTGTAGGAAATTATAACTACAACACGAAGAAGAATGCAGTCCAATCTGATAAACTCTGGGGTCTTTCCAGGTACTTGCTAGTTTCTAATGACATCATCACATTAGCACTAGCCTGTGCTTGGCGAGAAAACAGAAGCACCACCATATATACGCAAAGAAGAAAACGCGTAATTTTTGCAACCTTGATTACAATTATTATTGCACACAGGTACTTACTTTTCTTTGAGATCTTTTAAAAAATAAGAACTACTGTATGCCAATGGCATGCAATGTTAGTCACCAAATTTAGACCATTGGTTAGCTTTTTTGTGGCATTTTATTTATTTTTTTTATTTATAACAGCTGTTTATTTATTTCTTGTTGATTTTAACGAATTATCTCCCTTAATCATTTTGAGCTTGGGCGGAAAACACCGATCTCATCAATTATGACACTAATCATCATTCAACGACTTTCTCATGCGTTTTCAAAACTTTGCAAGCTCAACTGAAGAGATGCGCATTGACACTTATCAGAATATGACACTTGTCCTATAAATACAAAGTTGGAATGTTAGAACATCAAACCAAAGATGCACTTCGAAGAATGCGGACAGAACAGAAAGAGCCACTAATCTGAAATCTTCCCAAGTACTTACTATGTTCTAATAAGTATTGGATATTAGCACTAGTCTGTGCTTGGAGAGGGATCGGAAACATCGTCATATGGAAAAGGGACAGTGAAGCTGCAGCAGCATCATGAATATAGAAGCAGCCGATATCTTTCCAGGTACTCGTTATGTGCTAATTATAAATTAAAATTAGCACTAGCCTGTGCTTGGAGAGAAAATCGACATCATCAGCAGTCAAAAGAAAAAAAAAGGAAAAAGTATAGAACAAAAGAAGAACATGAATCTAAAATCTTCCCGGGTACTTGAGATGTGCTAATGATACATTTACATTAGCACTAGCCTGTGCTTGGAGAGGGGAATAGAAATAACATCATATTGAAAAAGAATACAGAAGAAGTCAAACTTTACTATATGCTGTGGTCTTCCCGGGTACTTGCTAGTTTCTAATGATGTAGTGACATTAGCACTAGCCTGTGCTTGGAGAGAAAATGGCAATATCACCAAGTAGACAAAGAGAAAAATATGGACAAGACGAAGATAAATAAATGTAAAACCTTTCCAGGTACTCGTTATGTGCTAATGGTACATTTACATTAGCACTAGCCAGTGCTTGGAGAGGTGTAGGAAATTATAACTACAACACGAAGAAGAATGCAGTCCAATCTGATAAACTCTGGGGTCTTTCCAGGTACTTGCTAGTTTCTAATGACATCATCACATTAGCACTAGCCTGTGCTTGGCGAGAAAACAGAAGCACCACCATATATACGCAAAGAAGAAAACGCGTAATTTTTGCAACCTTGATTACAATTATTATTGCACACAGGTACTTACTTTTCTTTGCGATCTTTTAAAAAATAAGAACTACTGTATGCCAATGGCATGCAATGTTAGTCACCAAATTTAGACCATTGGTTAGCTTTTTTGTGGCATTTTATTTATTTTTTTTATTTATAACAGCTGTTTATTTATTTCTTGTTGATTTTAACGAATTATCTCCCTTAATCATTTTGAGCTTGGGCGGAAAACACCGATCTCATCAATTATGACACTAATCATCATTCAACGACTTTCTCGTGCGTTTTCAAAACTTTGCAAGCTCAACTGAAGAGATGCGCATTGACACTTATCAGAATATGACACTTGTCCTATAAATACAAAGTTGGAATGTTAGAACATCAAACCAAAGATGCACTTCGAAGAATGCGGACAGAACAGAAAGAGCCACTAATCTGAAATCTTCCCAAGTACTTACTATGTTCTAATAAGTATTGGATATTAGCACTAGTCTGTGCTTGGAGAGGGATCGGAAACATCGTCATATGGAAAAGGGACAGTGAAGCTGCAGCAGCATCATGAATATAGAAGCAGCCGATATCTTTCCAGGTACTCGTTATGTGCTAATTATAAATTAAAATTAGCACTAGCCTGTGCTTGGAGAGAAAATCGACATCATCAGCAGTCAAAAGAAAAAAAAAGGAAAAAGTATAGAACAAAAGAAGAACATGAATCTAAAATCTTCCCGGGTACTTGAGATGTGCTAATGATACATTTACATTAGCACTAGCCTGTGCTTGGAGAGGGGAATAGAAATAACATCATATTGAAAAAGAATACAGAAGAAGTCAAACTTTACTATATGCTGTGGTCTTCCCGGGTACTTGCTAGTTTCTAATGATGTAGTGACATTAGCACTAGCCTGTGCTTGGAGAGAAAATGGCAATATCACCAAGTAGACAAAGAGAAAAATATGGACAAGACGAAGATAAATAAATGTAAAACCTTTCCAGGTACTCGTTATGTGCTAATGGTACATTTACATTAGCACTAGCCAGTGCTTGGAGAGGTGTAGGAAATTATAACTACAACACGAAGAAGAATGCAGTCCAATCTGATAAACTCTGGGGTCTTTCCAGGTACTTGCTAGTTTCTAATGACATCATCACATTAGCACTAGCCTGTGCTTGGCGAGAAAACAGAAGCACCACCATATATACGCAAAGAAGAAAACGCGTAATTTTTGCAACCTTGATTACAATTATTATTGCACACAGGTACTTACTTTTCTTTGCGATCTTTTAAAAAATAAGAACTACTGTATGCCAATGGCATGCAATGTTAGTCACCAAATTTAGACCATTGGTTAGCTTTTTTGTGGCATTTTATTTATTTTTTTTATTTATAACAGCTGTTTATTTATTTCTTGTTGATTTTAACGAATTATCTCCCTTAATCATTTTGAGCTTGGGCGGAAAACACCGATCTCATCAATTATGACACTAATCATCATTCAACGACTTTCTCATGCGTTTTCAAAACTTTGCAAGCTCAACTGAAGAGATGCGCATTGACACTTATCAGAATATGACACTTGTCCTATAAATACAAAGTTGGAATGTTAGAACATCAAACCAAAGATGCACTTCGAAGAATGCGGACAGAACAGAAAGAGCCACTAATCTGAAATCTTCCCAAGTACTTACTATGTTCTAATAAGTATTGGATATTAGCACTAGTCTGTGCTTGGAGAGGGATCGGAAACATCGTCATATGGAAAAGGGACAGTGAAGCTGCAGCAGCATCATGAATATAGAAGCAGCCGATATCTTTCCAGGTACTCGTTATGTGCTAATTATAAATTAAAATTAGCACTAGCCTGTGCTTGGAGAGAAAATCGACATCATCAGCAGTCAAAAGAAAAAAAAAGGAAAAAGTATAGAACAAAAGAAGAACATGAATCTAAAATCTTCCCGGGTACTTGAGATGTGCTAATGATACATTTACATTAGCACTAGCCTGTGCTTGGAGAGGGGAATAGAAATAACATCATATTGAAAAAGAATACAGAAGAAGTCAAACTTTACTATATGCTGTGGTCTTCCCGGGTACTTGCTAGTTTCTAATGATGTAGTGACATTAGCACTAGCCTGTGCTTGGAGAGAAAATGGCAATATCACC
Source organism: Limnoperna fortunei (assembly GCA_944474755.1). NCBI lineage: Eukaryota > Metazoa > Mollusca > Bivalvia > Mytilida > Modiolidae > Limnoperna > Limnoperna fortunei. The sequence goes on from OX104113.1 coordinate 49,761,385, forward strand.
AAGTAGACAAAGAGAAAAATATGGACAAGACGAAGATAAATAAATGTAAAACCTTTCCAGGTACTCGTTATGTGCTAATGGTACATTTACATTAGCACTAGCCAGTGCTTGGAGAGGTGTAGGAAATTATAACTACAACACGAAGAAGAATGCAGTCCAATCTGATAAACTCTGGGGTCTTTCCAGGTACTTGCTAGTTTCTAATGACATCATCACATTAGCACTAGCCTGTGCTTGGCGAGAAAACAGAAGCACCACCATATATACGCAAAGAAGAAAACGCGTAATTTTTGCAACCTTGATTACAATTATTATTGCACACAGGTACTTACTTTTCTTTGCGATCTTTTAAAAAATAAGAACTACTGTATGCCAATGGCATGCAATGTTAGTCACCAAATTTAGACCATTGGTTAGCTTTTTTGTGGCATTTTATTTATTTTTTTTATTTATAACAGCTGTTTATTTATTTCTTGTTGATTTTAACGAATTATCTCCCTTAATCATTTTGAGCTTGGGCGGAAAACACCGATCTCATCAATTATGACACTAATCATCATTCAACGACTTTCTCATGCGTTTTCAAAACTTTGCAAGCTCAACTGAAGAGATGCGCATTGACACTTATCAGAATATGACACTTGTCCTATAAATACAAAGTTGGAATGTTAGAACATCAAACCAAAGATGCACTTCGAAGAATGCGGACAGAACAGAAAGAGCCACTAATCTGAAATCTTCCCAAGTACTTACTATGTTCTAATAAGTATTGGATATTAGCACTAGTCTGTGCTTGGAGAGGGATCGGAAACATCGTCATATGGAAAAGGGACAGTGAAGCTGCAGCAGCATCATGAATATAGAAGCAGCCGATATCTTTCCAGGTACTCGTTATGTGCTAATTATAAATTAAAATTAGCACTAGCCTGTGCTTGGAGAGAAAATCGACATCATCAGCAGTCAAAAGAAAAAAAAAGGAAAAAGTATAGAACAAAAGAAGAACATGAATCTAAAATCTTCCCGGGTACTTGAGATGTGCTAATGATACATTTACATTAGCACTAGCCTGTGCTTGGAGAGGGGAATAGAAATAACATCATATTGAAAAAGAATACAGAAGAAGTCAAACTTGACTATATGCTGTGGTCTTCCCGGGTACTTGCTAGTTTCTAATGATGTAGTGACATTAGCACTAGCCTGTGCTTGGAGAGAAAATGGCAATATCACCAAGTAGACAAAGAGAAAAATATGGACAAGACGAAGATAAATAAATGTAAAACCTTTCCAGGTACTCGTTATGTGCTAATGGTACATTTACATTAGCACTAGCCAGTGCTTGGAGAGGTGTAGGAAATTATAACTACAACACGAAGAAGAATGCAGTCCAATCTGATAAACTCTGGGGTCTTTCCAGGTACTTGCTAGTTTCTAATGACATCATCACATTAGCACTAGCCTGTGCTTGGCGAGAAAACAGAAGCACCACCATATATACGCAAAGAAGAAAACGCGTAATTTTTGCAACCTTGATTACAATTATTATTGCACACAGGTACTTACTTTTCTTTGCGATCTTTTAAAAAATAAGAACTACTGTATGCCAATGGCATGCAATGTTAGTCACCAAATTTAGACCATTGGTTAGCTTTTTTGTGGCATTTTATTTATTTTTTTTATTTATAACAGCTGTTTATTTATTTCTTGTTGATTTTAACGAATTATCTCCCTTAATCATTTTGAGCTTGGGCGGAAAACACCGATCTCATCAATTATGACACTAATCATCATTCAACGACTTTCTCATGCGTTTTCAAAACTTTGCAAGCTCAACTGAAGAGATGCGCATTGACACTTATCAGAATATGACACTTGTCCTATAAATACAAAGTTGGAATGTTAGAACATCAAACCAAAGATGCACTTCGAAGAATGCGGACAGAACAGAAAGAGCCACTAATCTGAAATCTTCCCAAGTACTTACTATGTTCTAATAAGTATTGGATATTAGCACTAGTCTGTGCTTGGAGAGGGATCGGAAACATCGTCATATGGAAAAGGGACAGTGAAGCTGCAGCAGCATCATGAATATAGAAGCAGCCGATATCTTTCCAGGTACTCGTTATGTGCTAATTATAAATTAAAATTAGCACTAGCCTGTGCTTGGAGAGAAAATCGACATCATCAGCAGTCAAAAGAAAAAAAAAGGAAAAAGTATAGAACAAAAGAAGAACATGAATCTAAAATCTTCCCGGGTACTTGAGATGTGCTAATGATACATTTACATTAGCACTAGCCTGTGCTTGGAGAGGGGAATAGAAATAACATCATATTGAAAAAGAATACAGAAGAAGTCAAACTTTACTATATGCTGTGGTCTTCCCGGGTACTTGCTAGTTTCTAATGATGTAGTGACATTAGCACTAGCCTGTGCTTGGAGAGAAAATGGCAATATCACCAAGTAGACAAAGAGAAAAATATGGACAAGACGAAGATAAATAAATGTAAAACCTTTCCAGGTACTCGTTATGTGCTAATGGTACATTTACATTAGCACTAGCCAGTGCTTGGAGAGGTGTAGGAAATTATAACTACAACACGAAGAAGAATGCAGTCCAATCTGATAAACTCTGGGGTCTTTCCAGGTACTTGCTAGTTTCTAATGACATCATCACATTAGCACTAGCCTGTGCTTGGCGAGAAAACAGAAGCACCACCATATATACGCAAAGAAGAAAACGCGTAATTTTTGCAACCTTGATTACAATTATTATTGCACACAGGTACTTACTTTTCTTTGCGATCTTTTAAAAAATAAGAACTACTGTATGCCAATGGCATGCAATGTTAGTCACCAAATTTAGACCATTGGTTAGCTTTTTTGTGGCATTTTATTTATTTTTTTTATTTATAACAGCTGTTTATTTATTTCTTGTTGATTTTAACGAATTATCTCCCTTAATCATTTTGAGCTTGGGCGGAAAACACCGATCTCATCAATTATGACACTAATCATCATTCAACGACTTTCTCATGCGTTTTCAAAACTTTGCAAGCTCAACTGAAGAGATGCGCATTGACACTTATCAGAATATGACACTTGTCCTATAAATACAAAGTTGGAATGTTAGAACATCCAACCAAAGATGCACTTCGAAGAATGCGGACAGAACAGAAAGAGCCACTAATCTGAAATCTTCCCAAGTACTTACTATGTTCTAATAAGTATTGGATATTAGCACTAGTCTGTGCTTGGAGAGGGATCGGAAACATCGTCATATGGAAAAGGGACAGTGAAGCTGCAGCAGCATCATGAATATAGAAGCAGCCGATATCTTTCCAGGTACTCGTTATGTGCTAATTATAAATTAAAATTAGCACTAGCCTGTGCTTGGAGAGAAAATCGACATCATCAGCAGTCAAAAGAAAAAAAAAGGAAAAAGTATAGAACAAAAGAAGAACATGAATCTAAAATCTTCCCGGGTACTTGAGATGTGCTAATGATACATTTACATTAGCACTAGCCTGTGCTTGGAGAGGGGAATAGAAATAACATCATATTGAAAAAGAATACAGAAGAAGTCAAACTTTACTATATGCTGTGGTCTTCCCGGGTACTTGCTAGTTTCTAATGATGTAGTGACATTAGCACTAGCCTGTGCTTGGAGAGAAAATGGCAATATCACCAAGTAGACAAAGAGAAAAATATGGACAAGACGAAGATAAATAAATGTAAAACCTTTCCAGGTACTCGTTATGTGCTAATGGTACATTTACATTAGCACTAGCCAGTGCTTGGAGAGGTGTAGGAAATTATAACTACAACACGAAGAAGAATGCAGTCCAATCTGATAAACTCTGGGGTCTTTCCAGGTACTTGCTAGTTTCTAATGACATCATCACATTAGCACTAGCCTGTGCTTGGCGAGAAAACAGAAGCACCACCATATATACGCAAAGAAGAAAACGCGTAATTTTTGCAACCTTGATTACAATTATTATTGCACACAGGTACTTACTTTTCTTTGCGATCTTTTAAAAAATAAGAACTACTGTATGCCAATGGCATGCAATGTTAGTCACCAAATTTAGACCATTGGTTAGCTTTTTTGTGGCATTTTATTTATTTTTTTTATTTATAACAGCTGTTTATTTATTTCTTGTTGATTTTAACGAATTATCTCCCTTAATCATTTTGAGCTTGGGCGGAAAACACCGATCTCATCAATTATGACACTAATCATCATTCAACGACTTTCTCATGCGTTTTCAAAACTTTGCAAGCTCAACTGAAGAGATGCGCATTGACACTTATCAGAATATGACACTTGTCCTATAAATACAAAGTTGGAATGTTAGAACATCAAACCAAAGATGCACTTCGAAGAATGCGGACAGAACAGAAAGAGCCACTAATCTGAAATCTTCCCAAGTACTTACTATGTTCTAATAAGTATTGGATATTAGCACTAGTCTGTGCTTGGAGAGGGATCGGAAACATCGTCATATGGAAAAGGGACAGTGAAGCTGCAGCAGCATCATGAATATAGAAGCAGCCGATATCTTTCCAGGTACTCGTTATGTGCTAATTATAAATTAAAATTAGCACTAGCCTGTGCTTGGAGAGAAAATCGACATCATCAGCAGTCAAAAGAAAAAAAAAGGAAAAAGTATAGAACAAAAGAAGAACATGAATCTAAAATCTTCCCGGGTACTTGAGATGTGCTAATGATACATTTACATTAGCACTAGCCTGTGCTTGGAGAGGGGAATAGAAATAACATCATATTGAAAAAGAATACAGAAGAAGTCAAACTTTACTATATGCTGTGGTCTTCCCGGGTACTTGCTAGTTTCTAATGATGTAGTGACATTAGCACTAGCCTGTGCTTGGAGAGAAAATGGCAATATCACCAAGTAGACAAAGAGAAAAATATGGACAAGACGAAGATAAATAAATGTAAAACCTTTCCAGGTACTCGTTATGTGCTAATGGTACATTTACATTAGCACTAGCCAGTGCTTGGAGAGGTGTAGGAAATTATAACTACAACACGAAGAAGAATGCAGTCCAATCTGATAAACTCTGGGGTCTTTCCAGGTACTTGCTAGTTTCTAATGACATCATCACATTAGCACTAGCCTGTGCTTGGCGAGAAAACAGAAGCACCACCATATATACGCAAAGAAGAAAACGCGTAATTTTTGCAACCTTGATTACAATTATTATTGCACACAGGTACTTACTTTTCTTTGCGATCTTTTAAAAAATAAGAACTACTGTATGCCAATGGCATGCAATGTTAGTCACCAAATTTAGACCATTGGTTAGCTTTTTTGTGGCATTTTATTTATTTTTTTTATTTATAACAGCTGTTTATTTATTTCTTGTTGATTTTAACGAATTATCTCCCTTAATCATTTTGAGCTTGGGCGGAAAACACCGATCTCATCAATTATGACACTAATCATCATTCAACGACTTTCTCATGCGTTTTCAAAACTTTGCAAGCTCAACTGAAGAGATGCGCATTGACACTTATCAGAATATGACACTTGTCCTATAAATACAAAGTTGGAATGTTAGAACATCAAACCAAAGATGCACTTCGAAGAATGCGGACAGAACAGAAAGAGCCACTAATCTGAAATCTTCCCAAGTACTTACTATGTTCTAATAAGTATTGGATATTAGCACTAGTCTGTGCTTGGAGAGGGATCGGAAACATCGTCATATGGAAAAGGGACAGTGAAGCTGCAGCAGCATCATGAATATAGAAGCAGCCGATATCTTTCCAGGTACTCGTTATGTGCTAATTATAAATTAAAATTAGCACTAGCCTGTGCTTGGAGAGAAAATCGACATCATCAGCAGTCAAAAGAAAAAAAAAGGAAAAAGTATAGAACAAAAGAAGAACATGAATCTAAAATCTTCCCGGGTACTTGAGATGTGCTAATGATACATTTACATTAGCACTAGCCTGTGCTTGGAGAGGGGAATAGAAATAACATCATATTGAAAAAGAATACAGAAGAAGTCAAACTTGACTATATGCTGTGGTCTTCCCGGGTACTTGCTAGTTTCTAATGATGTAGTGACATTAGCACTAGCCTGTGCTTGGAGAGAAAATGGCAATATCACCAAGTAGACAAAGAGAAAAATATGGACAAGACGAAGATAAATAAATGTAAAACCTTTCCAGGTACTCGTTATGTGCTAATGGTACATTTACATTAGCACTAGCCAGTGCTTGGAGAGGTGTAGGAAATTATAACTACAACACGAAGAAGAATGCAGTCCAATCTGATAAACTCTGGGGTCTTTCCAGGTACTTGCTAGTTTCTAATGACATCATCACATTAGCACTAGCCTGTGCTTGGCGAGAAAACAGAAGCACCACCATATATACGCAAAGAAGAAAACGCGTAATTTTTGCAACCTTGATTACAATTATTATTGCACACAGGTACTTACTTTTCTTTGCGATCTTTTAAAAAATAAGAACTACTGTATGCCAATGGCATGCAATGTTAGTCACCAAATTTAGACCATTGGTTAGCTTTTTTGTGGCATTTTATTTATTTTTTTTATTTATAACAGCTGTTTATTTATTTCTTGTTGATTTTAACGAATTATCTCCCTTAATCATTTTGAGCTTGGGCGGAAAACACCGATCTCATCAATTATGACACTAATCATCATTCAACGACTTTCTCATGCGTTTTCAAAACTTTGCAAGCTCAACTGAAGAGATGCGCATTGACACTTATCAGAATATGACACTTGTCCTATAAATACAAAGTTGGAATGTTAGAACATCAAACCAAAGATGCACTTCGAAGAATGCGGACAGAACAGAAAGAGCCACTAATCTGAAATCTTCCCAAGTACTTACTATGTTCTAATAAGTATTGGATATTAGCACTAGTCTGTGCTTGGAGAGGGATCGGAAACATCGTCATATGGAAAAGGGACAGTGAAGCTGCAGCAGCATCATGAATATAGAAGCAGCCGATATCTTTCCAGGTACTCGTTATGTGCTAATTATAAATTAAAATTAGCACTAGCCTGTGCTTGGAGAGAAAATCGACATCATCAGCAGTCAAAAGAAAAAAAAAGGAAAAAGTATAGAACAAAAGAAGAACATGAATCTAAAATCTTCCCGGGTACTTGAGATGTGCTAATGATACATTTACATTAGCACTAGCCTGTGCTTGGAGAGGGGAATAGAAATAACATCATATTGAAAAAGAATACAGAAGAAGTCAAACTTTACTATATGCTGTGGTCTTCCCGGGTACTTGCTAGTTTCTAATGATGTAGTGACATTAGCACTAGCCTGTGCTTGGAGAGAAAATGGCAATATCACCAAGTAGACAAAGAGAAAAATATGGACAAGACGAAGATAAATAAATGTAAAACCTTTCCAGGTACTCGTTATGTGCTAATGGTACATTTACATTAGCACTAGCCAGTGCTTGGAGAGGTGTAGGAAATTATAACTACAACACGAAGAAGAATGCAGTCCAATCTGATAAACTCTGGGGTCTTTCCAGGTACTTGCTAGTTTCTAATGACATCATCACATTAGCACTAGCCTGTGCTTGGCGAGAAAACAGAAGCACCACCATATATACGCAAAGAAGAAAACGCGTAATTTTTGCAACCTTGATTACAATTATTATTGCACACAGGTACTTACTTTTCTTTGCGATCTTTTAAAAAATAAGAACTACTGTATGCCAATGGCATGCAATGTTAGTCACCAAATTTAGACCATTGGTTAGCTTTTTTGTGGCATTTTATTTATTTTTTTTATTTATAACAGCTGTTTATTTATTTCTTGTTGATTTTAACGAATTATCTCCCTTAATCATTTTGAGCTTGGGCGGAAAACACCGATCTCATCAATTATGACACTAATCATCATTCAACGACTTTCTCATGCGTTTTCAAAACTTTGCAAGCTCAACTGAAGAGATGCGCATTGACACTTATCAGAATATGACACTTGTCCTATAAATACAAAGTTGGAATGTTAGAACATCCAACCAAAGATGCACTTCGAAGAATGCGGACAGAACAGAAAGAGCCACTAATCTGAAATCTTCCCAAGTACTTACTATGTTCTAATAAGTATTGGATATTAGCACTAGTCTGTGCTTGGAGAGGGATCGGAAACATCGTCATATGGAAAAGGGACAGTGAAGCTGCAGCAGCATCATGAATATAGAAGCAGCCGATATCTTTCCAGGTACTCGTTATGTGCTAATTATAAATTAAAATTAGCACTAGCCTGTGCTTGGAGAGAAAATCGACATCATCAGCAGTCAAAAGAAAAAAAAAGGAAAAAGTATAGAACAAAAGAAGAACATGAATCTAAAATCTTCCCGGGTACTTGAGATGTGCTAATGATACATTTACATTAGCACTAGCCTGTGCTTGGAGAGGGGAATAGAAATAACATCATATTGAAAAAGAATACAGAAGAAGTCAAACTTTACTATATGCTGTGGTCTTCCCGGGTACTTGCTAGTTTCTAATGATGTAGTGACATTAGCACTAGCCTGTGCTTGGAGAGAAAATGGCAATATCACCAAGTAGACAAAGAGAAAAATATGGACAAGACGAAGATAAATAAATGTAAAACCTTTCCAGGTACTCGTTATGTGCTAATGGTACATTTACATTAGCACTAGCCAGTGCTTGGAGAGGTGTAGGAAATTATAACTACAACACGAAGAAGAATGCAGTCCAATCTGATAAACTCTGGGGTCTTTCCAGGTACTTGCTAGTTTCTAATGACATCATCACATTAGCACTAGCCTGTGCTTGGCGAGAAAACAGAAGCACCACCATATATACGCAAAGAAGAAAACGCGTAATTTTTGCAACCTTGATTACAATTATTATTGCACACAGGTACTTACTTTTCTTTGCGATCTTTTAAAAAATAAGAACTACTGTATGCCAATGGCATGCAATGTTAGTCACCAAATTTAGACCATTGGTTAGCTTTTTTGTGGCATTTTATTTATTTTTTTTATTTATAACAGCTGTTTATTTATTTCTTGTTGATTTTAACGAATTATCTCCCTTAATCATTTTGAGCTTGGGCGGAAAACACCGATCTCATCAATTATGACACTAATCATCATTCAACGACTTTCTCATGCGTTTTCAAAACTTTGCAAGCTCAACTGAAGAGATGCGCATTGACACTTATCAGAATATGACACTTGTCCTATAAATACAAAGTTGGAATGTTAGAACATCAAACCAAAGATGCACTTCGAAGAATGCGGACAGAACAGAAAGAGCCACTAATCTGAAATCTTCCCAAGTACTTACTATGTTCTAATAAGTATTGGATATTAGCACTAGTCTGTGCTTGGAGAGGGATCGGAAACATCGTCATATGGAAAAGGGACAGTGAAGCTGCAGCAGCATCATGAATATAGAAGCAGCCGATATCTTTCCAGGTACTCGTTATGTGCTAATTATAAATTAAAATTAGCACTAGCCTGTGCTTGGAGAGAAAATCGACATCATCAGCAGTCAAAAGAAAAAAAAAGGAAAAAGTATAGAACAAAAGAAGAACATGAATCTAAAATCTTCCCGGGTACTTGAGATGTGCTAATGATACATTTACATTAGCACTAGCCTGTGCTTGGAGAGGGGAATAGAAATAACATCATATTGAAAAAGAATACAGAAGAAGTCAAACTTGACTATATGCTGTGGTCTTCCCGGGTACTTGCTAGTTTCTAATGATGTAGTGACATTAGCACTAGCCTGTGCTTGGAGAGAAAATGGCAATATCACCAAGTAGACAAAGAGAAAAATATGGACAAGACGAAGATAAATAAATGTAAAACCTTTCCAGGTACTCGTTATGTGCTAATGGTACATTTACATTAGCACTAGCCAGTGCTTGGAGAGGTGTAGGAAATTATAACTACAACACGAAGAAGAATGCAGTCCAATCTGATAAACTCTGGGGTCTTTCCAGGTACTTGCTAGTTTCTAATGACATCATCACATTAGCACTAGCCTGTGCTTGGCGAGAAAACAGAAGCACCACCATATATACGCAAAGAAGAAAACGCGTAATTTTTGCAACCTTGATTACAATTATTATTGCACACAGGTACTTACTTTTCTTTGCGATCTTTTAAAAAATAAGAACTACTGTATGCCAATGGCATGCAATGTTAGTCACCAAATTTAGACCATTGGTTAGCTTTTTTGTGGCATTTTATTTATTTTTTTTATTTATAACAGCTGTTTATTTATTTCTTGTTGATTTTAACGAATTATCTCCCTTAATCATTTTGAGCTTGGGCGGAAAACACCGATCTCATCAATTATGACACTAATCATCATTCAACGACTTTCTCATGCGTTTTCAAAACTTTGCAAGCTCAACTGAAGAGATGCGCATTGACACTTATCAGAATATGACACTTGTCCTATAAATACAAAGTTGGAATGTTAGAACATCAAACCAAAGATGCACTTCGAAGAATGCGGACAGAACAGAAAGAGCCACTAATCTGAAATCTTCCCAAGTACTTACTATGTTCTAATAAGTATTGGATATTAGCACTAGTCTGTGCTTGGAGAGGGATCGGAAACATCGTCATATGGAAAAGGGACAGTGAAGCTGCAGCAGCATCATGAATATAGAAGCAGCCGATATCTTTCCAGGTACTCGTTATGTGCTAATTATAAATTAAAATTAGCACTAGCCTGTGCTTGGAGAGAAAATCGACATCATCAGCAGTCAAAAGAAAAAAAAAGGAAAAAGTATAGAACAAAAGAAGAACATGAATCTAAAATCTTCCCGGGTACTTGAGATGTGCTAATGATACATTTACATTAGCACTAGCCTGTGCTTGGAGAGGGGAATAGAAATAACATCATATTGAAAAAGAATACAGAAGAAGTCAAACTTTACTATATGCTGTGGTCTTCCCGGGTACTTGCTAGTTTCTAATGATGTAGTGACATTAGCACTAGCCTGTGCTTGGAGAGAAAATGGCAATATCACCAAGTAGACAAAGAGAAAAATATGGACAAGACGAAGATAAATAAATGTAAAACCTTTCCAGGTACTCGTTATGTGCTAATGGTACATTTACATTAGCACTAGCCAGTGCTTGGAGAGGTGTAGGAAATTATAACTACAACACGAAGAAGAATGCAGTCCAATCTGATAAACTCTGGGGTCTTTCCAGGTACTTGCTAGTTTCTAATGACATCATCACATTAGCACTAGCCTGTGCTTGGCGAGAAAACAGAAGCACCACCATATATACGCAAAGAAGAAAACGCGTAATTTTTGCAACCTTGATTACAATTATTATTGCACACAGGTACTTACTTTTCTTTGCGATCTTTTAAAAAATAAGAACTACTGTATGCCAATGGCATGCAATGTTAGTCACCAAATTTAGACCATTGGTTAGCTTTTTTGTGGCATTTTATTTATTTTTTTTATTTATAACAGCTGTTTATTTATTTCTTGTTGATTTTAACGAATTATCTCCCTTAATCATTTTGAGCTTGGGCGGAAAACACCGATCTCATCAATTATGACACTAATCATCATTCAACGACTTTCTCATGCGTTTTCAAAACTTTGCAAGCTCAACTGAAGAGATGCGCATTGACACTTATCAGAATATGACACTTGTCCTATAAATACAAAGTTGGAATGTTAGAACATCCAACCAAAGATGCACTTCGAAGAATGCGGACAGAACAGAAAGAGCCACTAATCTGAAATCTTCCCAAGTACTTACTATGTTCTAATAAGTATTGGATATTAGCACTAGTCTGTGCTTGGAGAGGGATCGGAAACATCGTCATATGGAAAAGGGACAGTGAAGCTGCAGCAGCATCATGAATATAGAAGCAGCCGATATCTTTCCAGGTACTCGTTATGTGCTAATTATAAATTAAAATTAGCACTAGCCTGTGCTTGGAGAGAAAATCGACATCATCAGCAGTCAAAAGAAAAAAAAAGGAAAAAGTATAGAACAAAAGAAGAACATGAATCTAAAATCTTCCCGGGTACTTGAGATGTGCTAATGATACATTTACATTAGCACTAGCCTGTGCTTGGAGAGGGGAATAGAAATAACATCATATTGAAAAAGAATACAGAAGAAGTCAAACTTTACTATATGCTGTGGTCTTCCCGGGTACTTGCTAGTTTCTAATGATGTAGTGACATTAGCACTAGCCTGTGCTTGGAGAGAAAATGGCAATATCACCAAGTAGACAAAGAGAAAAATATGGACAAGACGAAGATAAATAAATGTAAAACCTTTCCAGGTACTCGTTATGTGCTAATGGTACATTTACATTAGCACTAGCCAGTGCTTGGAGAGGTGTAGGAAATTATAACTACAACACGAAGAAGAATGCAGTCCAATCTGATAAACTCTGGGGTCTTTCCAGGTACTTGCTAGTTTCTAATGACATCATCACATTAGCACTAGCCTGTGCTTGGCGAGAAAACAGAAGCACCACCATATATACGCAAAGAAGAAAACGCGTAATTTTTGCAACCTTGATTACAATTATTATTGCACACAGGTACTTACTTTTCTTTGCGATCTTTTAAAAAATAAGAACTACTGTATGCCAATGGCATGCAATGTTAGTCACCAAATTTAGACCATTGGTTAGCTTTTTTGTGGCATTTTATTTATTTTTTTTATTTATAACAGCTGTTTATTTATTTCTTGTTGATTTTAACGAATTATCTCCCTTAATCATTTTGAGCTTGGGCGGAAAACACCGATCTCATCAATTATGACACTAATCATCATTCAACGACTTTCTCATGCGTTTTCAAAACTTTGCAAGCTCAACTGAAGAGATGCGCATTGACACTTATCAGAATATGACACTTGTCCTATAAATACAAAGTTGGAATGTTAGAACATCAAACCAAAGATGCACTTCGAAGAATGCGGACAGAACAGAAAGAGCCACTAATCTGAAATCTTCCCAAGTACTTACTATGTTCTAATAAGTATTGGATATTAGCACTAGTCTGTGCTTGGAGAGGGATCGGAAACATCGTCATATGGAAAAGGGACAGTGAAGCTGCAGCAGCATCATGAATATAGAAGCAGCCGATATCTTTCCAGGTACTCGTTATGTGCTAATTATAAATTAAAATTAGCACTAGCCTGTGCTTGGAGAGAAAATCGACATCATCAGCAGTCAAAAGAAAAAAAAAGGAAAAAGTATAGAACAAAAGAAGAACATGAATCTAAAATCTTCCCGGGTACTTGAGATGTGCTAATGATACATTTACATTAGCACTAGCCTGTGCTTGGAGAGGGGAATAGAAATAACATCATATTGAAAAAGAATACAGAAGAAGTCAAACTTGACTATATGCTGTGGTCTTCCCGGGTACTTGCTAGTTTCTAATGATGTAGTGACATTAGCACTAGCCTGTGCTTGGAGAGAAAATGGCAATATCACCAAGTAGACAAAGAGAAAAATATGGACAAGACGAAGATAAATAAATGTAAAACCTTTCCAGGTACTCGTTATGTGCTAATGGTACATTTACATTAGCACTAGCCAGTGCTTGGAGAGGTGTAGGAAATTATAACTACAACACGAAGAAGAATGCAGTCCAATCTGATAAACTCTGGGGTCTTTCCAGGTACTTGCTAGTTTCTAATGACATCATCACATTAGCACTAGCCTGTGCTTGGCGAGAAAACAGAAGCACCACCATATATACGCAAAGAAGAAAACGCGTAATTTTTGCAACCTTGATTACAATTATTATTGCACACAGGTACTTACTTTTCTTTGCGATCTTTTAAAAAATAAGAACTACTGTATGCCAATGGCATGCAATGTTAGTCACCAAATTTAGACCATTGGTTAGCTTTTTTGTGGCATTTTATTTATTTTTTTTATTTATAACAGCTGTTTATTTATTTCTTGTTGATTTTAACGAATTATCTCCCTTAATCATTTTGAGCTTGGGCGGAAAACACCGATCTCATCAATTATGACACTAATCATCATTCAACGACTTTCTCATGCGTTTTCAAAACTTTGCAAGCTCAACTGAAGAGATGCGCATTGACACTTATCAGAATATGACACTTGTCCTATAAATACAAAGTTGGAATGTTAGAACATCAAACCAAAGATGCACTTCGAAGAATGCGGACAGAACAGAAAGAGCCACTAATCTGAAATCTTCCCAAGTACTTACTATGTTCTAATAAGTATTGGATATTAGCACTAGTCTGTGCTTGGAGAGGGATCGGAAACATCGTCATATGGAAAAGGGACAGTGAAGCTGCAGCAGCATCATGAATATAGAAGCAGCCGATATCTTTCCAGGTACTCGTTATGTGCTAATTATAAATTAAAATTAGCACTAGCCTGTGCTTGGAGAGAAAATCGACATCATCAGCAGTCAAAAGAAAAAAAAAGGAAAAAGTATAGAACAAAAGAAGAACATGAATCTAAAATCTTCCCGGGTACTTGAGATGTGCTAATGATACATTTACATTAGCACTAGCCTGTGCTTGGAGAGGGGAATAGAAATAACATCATATTGAAAAAGAATACAGAAGAAGTCAAACTTTACTATATGCTGTGGTCTTCCCGGGTACTTGCTAGTTTCTAATGATGTAGTGACATTAGCACTAGCCTGTGCTTGGAGAGAAAATGGCAATATCACCAAGTAGACAAAGAGAAAAATATGGACAAGACGAAGATAAATAAATGTAAAACCTTTCCAGGTACTCGTTATGTGCTAATGGTACATTTACATTAGCACTAGCCAGTGCTTGGAGAGGTGTAGGAAATTATAACTACAACACGAAGAAGAATGCAGTCCAATCTGATAAACTCTGGGGTCTTTCCAGGTACTTGCTAGTTTCTAATGACATCATCACATTAGCACTAGCCTGTGCTTGGCGAGAAAACAGAAGCACCACCATATATACGCAAAGAAGAAAACGCGTAATTTTTGCAACCTTGATTACAATTATTATTGCACACAGGTACTTACTTTTCTTTGCGATCTTTTAAAAAATAAGAACTACTGTATGCCAATGGCATGCAATGTTAGTCACCAAATTTAGACCATTGGTTAGCTTTTTTGTGGCATTTTATTTATTTTTTTTATTTATAACAGCTGTTTATTTATTTCTTGTTGATTTTAACGAATTATCTCCCTTAATCATTTTGAGCTTGGGCGGAAAACACCGATCTCATCAATTATGACACTAATCATCATTCAACGACTTTCTCATGCGTTTTCAAAACTTTGCAAGCTCAACTGAAGAGATGCGCATTGACACTTATCAGAATATGACACTTGTCCTATAAATACAAAGTTGGAATGTTAGAACATCAAACCAAAGATGCACTTCGAAGAATGCGGACAGAACAGAAAGAGCCACTAATCTGAAATCTTCCCAAGTACTTACTATGTTCTAATAAGTATTGGATATTAGCACTAGTCTGTGCTTGGAGAGGGATCGGAAACATCGTCATATGGAAAAGGGACAGTGAAGCTGCAGCAGCATCATGAATATAGAAGCAGCCGATATCTTTCCAGGTACTCGTTATGTGCTAATTATAAATTAAAATTAGCACTAGCCTGTGCTTGGAGAGAAAATCGACATCATCAGCAGTCAAAAGAAAAAAAAAGGAAAAAGTATAGAACAAAAGAAGAACATGAATCTAAAATCTTCCCGGGTACTTGAGATGTGCTAATGATACATTTACATTAGCACTAGCCTGTGCTTGGAGAGGGGAATAGAAATAACATCATATTGAAAAAGAATACAGAAGAAGTCAAACTTTACTATATGCTGTGGTCTTCCCGGGTACTTGCTAGTTTCTAATGATGTAGTGACATTAGCACTAGCCTGTGCTTGGAGAGAAAATGGCAATATCACCAAGTAGACAAAGAGAAAAATATGGACAAGACGAAGATAAATAAATGTAAAACCTTTCCAGGTACTCGTTATGTGCTAATGGTACATTTACATTAGCACTAGCCAGTGCTTGGAGAGGTGTAGGAAATTATAACTACAACACGAAGAAGAATGCAGTCCAATCTGATAAACTCTGGGGTCTTTCCAGGTACTTGCTAGTTTCTAATGACATCATCACATTAGCACTAGCCTGTGCTTGGCGAGAAAACAGAAGCACCACCATATATACGCAAAGAAGAAAACGCGTAATTTTTGCAACCTTGATTACAATTATTATTGCACACAGGTACTTACTTTTCTTTGCGATCTTTTAAAAAATAAGAACTACTGTATGCCAATGGCATGCAATGTTAGTCACCAAATTTAGACCATTGGTTAGCTTTTTTGTGGCATTTTATTTATTTTTTTTATTTATAACAGCTGTTTATTTATTTCTTGTTGATTTTAACGAATTATCTCCCTTAATCATTTTGAGCTTGGGCGGAAAACACCGATCTCATCAATTATGACACTAATCATCATTCAACGACTTTCTCATGCGTTTTCAAAACTTTGCAAGCTCAACTGAAGAGATGCGCATTGACACTTATCAGAATATGACACTTGTCCTATAAATACAAAGTTGGAATGTTAGAACATCAAACCAAAGATGCACTTCGAAGAATGCGGACAGAACAGAAAGAGCCACTAATCTGAAATCTTCCCAAGTACTTACTATGTTCTAATAAGTATTGGATATTAGCACTAGTCTGTGCTTGGAGAGGGATCGGAAACATCGTCATATGGAAAAGGGACAGTGAAGCTGCAGCAGCATCATGAATATAGAAGCAGCCGATATCTTTCCAGGTACTCGTTATGTGCTAATTATAAATTAAAATTAGCACTAGCCTGTGCTTGGAGAGAAAATCGACATCATCAGCAGTCAAAAGAAAAAAAAAGGAAAAAGTATAGAACAAAAGAAGAACATGAATCTAAAATCTTCCCGGGTACTTGAGATGTGCTAATGATACATTTACATTAGCACTAGCCTGTGCTTGGAGAGGGGAATAGAAATAACATCATATTGAAAAAGAATACAGAAGAAGTCAAACTTTACTATATGCTGTGGTCTTCCCGGGTACTTGCTAGTTTCTAATGATGTAGTGACATTAGCACTAGCCTGTGCTTGGAGAGAAAATGGCAATATCACCAAGTAGACAAAGAGAAAAATATGGACAAGACGAAGATAAATAAATGTAAAACCTTTCCAGGTACTCGTTATGTGCTAATGGTACATTTACATTAGCACTAGCCAGTGCTTGGAGAGGTGTAGGAAATTATAACTACAACACGAAGAAGAATGCAGTCCAATCTGATAAACTCTGGGGTCTTTCCAGGTACTTGCTAGTTTCTAATGACATCATCACATTAGCACTAGCCTGTGCTTGGCGAGAAAACAGAAGCACCACCATATATACGCAAAGAAGAAAACGCGTAATTTTTGCAACCTTGATTACAATTATTATTGCACACAGGTACTTACTTTTCTTTGCGATCTTTTAAAAAATAAGAACTACTGTATGCCAATGGCATGCAATGTTAGTCACCAAATTTAGACCATTGGTTAGCTTTTTTGTGGCATTTTATTTATTTTTTTTATTTATAACAGCTGTTTATTTATTTCTTGTTGATTTTAACGAATTATCTCCCTTAATCATTTTGAGCTTGGGCGGAAAACACCGATCTCATCAATTATGACACTAATCATCATTCAACGACTTTCTCATGCGTTTTCAAAACTTTGCAAGCTCAACTGAAGAGATGCGCATTGACACTTATCAGAATATGACACTTGTCCTATAAATACAAAGTTGGAATGTTAGAACATCAAACCAAAGATGCACTTCGAAGAATGCGGACAGAACAGAAAGAGCCACTAATCTGAAATCTTCCCAAGTACTTACTATGTTCTAATAAGTATTGGATATTAGCACTAGTCTGTGCTTGGAGAGGGATCGGAAACATCGTCATATGGAAAAGGGACAGTGAAGCTGCAGCAGCATCATGAATATAGAAGCAGCCGATATCTTTCCAGGTACTCGTTATGTGCTAATTATAAATTAAAATTAGCACTAGCCTGTGCTTGGAGAGAAAATCGACATCATCAGCAGTCAAAAGAAAAAAAAAGGAAAAAGTATAGAACAAAAGAAGAACATGAATCTAAAATCTTCCCGGGTACTTGAGATGTGCTAATGATACATTTACATTAGCACTAGCCTGTGCTTGGAGAGGGGAATAGAAATAACATCATATTGAAAAAGAATACAGAAGAAGTCAAACTTTACTATATGCTGTGGTCTTCCCGGGTACTTGCTAGTTTCTAATGATGTAGTGACATTAGCACTAGCCTGTGCTTGGAGAGAAAATGGCAATATCACCAAGTAGACAAAGAGAAAAATATGGACAAGACGAAGATAAATAAATGTAAAACCTTTCCAGGTACTCGTTATGTGCTAATGGTACATTTACATTAGCACTAGCCAGTGCTTGGAGAGGTGTAGGAAATTATAACTACAACACGAAGAAGAATGCAGTCCAATCTGATAAACTCTGGGGTCTTTCCAGGTACTTGCTAGTTTCTAATGACATCATCACATTAGCACTAGCCTGTGCTTGGCGAGAAAACAGAAGCACCACCATATATACGCAAAGAAGAAAACGCGTAATTTTTGCAACCTTGATTACAATTATTATTGCACACAGGTACTTACTTTTCTTTGCGATCTTTTAAAAAATAAGAACTACTGTATGCCAATGGCATGCAATGTTAGTCACCAAATTTAGACCATTGGTTAGCTTTTTTGTGGCATTTTATTTATTTTTTTTATTTATAACAGCTGTTTATTTATTTCTTGTTGATTTTAACGAATTATCTCCCTTAATCATTTTGAGCTTGGGCGGAAAACACCGATCTCATCAATTATGACACTAATCATCATTCAACGACTTTCTCATGCGTTTTCAAAACTTTGCAAGCTCAACTGAAGAGATGCGCATTGACACTTATCAGAATATGACACTTGTCCTATAAATACAAAGTTGGAATGTTAGAACATCAAACCAAAGATGCACTTCGAAGAATGCGGACAGAACAGAAAGAGCCACTAATCTGAAATCTTCCCAAGTACTTACTATGTTCTAATAAGTATTGGATATTAGCACTAGTCTGTGCTTGGAGAGGGATCGGAAACATCGTCATATGGAAAAGGGACAGTGAAGCTGCAGCAGCATCATGAATATAGAAGCAGCCGATATCTTTCCAGGTACTCGTTATGTGCTAATTATAAATTAAAATTAGCACTAGCCTGTGCTTGGAGAGAAAATCGACATCATCAGCAGTCAAAAGAAAAAAAAAGGAAAAAGTATAGAACAAAAGAAGAACATGAATCTAAAATCTTCCCGGGTACTTGAGATGTGCTAATGATACATTTACATTAGCACTAGCCTGTGCTTGGAGAGGGGAATAGAAATAACATCATATTGAAAAAGAATACAGAAGAAGTCAAACTTGACTATATGCTGTGGTCTTCCCGGGTACTTGCTAGTTTCTAATGATGTAGTGACATTAGCACTAGCCTGTGCTTGGAGAGAAAATGGCAATATCACCAAGTAGACAAAGAGAAAAATATGGACAAGACGAAGATAAATAAATGTAAAACCTTTCCAGGTACTCGTTATGTGCTAATGGTACATTTACATTAGCACTAGCCAGTGCTTGGAGAGGTGTAGGAAATTATAACTACAACACGAAGAAGAATGCAGTCCAATCTGATAAACTCTGGGGTCTTTCCAGGTACTTGCTAGTTTCTAATGACATCATCACATTAGCACTAGCCTGTGCTTGGCGAGAAAACAGAAGCACCACCATATATACGCAAAGAAGAAAACGCGTAATTTTTGCAACCTTGATTACAATTATTATTGCACACAGGTACTTACTTTTCTTTGCGATCTTTTAAAAAATAAGAACTACTGTATGCCAATGGCATGCAATGTTAGTCACCAAATTTAGACCATTGGTTAGCTTTTTTGTGGCATTTTATTTATTTTTTTTATTTATAACAGCTGTTTATTTATTTCTTGTTGATTTTAACGAATTATCTCCCTTAATCATTTTGAGCTTGGGCGGAAAACACCGATCTCATCAATTATGACACTAATCATCATTCAACGACTTTCTCATGCGTTTTCAAAACTTTGCAAGCTCAACTGAAGAGATGCGCATTGACACTTATCAGAATATGACACTTGTCCTATAAATACAAAGTTGGAATGTTAGAACATCAAACCAAAGATGCACTTCGAAGAATGCGGACAGAACAGAAAGAGCCACTAATCTGAAATCTTCCCAAGTACTTACTATGTTCTAATAAGTATTGGATATTAGCACTAGTCTGTGCTTGGAGAGGGATCGGAAACATCGTCATATGGAAAAGGGACAGTGAAGCTGCAGCAGCATCATGAATATAGAAGCAGCCGATATCTTTCCAGGTACTCGTTATGTGCTAATTATAAATTAAAATTAGCACTAGCCTGTGCTTGGAGAGAAAATCGACATCATCAGCAGTCAAAAGAAAAAAAAAGGAAAAAGTATAGAACAAAAGAAGAACATGAATCTAAAATCTTCCCGGGTACTTGAGATGTGCTAATGATACATTTACATTAGCACTAGCCTGTGCTTGGAGAGGGGAATAGAAATAACATCATATTGAAAAAGAATACAGAAGAAGTCAAACTTTACTATATGCTGTGGTCTTCCCGGGTACTTGCTAGTTTCTAATGATGTAGTGACATTAGCACTAGCCTGTGCTTGGAGAGAAAATGGCAATATCACCAAGTAGACAAAGAGAAAAATATGGACAAGACGAAGATAAATAAATGTAAAACCTTTCCAGGTACTCGTTATGTGCTAATGGTACATTTACATTAGCACTAGCCAGTGCTTGGAGAGGTGTAGGAAATTATAACTACAACACGAAGAAGAATGCAGTCCAATCTGATAAACTCTGGGGTCTTTCCAGGTACTTGCTAGTTTCTAATGACATCATCACATTAGCACTAGCCTGTGCTTGGCGAGAAAACAGAAGCACCACCATATATACGCAAAGAAGAAAACGCGTAATTTTTGCAACCTTGATTACAATTATTATTGCACACAGGTACTTACTTTTCTTTGCGATCTTTTAAAAAATAAGAACTACTGTATGCCAATGGCATGCAATGTTAGTCACCAAATTTAGACCATTGGTTAGCTTTTTTGTGGCATTTTATTTATTTTTTTTATTTATAACAGCTGTTTATTTATTTCTTGTTGATTTTAACGAATTATCTCCCTTAATCATTTTGAGCTTGGGCGGAAAACACCGATCTCATCAATTATGACACTAATCATCATTCAACGACTTTCTCATGCGTTTTCAAAACTTTGCAAGCTCAACTGAAGAGATGCGCATTGACACTTATCAGAATATGACACTTGTCCTATAAATACAAAGTTGGAATGTTAGAACATCAAACCAAAGATGCACTTCGAAGAATGCGGACAGAACAGAAAGAGCCACTAATCTGAAATCTTCCCAAGTACTTACTATGTTCTAATAAGTATTGGATATTAGCACTAGTCTGTGCTTGGAGAGGGATCGGAAACATCGTCATATGGAAAAGGGACAGTGAAGCTGCAGCAGCATCATGAATATAGAAGCAGCCGATATCTTTCCAGGTACTCGTTATGTGCTAATTATAAATTAAAATTAGCACTAGCCTGTGCTTGGAGAGAAAATCGACATCATCAGCAGTCAAAAGAAAAAAAAAGGAAAAAGTATAGAACAAAAGAAGAACATGAATCTAAAATCTTCCCGGGTACTTGAGATGTGCTAATGATACATTTACATTAGCACTAGCCTGTGCTTGGAGAGGGGAATAGAAATAACATCATATTGAAAAAGAATACAGAAGAAGTCAAACTTGACTATATGCTGTGGTCTTCCCGGGTACTTGCTAGTTTCTAATGATGTAGTGACATTAGCACTAGCCTGTGCTTGGAGAGAAAATGGCAATATCACCAAGTAGACAAAGAGAAAAATATGGACAAGACGAAGATAAATAAATGTAAAACCTTTCCAGGTACTCGTTATGTGCTAATGGTACATTTACATTAGCACTAGCCAGTGCTTGGAGAGGTGTAGGAAATTATAACTACAACACGAAGAAGAATGCAGTCCAATCTGATAAACTCTGGGGTCTTTCCAGGTACTTGCTAGTTTCTAATGACATCATCACATTAGCACTAGCCTGTGCTTGGCGAGAAAACAGAAGCACCACCATATATACGCAAAGAAGAAAACGCGTAATTTATGCAACCTTGATTACAATTATTATTGCACACAGGTACTTACTTTTCTTTGCGATCTTTTAAAAAATAAGAACTACTGTATGCCAATGGCATGCAATGTTAGTCACCAAATTTAGACCATTGGTTAGCTTTTTTGTGGCATTTTATTTATTTTTTTTATTTATAACAGCTGTTTATTTATTTCTTGTTGATTTTAACGAATTATCTCCCTTAATCATTTTGAGCTTGGGCGGAAAACACCGATCTCATCAATTATGACACTAATCATCATTCAACGACTTTCTCATGCGTTTTCAAAACTTTGCAAGCTCAACTGAAGAGATGCGCATTGACACTTATCAGAATATGACACTTGTCCTATAAATACAAAGTTGGAATGTTAGAACATCAAACCAAAGATGCACTTCGAAGAATGCGGACAGAACAGAAAGAGCCACTAATCTGAAATCTTCCCAAGTACTTACTATGTTCTAATAAGTATTGGATATTAGCACTAGTCTGTGCTTGGAGAGGGATCGGAAACATCGTCATATGGAAAAGGGACAGTGAAGCTGCAGCAGCATCATGAATATAGAAGCAGCCGATATCTTTCCAGGTACTCGTTATGTGCTAATTATAAATTAAAATTAGCACTAGCCTGTGCTTGGAGAGAAAATCGACATCATCAGCAGTCAAAAGAAAAAAAAAGGAAAAAGTATAGAACAAAAGAAGAACATGAATCTAAAATCTTCCCGGGTACTTGAGATGTGCTAATGATACATTTACATTAGCACTAGCCTGTGCTTGGAGAGGGGAATAGAAATAACATCATATTGAAAAAGAATACAGAAGAAGTCAAACTTGACT
This sequence comes from Limnoperna fortunei, assembly GCA_944474755.1. Lineage (NCBI taxonomy): Eukaryota > Metazoa > Mollusca > Bivalvia > Mytilida > Modiolidae > Limnoperna > Limnoperna fortunei. The sequence goes on from OX104113.1 coordinate 49,784,624, forward strand.
ATATGCTGTGGTCTTCCCGGGTACTTGCTAGTTTCTAATGATGTAGTGACATTAGCACTAGCCTGTGCTTGGAGAGAAAATGGCAATATCACCAAGTAGACAAAGAGAAAAATATGGACAAGACGAAGATAAATAAATGTAAAACCTTTCCAGGTACTCGTTATGTGCTAATGGTACATTTACATTAGCACTAGCCAGTGCTTGGAGAGGTGTAGGAAATTATAACTACAACACGAAGAAGAATGCAGTCCAATCTGATAAACTCTGGGGTCTTTCCAGGTACTTGCTAGTTTCTAATGACATCATCACATTAGCACTAGCCTGTGCTTGGCGAGAAAACAGAAGCACCACCATATATACGCAAAGAAGAAAACGCGTAATTTTTGCAACCTTGATTACAATTATTATTGCACACAGGTACTTACTTTTCTTTGCGATCTTTTAAAAAATAAGAACTACTGTATGCCAATGGCATGCAATGTTAGTCACCAAATTTAGACCATTGGTTAGCTTTTTTGTGGCATTTTATTTATTTTTTTTATTTATAACAGCTGTTTATTTATTTCTTGTTGATTTTAACGAATTATCTCCCTTAATCATTTTGAGCTTGGGCGGAAAACACCGATCTCATCAATTATGACACTAATCATCATTCAACGACTTTCTCATGCGTTTTCAAAACTTTGCAAGCTCAACTGAAGAGATGCGCATTGACACTTATCAGAATATGACACTTGTCCTATAAATACAAAGTTGGAATGTTAGAACATCAAACCAAAGATGCACTTCGAAGAATGCGGACAGAACAGAAAGAGCCACTAATCTGAAATCTTCCCAAGTACTTACTATGTTCTAATAAGTATTGGATATTAGCACTAGTCTGTGCTTGGAGAGGGATCGGAAACATCGTCATATGGAAAAGGGACAGTGAAGCTGCAGCAGCATCATGAATATAGAAGCAGCCGATATCTTTCCAGGTACTCGTTATGTGCTAATTATAAATTAAAATTAGCACTAGCCTGTGCTTGGAGAGAAAATCGACATCATCAGCAGTCAAAAGAAAAAAAAAGGAAAAAGTATAGAACAAAAGAAGAACATGAATCTAAAATCTTCCCGGGTACTTGAGATGTGCTAATGATACATTTACATTAGCACTAGCCTGTGCTTGGAGAGGGGAATAGAAATAACATCATATTGAAAAAGAATACAGAAGAAGTCAAACTTTACTATATGCTGTGGTCTTCCCGGGTACTTGCTAGTTTCTAATGATGTAGTGACATTAGCACTAGCCTGTGCTTGGAGAGAAAATGGCAATATCACCAAGTAGACAAAGAGAAAAATATGGACAAGACGAAGATAAATAAATGTAAAACCTTTCCAGGTACTCGTTATGTGCTAATGGTACATTTACATTAGCACTAGCCAGTGCTTGGAGAGGTGTAGGAAATTATAACTACAACACGAAGAAGAATGCAGTCCAATCTGATAAACTCTGGGGTCTTTCCAGGTACTTGCTAGTTTCTAATGACATCATCACATTAGCACTAGCCTGTGCTTGGCGAGAAAACAGAAGCACCACCATATATACGCAAAGAAGAAAACGCGTAATTTTTGCAACCTTGATTACAATTATTATTGCACACAGGTACTTACTTTTCTTTGCGATCTTTTAAAAAATAAGAACTACTGTATGCCAATGGCATGCAATGTTAGTCACCAAATTTAGACCATTGGTTAGCTTTTTTGTGGCATTTTATTTATTTTTTTTATTTATAACAGCTGTTTATTTATTTCTTGTTGATTTTAACGAATTATCTCCCTTAATCATTTTGAGCTTGGGCGGAAAACACCGATCTCATCAATTATGACACTAATCATCATTCAACGACTTTCTCATGCGTTTTCAAAACTTTGCAAGCTCAACTGAAGAGATGCGCATTGACACTTATCAGAATATGACACTTGTCCTATAAATACAAAGTTGGAATGTTAGAACATCAAACCAAAGATGCACTTCGAAGAATGCGGACAGAACAGAAAGAGCCACTAATCTGAAATCTTCCCAAGTACTTACTATGTTCTAATAAGTATTGGATATTAGCACTAGTCTGTGCTTGGAGAGGGATCGGAAACATCGTCATATGGAAAAGGGACAGTGAAGCTGCAGCAGCATCATGAATATAGAAGCAGCCGATATCTTTCCAGGTACTCGTTATGTGCTAATTATAAATTAAAATTAGCACTAGCCTGTGCTTGGAGAGAAAATCGACATCATCAGCAGTCAAAAGAAAAAAAAAGGAAAAAGTATAGAACAAAAGAAGAACATGAATCTAAAATCTTCCCGGGTACTTGAGATGTGCTAATGATACATTTACATTAGCACTAGCCTGTGCTTGGAGAGGGGAATAGAAATAACATCATATTGAAAAAGAATACAGAAGAAGTCAAACTTTACTATATGCTGTGGTCTTCCCGGGTACTTGCTAGTTTCTAATGATGTAGTGACATTAGCACTAGCCTGTGCTTGGAGAGAAAATGGCAATATCACCAAGTAGACAAAGAGAAAAATATGGACAAGACGAAGATAAATAAATGTAAAACCTTTCCAGGTACTCGTTATGTGCTAATGGTACATTTACATTAGCACTAGCCAGTGCTTGGAGAGGTGTAGGAAATTATAACTACAACACGAAGAAGAATGCAGTCCAATCTGATAAACTCTGGGGTCTTTCCAGGTACTTGCTAGTTTCTAATGACATCATCACATTAGCACTAGCCTGTGCTTGGCGAGAAAACAGAAGCACCACCATATATACGCAAAGAAGAAAACGCGTAATTTTTGCAACCTTGATTACAATTATTATTGCACACAGGTACTTACTTTTCTTTGCGATCTTTTAAAAAATAAGAACTACTGTATGCCAATGGCATGCAATGTTAGTCACCAAATTTAGACCATTGGTTAGCTTTTTTGTGGCATTTTATTTATTTTTTTTATTTATAACAGCTGTTTATTTATTTCTTGTTGATTTTAACGAATTATCTCCCTTAATCATTTTGAGCTTGGGCGGAAAACACCGATCTCATCAATTATGACACTAATCATCATTCAACGACTTTCTCATGCGTTTTCAAAACTTTGCAAGCTCAACTGAAGAGATGCGCATTGACACTTATCAGAATATGACACTTGTCCTATAAATACAAAGTTGGAATGTTAGAACATCAAACCAAAGATGCACTTCGAAGAATGCGGACAGAACAGAAAGAGCCACTAATCTGAAATCTTCCCAAGTACTTACTATGTTCTAATAAGTATTGGATATTAGCACTAGTCTGTGCTTGGAGAGGGATCGGAAACATCGTCATATGGAAAAGGGACAGTGAAGCTGCAGCAGCATCATGAATATAGAAGCAGCCGATATCTTTCCAGGTACTCGTTATGTGCTAATTATAAATTAAAATTAGCACTAGCCTGTGCTTGGAGAGAAAATCGACATCATCAGCAGTCAAAAGAAAAAAAAAGGAAAAAGTATAGAACAAAAGAAGAACATGAATCTAAAATCTTCCCGGGTACTTGAGATGTGCTAATGATACATTTACATTAGCACTAGCCTGTGCTTGGAGAGGGGAATAGAAATAACATCATATTGAAAAAGAATACAGAAGAAGTCAAACTTTACTATATGCTGTGGTCTTCCCGGGTACTTGCTAGTTTCTAATGATGTAGTGACATTAGCACTAGCCTGTGCTTGGAGAGAAAATGGCAATATCACCAAGTAGACAAAGAGAAAAATATGGACAAGACGAAGATAAATAAATGTAAAACCTTTCCAGGTACTCGTTATGTGCTAATGGTACATTTACATTAGCACTAGCCAGTGCTTGGAGAGGTGTAGGAAATTATAACTACAACACGAAGAAGAATGCAGTCCAATCTGATAAACTCTGGGGTCTTTCCAGGTACTTGCTAGTTTCTAATGACATCATCACATTAGCACTAGCCTGTGCTTGGCGAGAAAACAGAAGCACCACCATATATACGCAAAGAAGAAAACGCGTAATTTTTGCAACCTTGATTACAATTATTATTGCACACAGGTACTTACTTTTCTTTGCGATCTTTTAAAAAATAAGAACTACTGTATGCCAATGGCATGCAATGTTAGTCACCAAATTTAGACCATTGGTTAGCTTTTTTGTGGCATTTTATTTTTTTTTTTTATTTATAACAGCTGTTTATTTATTTCTTGTTGATTTTAACGAATTATCTCCCTTAATCATTTTGAGCTTGGGCGGAAAACACCGATCTCATCAATTATGACACTAATCATCATTCAACGACTTTCTCATGCGTTTTCAAAACTTTGCAAGCTCAACTGAAGAGATGCGCATTGACACTTATCAGAATATGACACTTGTCCTATAAATACAAAGTTGGAATGTTAGAACATCAAACCAAAGATGCACTTCGAAGAATGCGGACAGAACAGAAAGAGCCACTAATCTGAAATCTTCCCAAGTACTTACTATGTTCTAATAAGTATTGGATATTAGCACTAGTCTGTGCTTGGAGAGGGATCGGAAACATCGTCATATGGAAAAGGGACAGTGAAGCTGCAGCAGCATCATGAATATAGAAGCAGCCGATATCTTTCCAGGTACTCGTTATGTGCTAATTATAAATTAAAATTAGCACTAGCCTGTGCTTGGAGAGAAAATCGACATCATCAGCAGTCAAAAGAAAAAAAAAGGAAAAAGTATAGAACAAAAGAAGAACATGAATCTAAAATCTTCCCGGGTACTTGAGATGTGCTAATGATACATTTACATTAGCACTAGCCTGTGCTTGGAGAGGGGAATAGAAATAACATCATATTGAAAAAGAATACAGAAGAAGTCAAACTTTACTATATGCTGTGGTCTTCCCGGGTACTTGCTAGTTTCTAATGATGTAGTGACATTAGCACTAGCCTGTGCTTGGAGAGAAAATGGCAATATCGCCAAGTAGACAAAGAGAAAAATATGGACAAGACGAAGATAAATAAATGTAAAACCTTTCCAGGTACTCGTTATGTGCTAATGGTACATTTACATTAGCACTAGCCAGTGCTTGGAGAGGTGTAGGAAATTATAACTACAACACGAAGAAGAATGCAGTCCAATCTGATAAACTCTGGGGTCTTTCCAGGTACTTGCTAGTTTCTAATGACATCATCACATTAGCACTAGCCTGTGCTTGGCGAGAAAACAGAAGCACCACCATATATACGCAAAGAAGAAAACGCGTAATTTTTGCAACCTTGATTACAATTATTATTGCACACAGGTACTTACTTTTCTTTGCGATCTTTTAAAAAATAAGAACTACTGTATGCCAATGGCATGCAATGTTAGTCACCAAATTTAGACCATTGGTTAGCTTTTTTGTGGCATTTTATTTATTTTTTTTATTTATAACAGCTGTTTATTTATTTCTTGTTGATTTTAACGAATTATCTCCCTTAATCATTTTGAGCTTGGGCGGAAAACACCGATCTCATCAATTATGACACTAATCATCATTCAACGACTTTCTCATGCGTTTTCAAAACTTTGCAAGCTCAACTGAAGAGATGCGCATTGACACTTATCAGAATATGACACTTGTCCTATAAATACAAAGTTGGAATGTTAGAACATCAAACCAAAGATGCACTTCGAAGAATGCGGACAGAACAGAAAGAGCCACTAATCTGAAATCTTCCCAAGTACTTACTATGTTCTAATAAGTATTGGATATTAGCACTAGTCTGTGCTTGGAGAGGGATCGGAAACATCGTCATATGGAAAAGGGACAGTGAAGCTGCAGCAGCATCATGAATATAGAAGCAGCCGATATCTTTCCAGGTACTCGTTATGTGCTAATTATAAATTAAAATTAGCACTAGCCTGTGCTTGGAGAGAAAATCGACATCATCAGCAGTCAAAAGAAAAAAAAAGGAAAAAGTATAGAACAAAAGAAGAACATGAATCTAAAATCTTCCCGGGTACTTGAGATGTGCTAATGATACATTTACATTAGCACTAGCCTGTGCTTGGAGAGGGGAATAGAAATAACATCATATTGAAAAAGAATACAGAAGAAGTCAAACTTGACTATATGCTGTGGTCTTCCCGGGTACTTGCTAGTTTCTAATGATGTAGTGACATTAGCACTAGCCTGTGCTTGGAGAGAAAATGGCAATATCACCAAGTAGACAAAGCGAAAAATATGGACAAGACGAAGATAAATAAATGTAAAACCTTTCCAGGTACTCGTTATGTGCTAATGGTACATTTACATTAGCACTAGCCAGTGCTTGGAGAGGTGTAGGAAATTATAACTACAACACGAAGAAGAATGCAGTCCAATCTGATAAACTCTGGGGTCTTTCCAGGTACTTGCTAGTTTCTAATGACATCATCACATTAGCACTAGCCTGTGCTTGGCGAGAAAACAGAAGCACCACCATATATACGCAAAGAAGAAAACGCGTAATTTTTGCAACCTTGATTACAATTATTATTGCACACAGGTACTTACTTTTCTTTGCGATCTTTTAAAAAATAAGAACTACTGTATGCCAATGGCATGCAATGTTAGTCACCAAATTTAGACCATTGGTTAGCTTTTTTGTGGCATTTTATTTATTTTTTTTATTTATAACAGCTGTTTATTTATTTCTTGTTGATTTTAACGAATTATCTCCCTTAATCATTTTGAGCTTGGGCGGAAAACACCGATCTCATCAATTATGACACTAATCATCATTCAACGACTTTCTCATGCGTTTTCAAAACTTTGCAAGCTCAACTGAAGAGATGCGCATTGACACTTATCAGAATATGACACTTGTCCTATAAATACAAAGTTGGAATGTTAGAACATCAAACCAAAGATGCACTTCGAAGAATGCGGACAGAACAGAAAGAGCCACTAATCTGAAATCTTCCCAAGTACTTACTATGTTCTAATAAGTATTGGATATTAGCACTAGTCTGTGCTTGGAGAGGGATCGGAAACATCGTCATATGGAAAAGGGACAGTGAAGCTGCAGCAGCATCATGAATATAGAAGCAGCCGATATCTTTCCAGGTACTCGTTATGTGCTAATTATAAATTAAAATTAGCACTAGCCTGTGCTTGGAGAGAAAATCGACATCATCAGCAGTCAAAAGAAAAAAAAAGGAAAAAGTATAGAACAAAAGAAGAACATGAATCTAAAATCTTCCCGGGTACTTGAGATGTGCTAATGATACATTTACATTAGCACTAGCCTGTGCTTGGAGAGGGGAATAGAAATAACATCATATTGAAAAAGAATACAGAAGAAGTCAAACTTGACTATATGCTGTGGTCTTCCCGGGTACTTGCTAGTTTCTAATGATGTAGTGACATTAGCACTAGCCTGTGCTTGGAGAGAAAATGGCAATATCACCAAGTAGACAAAGAGAAAAATATGGACAAGACGAAGATAAATAAATGTAAAACCTTTCCAGGTACTCGTTATGTGCTAATGGTACATTTACATTAGCACTAGCCAGTGCTTGGAGAGGTGTAGGAAATTATAACTACAACACGAAGAAGAATGCAGTCCAATCTGATAAACTCTGGGGTCTTTCCAGGTACTTGCTAGTTTCTAATGACATCATCACATTAGCACTAGCCTGTGCTTGGCGAGAAAACAGAAGCACCACCATATATACGCAAAGAAGAAAACGCGTAATTTTTGCAACCTTGATTACAATTATTATTGCACACAGGTACTTACTTTTCTTTGCGATCTTTTAAAAAATAAGAACTACTGTATGCCAATGGCATGCAATGTTAGTCACCAAATTTAGACCATTGGTTAGCTTTTTTGTGGCATTTTATTTATTTTTTTTATTTATAACAGCTGTTTATTTATTTCTTGTTGATTTTAACGAATTATCTCCCTTAATCATTTTGAGCTTGGGCGGAAAACACCGATCTCATCAATTATGACACTAATCATCATTCAACGACTTTCTCATGCGTTTTCAAAACTTTGCAAGCTCAACTGAAGAGATGCGCATTGACACTTATCAGAATATGACACTTGTCCTATAAATACAAAGTTGGAATGTTAGAACATCAAACCAAAGATGCACTTCGAAGAATGCGGACAGAACAGAAAGAGCCACTAATCTGAAATCTTCCCAAGTACTTACTATGTTCTAATAAGTATTGGATATTAGCACTAGTCTGTGCTTGGAGAGGGATCGGAAACATCGTCATATGGAAAAGGGACAGTGAAGCTGCAGCAGCATCATGAATATAGAAGCAGCCGATATCTTTCCAGGTACTCGTTATGTGCTAATTATAAATTAAAATTAGCACTAGCCTGTGCTTGGAGAGAAAATCGACATCATCAGCAGTCAAAAGAAAAAAAAAGGAAAAAGTATAGAACAAAAGAAGAACATGAATCTAAAATCTTCCCGGGTACTTGAGATGTGCTAATGATACATTTACATTAGCACTAGCCTGTGCTTGGAGAGGGGAATAGAAATAACATCATATTGAAAAAGAATACAGAAGAAGTCAAACTTTACTATATGCTGTGGTCTTCCCGGGTACTTGCTAGTTTCTAATGATGTAGTGACATTAGCACTAGCCTGTGCTTGGAGAGAAAATGGCAATATCACCAAGTAGACAAAGAGAAAAATATGGACAAGACGAAGATAAATAAATGTAAAACCTTTCCAGGTACTCGTTATGTGCTAATGGTACATTTACATTAGCACTAGCCAGTGCTTGGAGAGGTGTAGGAAATTATAACTACAACACGAAGAAGAATGCAGTCCAATCTGATAAACTCTGGGGTCTTTCCAGGTACTTGCTAGTTTCTAATGACATCATCACATTAGCACTAGCCTGTGCTTGGCGAGAAAACAGAAGCACCACCATATATACGCAAAGAAGAAAACGCGTAATTTTTGCAACCTTGATTACAATTATTATTGCACACAGGTACTTACTTTTCTTTGCGATCTTTTAAAAAATAAGAACTACTGTATGCCAATGGCATGCAATGTTAGTCACCAAATTTAGACCATTGGTTAGCTTTTTTGTGGCATTTTATTTATTTTTTTTATTTATAACAGCTGTTTATTTATTTCTTGTTGATTTTAACGAATTATCTCCCTTAATCATTTTGAGCTTGGGCGGAAAACACCGATCTCATCAATTATGACACTAATCATCATTCAACGACTTTCTCATGCGTTTTCAAAACTTTGCAAGCTCAACTGAAGAGATGCGCATTGACACTTATCAGAATATGACACTTGTCCTATAAATACAAAGTTGGAATGTTAGAACATCAAACCAAAGATGCACTTCGAAGAATGCGGACAGAACAGAAAGAGCCACTAATCTGAAATCTTCCCAAGTACTTACTATGTTCTAATAAGTATTGGATATTAGCACTAGTCTGTGCTTGGAGAGGGATCGGAAACATCGTCATATGGAAAAGGGACAGTGAAGCTGCAGCAGCATCATGAATATAGAAGCAGCCGATATCTTTCCAGGTACTCGTTATGTGCTAATTATAAATTAAAATTAGCACTAGCCTGTGCTTGGAGAGAAAATCGACATCATCAGCAGTCAAAAGAAAAAAAAAGGAAAAAGTATAGAACAAAAGAAGAACATGAATCTAAAATCTTCCCGGGTACTTGAGATGTGCTAATGATACATTTACATTAGCACTAGCCTGTGCTTGGAGAGGGGAATAGAAATAACATCATATTGAAAAAGAATACAGAAGAAGTCAAACTTTACTATATGCTGTGGTCTTCCCGGGTACTTGCTAGTTTCTAATGATGTAGTGACATTAGCACTAGCCTGTGCTTGGAGAGAAAATGGCAATATCACCAAGTAGACAAAGAGAAAAATATGGACAAGACGAAGATAAATAAATGTAAAACCTTTCCAGGTACTCGTTATGTGCTAATGGTACATTTACATTAGCACTAGCCAGTGCTTGGAGAGGTGTAGGAAATTATAACTACAACACGAAGAAGAATGCAGTCCAATCTGATAAACTCTGGGGTCTTTCCAGGTACTTGCTAGTTTCTAATGACATCATCACATTAGCACTAGCCTGTGCTTGGCGAGAAAACAGAAGCACCACCATATATACGCAAAGAAGAAAACGCGTAATTTTTGCAACCTTGATTACAATTATTATTGCACACAGGTACTTACTTTTCTTTGCGATCTTTTAAAAAATAAGAACTACTGTATGCCAATGGCATGCAATGTTAGTCACCAAATTTAGACCATTGGTTAGCTTTTTTGTGGCATTTTATTTATTTTTTTTATTTATAACAGCTGTTTATTTATTTCTTGTTGATTTTAACGAATTATCTCCCTTAATCATTTTGAGCTTGGGCGGAAAACACCGATCTCATCAATTATGACACTAATCATCATTCAACGACTTTCTCATGCGTTTTCAAAACTTTGCAAGCTCAACTGAAGAGATGCGCATTGACACTTATCAGAATATGACACTTGTCCTATAAATACAAAGTTGGAATGTTAGAACATCAAACCAAAGATGCACTTCGAAGAATGCGGACAGAACAGAAAGAGCCACTAATCTGAAATCTTCCCAAGTACTTACTATGTTCTAATAAGTATTGGATATTAGCACTAGTCTGTGCTTGGAGAGGGATCGGAAACATCGTCATATGGAAAAGGGACAGTGAAGCTGCAGCAGCATCATGAATATAGAAGCAGCCGATATCTTTCCAGGTACTCGTTATGTGCTAATTATAAATTAAAATTAGCACTAGCCTGTGCTTGGAGAGAAAATCGACATCATCAGCAGTCAAAAGAAAAAAAAAGGAAAAAGTATAGAACAAAAGAAGAACATGAATCTAAAATCTTCCCGGGTACTTGAGATGTGCTAATGATACATTTACATTAGCACTAGCCTGTGCTTGGAGAGGGGAATAGAAATAACATCATATTGAAAAAGAATACAGAAGAAGTCAAACTTTACTATATGCTGTGGTCTTCCCGGGTACTTGCTAGTTTCTAATGATGTAGTGACATTAGCACTAGCCTGTGCTTGGAGAGAAAATGGCAATATCACCAAGTAGACAAAGAGAAAAATATGGACAAGACGAAGATAAATAAATGTAAAACCTTTCCAGGTACTCGTTATGTGCTAATGGTACATTTACATTAGCACTAGCCAGTGCTTGGAGAGGTGTAGGAAATTATAACTACAACACGAAGAAGAATGCAGTCCAATCTGATAAACTCTGGGGTCTTTCCAGGTACTTGCTAGTTTCTAATGACATCATCACATTAGCACTAGCCTGTGCTTGGCGAGAAAACAGAAGCACCACCATATATACGCAAAGAAGAAAACGCGTAATTTTTGCAACCTTGATTACAATTATTATTGCACACAGGTACTTACTTTTCTTTGCGATCTTTTAAAAAATAAGAACTACTGTATGCCAATGGCATGCAATGTTAGTCACCAAATTTAGACCATTGGTTAGCTTTTTTGTGGCATTTTATTTATTTTTTTTATTTATAACAGCTGTTTATTTATTTCTTGTTGATTTTAACGAATTATCTCCCTTAATCATTTTGAGCTTGGGCGGAAAACACCGATCTCATCAATTATGACACTAATCATCATTCAACGACTTTCTCATGCGTTTTCAAAACTTTGCAAGCTCAACTGAAGAGATGCGCATTGACACTTATCAGAATATGACACTTGTCCTATAAATACAAAGTTGGAATGTTAGAACATCAAACCAAAGATGCACTTCGAAGAATGCGGACAGAACAGAAAGAGCCACTAATCTGAAATCTTCCCAAGTACTTACTATGTTCTAATAAGTATTGGATATTAGCACTAGTCTGTGCTTGGAGAGGGATCGGAAACATCGTCATATGGAAAAGGGACAGTGAAGCTGCAGCAGCATCATGAATATAGAAGCAGCCGATATCTTTCCAGGTACTCGTTATGTGCTAATTATAAATTAAAATTAGCACTAGCCTGTGCTTGGAGAGAAAATCGACATCATCAGCAGTCAAAAGAAAAAAAAAGGAAAAAGTATAGAACAAAAGAAGAACATGAATCTAAAATCTTCCCGGGTACTTGAGATGTGCTAATGATACATTTACATTAGCACTAGCCTGTGCTTGGAGAGGGGAATAGAAATAACATCATATTGAAAAAGAATACAGAAGAAGTCAAACTTTACTATATGCTGTGGTCTTCCCGGGTACTTGCTAGTTTCTAATGATGTAGTGACATTAGCACTAGCCTGTGCTTGGAGAGAAAATGGCAATATCACCAAGTAGACAAAGAGAAAAATATGGACAAGACGAAGATAAATAAATGTAAAACCTTTCCAGGTACTCGTTATGTGCTAATGGTACATTTACATTAGCACTAGCCAGTGCTTGGAGAGGTGTAGGAAATTATAACTACAACACGAAGAAGAATGCAGTCCAATCTGATAAACTCTGGGGTCTTTCCAGGTACTTGCTAGTTTCTAATGACATCATCACATTAGCACTAGCCTGTGCTTGGCGAGAAAACAGAAGCACCACCATATATACGCAAAGAAGAAAACGCGTAATTTTTGCAACCTTGATTACAATTATTATTGCACACAGGTACTTACTTTTCTTTGCGATCTTTTAAAAAATAAGAACTACTGTATGCCAATGGCATGCAATGTTAGTCACCAAATTTAGACCATTGGTTAGCTTTTTTGTGGCATTTTATTTATTTTTTTTATTTATAACAGCTGTTTATTTATTTCTTGTTGATTTTAACGAATTATCTCCCTTAATCATTTTGAGCTTGGGCGGAAAACACCGATCTCATCAATTATGACACTAATCATCATTCAACGACTTTCTCATGCGTTTTCAAAACTTTGCAAGCTCAACTGAAGAGATGCGCATTGACACTTATCAGAATATGACACTTGTCCTATAAATACAAAGTTGGAATGTTAGAACATCAAACCAAAGATGCACTTCGAAGAATGCGGACAGAACAGAAAGAGCCACTAATCTGAAATCTTCCCAAGTACTTACTATGTTCTAATAAGTATTGGATATTAGCACTAGTCTGTGCTTGGAGAGGGATCGGAAACATCGTCATATGGAAAAGGGACAGTGAAGCTGCAGCAGCATCATGAATATAGAAGCAGCCGATATCTTTCCAGGTACTCGTTATGTGCTAATTATAAATTAAAATTAGCACTAGCCTGTGCTTGGAGAGAAAATCGACATCATCAGCAGTCAAAAGAAAAAAAAAGGAAAAAGTATAGAACAAAAGAAGAACATGAATCTAAAATCTTCCCGGGTACTTGAGATGTGCTAATGATACATTTACATTAGCACTAGCCTGTGCTTGGAGAGGGGAATAGAAATAACATCATATTGAAAAAGAATACAGAAGAAGTCAAACTTTACTATATGCTGTGGTCTTCCCGGGTACTTGCTAGTTTCTAATGATGTAGTGACATTAGCACTAGCCTGTGCTTGGAGAGAAAATGGCAATATCACCAAGTAGACAAAGAGAAAAATATGGACAAGACGAAGATAAATAAATGTAAAACCTTTCCAGGTACTCGTTATGTGCTAATGGTACATTTACATTAGCACTAGCCAGTGCTTGGAGAGGTGTAGGAAATTATAACTACAACACGAAGAAGAATGCAGTCCAATCTGATAAACTCTGGGGTCTTTCCAGGTACTTGCTAGTTTCTAATGACATCATCACATTAGCACTAGCCTGTGCTTGGCGAGAAAACAGAAGCACCACCATATATACGCAAAGAAGAAAACGCGTAATTTTTGCAACCTTGATTACAATTATTATTGCACACAGGTACTTACTTTTCTTTGCGATCTTTTAAAAAATAAGAACTACTGTATGCCAATGGCATGCAATGTTAGTCACCAAATTTAGACCATTGGTTAGCTTTTTTGTGGCATTTTATTTATTTTTTTTATTTATAACAGCTGTTTATTTATTTCTTGTTGATTTTAACGAATTATCTCCCTTAATCATTTTGAGCTTGGGCGGAAAACACCGATCTCATCAATTATGACACTAATCATCATTCAACGACTTTCTCATGCGTTTTCAAAACTTTGCAAGCTCAACTGAAGAGATGCGCATTGACACTTATCAGAATATGACACTTGTCCTATAAATACAAAGTTGGAATGTTAGAACATCAAACCAAAGATGCACTTCGAAGAATGCGGACAGAACAGAAAGAGCCACTAATCTGAAATCTTCCCAAGTACTTACTATGTTCTAATAAGTATTGGATATTAGCACTAGTCTGTGCTTGGAGAGGGATCGGAAACATCGTCATATGGAAAAGGGACAGTGAAGCTGCAGCAGCATCATGAATATAGAAGCAGCCGATATCTTTCCAGGTACTCGTTATGTGCTAATTATAAATTAAAATTAGCACTAGCCTGTGCTTGGAGAGAAAATCGACATCATCAGCAGTCAAAAGAAAAAAAAAGGAAAAAGTATAGAACAAAAGAAGAACATGAATCTAAAATCTTCCCGGGTACTTGAGATGTGCTAATGATACATTTACATTAGCACTAGCCTGTGCTTGGAGAGGGGAATAGAAATAACATCATATTGAAAAAGAATACAGAAGAAGTCAAACTTTACTATATGCTGTGGTCTTCCCGGGTACTTGCTAGTTTCTAATGATGTAGTGACATTAGCACTAGCCTGTGCTTGGAGAGAAAATGGCAATATCACCAAGTAGACAAAGAGAAAAATATGGACAAGACGAAGATAAATAAATGTAAAACCTTTCCAGGTACTCGTTATGTGCTAATGGTACATTTACATTAGCACTAGCCAGTGCTTGGAGAGGTGTAGGAAATTATAACTACAACACGAAGAAGAATGCAGTCCAATCTGATAAACTCTGGGGTCTTTCCAGGTACTTGCTAGTTTCTAATGACATCATCACATTAGCACTAGCCTGTGCTTGGCGAGAAAACAGAAGCACCACCATATATACGTAAAGAAGAAAACGCGTAATTTTTGCAACCTTGATTACAATTATTATTGCACACAGGTACTTACTTTTCTTTGCGATCTTTTAAAAAATAAGAACTACTGTATGCCAATGGCATGCAATGTTAGTCACCAAATTTAGACCATTGGTTAGCTTTTTTGTGGCATTTTATTTATTTTTTTTATTTATAACAGCTGTTTATTTATTTCTTGTTGATTTTAACGAATTATCTCCCTTAATCATTTTGAGCTTGGGCGGAAAACACCGATCTCATCAATTATGACACTAATCATCATTCAACGACTTTCTCATGCGTTTTCAAAACTTTGCAAGCTCAACTGAAGAGATGCGCATTGACACTTATCAGAATATGACACTTGTCCTATAAATACAAAGTTGGAATGTTAGAACATCAAACCAAAGATGCACTTCGAAGAATGCGGACAGAACAGAAAGAGCCACTAATCTGAAATCTTCCCAAGTACTTACTATGTTCTAATAAGTATTGGATATTAGCACTAGTCTGTGCTTGGAGAGGGATCGGAAACATCGTCATATGGAAAAGGGACAGTGAAGCTGCAGCAGCATCATGAATATAGAAGCAGCCGATATCTTTCCAGGTACTCGTTATGTGCTAATTATAAATTAAAATTAGCACTAGCCTGTGCTTGGAGAGAAAATCGACATCATCAGCAGTCAAAAGAAAAAAAAAGGAAAAAGTATAGAACAAAAGAAGAACATGAATCTAAAATCTTCCCGGGTACTTGAGATGTGCTAATGATACATTTACATTAGCACTAGCCTGTGCTTGGAGAGGGGAATAGAAATAACATCATATTGAAAAAGAATACAGAAGAAGTCAAACTTTACTATATGCTGTGGTCTTCCCGGGTACTTGCTAGTTTCTAATGATGTAGTGACATTAGCACTAGCCTGTGCTTGGAGAGAAAATGGCAATATCACCAAGTAGACAAAGAGAAAAATATGGACAAGACGAAGATAAATAAATGTAAAACCTTTCCAGGTACTCGTTATGTGCTAATGGTACATTTACATTAGCACTAGCCAGTGCTTGGAGAGGTGTAGGAAATTATAACTACAACACGAAGAAGAATGCAGTCCAATCTGATAAACTCTGGGGTCTTTCCAGGTACTTGCTAGTTTCTAATGACATCATCACATTAGCACTAGCCTGTGCTTGGCGAGAAAACAGAAGCACCACCATATATACGCAAAGAAGAAAACGCGTAATTTTTGCAACCTTGATTACAATTATTATTGCACACAGGTACTTACTTTTCTTTGCGATCTTTTAAAAAATAAGAACTACTGTATGCCAATGGCATGCAATGTTAGTCACCAAATTTAGACCATTGGTTAGCTTTTTTGTGGCATTTTATTTATTTTTTTTATTTATAACAGCTGTTTATTTATTTCTTGTTGATTTTAACGAATTATCTCCCTTAATCATTTTGAGCTTGGGCGGAAAACACCGATCTCATCAATTATGACACTAATCATCATTCAACGACTTTCTCATGCGTTTTCAAAACTTTGCAAGCTCAACTGAAGAGATGCGCATTGACACTTATCAGAATATGACACTTGTCCTATAAATACAAAGTTGGAATGTTAGAACATCAAACCAAAGATGCACTTCGAAGAATGCGGACAGAACAGAAAGAGCCACTAATCTGAAATCTTCCCAAGTACTTACTATGTTCTAATAAGTATTGGATATTAGCACTAGTCTGTGCTTGGAGAGGGATCGGAAACATCGTCATATGGAAAAGGGACAGTGAAGCTGCAGCAGCATCATGAATATAGAAGCAGCCGATATCTTTCCAGGTACTCGTTATGTGCTAATTATAAATTAAAATTAGCACTAGCCTGTGCTTGGAGAGAAAATCGACATCATCAGCAGTCAAAAGAAAAAAAAAGGAAAAAGTATAGAACAAAAGAAGAACATGAATCTAAAATCTTCCCGGGTACTTGAGATGTGCTAATGATACATTTACATTAGCACTAGCCTGTGCTTGGAGAGGGGAATAGAAATAACATCATATTGAAAAAGAATACAGAAGAAGTCAAACTTTACTATATGCTGTGGTCTTCCCGGGTACTTGCTAGTTTCTAATGATGTAGTGACATTAGCACTAGCCTGTGCTTGGAGAGAAAATGGCAATATCACCAAGTAGACAAAGAGAAAAATATGGACAAGACGAAGATAAATAAATGTAAAACCTTTCCAGGTACTCGTTATGTGCTAATGGTACATTTACATTAGCACTAGCCAGTGCTTGGAGAGGTGTAGGAAATTATAACTACAACACGAAGAAGAATGCAGTCCAATCTGATAAACTCTGGGGTCTTTCCAGGTACTTGCTAGTTTCTAATGACATCATCACATTAGCACTAGCCTGTGCTTGGCGAGAAAACAGAAGCACCACCATATATACGCAAAGAAGAAAACGCGTAATTTTTGCAACCTTGATTACAATTATTATTGCACACAGGTACTTACTTTTCTTTGCGATCTTTTAAAAAATAAGAACTACTGTATGCCAATGGCATGCAATGTTAGTCACCAAATTTAGACCATTGGTTAGCTTTTTTGTGGCATTTTATTTATTTTTTTTATTTATAACAGCTGTTTATTTATTTCTTGTTGATTTTAACGAATTATCTCCCTTAATCATTTTGAGCTTGGGCGGAAAACACCGATCTCATCAATTATGACACTAATCATCATTCAACGACTTTCTCATGCGTTTTCAAAACTTTGCAAGCTCAACTGAAGAGATGCGCATTGACACTTATCAGAATATGACACTTGTCCTATAAATACAAAGTTGGAATGTTAGAACATCAAACCAAAGATGCACTTCGAAGAATGCGGACAGAACAGAAAGAGCCACTAATCTGAAATCTTCCCAAGTACTTACTATGTTCTAATAAGTATTGGATATTAGCACTAGTCTGTGCTTGGAGAGGG
Source organism: Limnoperna fortunei (assembly GCA_944474755.1). Lineage (NCBI taxonomy): Eukaryota > Metazoa > Mollusca > Bivalvia > Mytilida > Modiolidae > Limnoperna > Limnoperna fortunei. The sequence continues at coordinate 49,802,712 of OX104113.1, forward strand.
ATCGGAAACATCGTCATATGGAAAAGGGACAGTGAAGCTGCAGCAGCATCATGAATATAGAAGCAGCCGATATCTTTCCAGGTACTCGTTATGTGCTAATTATAAATTAAAATTAGCACTAGCCTGTGCTTGGAGAGAAAATCGACATCATCAGCAGTCAAAAGAAAAAAAAAGGAAAAAGTATAGAACAAAAGAAGAACATGAATCTAAAATCTTCCCGGGTACTTGAGATGTGCTAATGATACATTTACATTAGCACTAGCCTGTGCTTGGAGAGGGGAATAGAAATAACATCATATTGAAAAAGAATACAGAAGAAGTCCAACTTTACTATATGCTGTGGTCTTCCCGGGTACTTGCTAGTTTCTAATGATGTAGTGACATTAGCACTAGCCTGTGCTTGGAGAGAAAATGGCAATATCACCAAGTAGACAAAGAGAAAAATATGGACAAGACGAAGATAAATAAATGTAAAACCTTTCCAGGTACTCGTTATGTGCTAATGGTACATTTACATTAGCACTAGCCAGTGCTTGGAGAGGTGTAGGAAATTATAACTACAACACGAAGAAGAATGCAGTCCAATCTGATAAACTCTGGGGTCTTTCCAGGTACTTGCTAGTTTCTAATGACATCATCACATTAGCACTAGCCTGTGCTTGGCGAGAAAACAGAAGCACCACCATATATACGCAAAGAAGAAAACGCGTAATTTTTGCAACCTTGATTACAATTATTATTGCACACAGGTACTTACTTTTCTTTGCGATCTTTTAAAAAATAAGAACTACTGTATGCCAATGGCATGCAATGTTAGTCACCAAATTTAGACCATTGGTTAGCTTTTTTGTGGCATTTTATTTATTTTTTTTATTTATAACAGCTGTTTATTTATTTCTTGTTGATTTTAACGAATTATCTCCCTTAATCATTTTGAGCTTGGGCGGAAAACACCGATCTCATCAATTATGACACTAATCATCATTCAACGACTTTCTCATGCGTTTTCAAAACTTTGCAAGCTCAACTGAAGAGATGCGCATTGACACTTATCAGAATATGACACTTGTCCTATAAATACAAAGTTGGAATGTTAGAACATCAAACCAAAGATGCACTTCGAAGAATGCGGACAGAACAGAAAGAGCCACTAATCTGAAATCTTCCCAAGTACTTACTATGTTCTAATAAGTATTGGATATTAGCACTAGTCTGTGCTTGGAGAGGGATCGGAAACATCGTCATATGGAAAAGGGACAGTGAAGCTGCAGCAGCATCATGAATATAGAAGCAGCCGATATCTTTCCAGGTACTCGTTATGTGCTAATTATAAATTAAAATTAGCACTAGCCTGTGCTTGGAGAGAAAATCGACATCATCAGCAGTCAAAAGAAAAAAAAAGGAAAAAGTATAGAACAAAAGAAGAACATGAATCTAAAATCTTCCCGGGTACTTGAGATGTGCTAATGATACATTTACATTAGCACTAGCCTGTGCTTGGAGAGGGGAATAGAAATAACATCATATTGAAAAAGAATACAGAAGAAGTCAAACTTTACTATATGCTGTGGTCTTCCCGGGTACTTGCTAGTTTCTAATGATGTAGTGACATTAGCACTAGCCTGTGCTTGGAGAGAAAATGGCAATATCACCAAGTAGACAAAGAGAAAAATATGGACAAGACGAAGATAAATAAATGTAAAACCTTTCCAGGTACTCGTTATGTGCTAATGGTACATTTACATTAGCACTAGCCAGTGCTTGGAGAGGTGTAGGAAATTATAACTACAACACGAAGAAGAATGCAGTCCAATCTGATAAACTCTGGGGTCTTTCCAGGTACTTGCTAGTTTCTAATGACATCATCACATTAGCACTAGCCTGTGCTTGGCGAGAAAACAGAAGCACCACCATATATACGCAAAGAAGAAAACGCGTAATTTTTGCAACCTTGATTACAATTATTATTGCACACAGGTACTTACTTTTCTTTGCGATCTTTTAAAAAATAAGAACTACTGTATGCCAATGGCATGCAATGTTAGTCACCAAATTTAGACCATTGGTTAGCTTTTTTGTGGCATTTTATTTATTTTTTTTATTTATAACAGCTGTTTATTTATTTCTTGTTGATTTTAACGAATTATCTCCCTTAATCATTTTGAGCTTGGGCGGAAAACACCGATCTCATCAATTATGACACTAATCATCATTCAACGACTTTCTCATGCGTTTTCAAAACTTTGCAAGCTCAACTGAAGAGATGCGCATTGACACTTATCAGAATATGACACTTGTCCTATAAATACAAAGTTGGAATGTTAGAACATCAAACCAAAGATGCACTTCGAAGAATGCGGACAGAACAGAAAGAGCCACTAATCTGAAATCTTCCCAAGTACTTACTATGTTCTAATAAGTATTGGATATTAGCACTAGTCTGTGCTTGGAGAGGGATCGGAAACATCGTCATATGGAAAAGGGACAGTGAAGCTGCAGCAGCATCATGAATATAGAAGCAGCCGATATCTTTCCAGGTACTCGTTATGTGCTAATTATAAATTAAAATTAGCACTAGCCTGTGCTTGGAGAGAAAATCGACATCATCAGCAGTCAAAAGAAAAAAAAAGGAAAAAGTATAGAACAAAAGAAGAACATGAATCTAAAATCTTCCCGGGTACTTGAGATGTGCTAATGATACATTTACATTAGCACTAGCCTGTGCTTGGAGAGGGGAATAGAAATAACATCATATTGAAAAAGAATACAGAAGAAGTCAAACTTGACTATATGCTGTGGTCTTCCCGGGTACTTGCTAGTTTCTAATGATGTAGTGACATTAGCACTAGCCTGTGCTTGGAGAGAAAATGGCAATATCACCAAGTAGACAAAGAGAAAAATATGGACAAGACGAAGATAAATAAATGTAAAACCTTTCCAGGTACTCGTTATGTGCTAATGGTACATTTACATTAGCACTAGCCAGTGCTTGGAGAGGTGTAGGAAATTATAACTACAACACGAAGAAGAATGCAGTCCAATCTGATAAACTCTGGGGTCTTTCCAGGTACTTGCTAGTTTCTAATGACATCATCACATTAGCACTAGCCTGTGCTTGGCGAGAAAACAGAAGCACCACCATATATACGCAAAGAAGAAAACGCGTAATTTTTGCAACCTTGATTACAATTATTATTGCACACAGGTACTTACTTTTCTTTGCGATCTTTTAAAAAATAAGAACTACTGTATGCCAATGGCATGCAATGTTAGTCACCAAATTTAGACCATTGGTTAGCTTTTTTGTGGCATTTTATTTATTTTTTTGATTTATAACAGCTGTTTATTTATTTCTTGTTGATTTTAACGAATTATCTCCCTTAATCATTTTGAGCTTGGGCGGAAAACACCGATCTCATCAATTATGACACTAATCATCATTCAACGACTTTCTCATGCGTTTTCAAAACTTTGCAAGCTCAACTGAAGAGATGCGCATTGACACTTATCAGAATATGACACTTGTCCTATAAATACAAAGTTGGAATGTTAGAACATCAAACCAAAGATGCACTTCGAAGAATGCGGACAGAACAGAAAGAGCCACTAATCTGAAATCTTCCCAAGTACTTACTATGTTCTAATAAGTATTGGATATTAGCACTAGTCTGTGCTTGGAGAGGGATCGGAAACATCGTCATATGGAAAAGGGACAGTGAAGCTGCAGCAGCATCATGAATATAGAAGCAGCCGATATCTTTCCAGGTACTCGTTATGTGCTAATTATAAATTAAAATTAGCACTAGCCTGTGCTTGGAGAGAAAATCGACATCATCAGCAGTCAAAAGAAAAAAAAAGGAAAAAGTATAGAACAAAAGAAGAACATGAATCTAAAATCTTCCCGGGTACTTGAGATGTGCTAATGATACATTTACATTAGCACTAGCCTGTGCTTGGAGAGGGGAATAGAAATAACATCATATTGAAAAAGAATACAGAAGAAGTCAAACTTTACTATATGCTGTGGTCTTCCCGGGTACTTGCTAGTTTCTAATGATGTAGTGACATTAGCACTAGCCTGTGCTTGGAGAGAAAATGGCAATATCACCAAGTAGACAAAGAGAAAAATATGGACAAGACGAAGATAAATAAATGTAAAACCTTTCCAGGTACTCGTTATGTGCTAATGGTACATTTACATTAGCACTAGCCAGTGCTTGGAGAGGTGTAGGAAATTATAACTACAACACGAAGAAGAATGCAGTCCAATCTGATAAACTCTGGGGTCTTTCCAGGTACTTGCTAGTTTCTAATGACATCATCACATTAGCACTAGCCTGTGCTTGGCGAGAAAACAGAAGCACCACCATATATACGCAAAGAAGAAAACGCGTAATTTTTGCAACCTTGATTACAATTATTATTGCACACAGGTACTTACTTTTCTTTGCGATCTTTTAAAAAATAAGAACTACTGTATGCCAATGGCATGCAATGTTAGTCACCAAATTTAGACCATTGGTTAGCTTTTTTGTGGCATTTTATTTATTTTTTTTATTTATAACAGCTGTTTATTTATTTCTTGTTGATTTTAACGAATTATCTCCCTTAATCATTTTGAGCTTGGGCGGAAAACACCGATCTCATCAATTATGACACTAATCATCATTCAACGACTTTCTCGTGCGTTTTCAAAACTTTGCAAGCTCAACTGAAGAGATGCGCATTGACACTTATCAGAATATGACACTTGTCCTATAAATACAAAGTTGGAATGTTAGAACATCAAACCAAAGATGCACTTCGAAGAATGCGGACAGAACAGAAAGAGCCACTAATCTGAAATCTTCCCAAGTACTTACTATGTTCTAATAAGTATTGGATATTAGCACTAGTCTGTGCTTGGAGAGGGATCGGAAACATCGTCATATGGAAAAGGGACAGTGAAGCTGCAGCAGCATCATGAATATAGAAGCAGCCGATATCTTTCCAGGTACTCGTTATGTGCTAATTATAAATTAAAATTAGCACTAGCCTGTGCTTGGAGAGAAAATCGACATCATCAGCAGTCAAAAGAAAAAAAAAAGGAAAAAGTATAGAACAAAAGAAGAACATGAATCTAAAATCTTCCCGGGTACTTGAGATGTGCTAATGATACATTTACATTAGCACTAGCCTGTGCTTGGAGAGGGGAATAGAAATAACATCATATTGAAAAAGAATACAGAAGAAGTCAAACTTTACTATATGCTGTGGTCTTCCCGGGTACTTGCTAGTTTCTAATGATGTAGTGACATTAGCACTAGCCTGTGCTTGGAGAGAAAATGGCAATATCACCAAGTAGACAAAGAGAAAAATATGGACAAGACGAAGATAAATAAATGTAAAACCTTTCCAGGTACTCGTTATGTGCTAATGGTACATTTACATTAGCACTAGCCAGTGCTTGGAGAGGTGTAGGAAATTATAACTACAACACGAAGAAGAATGCAGTCCAATCTGATAAACTCTGGGGTCTTTCCAGGTACTTGCTAGTTTCTAATGACATCATCACATTAGCACTAGCCTGTGCTTGGCGAGAAAACAGAAGCACCACCATATATACGCAAAGAAGAAAACGCGTAATTTTTGCAACCTTGATTACAATTATTATTGCACACAGGTACTTACTTTTCTTTGCGATCTTTTAAAAAATAAGAACTACTGTATGCCAATGGCATGCAATGTTAGTCACCAAATTTAGACCATTGGTTAGCTTTTTTGTGGCATTTTATTTATTTTTTTTATTTATAACAGCTGTTTATTTATTTCTTGTTGATTTTAACGAATTATCTCCCTTAATCATTTTGAGCTTGGGCGGAAAACACCGATCTCATCAATTATGACACTAATCATCATTCAACGACTTTCTCATGCGTTTTCAAAACTTTGCAAGCTCAACTGAAGAGATGCGCATTGACACTTATCAGAATATGACACTTGTCCTATAAATACAAAGTTGGAATGTTAGAACATCAAACCAAAGATGCACTTCGAAGAATGCGGACAGAACAGAAAGAGCCACTAATCTGAAATCTTCCCAAGTACTTACTATGTTCTAATAAGTATTGGATATTAGCACTAGTCTGTGCTTGGAGAGGGATCGGAAACATCGTCATATGGAAAAGGGACAGTGAAGCTGCAGCAGCATCATGAATATAGAAGCAGCCGATATCTTTCCAGGTACTCGTTATGTGCTAATTATAAATTAAAATTAGCACTAGCCTGTGCTTGGAGAGAAAATCGACATCATCAGCAGTCAAAAGAAAAAAAAAGGAAAAAGTATAGAACAAAAGAAGAACATGAATCTAAAATCTTCCCGGGTACTTGAGATGTGCTAATGATACATTTACATTAGCACTAGCCTGTGCTTGGAGAGGGGAATAGAAATAACATCATATTGAAAAAGAATACAGAAGAAGTCAAACTTGACTATATGCTGTGGTCTTCCCGGGTACTTGCTAGTTTCTAATGATGTAGTGACATTAGCACTAGCCTGTGCTTGGAGAGAAAATGGCAATATCACCAAGTAGACAAAGAGAAAAATATGGACAAGACGAAGATAAATAAATGTAAAACCTTTCCAGGTACTCGTTATGTGCTAATGGTACATTTACATTAGCACTAGCCAGTGCTTGGAGAGGTGTAGGAAATTATAACTACAACACGAAGAAGAATGCAGTCCAATCTGATAAACTCTGGGGTCTTTCCAGGTACTTGCTAGTTTCTAATGACATCATCACATTAGCACTAGCCTGTGCTTGGCGAGAAAACAGAAGCACCACCATATATACGCAAAGAAGAAAACGCGTAATTTTTGCAACCTTGATTACAATTATTATTGCACACAGGTACTTACTTTTCTTTGCGATCTTTTAAAAAATAAGAACTACTGTATGCCAATGGCATGCAATGTTAGTCACCAAATTTAGACCATTGGTTAGCTTTTTTGTGGCATTTTATTTATTTTTTTTATTTATAACAGCTGTTTATTTATTTCTTGTTGATTTTAACGAATTATCTCCCTTAATCATTTTGAGCTTGGGCGGAAAACACCGATCTCATCAATTATGACACTAATCATCATTCAACGACTTTCTCGTGCGTTTTCAAAACTTTGCAAGCTCAACTGAAGAGATGCGCATTGACACTTATCAGAATATGACACTTGTCCTATAAATACAAAGTTGGAATGTTAGAACATCAAACCAAAGATGCACTTCGAAGAATGCGGACAGAACAGAAAGAGCCACTAATCTGAAATCTTCCCAAGTACTTACTATGTTCTAATAAGTATTGGATATTAGCACTAGTCTGTGCTTGGAGAGGGATCGGAAACATCGTCATATGGAAAAGGGACAGTGAAGCTGCAGCAGCATCATGAATATAGAAGCAGCCGATATCTTTCCAGGTACTCGTTATGTGCTAATTATAAATTAAAATTAGCACTAGCCTGTGCTTGGAGAGAAAATCGACATCATCAGCAGTCAAAAGAAAAAAAAAGGAAAAAGTATAGAACAAAAGAAGAACATGAATCTAAAATCTTCCCGGGTACTTGAGATGTGCTAATGATACATTTACATTAGCACTAGCCTGTGCTTGGAGAGGGGAATAGAAATAACATCATATTGAAAAAGAATACAGAAGAAGTCAAACTTTACTATATGCTGTGGTCTTCCCGGGTACTTGCTAGTTTCTAATGATGTAGTGACATTAGCACTAGCCTGTGCTTGGAGAGAAAATGGCAATATCACCAAGTAGACAAAGAGAAAAATATGGACAAGACGAAGATAAATAAATGTAAAACCTTTCCAGGTACTCGTTATGTGCTAATGGTACATTTACATTAGCACTAGCCAGTGCTTGGAGAGGTGTAGGAAATTATAACTACAACACGAAGAAGAATGCAGTCCAATCTGATAAACTCTGGGGTCTTTCCAGGTACTTGCTAGTTTCTAATGACATCATCACATTAGCACTAGCCTGTGCTTGGCGAGAAAACAGAAGCACCACCATATATACGCAAAGAAGAAAACGCGTAATTTTTGCAACCTTGATTACAATTATTATTGCACACAGGTACTTACTTTTCTTTGCGATCTTTTAAAAAATAAGAACTACTGTATGCCAATGGCATGCAATGTTAGTCACCAAATTTAGACCATTGGTTAGCTTTTTTGTGGCATTTTATTTATTTTTTTTATTTATAACAGCTGTTTATTTATTTCTTGTTGATTTTAACGAATTATCTCCCTTAATCATTTTGAGCTTGGGCGGAAAACACCGATCTCATCAATTATGACACTAATCATCATTCAACGACTTTCTCGTGCGTTTTCAAAACTTTGCAAGCTCAACTGAAGAGATGCGCATTGACACTTATCAGAATATGACACTTGTCCTATAAATACAAAGTTGGAATGTTAGAACATCAAACCAAAGATGCACTTCGAAGAATGCGGACAGAACAGAAAGAGCCACTAATCTGAAATCTTCCCAAGTACTTACTATGTTCTAATAAGTATTGGATATTAGCACTAGTCTGTGCTTGGAGAGGGATCGGAAACATCGTCATATGGAAAAGGGACAGTGAAGCTGCAGCAGCATCATGAATATAGAAGCAGCCGATATCTTTCCAGGTACTCGTTATGTGCTAATTATAAATTAAAATTAGCACTAGCCTGTGCTTGGAGAGAAAATCGACATCATCAGCAGTCAAAAGAAAAAAAAAGGAAAAAGTATAGAACAAAAGAAGAACATGAATCTAAAATCTTCCCGGGTACTTGAGATGTGCTAATGATACATTTACATTAGCACTAGCCTGTGCTTGGAGAGGGGAATAGAAATAACATCATATTGAAAAAGAATACAGAAGAAGTCAAACTTTACTATATGCTGTGGTCTTCCCGGGTACTTGCTAGTTTCTAATGATGTAGTGACATTCGCACTAGCCTGTGCTTGGAGAGAAAATGGCAATATCACCAAGTAGACAAAGAGAAAAATATGGACAAGACGAAGATAAATAAATGTAAAACCTTTCCAGGTACTCGTTATGTGCTAATGGTACATTTACATTAGCACTAGCCAGTGCTTGGAGAGGTGTAGGAAATTATAACTACAACACGAAGAAGAATGCAGTCCAATCTGATAAACTCTGGGGTCTTTCCAGGTACTTGCTAGTTTCTAATGACATCATCACATTAGCACTAGCCTGTGCTTGGCGAGAAAACAGAAGCACCACCATATATACGCAAAGAAGAAAACGCGTAATTTTTGCAACCTTGATTACAATTATTATTGCACACAGGTACTTACTTTTCTTTGCGATCTTTTAAAAAATAAGAACTACTGTATGCCAATGGCATGCAATGTTAGTCACCAAATTTAGACCATTGGTTAGCTTTTTTGTGGCATTTTATTTATTTTTTTTATTTATAACAGCTGTTTATTTATTTCTTGTTGATTTTAACGAATTATCTCCCTTAATCATTTTGAGCTTGGGCGGAAAACACCGATCTCATCAATTATGACACTAATCATCATTCAACGACTTTCTCATGCGTTTTCAAAACTTTGCAAGCTCAACTGAAGAGATGCGCATTGACACTTATCAGAATATGACACTTGTCCTATAAATACAAAGTTGGAATGTTAGAACATCAAACCAAAGATGCACTTCGAAGAATGCGGACAGAACAGAAAGAGCCACTAATCTGAAATCTTCCCAAGTACTTACTATGTTCTAATAAGTATTGGATATTAGCACTAGTCTGTGCTTGGAGAGGGATCGGAAACATCGTCATATGGAAAAGGGACAGTGAAGCTGCAGCAGCATCATGAATATAGAAGCAGCCGATATCTTTCCAGGTACTCGTTATGTGCTAATTATAAATTAAAATTAGCACTAGCCTGTGCTTGGAGAGAAAATCGACATCATCAGCAGTCAAAAGAAAAAAAAAGGAAAAAGTATAGAACAAAAGAAGAACATGAATCTAAAATCTTCCCGGGTACTTGAGATGTGCTAATGATACATTTACATTAGCACTAGCCTGTGCTTGGAGAGGGGAATAGAAATAACATCATATTGAAAAAGAATACAGAAGAAGTCAAACTTTACTATATGCTGTGGTCTTCCCGGGTACTTGCTAGTTTCTAATGATGTAGTGACATTAGCACTAGCCTGTGCTTGGAGAGAAAATGGCAATATCACCAAGTAGACAAAGAGAAAAATATGGACAAGACGAAGATAAATAAATGTAAAACCTTTCCAGGTACTCGTTATGTGCTAATGGTACATTTACATTAGCACTAGCCAGTGCTTGGAGAGGTGTAGGAAATTATAACTACAACACGAAGAAGAATGCAGTCCAATCTGATAAACTCTGGGGTCTTTCCAGGTACTTGCTAGTTTCTAATGACATCATCACATTAGCACTAGCCTGTGCTTGGCGAGAAAACAGAAGCACCACCATATATACGCAAAGAAGAAAACGCGTAATTTTTGCAACCTTGATTACAATTATTATTGCACACAGGTACTTACTTTTCTTTGCGATCTTTTAAAAAATAAGAACTACTGTATGCCAATGGCATGCAATGTTAGTCACCAAATTTAGACCATTGGTTAGCTTTTTTGTGGCATTTTATTTATTTTTTTTATTTATAACAGCTGTTTATTTATTTCTTGTTGATTTTAACGAATTATCTCCCTTAATCATTTTGAGCTTGGGCGGAAAACACCGATCTCATCAATTATGACACTAATCATCATTCAACGACTTTCTCGTGCGTTTTCAAAACTTTGCAAGCTCAACTGAAGAGATGCGCATTGACACTTATCAGAATATGACACTTGTCCTATAAATACAAAGTTGGAATGTTAGAACATCAAACCAAAGATGCACTTCGAAGAATGCGGACAGAACAGAAAGAGCCACTAATCTGAAATCTTCCCAAGTACTTACTATGTTCTAATAAGTATTGGATATTAGCACTAGTCTGTGCTTGGAGAGGGATCGGAAACATCGTCATATGGAAAAGGGACAGTGAAGCTGCAGCAGCATCATGAATATAGAAGCAGCCGATATCTTTCCAGGTACTCGTTATGTGCTAATTATAAATTAAAATTAGCACTAGCCTGTGCTTGGAGAGAAAATCGACATCATCAGCAGTCAAAAGAAAAAAAAAGGAAAAAGTATAGAACAAAAGAAGAACATGAATCTAAAATCTTCCCGGGTACTTGAGATGTGCTAATGATACATTTACATTAGCACTAGCCTGTGCTTGGAGAGGGGAATAGAAATAACATCATATTGAAAAAGAATACAGAAGAAGTCAAACTTTACTATATGCTGTGGTCTTCCCGGGTACTTGCTAGTTTCTAATGATGTAGTGACATTAGCACTAGCCTGTGCTTGGAGAGAAAATGGCAATATCACCAAGTAGACAAAGAGAAAAATATGGACAAGACGAAGATAAATAAATGTAAAACCTTTCCAGGTACTCGTTATGTGCTAATGGTACATTTACATTAGCACTAGCCAGTGCTTGGAGAGGTGTAGGAAATTATAACTACAACACGAAGAAGAATGCAGTCCAATCTGATAAACTCTGGGGTCTTTCCAGGTACTTGCTAGTTTCTAATGACATCATCACATTAGCACTAGCCTGTGCTTGGCGAGAAAACAGAAGCACCACCATATATACGCAAAGAAGAAAACGCGTAATTTTTGCAACCTTGATTACAATTATTATTGCACACAGGTACTTACTTTTCTTTGCGATCTTTTAAAAAATAAGAACTACTGTATGCCAATGGCATGCAATGTTAGTCACCAAATTTAGACCATTGGTTAGCTTTTTTGTGGCATTTTATTTATTTTTTTTATTTATAACAGCTGTTTATTTATTTCTTGTTGATTTTAACGAATTATCTCCCTTAATCATTTTGAGCTTGGGCGGAAAACACCGATCTCATCAATTATGACACTAATCATCATTCAACGACTTTCTCATGCGTTTTCAAAACTTTGCAAGCTCAACTGAAGAGATGCGCATTGACACTTATCAGAATATGACACTTGTCCTATAAATACAAAGTTGGAATGTTAGAACATCAAACCAAAGATGCACTTCGAAGAATGCGGACAGAACAGAAAGAGCCACTAATCTGAAATCTTCCCAAGTACTTACTATGTTCTAATAAGTATTGGATATTAGCACTAGTCTGTGCTTGGAGAGGGATCGGAAACATCGTCATATGGAAAAGGGACAGTGAAGCTGCAGCAGCATCATGAATATAGAAGCAGCCGATATCTTTCCAGGTACTCGTTATGTGCTAATTATAAATTAAAATTAGCACTAGCCTGTGCTTGGAGAGAAAATCGACATCATCAGCAGTCAAAAGAAAAAAAAAGGAAAAAGTATAGAACAAAAGAAGAACATGAATCTAAAATCTTCCCGGGTACTTGAGATGTGCTAATGATACATTTACATTAGCACTAGCCTGTGCTTGGAGAGGGGAATAGAAATAACATCATATTGAAAAAGAATACAGAAGAAGTCAAACTTTACTATATGCTGTGGTCTTCCCGGGTACTTGCTAGTTTCTAATGATGTAGTGACATTAGCACTAGCCTGTGCTTGGAGAGAAAATGGCAATATCACCAAGTAGACAAAGAGAAAAATATGGACAAGACGAAGATAAATAAATGTAAAACCTTTCCAGGTACTCGTTATGTGCTAATGGTACATTTACATTAGCACTAGCCAGTGCTTGGAGAGGTGTAGGAAATTATAACTACAACACGAAGAAGAATGCAGTCCAATCTGATAAACTCTGGGGTCTTTCCAGGTACTTGCTAGTTTCTAATGACATCATCACATTAGCACTAGCCTGTGCTTGGCGAGAAAACAGAAGCACCACCATATATACGCAAAGAAGAAAACGCGTAATTTTTGCAACCTTGATTACAATTATTATTGCACACAGGTACTTACTTTTCTTTGCGATCTTTTAAAAAATAAGAACTACTGTATGCCAATGGCATGCAATGTTAGTCACCAAATTTAGACCATTGGTTAGCTTTTTTGTGGCATTTTATTTATTTTTTTTATTTATAACAGCTGTTTATTTATTTCTTGTTGATTTTAACGAATTATCTCCCTTAATCATTTTGAGCTTGGGCGGAAAACACCGATCTCATCAATTATGACACTAATCATCATTCAACGACTTTCTCATGCGTTTTCAAAACTTTGCAAGCTCAACTGAAGAGATGCGCATTGACACTTATCAGAATATGACACTTGTCCTATAAATACAAAGTTGGAATGTTAGAACATCAAACCAAAGATGCACTTCGAAGAATGCGGACAGAACAGAAAGAGCCACTAATCTGAAATCTTCCCAAGTACTTACTATGTTCTAATAAGTATTGGATATTAGCACTAGTCTGTGCTTGGAGAGGGATCGGAAACATCGTCATATGGAAAAGGGACAGTGAAGCTGCAGCAGCATCATGAATATAGAAGCAGCCGATATCTTTCCAGGTACTCGTTATGTGCTAATTATAAATTAAAATTAGCACTAGCCTGTGCTTGGAGAGAAAATCGACATCATCAGCAGTCAAAAGAAAAAAAAAGGAAAAAGTATAGAACAAAAGAAGAACATGAATCTAAAATCTTCCCGGGTACTTGAGATGTGCTAATGATACATTTACATTAGCACTAGCCTGTGCTTGGAGAGGGGAATAGAAATAACATCATATTGAAAAAGAATACAGAAGAAGTCAAACTTTACTATATGCTGTGGTCTTCCCGGGTACTTGCTAGTTTCTAATGATGTAGTGACATTAGCACTAGCCTGTGCTTGGAGAGAAAATGGCAATATCACCAAGTAGACAAAGAGAAAAATATGGACAAGACGAAGATAAATAAATGTAAAACCTTTCCAGGTACTCGTTATGTGCTAATGGTACATTTACATTAGCACTAGCCAGTGCTTGGAGAGGTGTAGGAAATTATAACTACAACACGAAGAAGAATGCAGTCCAATCTGATAAACTCTGGGGTCTTTCCAGGTACTTGCTAGTTTCTAATGACATCATCACATTAGCACTAGCCTGTGCTTGGCGAGAAAACAGAAGCACCACCATATATACGCAAAGAAGAAAACGCGTAATTTTTGCAACCTTGATTACAATTATTATTGCACACAGGTACTTACTTTTCTTTGCGATCTTTTAAAAAATAAGAACTACTGTATGCCAATGGCATGCAATGTTAGTCACCAAATTTAGACCATTGGTTAGCTTTTTTGTGGCATTTTATTTATTTTTTTTATTTATAACAGCTGTTTATTTATTTCTTGTTGATTTTAACGAATTATCTCCCTTAATCATTTTGAGCTTGGGCGGAAAACACCGATCTCATCAATTATGACACTAATCATCATTCAACGACTTTCTCATGCGTTTTCAAAACTTTGCAAGCTCAACTGAAGAGATGCGCATTGACACTTATCAGAATATGACACTTGTCCTATAAATACAAAGTTGGAATGTTAGAACATCAAACCAAAGATGCACTTCGAAGAATGCGGACAGAACAGAAAGAGCCACTAATCTGAAATCTTCCCAAGTACTTACTATGTTCTAATAAGTATTGGATATTAGCACTAGTCTGTGCTTGGAGAGGGATCGGAAACATCGTCATATGGAAAAGGGACAGTGAAGCTGCAGCAGCATCATGAATATAGAAGCAGCCGATATCTTTCCAGGTACTCGTTATGTGCTAATTATAAATTAAAATTAGCACTAGCCTGTGCTTGGAGAGAAAATCGACATCATCAGCAGTCAAAAGAAAAAAAAAGGAAAAAGTATAGAACAAAAGAAGAACATGAATCTAAAATCTTCCCGGGTACTTGAGATGTGCTAATGATACATTTACATTAGCACTAGCCTGTGCTTGGAGAGGGGAATAGAAATAACATCATATTGAAAAAGAATACAGAAGAAGTCAAACTTTACTATATGCTGTGGTCTTCCCGGGTACTTGCTAGTTTCTAATGATGTAGTGACATTAGCACTAGCCTGTGCTTGGAGAGAAAATGGCAATATCACCAAGTAGACAAAGAGAAAAATATGGACAAGACGAAGATAAATAAATGTAAAACCTTTCCAGGTACTCGTTATGTGCTAATGGTACATTTACATTAGCACTAGCCAGTGCTTGGAGAGGTGTAGGAAATTATAACTACAACACGAAGAAGAATGCAGTCCAATCTGATAAACTCTGGGGTCTTTCCAGGTACTTGCTAGTTTCTAATGACATCATCACATTAGCACTAGCCTGTGCTTGGCGAGAAAACAGAAGCACCACCATATATACGCAAAGAAGAAAACGCGTAATTTTTGCAACCTTGATTACAATTATTATTGCACACAGGTACTTACTTTTCTTTGCGATCTTTTAAAAAATAAGAACTACTGTATGCCAATGGCATGCAATGTTAGTCACCAAATTTAGACCATTGGTTAGCTTTTTTGTGGCATTTTATTTATTTTTTTTATTTATAACAGCTGTTTATTTATTTCTTGTTGATTTTAACGAATTATCTCCCTTAATCATTTTGAGCTTGGGCGGAAAACACCGATCTCATCAATTATGACACTAATCATCATTCAACGACTTTCTCATGCGTTTTCAAAACTTTGCAAGCTCAACTGAAGAGATGCGCATTGACACTTATCAGAATATGACACTTGTCCTATAAATACAAAGTTGGAATGTTAGAACATCAAACCAAAGATGCACTTCGAAGAATGCGGACAGAACAGAAAGAGCCACTAATCTGAAATCTTCCCAAGTACTTACTATGTTCTAATAAGTATTGGATATTAGCACTAGTCTGTGCTTGGAGAGGGATCGGAAACATCGTCATATGGAAAAGGGACAGTGAAGCTGCAGCAGCATCATGAATATAGAAGCAGCCGATATCTTTCCAGGTACTCGTTATGTGCTAATTATAAATTAAAATTAGCACTAGCCTGTGCTTGGAGAGAAAATCGACATCATCAGCAGTCAAAAGAAAAAAAAAGGAAAAAGTATAGAACAAAAGAAGAACATGAATCTAAAATCTTCCCGGGTACTTGAGATGTGCTAATGATACATTTACATTAGCACTAGCCTGTGCTTGGAGAGGGGAATAGAAATAACATCATATTGAAAAAGAATACAGAAGAAGTCAAACTTTACTATATGCTGTGGTCTTCCCGGGTACTTGCTAGTTTCTAATGATGTAGTGACATTAGCACTAGCCTGTGCTTGGAGAGAAAATGGCAATATCACCAAGTAGACAAAGAGAAAAATATGGACAAGACGAAGATAAATAAATGTAAAACCTTTCCAGGTACTCGTTATGTGCTAATGGTACATTTACATTAGCACTAGCCAGTGCTTGGAGAGGTGTAGGAAATTATAACTACAACACGAAGAAGAATGCAGTCCAATCTGATAAACTCTGGGGTCTTTCCAGGTACTTGCTAGTTTCTAATGACATCATCACATTAGCACTAGCCTGTGCTTGGCGAGAAAACAGAAGCACCACCATATATACGCAAAGAAGAAAACGCGTAATTTTTGCAACCTTGATTACAATTATTATTGCACACAGGTACTTACTTTTCTTTGCGATCTTTTAAAAAATAAGAACTACTGTATGCCAATGGCATGCAATGTTAGTCACCAAATTTAGACCATTGGTTAGCTTTTTTGTGGCATTTTATTTATTTTTTTTATTTATAACAGCTGTTTATTTATTTCTTGTTGATTTTAACGAATTATCTCCCTTAATCATTTTGAGCTTGGGCGGAAAACACCGATCTCATCAATTATGACACTAATCATCATTCAACGACTTTCTCATGCGTTTTCAAAACTTTGCAAGCTCAACTGAAGAGATGCGCATTGACACTTATCAGAATATGACACTTGTCCTATAAATACAAAGTTGGAATGTTAGAACATCAAACCAAAGATGCACTTCGAAGAATGCGGACAGAACAGAAAGAGCCACTAATCTGAAATCTTCCCAAGTACTTACTATGTTCTAATAAGTATTGGATATTAGCACTAGTCTGTGCTTGGAGAGGGATCGGAAACATCGTCATATGGAAAAGGGACAGTGAAGCTGCAGCAGCATCATGAATATAGAAGCAGCCGATATCTTTCCAGGTACTCGTTATGTGCTAATTATAAATTAAAATTAGCACTAGCCTGTGCTTGGAGAGAAAATCGACATCATCAGCAGTCAAAAGAAAAAAAAAGGAAAAAGTATAGAACAAAAGAAGAACATGAATCTAAAATCTTCCCGGGTACTTGAGATGTGCTAATGATACATTTACATTAGCACTAGCCTGTGCTTGGAGAGGGGAATAGAAATAACATCATATTGAAAAAGAATACAGAAGAAGTCAAACTTTACTATATGCTGTGGTCTTCCCGGGTACTTGCTAGTTTCTAATGATGTAGTGACATTAGCACTAGCCTGTGCTTGGAGAGAAAATGGCAATATCACCAAGTAGACAAAGAGAAAAATATGGACAAGACGAAGATAAATAAATGTAAAACCTTTCCAGGTACTCGTTATGTGCTAATGGTACATTTACATTAGCACTAGCCAGTGCTTGGAGAGGTGTAGGAAATTATAACTACAACACGAAGAAGAATGCAGTCCAATCTGATAAACTCTGGGGTCTTTCCAGGTACTTGCTAGTTTCTAATGACATCATCACATTAGCACTAGCCTGTGCTTGGCGAGAAAACAGAAGCACCACCATATATACGCAAAGAAGAAAACGCGTAATTTTTGCAACCTTGATTACAATTATTATTGCACACAGGTACTTACTTTTCTTTGCGATCTTTTAAAAAATAAGAACTACTGTATGCCAATGGCATGCAATGTTAGTCACCAAATTTAGACCATTGGTTAGCTTTTTTGTGGCATTTTATTTATTTTTTTTATTTATAACAGCTGTTTATTTATTTCTTGTTGATTTTAACGAATTATCTCCCTTAATCATTTTGAGCTTGGGCGGAAAACACCGATCTCATCAATTATGACACTAATCATCATTCAACGACTTTCTCATGCGTTTTCAAAACTTTGCAAGCTCAACTGAAGAGATGCGCATTGACACTTATCAGAATATGACACTTGTCCTATAAATACAAAGTTGGAATGTTAGAACATCAAACCAAAGATGCACTTCGAAGAATGCGGACAGAACAGAAAGAGCCACTAATCTGAAATCTTCCCAAGTACTTACTATGTTCTAATAAGTATTGGATATTAGCACTAGTCTGTGCTTGGAGAGGGATCGGAAACATCGTCATATGGAAAAGGGACAGTGAAGCTGCAGCAGCATCATGAATATAGAAGCAGCCGATATCTTTCCAGGTACTCGTTATGTGCTAATTTTAATTTATAATTAGCACTAGCCTGTGCTTGGAGAGAAAATCGACATCATCAGCAGTCAAAAGAAAAAAAAAGGAAAAAGTATAGAACAAAAGAAGAACATGAATCTAAAATCTTCCCGGGTACTTGAGATGTGCTAATGATACATTTACATTAGCACTAGCCTGTGCTTGGAGAGGGGAATAGAAATAACATCATATTGAAAAAGAATACAGAAGAAGTCAAACTTTACTATATGTTGTGGTCTTCCCGGGTACTTGCTAGTTTCTAATGATGTAGTGACATTAGCACTAGCCTGTGCTTGGAGAGAAAATGGCAATATCACCAAGTAGACAAAGAGAAAAATATGGACAAGACGAAGATAAATAAATGTAAAACCTTTCCAGGTACTCGTTATGTGCTAATGGTACATTTACATTAGCACTAGCCAGTGCTTGGAGAGGTGTAGGAAATTATAACTACAACACGAAGAAGAATGCAGTCCAATCTGATAAACTCTGGGGTCTTTCCAGGTACTTGCTAGTTTCTAATGACATCATCACATTAGCACTAGCCTGTGCTTGGCGAGAAAACAGAAGCACCACCATATATACGCAAAGAAGAAAACGCGTAATTTTTGCAACCTTGATTACAATTATTATTGCACACAGGTACTTACTTTTCTTTGCGATCTTTTAAAAAATAAGAACTACTGTATGCCAATGGCATGCAATGTTAGTCACCAAATTTAGACCATTGGTTAGCTTTTTTGTGGCATTTTATTTATTTTTTTTATTTATAACAGCTGTTTATTTATTTCTTGTTGATTTTAACGAATTATCTCCCTTAATCATTTTGAGCTTGGGCGGAAAACACCGATCTCATCAATTATGACACTAATCATCATTCAACGACTTTCTCATGCGTTTTAAACACTTTGCAAGCTCAACTGAAGAGATGCGCATTGACACTTATCAGAATATGACACTTGTCCTATAAATACAAAGTTGTATTAATTATAAATGATGTTAGATACAACACACTATGCCACGTGGTAGTGATGCGTTGAAATAAAGAAGAATGTAAAGTCCAAAGTTTTATACAATCGACAAAATGACGTCACTTTTGAGGTAACGTACAGGTTATTAAACGTTGGGGAGCATTAAAGGGGAACATTACATTGTTGTAGCTGGTTAATTCGTCGAGAGATTATTTTAATTTTTTCGTTTCAATGTATAAAAGAAATGTATGATTTTTTAAAGGCTTTTTATATTATATACCAAAAATATCACTAAACAGTCGATTACTGCTGAAATTATATATAGGGTAGTGTTGAAAATCGAGGAATTGATATTTATCAATTCACATTTTAAATATGTATACTATCTCGAGTTCTTCTTTGTGGAAATTAATTCATTTTTACTCAACCCCCCCCCCCCCCCAAAATTTAAGAAACCAACATTACCAATAGTAAAAGTATACACAATTGTTAACCTAATACAATAACCTGTTTAAATAAATTTCTAATTTGGCAGATGATCCCAATTGTCACTGTTTTGTTGGTCTTTTAGAACTGCTTACGTTCCTTCCACGAATCTCTTTTCAACAAAGTTCACATGTGCTGTTGGCCACTTATTAACTGCTTCTAGCCTTCTCTTCATAAACGAGACAAATCACTGCAGACGCATTGTGTGTTTTTTTTATCCAATGCGTCGATTATTCACCTAGGAAGTTTTGCTTCTAAACTCTGAAGTTCATGTAGTTTTCTTGCCCTATTGTATTTTCCCCCAGCCAATAACTGCAGTGTGTACACTTTGGTGCAAAATTTGTAATGAGGGGACGTGGTTGTGTTGTTAAAACTCGTACCCAGTTCCATTTGAATTTATGTATATTAAAATTAAATATTAAAAAACACAAAAGCAACACAGAAGACCCCCAACATTTAAAAATCGTACTCAATAAAAACATAGAAAAGGAACAAACCGTTGCATTTCCTAAAATGAGAGGAGAAAAAAGAAAAAAAAATCTGCGAACGTCTATTAGAATTGCAGCCTAACAGAAGATGTGAGTTAGTAAGGATTGCTTGCGGTTGGCTGGCATCAGAATGGTGAACGTTTTAGTATAAGGTCTGTAGTTTGTTCTTGATGTGTATGTTTTCCTTTTCATAATTCGTTATGTATGGTAGAAAGTTTTTGAAATATAGAAACATAACTTTTTTCCGTAAATGGCCGATTTTTGGTACAGATGAGCTTCACGCGCACACTTATGTACTGGTTGCATCATTCAATCTAAACACATGAACATGAAACAAGTACATTATTATAGTAGCATAACAAGGTTCTTGTTTAATGTTCTTGTTTCGGGCATTCAGATTGGATTTATTGATTGTTAACTTGTTCTCGTCCTTAATATAGCTGAAATACTGCTCGCTGGACGTAAAGCAAATATAGTTAATAATATTAATAGTGATCGGAATACAAATTGCAGGATCTAGCACGCATGGACGATCCCAAATGCGCATAAAAGTACCTTTTTCTTAGGTAAATCAACAACTTTTCATCGCGATATCCAATGGAGTCCCCACTGTTCAAGACTCCATTGTCTTTGGATGAGAGACAATGGAGTCTTGAACAGCGGGGACTCCATTGGATATCGCGATGAAAAGTTGTTGATTTACCTAAGAAAAAGGTACTTTTATGCGCATTTGGGATCGTCCATGCGTGCTAGATCCTGCAATTTGTATTCCGACCACTATTAATATTATTAAGCAACCCAAACAAGGGTTGGTTGTACATAGATTAATGTTATCCATTAAGAAGTTCTAATGACTCAGTTGATCCATCGCATTAAAGGCAGGCACTGCTTACTCGTGTTTTTTTATTGGGTTCTGTTTACTCGGTTTATGTTTTTGGTTTTGTTTCGTGTTGTATATTCTTGTCTACATCCGGATATCCTTGATTTTCGGCTCTTGTTCTTCAGTCGGTTTTTTGCAATTGATTATAGATATTTGTTTGAATTGGGTTAAAACCACCCAGCAACTTTTTGACTGTACTGGTTATGGAACCCAGACAAGATATTCACCAGGAAAACTGGAAATCCTTTTTTCAGTTAAAGTTGTTTTTAAACACCCTATGTAGGGAGTCATGCTCAAATTTACAATTATAGCTAAGGGCTAACGCGCCGGTGATCAATAATAGATGGCCAGCTACCTAGACTTGTCAGTGACAATGGCATCTGTCAAATTATTTAAATATCTAGTGCTTTAGTTTATGTAATATCACTTGTGATAAAATCAATTTTGTTCCATTTATATGAAGACAAATAAGGCGTGACAGGCTGACTCTTAATTTATGCAAAAACACACTGTTCTGGATTTCCAGTTTGTACATGCAGGTACACAGCAAACCAACCTGCACACAGACTAGTCATTACTCTAGATATACCATATGACAGCTAACCAAAACAAATTATATTTCTCCAAAGCTGCAGGTTTAACAAAGGAGCAACAAGTACCTACTAATATGAATGTAATCAGTAATGGCTTGAACTGACCAAGAAATAATCCAATGACCTCGGGCACATACAAAATTACATATTAGTAAATTAACACTTGTGCTTGTTTGATGTTTTGCACCCCTTCAAGCCATTTTAAGACATCTCATTGCATCTATGTCAAAGTACCTTTGAAAACACCTAACTCTTTGGTAGGGAAACTGGTGATCCTAATCCTTATCAGTCCTCTGGACATAAGTCACAACCAGTGTTGACATACATGCACAAATTGTCAACAGGTACACTAATTACATATACATACATAACTTTGAGGTAAAATACATCTTTAATAATTATACTGTATCTATAAATATTAATGACCTACTGAAATATGTAAAATATAGGTGATGTCAATTTCATAACAAGAAATATCACAGAATTACAAAACAATAACAATTAAAAAGGATGATGAAATTTACAATAATTCCCTTTTTGCTATCCACATAAAACAGCTGAAGAAAAGATTTGACATTGAATGACTCAATACAGAACTGTAGATTACACTATCTGCTATACATTTCTTGTGCCACAATAAATGTTTTTCATACTTCCTATTTCGGTTTACTATACTGCCAAAAAAATGTTAATTTGAACCAGGAGAATTTTTATGAATTAAAATTATACAAAATTTTTGTATAGACCCATAGCATAGATCTTGGCAAACGTATTTTGTAACTTTGTTTAAACATAAATAATTTTAATTCATCCACTGTGGTAAATTAAATTTTTATTGTACTACACTGATCATTATTTCCCTGAAATGCTAACAGCCATGATCTGTAAAAAACATTTTATAAAAAAAAATCCTTTGAAATTGGAATACATGTACTTTACAAGTAAATCACAATGACAAAAATCTAGTGCTGACAAAAAAGATCGATTGATAACAAATTTTGAGTGTATATACATGTTGTTTCTGCCAACATCAAATTCGGTTCACATTGTTCCCAAAGTTTGTTGCTTTTTTTGTAATAAATAACCAAATGAATTAAAAACAAATCTTAATCAAGCTGATTGTTGTGTTTATTGGTAAAATACAAGAATTGGAAAAACCCTAGTGTCTTCCCTTCTGTTTAATTTACCTTGTAACACATACACATACAAATAAGTGATAATACATAAAGAAGATCATACTATTGACTTTAATTTTGTATACAAAACTACAAGACAAAAATAGTATAAAATAAGAAATGCTAAAATAATGGACGGACATCAGAATGGCTGCCATTTAATTTCAATTAAATAAAAATAACAACAAAAAAGTGTGTTTGGAATGTCTGTACATTTTAGATGTGCTTAAACCAAGGACAATAAAAACAGACAACAGAACAATGCTACCACAATATTGAACAGAATTTAGAGGGAACAAAGACCTTGTGTATCTTAGTGTCAATCGAAATATGTAAGTGCTGTCTAGAAATGAAATTCTAAGAGTCTACTGACAAGTGAAATCAACATAACAGTCAATCATGTATTACAAATTTCATGTGCACAGTCTTGAGAATGGGAGAGATTCCAATGTATCTACATTGTATGTGGAATTAAAATGAGTTGATGCAGTTAATTCAAGTTGATGAGTAAATTCAAGAAACAAATCTGTAAACAAGTAATTTCACTAAGGGGTCGTCCATAATTGTCAACCATTTTCACAAGTGTGCAAAAAGCACACTTTTTGAGACCCCTCCACCCCCATCAAAAAGTGTACATCAACCATTAAACTAATATAAAAACCAAACTCCATGGAAACGAAAAATTTCTGAAGATAAAAAAAAAAGTGTACACAAAAATGTCGAAATTTTTAACCCCCTCCCTCAAGTGTGCGGTTTGCACACTTATGAAAATGGTTGACAATTATGGACGACCCTTAACAATGAAACAAATAGAATAAAAAATACAAATTTTTCTTCACATTCCTTTAATTAGTCAATACATTTTAATATAAAGTTTTAATGCATGTATTTAAAAAATACCAAAGCAAGAGATGTAAGAAAAAACTATCTATGATGTGTGAAAAAATAAAGACTAAAAGGTTCCTAACAATAACTTAAATGTACACCTCTATGTAATGAATCGACTATGAAATGAGACTGCTAATGATAGCTATTTGGCAAATATTTAAACAAAATTTCTGATTGCATAAAAAAATAGTTGCTCTTCCTATTCAAATAGCAAAAGCTATTCTCCTATTCTATGGTGTTTGTAAATGCTTTAAAGATATATATGTTGAATAAATTATTCTATACTACAACTCCTTAAATCTAAAACTCTAGGGATAAACATGTAGATAAATAATGTCTCTGTTGTAATCAATTAAATTAAAATATTTGATTTATTAAAATATAATTGATGGCAAATACAGTTCCGTGAACCAAAATATTATGTGTAAAAAATGCTTAATGGACAGCATTTTCAGATAGACAAAAACATATAAAACACTTTTCACATTTCAGAAATAGTTACTGCTTCAAGACAACTACTGAAATGTTTATTTTAATTTGGTGAAAATTGGCAACAAAATTATTTAAATTTTCAACTTTACAAAATAAGTTTTCATACCACTTTAAAACCAGTTAGCACAACACAACAACAAGAATTACACAGCATCATTAAAGTGACAAAATGTATTATACCATATTAGGAACATTTTCTTTTTTAAAATTTAATATGCAATTTGCAATGTGTCATACAATGGCATCATACAATGTTAAAATGATGTAATTTGTCCACTGCATTAGTTTCCATTGTCCTGTTTTAGGTAGCATCATGTTTTTACCTCGAGTTTTCAGATTATTTCAGTTGTTTACGATAATATTATCCAGAAAGAGATTTATTAGCATGCCAGATAAGAATTTACTGTCCTGAATAAACTCAAGGTGTCAATTAAATGAATATTCTTGACACTTAAAGCTAAACTGTAAGTTTTGTTATGAGTACTATTGTACCTATCAGTGGTACAAATAGAATCAGTTTATTGCTTAAACAAGGCTGTGAATATAATGTCAACATTTTAACAATCTGACACAAACACTTCTGGCAACATTTCAATGTGGAATAAATCTGAAAACCTATTTGAAAGATACAATACTTAATGTGAAATAAATATCACATATACATGTATTTTCTTCATGATTTGCTTGCAAACAAGTGCACACGATCTCCAGTGTTATTGTACAACTGTTTTCTCTATCTTATAGAGCTAAAACTCCTTTAAGATATTTATGTGACATTAGTTCACTGCCAATTACAATCCTATGGTCATATGTATGGCAGATAGAAAGAATATCATTTAGCATATAAACTTATTAAAATAGCTGCTAAGTAATAAATACATTTCTCTAGTCTCATTTCACATCACCAAATTTGCCAACAATTCTCAATAATAAGGTTTTTATTTTTGTTCATTTTTCTACCTCTTTTTATTTCTACATTGTAACAAAAACCAACCAGGATTAAATATCTTGAGTTACATCCGTTAGGCAAATGCTGTTTGTTTACAATTATAAAAAATCAGTTTCATGACTCCGCCTCTACTTCTTTTGACTTGGCATAAGTGTCATCAAAATCATCCTCATAGCTATCATAACTGTCATGGACACTGACTGTCCGAGAGCTCTTTGTTTGTAAAGCATCTTCATCAACACCATGGCTTCTTAGTTTGGCTGTAAATTTTTTCTCAGCAGCTTTTTTGGCATTTACCTGAATAAAAAATAAACCAGTCTGATTATTGTTTTACAATATATTTATAAATAGCTTACAATTCTGACTTTGAAACTGTATTGCAAGAGAGAAAATTTGTTTAGAATACACAAACTATAATCAGATGTATGTGAGTGCCAACTGATCAGCCAGAGTGAATATTATATACAAGGTTTCTATGTGTGTGGTATCGGCCATTGGTCATGGGCCATTTATTTTTTTAAATGACTGGTAAATAGCACATTCAGCAGTTAGAATGACCATTGTCTTTAAAACACATGTATGCTGTCAACGTGACAGACAGACCTTCTTTTAGTTCCCGTCATCAGTTTTCCTGATTGAATTGTCATGAAATTTCTAGAAAAATTTATAAAAACTTTTATGTATGTATAAATATCTTTTTTCTTTCATAATCTTGAAGTAATGTCAATTCTGATTGGATACTATTTTTTTTTTCAAACCTGTATGATTCAAAATCATGCAGAATTGTTAAATTGAAGGGTATTTAAAAATCTATAAAGATAATGCAGTTGTAGTACATAGGATATAATTTTGACCTGAACATTTTTACTCTCCAGGACAGTTTTGACCTATCAAATATCAGTCATTCATGATAAATGACCTGAAAAAATATATGATATAGGACATGTGACATGGATGTCAAAAAGCAAGCTTGAAACACTGATATAAGAAATAAAATAGGCTAAGTAACTGAACCATTTGTTTTTAGAGCATTGGATTTGGTGTGTATTATACATCAATGGGTGTAATACTCCTACTAATTTTAATAAGTTTAACAATTTTAATAATCTTTTTTTTTCATAATTTTCTTTTTCAAGTACCCCATTCAATCGTTTATTTACATCATATACACACACAAAGTTAATTGGATGTGTACTGGCTCAAGTGATCAATAAAAAAAAAAAAATCATTATGTCCAATTAATTATCCTGTTTATTACATTCACTTATACTTAATATGTCGTCAAACACTTCGAAGAACTTTGTTTTGAATGTGCTTGTACGTCATTGTTTGCTAGCGACATAGTAAATAAAGTACATACATTGTGACGTCATTTCAAATGAAATAAATCAAGTGCATAAGACTTTTTAAAAATCCCCTAGGGAATTTAATTATTTTTAATCACTTGGTCAAGCAGTATAGAAATTAACAAAAAATTAGGAGAAATATATTTACAATACATGTATTTTATGGACTTCTCTGATGTAAATTAATAACATGCCAGTTGGTTTATCTGCTACCTCCCAAAAGACCCCACTATATTAGCCATAACTAAAATACTGTATTAAAGTTGTTCAAATTTGTTTCCTTGGATGGGGTTTAGCAATGTATCAATTTCTCAGAATATCAAAGTGTTCTGTATCAAACATTTTTTTAATAAAAAAAAAACTACTGCAACTTATTGTATTTTGAAAGAAAAATAATAAATTTTCTAAAAGCATCTATCACTAAAACAGCAAGGAAACTAATGTCCCAGATACTGACATCAAAAATAAATAAAAGACAGATGTCACAAAGCTGTGTGAAATGATGCAGTTAATCATATCAGTATGACAAGAGTGAAATACTGATTTGTTAATGATTTTTTAGGGGTTCAGAATGATTTTATTTTGTGAGGTTTTAAGAGATTCCCTCGCAGTTGGCTGCATATATAATGGGCCATACAAACAACCAGACTCTAACTACTGAAACTTACATGGTTCTGCATTATGTCAAGTATAGTTTTTGCTGCTGTATTTTGATTTCTTTGTATTCTACTAATTTTTAAATTATTTCCAATCACATTCAAGCATGTTTTGTTATTGCCAGTTGCCAGTGATCTGTGAAGTGTTATGTTTGCCAGTTACCTGTATTTATTAATCGTGGTGTGTTTTTGCTGGTAATCTGTGATTGTTTCAGTGTGTTTTGTTTTTTTTTCCTGTCACCTGTGATGGTTCAAGTGTGGTTTGTTTGACCAGTCATCCCTGATCGTTCAAGTGTGTTTTATTTTTGCCTGTTAACTGTGATCGTTCACATGTGGTTTGTTTTGACCAGTTAACTGTGATCGTTAAAGTGTGGTTTGTTTTGACCAGTTACCTGTGATTCCTGTTCAAACAATAAGGGTCTCTGTTCAAGTCTCTGTTTCATTTCCTGCAATTCTTTTTCATACTGTTCAGCTCTTTCTCTTTCAGCTTCTCTGTACAAAACAAAACAACTGAATTTTTATTGTTAACAAAACTCAAAACACTTCAAGGCTGGCAAAAAAGGCCTCTAGATTGTCAGGTACCAAGGACAATTTTGGTCTGATAGAAGTAAATGTCAACATACTATTGGATTTAACTATTTTTTATGATGTTGTTATGTGTATGGCAAAAATGTCATATTAAATAAAAGACTGTGATTTATTGTACTAGTATATTTCATTTAATAGTATATTAATTTTATTGTATATTTAATCAATTGCATAAATACAACAGGAAATAGTGACAATGTGTCACTGTTTTGGATAGCACCACTGTAAAAAAATAAAGCACCGTGGTGCTAAAAGGGCATGAGGAGAACACTGGGTCTATTAATTTCTGATAATATTTTTGTAATAATTTCATAAGGTCCTATGTTAAACCAAGTCCAGCTATGTCATCCATTTTGGATGGAAGTCAGTGTCAAGAAAACTAATTTTGCATTCGGAAATCCTAAAGACCACTCTGTGTATGGTTTATTTAGTATGTGGAACAGTTTCAAAAATAATATTTACAATTGTCCATCTGGTAAAGACAACTATTTTATATAAGAAATTAAGCTGTCCACAATAAAATGTTTCTTAATTTACCTATATCTTCTTAACCTCTGTTCTGTTGTTTCAGATAAATTTTCTGTCGATGTTCTTTCAAGAATCTGTCTGCGATATTTTTCTTCTTTGTTGCGTCTTCTTCTTTCTTCTTCCCTTTCCCTTCTTTCTTTCTCAGTCAATTGAGACAGTTTCTTTCTAAACATAAATATTGAAAATAAATAAAATTATTACAATATGAGCATAATTGGGATGTTTAAGAAGAGATAACCTACTTATTACGAGGTAATTTTATGGGTTTTTTTATCGGTAGCAATGGACACAGCTCAATTGCAGTGCTGTTTCCAGCCATTCTATTTTAATGATGTATTACAAGATCTGCAATTATGCATATATAGAAATTAACAAATAACTTGCTGGCTACTTTTGTTTAACATACATGTACCCTGGTGTATGACCCTTTAAAAATTGTTTGCAGTCTTGGTAAAGCCCCTTAGAATGAAGCTTCACAAATTATATGTATGCAGACAACTGTGTTAAGCTTTCAAACAATTTAAATTAACAAAAAAAAGCTTGAACACAAAGGAAAATTTGAGGTTGGAACAAACCAAAAATCTATTTGTTGGTGGGACATAAAAATATATACAAATTAAAATCTTACTTCGATTGACTAGACCTGAGGAGAGCTGCATTTGTCATCTGTGCAGGTATGGAATCCAATGATGTTGATAATTGACCTAAAACACATCAAAGAATGTTAAAACATTTTTTAAAACAAGATTATGAACAATACAGAAATGGTCATCAATCATAACAATAATATAATCATAACACCCCAAAACTAATATTTTAAAAGTGCTAGAGTTAAGGTGCAACTGCAAGTAAATAAAATACCATTTTTAATTAACCAGTTCATATCCCTTCACTAGCAACTATAATTATTGTGTAACAGGTTTCTAAAATTATTTTAAAAAAAAGATACTACATACTACTGTAATTAGGGGAACTAGCATGGACACAGATATGATCGTATTTACAGCTTTAGTAAGATGCCAATCTACAATATATACGCTGCTCAACATTTTCAGACTCATGGAACTGGCACTATATTTATATTTTAATAATTTGATGTATATTTAGTAAAAAAAAAATTAAATTGTTTCATATTAATTCATTATAAAAATGGTTAGTTGTACTAGTCCCAGTAAGTTTAAAAACAGAGCCGACTTGTACTTTTTTTCTTTGATGTTTATGGCTATCACCAATTAGACAAATTATATGACACAGGTATTACATGTAGCTAAAAACGATAAAAACTGAAAAAGTATGAAATTTGTAAGTAAAATTTGGACAAAAAAACATGTAACAGAGAAAAAAAATACAAATGTATAGCATTTATAATACAGGTTTCAGAATATGACACAAAAAGGAATAACCTGTTTATAATACAGGCGTACATGTAGATCGTTTGCATTTAAGCAAAATGTTTAAAAATTTACGCCGACCTAAACATATTTCATGCTACCTCATCCGAAAGTATCTAAGAGAATATTCACAAAAATAATATCTGATGAAATCTGACAAAAATACGAGTTAGTTTATCCATACCTTTACACTTTTTAATTTTGCATTACAAGATTATACATAAACAGAGTTGCCGAAAATGCTCAGAGGTCTGCCAGACAGTAGGACTGACAGACCTCAATGTTTTGTCAGTCCTACCAAGTATTTGTCAGACCCATATTTTTTAATCATTTTTATAGAAAAAATAAGGGAAACCATATAAACATACTTAACCTCGCAGTCATTACATAATTTTTTCTTTTATTTATATCAAATTGTTAATAATTGTTGTATTTCTGGATGATTTTTCTTGCTTTTTTAAACCATAACACAAATAGATTCAGTTTTTTTCATTATTATTCATGGTAATTCATTTCCAATCAATTTGTCATGTACATGCCATGTGTATCTGGCCAAAATATCCAAAGAATGTAAATTAAATGACATTTTATTAAACCCACATGTAAATAATGCTGAAACAAACTGCTTCATGCGACAGTTAACTTTATTCTTTCAATTGCAGATTATATGTATTAATAGGAGACAATGATTTAATCAAATATATTTTCAAAGAACTTTAATTTTAAAACTAATTTAAATGTGTTTGTTTACCAATCGGTTTACGATTTTTCATTAAGGGTCGTTGTACTCGGTTTTTTTCTTGTTGTTCAATTTCGGTTTTTAGACGTATCACGTAAATAAACAAATGGCGCGTAATCTATTTGGAAGAGGTAGAAACGTTTTGAAAAGGGCTAAATACGCAAAATCTTTGAAATTTTAATTGGTATTACATATTTCATCAAGATTTGGAAGTCAGGGCAAATACGTTTGACCTGAACATCGAGGCGACATTGAACTGCTTTATCGAGGTGCGACTTCGAGTAAGACAGCTTTTTCGCCCAGTGTAGTTACCGTTGCAGTACACGTACAATTTGAGGAATTTAAAAAAAAACAGTTTAATACCAGGCTTTGATATTGAAAAGAACCTTATGATGTACTTGACAGGCCAAATCGTCCCCCATCAATGGGAGCAGCCATGTCACCGTGCATGCGCGATGTTACGTATTATTGGGGGAATTCCGGGATCTTTAGTTGAATACAATATTTGTGACTCACGGCGGAAGGTTTTATTTATTATCAGACAAAAAATTTTGTTTTGCCGGACCTTGCTATGAAATTTTTGGATCGGACAGTGGGTCCGACACGATAATCAAATCAGCCGGTCCTTAGAATAATTTGCCGGTCGGGACCGAAGGTCCGACGGTTTTTGGCAACTCTGCATAAAAATAGTACTAGTATGAAATTCATCAAAATGGTAAACAAAAAATGATGACTACTAAAATTACTTGTGATTTAAGTTGATTTTTTAATTTTTTTAAAAGTCAAACATATTTATTATAATATAATGTCATAATGCAGAACCCAATATAATAAAGCAAAACAAAAAAAAAACACAAGTTTTTACCTAAGCTTTTTCTTGGAGTAGTTCTAGGATTCTTAAATGGCCAGCGATTTTCCTTTAATGTTCTTTCATCATTTTCAATGTCTGAAATAATTTTATCTCGACTGGATCTCAGGTTTTCTGTGTGAAGATTAAAGGGTTTAACAACTGTTCCATCTCTCTCTTGTTTGCGTCTAGCCAATTCTTTCTGAAACTGCAAATAAAGTTCATCATAATTTGGAACCTCATGGTTCACCTTTGTTTTTGAATAATGCTTCTTCTTCTTTCTTATTGCTTTTTCTTTTTGTTTCATTTCCTTTGCTTTTTGCATGGCTTCCATGTTTGGAGGTAATGATGCTGTTTTCAGTAATTCCTCAGCACGCATCTTCATTCTGATTTTGCGATATTCTTCTTCCTCTAAAATTTTATCATAAACTGAATTATCATACAAGTAATCTGGAACTGGGTTAGCTTTAAACATATTTTTAGATTTTGAGACTTTTTGCTGAGGGGCAGAACTAGTTCTTATATGTCGTTCTTTACTTCTTTCTCTGTAATGAAATTTAAATGGTTTTTCCTGAGATTTTAACAATTCTTTTGAATTATGTCGTATATATCTGCGCTTTGCTTCCTGTTGTTCCATAATTTCATCAAACAGGGGTAAATAAACATGAGCAGGAACAGGTGCTGCTTTAAATTTCTTTGAACACTCCATTTCTTCTTCAGCCTCTTTTCTCTTTCTCTGTTCCTCTAGTTCCATTTTAGCCTGTGAAACAGGCTTTTCTTTATTTTCCTCTCTTATTGTCATTTTGAAAGGTTTTGGGATTGTTATTCTGTGTCTCCATTCTTTTTCTGTCTTATCTTTCTCACGTTTAGTTACTGATGCAGATGATGGTCTTTGTCGAGACCTTGGGTAATAATCTTCAATTGAAAACTCCTCCCACATGTCTTCAATCTGTGACAATGCACTAGATAATTCTGGATTTTCACTGTCCCTAAAACTTTGTTCATTTCGTTCAACACTATCTTCATTTAATGCATTTTTCTCTTTCCTATCAGATATAGATTTCCACACTTCTTCCTCCAAGCTCTTGGTGAGTGAACCCCGTCTACGAATTGGGGCTGAGCTTGGTCTGCATGCTGGAATATCTGAAGGTGAACGTGTTATTCTTTGAGTTTTGGAAAATGGAAGTGGGGGTTTTGCAGATCTTTCAACTGTTAATTCAAAATCTCTATCTGTTCCATCAAAATTAATTGACCTACCAACAACAGCTGTATCAATATGACCATTTAATGTTGATGTTACTTTCACCGGCCTTTGACTTGGCAACATGCCAGATATACCATTGTTCGTTTCCTGGTTAATTTTCTCTTTGTACAACTTTTCACATAGGAGCAATGTTTTCTTATGTTCATTTTTAAGTTGCGTTAATTTTTCGTAAAATTCCTCGTCAGTGCAATTTGACAAATCCCTGGCGATTGACTGCAACGCGGGTTTTGAGGTGACAAGATCGGGCGAACCATCTTCATTCCATCGTCGTATTTCGTCGTCATCGGCATACCCGTTATTATAATCTTCGAACAAGTAGCTGGTTGATGGCTTGGGTCTTTCGTGCATTGTTGACGATAATCCGGTTTGGGGATCTACTGGAGGTTTTATGCAAGAGTTTGTCATTACTGACAAACTGTGACTTGTTGCCATTGTTGCCATGTTTGAACCCGAAACTATGCGTAGTGTATCGCAGAAACTAGAATACTCATCCTCGGTTGGCTAAAATTAATTAAGAAAGACTTTATTTAACAAATCTTATGTGTATATTATATTTTAAATATAAACTTAAATATTTTTTTGGACTTTCATTAGACCTCTACAAGCTTTATTTTTAAAATTTTTTTTAACAAAAACATTAGCCGGCAAAGGGAGATAATTGTAAATACGATGTCGTCAAAATTGTTTAGGAAAAGTTTATGTTGCATAAAAATTGCAAAACACAACAATATCAGTTACAATGTATACAGGACACTTCAGACAATGGTGGATTCAAACGAAGAAAGGGTTGACATTGTTATATCGGGCGGTGGAATGGTTGGAACAACTCTAGCATGTGCCCTCGGTATTAAATACTGGGATAGCAAGCTTGGTCAATTCGTCTCCAGGGAACTGGTCATTTCGTACCCTGACCATTTAGTAACCTTACAAATATGGTCAATTCGTACCCATCGCTGAGTCAATTCGTACCCGACGGATGGTCATTCGTACCCGATTAAAATTTTATGAAATCGTTATGAAATTGTATGTATTAAAGTTAAAAAGTAATCAATTAAAATGTTTTTTTGATTATTTTACTGAAATTTATTTTTTAATTAGTCGTCACATTGTGTTCAGGGTATTTGTATTGAATGTAGTGTGGTGATATATATATCAGAATAAAGGGTTTTTTTTAATTTAAACAAAAACAGGTTTAATTTTAAAGGATAATAATTGATGAAAATTTTATATTGGAAAAAATAATAAAATCAAAGTTTGCTTTAATGAAAAACACAGTAAATAACAACAGAATAATAATCTTAAAGTTCAATTAATTTGTTTTTGGTAAAATATGATCTACTTCATCATGATTAACCTTTGTTCTATTAAGTACTATGAACTGTACTATCTTAGTGCTGGTAATTAATTTTTATTGTAACAATATTAAAGTATTGTAATAAAAATATTTTGAATCTTTAATATACTCTTTTTTATACAGATAAGAATCATCAAATAAGAGTATAATTTGTTTAAAATACAATTTCCTATGTTCAACAATCATATTTCCTATTTCAGTACCAATATAAAATTAATTTTTATTGTAACAATATTAAAGTATTGTAATAAAAATATTTTGAATGTTTAATATACTGAGACAAGCTTCACTTGCGTACGGACAAACTCCGCTTCTTTGTACAACAAGCTTATGAGCACATAGAAAGGCGGAGGATACTGTGCTCGAACGTTCAAGCAACGGTGCCAGCCCCCACAGTCGTTATTGGTGTGGACAGGCATCCCATAGACCGACAGATCTCGCACTCAAAAGCCTGATGATGCTCATAAACACGACGAGAACAATATAAACACAAACACAGAAATACGACTTATATCCATGATAGCAAAAGTTGGATTTACCAGTATCTCTAAAAACTTATATATATATAAATATATATACATATATATACGTCTACAAATTAAACCCAACACTGTTAGAATTAGATTTTTACACTGTCAAATATTTGCTTTCCCTCAGCGGGATTCGAACTCACACCGTTGTGACACTGTGGCACCAAATTGCCTGCACTATGTCCAGCGGTCTAGACCCCTCGGCCAAATCCGCTATATAAAAATATAGCTTCATTAACCGGGGTGAATCGTAGACATAGACATAGTACATGTGTACTAGCGTGTGACGATGGAATTTTTTTATATATATATTCTTTTACTCATCATTATTTCTTAAATAATGATGAGTAAAAGACTTGTTTTATGTTCACGCTTACAATCATAATTTTAATGAGATCACACATAATTAATTATCACCACACTACATTCAAAACAACAATCAAAGAAACCGAACCTGATCACAATATGCCGACTAATTACAAATAAATTTGAGTAAAATAACCAATAAAACATTTAATTGATCATTTTTAATTTTTAATACATACAATTTCATTACGATTTTAGTTGGGTACGAATTGACCATCCGTCGGGTACAAATTGACTCAGCGATGGGTACGAATTGACCATATTTGTAAGGGTACGAAATGGTCAGGGTACGAAATGACCATAACGCCATCTCCAGTCCAGACCATCCGTTACCGAGTCGATTCGTCCCCCTAGTTCTTGGTCGATCCGTCCCTATCATTTACAATATAAATAAATATAAGTTTATTATTACATTTAATTTCATTTAAAGTTTTTAATTATAAATTGATAAAACCAAATTGAAATCAGTTGAAAGAAGTTCTAATAATCATTAAATAAATACTTTTTATTTTGTTTTTAAATTAAATATTTTTTTATCAGTGTACCAATGAGGTAAATTATTTTAAAATTGCTTGCTCAACAATTGTATGTTAAACTTTGATATGTTAAACTTTGGTGTGTTTTACTCTGCATTCAAGCTGATTATACAATCAAAGGTTTCAAAATATTTCTGTACTGTAGTCTGTCACTTGGTAGCTTCTGTGTTGCCATCTTGGTCCAAAATGTGTCAAGTGGTGTTTCTGCATCTGATTGTGGTAGCTCTGCCTTTGGTGATGCCATGTACTCAAGTGCCTCAATCTAAACTTCTGCTGTAGGTACTTCAGGTGTAAACCTTCTTGCCTGGGCAACAATATCATCTGTTGTGACTTTGTCTTTGGTGTTAGGATTGAGGAAGTCTAGAGTACAAAGTGTGTTTTCATCAAAGGAAATTTCTATAGCATCTATTTGGTAACTGCTTGGTAAAACATCCTAACACTCTTGAAGAACTTAGAAAAAAGTTGCTGCAGTTAACTCCTTCTTGTGGATGTACCGTGGATGTACCGTCAGGTATTCATGCCAATGGCGATGTTGATGTCTGAATGTTGGTTTTCTTGGTTTTGATAGTCCACTTATAATTAGGTCAGGTCTGAGTATGTGCTTGTTTCTTTGGTTAGAACAAATTTTGACAAAAATTTTCTCAAAAGTCGAAGCATCTCTGTGTGTAGGTGACCAATCATTGAGGTGCCGTTCTGGAACGTCATGTTGAATTAATTCAGGATTGGCAAAATTGAATACAGGAAAAGGTAGTACAGGTGCTTCTCATCGTTGTGTAGACTGGTATTACATCTTTGAACACAGCCTGGCTTTTCGTTTTCGGGGTGGCTGGCAAAGTAACTTTGTAATGGTGGCCGTTTCTGTAAAAATCTTGTTATACAGTTCTGTAGGCTAAGCCATCTTGTACTGCAATGTTTAAGAAGCTTAAGTGGTTCTGTCGGTAAAGTGTTGAACTTCCTTGTAAATCTCCTTGCATTTGATGCTGCTGTTGAAGTGAAAGTAAACATTGTTCAGAAGTTCTTCTATGGGCATTGGAAGTGCCTTAATCCCATCTTTGGTGCATTAGGTTTGCTAGGTGGCATACACAACCAAGGTCAAAGGTGTTTGGGCTGGCGTCTCTAACTCTGGACAGTACACTGTTGTCATTGCTGATCATCACATTTGTGTTATCGTGGAATAGCCAATGAAATTAGACCATGGTACTAGTCAATCAGAGAAGTTCTTGTTTATGGTGTTAAAAAGGTTCTCACCTGTTCCAATATTGCATGTGGGAATACCAAGGAACTTTGCTGTAAAATAGATTGGTCATAAATTCTTATTAGGACAGCTACACATTTGTTGTCATGCATGTCAGTGAACTCATCAACCATAATAGAAAACTTTTGTGTCTGGCATAGCTTTGTTATTTCTGTGTCAAGATGGGGCGCTTAAGCATTGTTCAGTGTGTGCGTGGTTTTGGTCCTTTTAGATAGAAACTTCTTGGCAATGTTTTAGTCTGGGA
Source organism: Limnoperna fortunei (assembly GCA_944474755.1). Classification (NCBI taxonomy): domain Eukaryota; kingdom Metazoa; phylum Mollusca; class Bivalvia; order Mytilida; family Modiolidae; genus Limnoperna; species Limnoperna fortunei. The sequence continues at coordinate 49,839,806 of OX104113.1, forward strand.
ACATAGCCCTGTATAACTCTGTGAAATGATCGGCAACTGGAAAAGGCAGATTATGTTCAGCAACAAAATTGGTAAAGAAATAGTTCTGCATTCTGATATCGTTTCCGGAACATATCAGTAACTTTCCTGTTGGACCCTGTGTTGAAAATATGTTTGTCCCCCTTTGAGTGTTTAACAACATTATATCTAACACTGTGTGCAATAAATATCAACATTACAGGCAGTACAGTTTCCGTGGCTTACACTGTTACTGCTCTCTGTCAGCCAAGGGAATTCGGACAACCATAAATGGTTAAACTTTACATAATACGCTTTTTTCACAGCTGGTAACTCTTTGGAACACGGCGATAACTGTCTTTTTGGCATAGTGGAATACAAGTGACAATACAATTGTAGTCATCGTTAAATATATTCTTACTAAGCTTACCCAAGCCTAAATTCTAATCTGTTATTAGAAATTATTGTTTAAAATTTAATTAATCATTCTTTTTTGTCTTTGATCATTTTCATTAATATTCAATTAATTCCTTTTATTTACGGGCAAAAACAAACACATTAGAAGCCAACACCTCTTTAATTATATTTATAATGATTGTTAATTGTCCTTTATTGACACTTAATTTCCATCATACACCTAATAATTATGATCCAACCTTTGTACAGGTAAAATAATCAATACTGTATCTTTGATAACCTCTGGATTTATCTGTCGCGTTATGCACATTTTATTGTAAACAAAGATGGCGGATGACAAACGAACCCAAATCATAGTGCAGACAACATGACATTTTTTGTTATAGTTGTTGGAAAAGTTTTGCGTGAGATTTTGTCTCGCGCTGTGATATCACATGTATGCAAAAGTACAAGAATTTCTTGTTGCTGTAGATCAGAATTTTTTTTGCAAAAGTGCCCACTTAACAAAATTGCCTCATCAAAACACCTTTGCCTTGAGCAATTTTCCCAACTTACAAAACTCGCAATATACTAGTACATGTATTTAGTATAAAATTATTAAGTTGTAAAGCTATTTTCTACTTATTAAGAGTTTATTGTTTTTTATTTAATTACATTTTGTATCATATGGAAAATTCAGTATAAAATTGTCTGTTACTTTTCTATATAAATGTGTTGGTTTATTAAAGGCATGCAGTTTTTTTCCATTAAATTTGTTTATAAATTAAGAAACATAATCATATTTAATTTAGAATGTACAATTCTATAGATGAAATCAAATTTTAACCATTTCAATCTTTATTTCATTACAGCAATAAAAATTATAGACTTCAACAATAACAAATACATACTAAAGAATATTGAGATACAAGATGAGTCAGAGCGATGGCTGAAGGAAATCTCATTGTTGATATACTTAACCCAGTTGTCAAAAGATTGATTTCTGCATTGTCTTCGTCTTAACAAAATTTTTTAAAAGTTTCCTTTTGAAATGAAATGGGCATATATACATATATTGTATATCAAACAGGTAAACTTAAGGATCCAAGGAATTAGTTTCATTTCATGACAGATCAAAATGTTAAATACAATTGTAAACATGCTTATATACTTATATCAAATGCTACAATTTAGAAATATTGGTGCTAGCCAGTACCAAAACAATGGTTTCAAACATGTATCAATTGGATTACATCTTGCTTTGGTCAGATGGTTTTGCAACAACTAAAACAGCAATATAATTTGAAAAAGTCCATGTTTTGCCATAAAGGTTGATAATAATTGCCAAAACAATCTTTGGATGGATTCTTGATTGAACAAAACTTTGCTTGGACATATGCCATCTACAAATACAACTGAATTCAAAGATTTATAGCAAACTGTTCTATATCTTATTAAATTCTTAATTTTTTCTGAAACTCATAAATTAACACAAACTCCTAAACTTATAAATATGTACAAAATGTGGAGGAATCAGTTGTTTAAATTGCTCAACTATTTGTCTTAAAGTATTAATTGGAAGGTTCACATAGACAGAAACCCGGGTTATAGTATGGCGAAATCTGGCAGGTTGGCAGGGAAAATGGGGTATTTATTTTGTGTAATTACCTGTAACTTCTACAGTTTCCCACCAAGATCTCTCGAAACTTAACAAAAAGATTAATAACTATAGAAAATTGTTTATGTCCCTGCTTTCTACAATTCTTGTTCTTTCTGGGTAAAAAAAAAATTTGATGAAAAAAGTGATTAACTTTTTTAAAAAGATTAAATATGATTGTTACAGTATTGTTTCATTGGTGTTAAGGTTTATTGTGGTTGCTAGTTATCTTCTTCATTTTCAGAATAGTATTCTATCATAACTGAACATTAATTTCAATTTCATGCCAATGCTTTTATACAAGATTTTGAGCATTTTTAAAAGGAAGAATATATTTTATTTATATTTCTGCAGTCTCAACTTTTACAATGTGTCACATTGCATGAATGGCTTTTGCAGCTGAACAGAAATATTTTTAGGAACATATATATTGTATAAATCACACACTATTCACAGAAATGAATGTTTGCTAACTGGACTCCAAATATTCTTGTATATTACTTTAAATTTTTGAAACATGCATCATAAACCCTTGGGCCTAATTTTACTGCCATTATAATCTGATGTTAGTTTTGCAATTTGTTGGATTAACTTGCCAAAAAAAGCCAGGGTACGTTTATTCGTTCTACATAATACCTGTACCAATTACTAGATACTAGTACTATGTAAGGGGAGAAAACATATTTCTAGATGTATTGTGTTTTTATAATTAAATTAAATAAATCACTGCAGTTTGATCCTAGTTAATATAAATACATGTAGTATATCAACATGGAGGAACTTTTTACATACACTTTTAAAAGTTCCTATATACTAGAGATATAAAAGTTAGACCAGATATAAACAAGTTTTACATTCTAACACAATGAGGTACCCTAATTCAACTCCATTTAAAAAAAAAATTTATTTCTTGGAGATAATCAAAATTTGCCAAAGGGGCTGCATTACTTTATTACTACAATTTTTATGCCCTCGCGACGACATGCTGGGGCATTAAGTTTTACTCATGTCCGTCCATCTGTCCAAACGTATGTACGTACAAATTTCGTCAAGCTTTTCTAAGAAACAGTACATGAGAACAATTTGAAATTTGGCAGGGTGGTTCAATATCACAAGTTGTATGTCCTAAGATACTTTCAGACCTGTCCGACAACTAGTTCCTGTTTGGGACTTCATTTAGGGGGGGGGGGGGGCATCTGTGTCCCATGGACAGATTCTTTGTTTTTTTATCCTTAAAAAGCTTGGTATCAAAGTTCAAAGTATGCTATTTGTAATTCCATACCATAATTATGATAACTACAATTTATAAAGACAAAAGTGACGGAACTAAAACTTGGTCAACCTGGATGGAAAGACTGTGAATGTCACTGTCAATTTCCAGGAAGCAAAATACACATGTGTCAAAGAAAGGTCAAGGACTTTTTGAAGCTCTAGGCGGAAATTCCATCAGATTTTATCAAAAAGTCCTCAATATGAGTTACTAAAAATACATGCAGGTCCAGAACTTTTGTACCCCTACATAAATTTCAAAGGTCCTGAATCAAAAATTGAAGGTTCTGGACCTCAGATCAGTCCTAATTTGAACCCCTGCAAGTGTTAGGAGCATTGGGTGCTGTTCATTTTTAAAGAAATGATTCTTTATATTTCAGGGAAAGAAGAGTTCCTTAAACACAAGAAAATTGTTTTATTGGAATCGGCTCCGGAGAAAAAATATGTTTTACCAGAAACCTTCAGCAATAGAACATGTGCATTAAGTCCCGCCACAGTCAAATTATTTGATGGTATTTAGTTGCCTCTGGTTTATTTTACATTAACATTAAAATAATCCTTAATCTCAAAATTCAATTTTATACAAACAATTATTTCATTTATTTACCCAAACAAAGAAAGGTTTTTATGGTTCTTATAACATCTTATGTTTAGAAATAATTTAATTTGCTTGTTAAGCTGAAATCTGATTGGCCAATTTAAATGTAGAAACGCATATTATACTATATAACTTGCGTTGGTCACGTGCCTATTCTTATGTCGTTAAAATTGAAATAGTTCTATGATGTCATTGCTGTTTTAAATGTTAAAATTGTCAAGATTTATGGTTAAAATTAAATTATTAGGAATATAATTCCTTCATGGTTTATTAGGCGTAAACAGACCCAAACCATGTTATATTGTATAACCTGTTCAGAAATTTGGAGTATTCATTAATTAATCCTACAGTACTTCGTTCTTATTTCAAAATATTAATTATGGGTACAACCTATATTTTTACTTTGGATAGAATTTCAAACTCTGTGCAATTTAGTTAGCACTAAAATACATATGATACATAAAAAAAACTTGCTTACCTGACCTAAATCAAAATTAACTTGCTGACTGGCACGAGTCCATAGTTAACTGGAGAGGATGAGAGTTTTGTTTGTTTATATGTTTGTACAGGGTTTAACACCATTTTTGTCTCGCCTGCGACGAAAGTCGCTGGAGGCGAGACATATGTATGGGAATCCGGCGGCGGCGGCGGCGTAAACACTTGACATCTTGCTTCATATCTTTGTAAGCCCAAGCCCTAGGTCCATCAAATTTGGTCCAGAGGTAGCTTATGATGAGTACTTGCCAGTCAGTCACCTGTCACCTGACCTTGACCTCAATTTCACGGTCCAGTGACTACGTTAAAGTTTTTGGGTTACGACAGTTCCTCTGTAACTACGCATGGTAGGATGACAATATTTGGTGTATAGGTTGCTGATGACTAGTACATGACTGTCTGGTAGGTGTCACCTGACCTTGACCTCAATTTCACGGTCCAGCGACTACGTTAAAGTTTTTGGGTTACGACAGTTCCTCTGTAACTACGCATGGTAGGATGACAATATTTGGTGTATAGGTTGCTGATGACTAGTACATGACTGTCTGGTAGGTGTCACCTGACCTTGACCTCAATTTCACGGTCCAGCGACTACGTTAAAGTTTTGGGGTTACGACAGTTCCTCTGTAACTACGCATGGTAGGATGACAATATTTGGTGTATAGGTTGCTGATGACTAGTACATGACTGTCTGGTAGGTGTCACCTGACCTTGACCTCAATTTCACGGTCCAGCGACTACGTTAAAGTTTTGGGGTTACGACAGTTCCTTTGTAACTATGCATGGTAGGATGACAATATTAGGTGTATAGGTTGCTGATGACTAGTACATGACTGTCTGGTAGGTGTCACCTGACCTTGACCTAAATTTCACGGTCCAGCGACTACGTTAAAGTTTTGGGGTTACGACAGTTCCTCTGTAACTACGCATGGTAGGATGACAATATTTGGTGTATAGGTTGCTGATTAATAGTACATGACTGTCTGGTAGGTTCCACCTGACCTTGACCTCAATTTCACGGTCCAGTGACTACGTTAAAGTTTTTGGGTTACGGCTGTTCCCCTGTAACTATGCAGGGTATGGTGACAATATTTTGTATACAGGCCGCTGCTGATATTTAATGCTATTTACGTAATGCTTATGACGAAATTTATTTTCGTTACTGATGCGGAATGCAGGCGAGACGTTTTTCTGTGTCCACACTTGTTGTTTACCTGTATAACATTTTTGATGGTAAAGAATCCTATTCCACTTTTTTCAAGTTAATTACTACTTAATATAATACCTAAAGGTTTTACTTCACAGGGCTGGGAATATGGGATGAAATTTTAAAAATGAGATGTCAACCTGTCAAAGGAATGCAGGTATGTTTTCATTGTATGTTCTTGTTTTATTATACCTGCTGACAGTCTCAGAATAATATTAAAGAGATGTCAAATCTTTATTTAAAATTACAGATTGATTTGCTCCATTGTACAGGTATCAAATGTTGCCGTACTACAAATGACATCCCTCTACTGGAATGTCACATAGGACATTCAAATGACCATTGACCCAGACATTTTTCCTGTCCATTTTGATCATTTTTTCCCCATCAGTTGGAATGACCTACTTCCAGGGTATTGATGGTCTTAAAAACTATTATTCTATATGTCCTCATTTCATAATTGGCAAATCACTGGACATCTAATGACCTCTCATTATTGGCATATAACTTTGGACACCCTCAAGACATACCATTAGTGGCACATTACTGGAGTATACGTAGGACATTTGACATCTAACAACATCCTGCTCTGGAATATTAGAGTAGACAGCTAATGATATCCCATTACTGCCACATTACTAACAGGGTGTGCTCAACTCCATCTTTAATTCACAGGATTGCCATTTTTCCTGCCTAAGGTCAGGGTTTTGCATAGTACAATGGCTAAAAAATAAATAAAACCAGGTTCCATGATAAGCTGAAAAATTTCTTAAAAGTGGCATTAAACCCCACAATTTACAAACAAACTATTTACTAGAGAGGTCTTATTACATCTTATTAGCCTCATATCACATTTGACATTCATTTGACATCCCATTGCAAGCCCATAGTGGTTAAATTAGTTAGGCATCTACTATTGATCAAGTGATCTGTCAACAGTGAAGTTGCGGGTTAGAGTCTGGGTATTCCCACTTCCTCCCCAATACAAACTGGAACCCATGATATAGCTTAAATAATGCTGAAAGTGGCATTAAACAAAATTCAAAGGAAAAACAAAAAGCATCCCATTACTGTTTTAACACATTGAAAAGTGTACAGTATCTCATTAGAGGCCAACTTTGATCACCTGTTTAGCAACTAGAACATTGAAATATATTTAAAACCTGCAGAATATCTCATAATGTTCTTTAGTTCTGAAATTAATTGATTAAATACTGCTGGTAAATTTGTAAAGTAAATTTTCAATATACTTATTTATCTGCAGTATTTATGTACAGTTTTAAATATGTTAATGTTATTTATATTGCATGCCCAGAATTTACCTAGGTGTAAAAACAATCTGTGAAGTTTTTAAAATGACTTATTGGTATCTTGAACATTACTTTCATGACTTTATGATACTTTCATTCAAGTAATTTATGGTATTAAATTTTTTAATTATAGGTGTGGGATTCCTGCTCTGACTCCATGATAACATTTAACAATGAAGATTTAAACGACAACCTGGCCTACATTGTCGAGAATGATGTAATACAAGATGCAGTAAAAAAATGTCTGCCATCATCTGATACACTGAGCATTCGATATAAAACAACAGCTAAATCTTATACCATTCCTGGGATAACCCCAGGATATAAAGAGCTAGATCAGAACTGTTGGGTCACAGTTGAACTCATGGATGGAAGCAAAATTAAAACAAAATTACTGGTGAGTTAAGTATGTAAAGTTAACTCCTGAAAATGAAAAGATTGTAATATTGTACACATGGTAATTAGTTGTAAGGCTTGTTTTCCTTTATGGGCCTCTTTGTTTTAAATAGAAAAGGTTTATTCTGGGTACACAGGGTTATGAAAGTCCTTAAAATAAAATTGAAACATTTTTCATGTTGATGTATACTCTCGGACTAAACAAGGCGAGACTTGATAAATGCATATCTAACCACAAGTGTTTTAAAGGTGATGTATAAAGAACGTTTAAAACTGTTCAGGGCCTAAGAAAGCAGGGCTTTCAATAGAAGCTGGAAGGCGGCGGATTTCTACGCCTATATCAAAGAAACCTGCCGTCTACTTTTTTTTCAAAGTGTAACTTTAAAAATTGGCAAATTTTTGTACTTGTTAAAAATTGCGATGTCAACACTTAGGGATTTTCCTATTTCTATTTTAAAACTTCCTCTTTATCCACGACTTCTGGCGGAAACGGTCTGGGTCTCCACTGAATTGTAACTAAGAGTAAAGGGAGATCGAGGAAACCAGTTGAAAGCATTCCAAAAACAATCCGTAAGGAGATTTGTGATTGGCTAAAGGACGATCTATTTTTAATGTTTATAAAATGTGAAATGACAAATTATTTTCAGTGAAAGTGTCCTGCTTCCCCTTAATTGCCTCATCTATTTTAGGTAGGTGCTGATGGAATGAATTCTGCAGTGAGGAAAGCTTGTGACTTCCACATCTTAAAATCAGATTACGGACAGTCAGCTGTTGTTGCAACTTTGAAATTAAATGGGGTAAGATATTCTAGTACTGGTTAGCATAACATACATGTAAGATTAATTTTGATATCGGTTAACAGATTTTTTACTAAAATAACATGATATATGCATATTTAATAAATACTGGTATATATTGATTTGCCTTAAAAAAAAATTATTATGTGAATGCATACAGTGAAAATACAGGTTGTGGATAGGGGATGCCCTGGACATCTCTGTGGGTCGAGCCCTAGGAACCCTCATAGTACCTGGGATGAACAGTGGAGGAAAGTAGTACATGTATTGGAACTGGATTATCACACAGATTTGGATTCTGTTCTGTTGTACCATACAAATAACCTTGATATCAGAATTCAGTTTGTAAGAGAATAAATTTTAAATGTATCATTCCTTGAAAAAAAACCAACAAATTTTTAATACTTTTTTATTGATGAACTTTGAACAAAACTACATACAAAAATATTGTTGTTTACCTTATCAGGACATAGAAAATACTGTTGCATGGCAAAGATTTTTACCCACAGGACCCATTGCAATGTTACCTGTAAGTAATAGAACTATATTTATATAATAGCTTCATTATGCACATTTGTTACCCCAACAGAGGTGTTGGTATATCTATAGTTTTATACATTTATATAGTTTCTTTGTGTTATGTATTATTTCTTTGTTAGGAAAATAGCATTTTTGTATTTGGAATGAAATACTAAATCCCTTTGTTAACCAATCAAATTCAACATTTCATTTCTTATAGTAACCGTTACTGTACTAATGATAGGGTCAAACTATAAGTTTGTTTGAATGGTGTTTCAGCTATTCTTCAGCAATCTCATGACGTCCAGTTTTAATTGGGGCAGGAAGGCCGAATACCAGGAGAAAACCCCTGACCTGCTGAAGGAAAACTGGCAATCCCTGTCAATTAAGTTTGGGGTGTACAACTTAACTGCAGTGAGACTCGAACCTGCAACCTCAGGGTTGTCAGACCACATGATCGATAGTAAATGATTAACTGCCTTATGCACTCATCCACCAAGGCTCCTCAAACTAAAGGATGTTAGTGTATATTCTGCTTGTTTACATCAGAAAGGATAACAAATAATGACTCGCAGTTCAAAGATATAAATAATATTCTGAATTGGGTTAAATGCCAAAAAGCCAATCCAGTAGAAAGCAACTCACAGTTACTTTCAGCAGAGGGTAGAAATGCAGGAGATGGCAGAGAAAAAGGAGAGTCAGAGTAAGAAGGAAGCCACAGTTACAGGATGAGTAAAAAAAGTGAAGGGGACAGCATAATAATACAGATCCTTGTCCATTTATTGAAAGTCTTTTACAACATAGCCATTTTGGTTTTTTTGCCATAGCTATCATTCAAAAAATAGTTTTCACCATTATTTGTTACAAAAAATTAACCAGTAATAACACACAAATTTACATTAAGTTAACAGAAATAAAATAAAATCAAACCAACCATTTATTATATTAAAGCTATCTAACACTGACAGTAATTTGATATGGACTACCACAAAAGAACATGCAGAAGAACTGAAGCAGATGCCAGAAGATAGTTTTGTTGACTCTGTTAATGATGCTTTTGTAAGTGTCACTTTTCTTTATGAATTAATATTTTAAATAAATAATTGGAGTAAAATTCTCTATAATATAGCTTATTTGTCTGGAAGGGATGAATATTTTTTATGTTTTCTGTTTTCTTTTGAAGCATTTTTGTCTCGCCTGCGACGAAAGTCGCTGGAGGCGAGACATATGTATGGGAATCCGGCGGCGGCGGCGGCGGCGGCGGCGTAAACACTTGACATCTTGCTTCATATCTTTGTAAGCCCAAGCCCTAGGTCCATCAAATTTGGTCCAGAGGTAGCTTATGATGAGTACTTGCCAGTCAGTCACCTGTCACCTGACCTTGACCTCAATTTCACGGTCCAGCGACTACGTTAAAGTTTTTGGGTTACGACAGTTCCTCTGTAACTACGCATGGTAGGATGACAATATTTGGTGTATAGGTTGCTGATGACTAGTACATGACTGTCTGGTAGGTGTCACCTGACCTTGACCTCAATTTCACGGTCCAGCGACTACGTTAAAGTTTTTGGGTTACGACAGTTCCTCTGTAACTACGCATGGTAGGATGACAATATTTGGTATATAGGTTGCTGATGACTAGTACATGACTGTCTGGTAGGTGTCACCTGACCTTGACCTCAATTTCACGGTCCAGCGACTACGTTAAAGTTTTTGGGTTACGACAGTTCCTCTGTAACTACGCATGGTAGGATGACAATATTTGGTGTATAGGTTGCTGATGACTAGTACATGACTGTCTGGTAGGTGTCACCTGACCTTGACCTCAATTTCACGGTCCAGCGACTACGTTAAAGTTTTTGGGTTACGACAGTTCCTCTGTAACTACGCATGGTAGGATGACAATATTTGGTATATAGGTTGCTGATGACTAGTACATGACTGTCTGGTAGGTGTCACCTGACCTTGACCTCAATTTCACGGTCCAGCGACTAAGTTAAAGTTTTTGGGTTACGACAGTTCCTCTGTAACTACGCATGGTAGGATGACAATATTTGGTATATAGGTTGCTGATGACTAGTACATGACTGTCTGGTAGGTGTCACCTGACCTTGACCTCAATTTCACGGTCCAGCGACTACGTTAAAGTTTTGGGGTTACGACAGTTCCTCTGTAACTACGCATGGTAGGATGACAATATTTGGTATATAGGTTGCTGATGACTAGTACATGACTGTCTGGTAGGTGTCACCTGACCTTGACCTCAATTTCACGGTCCAGCGACTACGTTAAAGTTTTTGGGTTACGGCTGTTCCCCTGTTACTATGCAGGGTATGGTGACAATATTTTGTATACAGGCCGCTGCTGATATTTAATGCTATTTACGTAATGCTTATGACGAAATTTGTTTTCGTTACTGATGCGGAATGCAGGCGAGACGTTTTTCTGTGTCCACACTTGTTTGTTTCAAATGGCTAGAAGTTCTAGGGTTCAACTTTAATTTTGGGTGTTGGGAGGGGTCCACAGGACCCAACCCACAAAGCTGCTCAGTGCATATGAAGGTGAAGGATAGGGAGGATAGAGTAGACCCTCTCCTTGGAGAAGTTTTAAGGTTAAAGTACATAAACCCTGGCTGCTGACCATAGGGGACAACTTGTTCTCAATCAACTGTAGTTAGGGCCCTATCATTAATTTTTCACAAAATATGTAAATATTCAACACATTTCTTTTTTTTTCTAGTGGCATGATCGAGATAAAAATTCCATCGCTATTTCTGCAGGAGGTATATTAGACAGTGTACTAAAAAATATTTTACCAGGTGAGAGTTATGATATTCAAAGGAAATTCTGTAATATATTATTCAGTATGTACATTAGTTTATATACAAAATCTTATACCTGTATAATATACATAGGCAAACAAAAAATTGAACATGTGCCAAACTGTTTCAAGTAAATTTAAAACATCCTGTCAAAATAAGATCTTTTTAATGATGTTTTATAAGTGTTTCACTTTCTCTTTATCATTGGACAATTTTATAAGGCCAGATAGTATCAGTCAGATTGTCCATCGGAAATAATGTTTGGCGTATAACTTTTTTCGTCATTTGATATTTGGTATTTAGGTAAATAATATCAAGATGATGAGTTGCATACAATGGTTGATGACCTTTGGCATCAAGGTCAGCGGGGCCTACAGAGATGGATACCATCTCACTGATATCTAGTTTCTATTACTATCAATAAAGCATTTCAGTGATGATGATTAGCTTGTATTTATCAATGTGTTTATTTCCTGTACCAGTTATTACTAAGCTAAGGAATAATTATATATTCAAGAAACTGATTATTGCTAGTTGCAAATTAGAACATGGTCTGACCACTGTTCTAATATGCATTAAACCATATTGCAGTAATCTATTATGAAATGTGTTCAAATTTTGAAATGGCTCTAAGAGGACGCTTTTAGTATATATCCGAAAACAGTATGTTAAAAGCAAATAAAATTGACATAAACATATATGCTTATCCTTTTAAGGAAAAAATATTGAGAAATCTTTTAAAAAATTGCATTGATCCATTTTTAAATTTTCAGTTGAGCATATTTTGATAAATGATAAATTGATAAACTTTTTTTTTGCATACAATCAATGTGAATCCTTCAAGACTGAATTTTTTTCTAAATCTATTGTTATTTTGATTTGACAGTTTGGTTTAAATTATTAAAATAACTAAAAGGATTGATTGAAACATATGTTTGGTGTACACAGAATTCAGATTTATTCAGTTTGGTGCATTTCACTGTATATCAAATACTGGGGTATGAAGGCAATTTTGATATATATACATATATTTCTAAAAAAGAAGAAATAAGGCCTTAATTAAAAAAATGCTAGATTCTGAACCAACATTTATGAAAATTTTAGTGAGGTGGGTGGGGTGGGGGGAGGGGGGGGAAGAAATCAGACATGACAAAGGATATTTGCAGAATTTACGTTGGTGATATTTGAGCAAAACATGATTTTAGAAGTAACAAAATCTTGACAGGCATAAAAACTTTTTATTATTATGGTCTATCCAACACAAAGCTTACAATTCAATTAATGGTTCAAGACAGGACACCGCATCGGCAAACAATAATCCAAAAACCAATTATCTAACATGGCCAATACAAGGCCTGGAACAGTTACGTCGTGGAGTAGGACCAGTTATTGTGATTCCTAACCATCTGTTTACACCCATACAATACATACATGTAGGACCATTAATACCAGAAGACATGCTGACAACTACACCATACAACACAAAGCAATACTAAGGATTATTGGTCATTTTTTAATTACTAATTATTTGTCCATTATCCTTGTAGGAGGTGCATCCCATTCAAAACAGCTTCCACCAACTGTAATAGGAATAGCAGCTAACACCAGAGCCTCGTTCCCACTTGGTCTAGTCCATTCTTCATCTTATGCATGTTCACGAGTGGCATTAATTGGGTAAAAATATTTATGATTAATTTTGAAGCAACATGATAAGACCATGGCCTTTGATAAAATTGCAGTCAAAACATTATTGATCAATAACAGTAAATGAAACTAATATATTTGATTGAGTCTGCTTTAAGATCTGAAATCATAAACATTATGATGCTAAACCGATTGTTTGGCCAACTTCATTGCACTTCTGCTACCTTGTCATCTACACAAGTACTCTTCATACATTGGATAAGCATTTTAAATTTCTTTATACTTCATAGGCTTTGCAGGAAGAAAAAAAAGGAAAGTGGAGGGGGGGGGGGGGGGGTGGGGGCGTGGGATTTATTTCTATCTTATAATACCTTAAAAAAAGGATTAAATTCTGATGATTGTACTCCAAAATTATCAATTGACACCACCATTTTGACAACTCAGGTAATTTTTGGAGATACAGTGTCAATGTAATGAAACATGTAATGTTGGAGACTCCTTTTATTCACAGAGATGCAGCTCATAGAATTCATCCTCTAGCAGGTCAGGGAGTTAACTTGGGTTTTGGTGATGTCACATGTCTGAGAGATATGTTAGTTGAAGCAGTAAAGAATGGAAGTGATTTAGGTAACAAATATCATGCATAACAACTTTTAAATTTTTAAATTTAGTTTTTGTTATTCAGCGATATCATGGCATCCACAATTTAATTAGGAGAGGAAGACTGTCTAACCAAGGAAATCCCAACCTTTTTTTCAGAAAAATTGGAAACCACTCTGCCTATATTTTTATGTTTAGATAACTTTAAAATAAAAGAAGCAGGATGAATAATTACTTAAGATTAGGTTTCTTTGTTAGAATTCATTAATTGATTTATGTTTTTTTTGTAATTTAGGATCACTGACATATTTAGCAGAATATGAAACCCTTCGACAAAGAGCGGTTTTACCAGTTGTTGGTGTTATAGATGGACTCCAGAGACTGTACAGTTCTAGTTTCCCACCAGTAGTTTTACTCAGGAGCCTTGGATTACAGACTGTTAACTCATTACATTTTTTGAAGGTAAAAGCTATAACACATGACATGTTTAATTGTCCACTGTTAAGTATTTACGTAGTACTGATAATGGAAACAGTACTTATGTTGTAAAATGTTGAATGTCACCATGCTGTTGTTGAAAATCCGGTACTATAAAGTTTATGTAAACAATAATGCCAATGGTTCATTAAGAAACACTCACTGATGTTTCACACACTCTGTAACTCCAGAAGTAAGATTAATAATTGTGTGTATACTATTATTAATAATAGTATACACACAATTTTTTAACCAAAAACATTTTACAGTGAAAATTAAATTAGATGATAAATGTCACATGGTTTTTTGTTTATTTTTTTTGAACAAAACTGTAATTGATTTTTATGTTTTTGTTGACTTGTTACCGATAAACTGGTTATACTATGACAATAGGGGACCAATGCAGTTAACTTCTGGTACATGTCGTCAGAAACTAGTACAAAATCAGACAAGTAAAATCTGTACCATGCTTGTAAAAATAGTTTCTAAAACTTTCTTTATGTTTCATTAATTATTTGGCTGGAGAAAATATATATTAGGGTCACTAGGATTTGCTATGTTATTGGTCATGTGAGCTAGTCACTTGGAACAGACTGTATCACAAGTGGAGTTCAGTTTCAGTGTCACATGTGACATACATTAGTGTTATATAACAATGATATACATGTCGAAGACGTATATAGTAACTTACTATCTCCAAAAATAAACTGAACAAAAGTTACAATGTATTCAAGGACTATACATACTTTTTTTTGGTTCATATATAAATAATACCCTATGATGATGTACACACATGCTAGGCTTACACACAACACATTTCTTGTGTATTGATTTTGTGTACAGTCTCAATGACATCTTTACAAAATCATATTTTAATGTTTTATAGTCAAAATACAATGACCTGTCAGGTACTTTCTACCTATTGCTCAATCAATTCCAAAAATAGATAACAGCTGTTTAGAAAACTGCTTCAATCTGTTTTCTTTAAAGCTCTTAATAAGAAAGAGCTGGACATTTAAATTGCAGCTATTCATGCATGACTCAGGTAATTTCTAATTTCTAATCTGGGAGACAGCCATAGAGTACAATGTAGATGGAACACCTTAGAAGTTTAAAAGTTACCGGAGTCACGCATGAGTAGCTGCAATTTAAATGTCCAGCTCTTTCATAAATAAAAAATATCTAATTTCTAATTTCTAATCTGGGAGACAGCCATAGAGTACAATGTAGATGGAACACCTTAGAAGTTTAAAAGTTACCGGAGTCACGCATGAGTAGCTGCAATTTAAATGTCCAGCTCTTTCATAAATAAAAAATATCTAATTTCTAATTTCTAATCTGGGAGACAGCAATAGAGTACAATGTAGATGGAACACCTTAGAAGTTTAAAAGTTACCTGAGTCACGCACGAGTAGCTGCAATTTAAATGTCCAGCTCTTTCATATATAAAAAATATCTTATTTCTAATTTCTAATCTGGGAGACAGCCATAGAGTACAATGTAGATGGAACACCTTAGAAGTTTAAAAGTTACCTGAGTCACGCATGAGTAGCTGCAATTTAAATGTCCAGCTCTTTCATATATAAAAAATATCTAATTTCTAATTTCTAATCTGGGAGACAGCCATAGAGTACAATGTAGATGGAACACCTTAGAAGTTTAAAAGTTACCTGAGTCACGCATGAGTAGCTGCAATTTAAATGTCCAGCTCTTTCATATATAAAAAATATCTAATTTCTAATTTCTAATCTGGGAGACAGCCATAGAGTACAATGTAGATGGAACACCTTAGAAGTTTAAAAGTTACCTGAGTCACGCATGAGTAGCTGCAATTTAAATGTCCAGCTCTTTCATATATAAAAAATATCTAATTTCTAATTTCTAATCTGGGAGACAGCCATAGAGTACAATGTAGATGGAACACCTTAGAAGTTTAAAAGTTACCTGAGTCACGCATGAGTAGCTGCAATTTAAATGTCCAGCTCTTTCATATATAAAAAATATCTAATTTCTAATTTCTAATCTGGGAGACAGCCATAGAGTACAATGTAGATGGAACACCTTAGAAGTTTAAAAGTTACCCGAGTCACGCATGAGTAGCTGCAATTTAAATGTCCAGCTCTTTCATATATAAAAAATATCTAATTTCTAATTTCTAATCTGGGAGACAGCCATAGAGTACAATGTAGATGGAACACCTTAGAAGTTTAAAAGTTACCTGAGTCACGCATGAGTAGCTGCAATTTAAATGTCCAGCTCTTTCTTATTAAGAGCTTTAAAGACAACAGATTGAAGCAGTTTTCTAAACAGCTGTTATCTATTTTTGGAACTGATTGAGCAATAGGTAGAAAGTACCTGACAGGTCATTGTATTTTGACTATAAGTTAATAAAAATGGAGAAAAACCTAAAATTAGATTACCTAATAATTTACAAATGATCTGCCAATTTATGTATTTTCAGGATTTTATCATTAAACAAGCATCTGCCTAGAAGTAACGAATATTGTTATATATTAAAACTTAAACAAATCTCCCTGGAGACAAGACTGTAGCTACAGAGACTGTGCATTCACATATTTATGATATTGTTACCAGTTTGTCTTAAAGGGTGAAGTGTCATTGGATTGTCTGTATGCTTTGTTGTGAAGATACATCAACTCCACAAGCACAGTCCTCATTACAAATGTGTTGGTGCTAGCATGCAGTTTAAATGAATGCATACTCTGAATGTAAAATTAAAAAAAAATGAAATAATTTGTATTTTATTGTTACTTTGTTTGAGAAATTATATAATTTTTTTTGTTATCAAGTTTCATTGTATATTGCCTAATATCTTATATAAACCATTGACCTTTGGCCGTGCACAATATACCGGTCTACAATACAGTGTAAAGACAAACAGACTGAAGCACACCATGCCTGGATTTTATGAAATTGAAAGGTTTATATCAGCATGGTCTCAGACTAGTTTGAAAATCAACCTATGTGAACCATTTTAATAAAAGTTATGTTACTTGGAGTTATTAAGAAACTGGCATTGTACATAAAAGCTCTCACACCTACATTTCTTGAAAATAATATTAAAGGTTTATATGAGTTATGGCTAAAAGAATCAAATTCAAATTGTTTTTTATTGATTTTTAAGTTTTGAAATATGTGCTATATGTGGGGCTGCAGGGTTCGTCCATCTTGGAAATGTTCCGGATTTTCTGGCACACATCAATAGTCTCACTGCAGGCAGGGTGTACTCGACTTCAATCTTAATTGACAATGATTGCCAGATTTCTGAAAGTATGAAAGACTGAAGGTTGGTGGTTTTCGCTGGGTACTCAGGCTTCCTCCCCCAATAAAAACTGGATGCCATGAAATAGCTGAAAGTGGCATTAAAGATCATTCAAACAAACAAACAAAATGTATATTTTTAAAGGTTAAGTTTGCAAACAAATAGTACACAATATTATATGGCCAATATTTGTTAAAATTGATATTATTATTATGATGACATATACTTTCATAATGTGCACAAACCATCTTGCAAGTTTTAAATCACTAAGTCTGAAATGGCCAGGTCATGTGCCTTAAAAAATGTGACATGCCTAAGCAAATGAAGAATGGTTTAAATTGTAGTTGGTAGAAAGTTTATAAAGCATCAAAGATCAGGTTTGAAAACTGCAGAATTAATTATGCACACAAAATACTTAGTCTTTAGTAAAATTAGCAAAATTTTGTTTCAGGGAAATGTTAAAAATTCAGTAAGAGCAGGTGCATAACTTCAATATGTGGGCATTCTTTCTGAAGATTCAGGGATCTGGGTTGAGTACTGTAGCAGTAGTTGATTAAACAATATAGGTACCATCTTCTGTAAAATTTATTGAAAAAAAAGACGAGCTCGAAAGTCTTGCAAATAAGGAAAAAATTCATTGAAATTAGCAAATGCATAACTTTAATGTGTACAACCTTTGTGCAAAAATTTCATAGATCCAGGTTTAAAGGTTAGGATGAGATGATTACACAAAATCTGTACCCTTTCTATCCCACCTGCTCGCCAGACTTCACAATACTATCTGAAATTGCACTTTGCGTAGCAAGGCCAAAAATATAGTTTGAAAAAATGAGGTCGGTTTTAAATACAAAATATCTGGGTCTCATGCATTACTTTTTGTAGAGATGGCACAACGTAGTTGCTACAGACGACAAAATTTGTTGTCCCTTATTAACTCTCCATACTTCTATAATGGAAGTGGAAACCATGTTCCCAATTTTCAATCCCTTTTCCCTAGTTGATTTTTTGTTAGTTTTCTTGTCCTGAATATAGCTGAAATACTGATTGTTGGATGATGAGCATCCAATATAATCAAAAACACAGTCAATTGTTGCAGACATTTTATTACATCACATATACACTGTTAAACTTACAACACTGTATTTTACAATACATTAATTCATACTCTGTCTATGCAACTTGGCATCAAAGCACCATTTTATGTAAAAGTATTTTTAGAACCACATGATTCATCGTACAAAAAACCCCCAAGTTTTAAAGAACATTTTTGTTTAAATTAAATGTTAAGCAGAAAATTTGATTTTGACTAGGATCATAAAAGATTGATTCAATAAATTACACTACAAAACTATCAGAATGAGGAGATCTGCAAACAAATTAACTGTAATTTTAAGAAATGATACCTTGCATCACTAAAAAATAAGGATAAACAGTTTTGTCATTTGTTGCTGAAATTTCAAAACAGAATCATTAGCTTTTTCTACCAGGAATTGCCATTATAAATAGTCAGCATAAGTGTCAACAGTACCTGCAATCTAAAAACACTGGGCCGAGATCTCTATAAAAGTTCTGAAACCATAATTCAATACTTACTGCTTACAACATTTGGAGAATACAAACAGCAATATTATAAACGGATCAAGTTAATAGTTAAGTAAAACATCACATAAGCATAAATAAAAGTCTTGTCCATTTATTTAGTAGTTTTGTAAGGCAAGAGAAATGTGAATATATTGTTGGGAAAATTTTGGTTTTGTTGAATCTGATTAGGTGATCTAATAGTAATATGCAAATAAGTGTTTAACATATACAACTTTTTAAGCATGTTATTGACCCATATAACACGTTTTTTTTAATACTGTGAGAGAAGCACCTGCAGGCTACAACAAATGTATGGCTGTGTAAAATTTTTTGCATATTTTACACAAAAAATACTTAATTTAAAAAAACACAAACAAGCTGTTTAAAAAAACATCAAAAATGTACTGTTTTAATGGAAATCATTTGAATAATTACAGACATGTTTTAAATCCCCTATTTCATTACTTGATGAGGAGATATGAATATGTTATCATTTTATCTAAGGACTGTGTGTACCGTCATTAAAAATGGCACAAACGATATTGCCCATCTGCAGTAAACTACTTCCTACTGCTCTATATTTCTCACTCCATTCATCTAATAATTAATTCAAAACAAAAAAATTATTTGCTTTTTTCATTAGTTGATACTTTTAAAATAATTAAAATGATATGAACCCAGATTTCAGTTTTGTGTGTGGTTTTTGCTTAACCATGTCATGGCCAATACATGTACAACTTTGCAGACAGTATTTTTACCGATTGTAAATTAAACTGAAATGGCCACATATTAATGCATGTATATGAAAAATGGTGAAAAGTTTAAAACATGGTCGAGACTTCCCTGCAAACAATCCACAGGAGTGATGAGACTGCATGTACATTATACCCTTATATTGAAATATGTTATTGTTGGTGACACTGTAAATCTATCTTGAAAACAATGTAAGTACACATTGAAAATGACATTGGTATGCATATAACAATATCAAATATCTATAATTTATGAAAGACAGCTGTTTTTGATGACGAGGTATCACTAAATACATATTACAATATTAAATAATTGATCTTTGAACAATTTACTCCTTGTCGTTCATTTCATCAATAACAAACAAACAATAAATGACCCATATAGGAAACAATTATTTAGACAACATGAGGATGACTTAAATAGAAATAAAACTTTAAACTTAAACAACACAAACTAAAACTCTCCATTGTAAAAAGAAATCAAATTTAATATTACCCTAGTTCATGAAAAATCATGTTCAAGCCACAAAAATGTCGTTACAAGTAAGTTATGAAAATCATTTTCCAAAATGGGAAGGGGGGGCAATGGGTACACTATAAAAAAAATGTAAAATTGCTGAAAGCATGTGAAAGCATCATAAAATCTTTTTCAAACAAGAAAATGTGTCTCTTTGGCACTGATGTCCCACTAATATACATGTAGGTAAATAAATCAATAAATAAGTTCACTCAAGCCTGAAATATTTGGCACAGTCTCATCATCTTTAACTGTGTACCAATTTTCATGAAGACGTGAAGTCATCTTCACATAAAAAACAAGCTTCAAAGCAAAGGTAAACCCAAGGTGGGACGGACAAACAAACAACAAATAAACAAATGGGTCGTTGGAGGGATATAAAAATCTGTTCTCACAAAAATGTTCATAGTAATGCCCCTTGTTACACATCATCTAGATATTTACTGTGTTTACAGAATTAATGTTCATAGCAGTGCCCCTTTTTACAAACCATGTAGATATGTGCTGTGTTTATGAAATTTTTTAATTCAGCTGTTTTTACAAAATTCATAAAAATACACAAAAAATACAACAAAAGCAGTGGAAGGGATTTTTTTTTTTTTTTTGGAATTAACTGCTCTGTACATAATTAAAAATTGTGATTAAAATAATCATAATAAATAAATTCTTCCATTTTTTTACCAGATGTGTATATAATAGGAGGTCTCTCTACTTCTGTCATATGAACTGATTTATAATGTGATGTATTTTGTACACAAGCATCATACACATAACACTATTGATGTACATTTAAAGCAATTAAGACATCTATTTTTACATGTTACATGGTTGTTGATTCTGTTAGGATTCAGTATGTTGTTCTTTTCCTTTAATCACAGTAAATAAAGCTAAGCCTAAAAAGAAAAAAAAATGTGTTTATGAATGACCATCAAAAATAGAAATTAAAATGCCTTCATAAATGACTATAAAAAAAAACAGGAATAAAAATGTATTCATGAATGACCATCAAAAATAGAAATTAAAATGCCTTCATAAATGACTATCAAAAACAGGAATTAAAATGTCTCCATGAATGACTATCAAAAACAGGAAATTTTATAGAGAGACAACTTAGACCACTAGCCACCTAGACACTTTCACCTAAATTTTAAAGATAATTATGACATAAATAATATAGTTACCTGATATAGCAGGTCTATAATGGAGCTATGTACTGATTAGCATTCAGCTGGTCGAGATAGCTGAAACAATACAACAAATATAATTATTTCTAATTTTTTACAATTTTTTTCAATCAATCAATCAAATACAAGAATGCTGCATTAGATTACTGTCAGATTAGGGGGTACTGCTTAAATAGTAATTTCGTCGAAACATGCTACCACATTGAAACAGATGCTATAACTGATTGAATACTGTGAATAGGATCTGTATTTCGTTCTTCTTTATTTGTTTTTAACTTGTGAAAACCTCTGAAAACTGGCAATGCTTGTCAATTAAGGTAAGTTGAGTACATCCTGGCACAGAAAGGCTTAAACTCACAACCTCAGTATAGCCAGTTAGCTGTAGTAGATGACTAACTACATTGCACCTTTAATACTCTGCCCCTGAGACCATGTGTTGATGTACTTAAAATCAAATTTACCGGTATATATTTATATATGTTTTATTTGTAATACTGTTTATCTTTTATTAATAGTAAAATAATTTCATACATATTTTACAAAATATGTATGCTACAAATAAAAAAACAATACATTATGTAGCACAGTGGTGCACATGTAAAACCCACACATAAAATGCATTAAACATGTCATATGTAGTGCAGCTGTGCACCTGTAAAACTTGATGCACATGTATAATGTACACAAAATTTAAAATCCCCTCCCCCACACCCCCCCCCCCCCCTTTATGAATCAGCTAAGTTGTCTTACAATCACGTTCTTAAAACTGTATTTATGCAATACTTACCCTGGATTAAACTGCTCCACTCTTCCTCGTAGGATGTTGGGACCAAGAAAACTGGCAAGTTGATTCATACATTGACTAGCAGCACTTGATGTAAGTGCGTTATCACATGTCTGATAAAATAGAAAACATTCTTAATTAACAATGTCTAATTAGAGGCTGGCACTGCTTACACATTTGGAGCACCTAAGTGTAGAGGCTGGCACTGCTAACACATTAGGATCACCTGAGTGCACACGCTGTATACTTTTTGTTTTTGTTTTGTGTCATGTATGTTTGTTTAAATCTGGATTCGTTCTTGTATCTTGAGCTTCAGCCCTTCTTGGTCGGTTGGTTTCTCTACTATTTTTCTATAGATTCTACAAATGAATCTAATATTAAAATTAATTGACAGATATAATTTTAAACAATAAAAACAGTTCTTGTTTAGTTTTTTAAATTAGACCAGAAAATAATTTGAGCTAAACCAAAATCTTGTTTGTTTGCTTTTCGGATTGGTGAGGGTTGGGGGTGTAGGCTGGCAGACACTGAAATGAAATATGATTTATTATAATAAATTTCTAAAAGAATAATAGGTTTTTACACATTTTGTGGAAAGTCTGATGAGTGATAGAAATTTTATGTCTTTTTGGGAGTAGAGCATGAAAACACAAAGAATTTACAACACTTAAGAAGATCATACTAGCTTTCCAAAAGCGTATAAAAGTACATATTTCTTCTGTAAACCTTTCCATCCTAATATCCTATAGACTGTCCATTGTTCAATACCAGACAACTAATCAGAATGCCTGAAAACTGTTTCAGACGTTTTACTTAGAGGATGCAATGAGTACTGTACAGATAAGTGCATGTGTATCTCATCTGTACTCGATATCAAACATTTACAAGAGAACTCTAAAACAACACAATTTTACAATAAATGATTGTTTTTCTGGAATAACAGACACTAATTTTTGATGATTCCAACCATGGCAAATAATATTTATGTACTGGTAATTTATATCCAGATTTATTTATCTAAAAATTATCCTAGATCTTGCTATTGTCTGTGACTAAATCTCATATATATTCTGCAATTTTGTACCCCATATGCAATGCTTTAAAAAATTTGCCAGAACTTCCCTGTCACTATTATAATGTAAATATTTATAGATTTTTATTTGCTTGTTCAGTTTTGTTGTGAGAGGAAGCCAGAGTACCAGGTGAGAACCCCAAATTTTCAGCTGAAAAACTGGCAAAACTTGTTAAGGTTAGTGCTGAAAACACCATGCCTAAAGTCAGACTCGAACTCAAAACCCTTGTGCTGACACACAACCGATCATTAGTAAATGGCTAATATTACCTAGAATATGTGGAAATAAATGTAAACACAGACATGATACCTTGAACAGAAACCTCACAGTAATTAACCAAAACAAAGACCTGAAAACACAATAGCAACAAGTAAAACAAAACCTACAGTAAACTGAGAAGAAAAGTTAACTACAGGTAAAAAATGTGAATGAATATCTTTAGATCTGCATTATTTTCTACAAACTATTTGCTATTTTCATAAATTTATTCTTACCATACTGTAGAAAACTGGATCAAAGAATGACTCTAAGTGTGTCTTAAAATGTTTTTTTCCAATTCCTTTGGCAATATGTGGTAGCTAAAAAATAACCGAAGACATTTACTGATGCAGTAATGACATGTTGTTAAATTGTTCATGGTATACATGAACATCTCCTGTCCTATACTATTTTTATAAGTTTATTTAAGCTATTTAACAATGTCTTTCCTTAGTAACCAGATTACAGTTATTATTATTTTTATATACACTACCTAAGAAAATAATTATTGCAAGCAAACCCATATGTGAATTAGAACATGGTCTTAAAATGAAGAGAAATATATATTCTAACAATGTTCCAATTCAAATTGAGTCCAACACCAAAAATCTATTTCTATTCTCATGCAAAGTATGATTAACAAATGTTATAAAGTTTCAAAGTAAGAGGACACTGTCAATTGCCCTATGCCTAAACAGCATGTCAAGAGCTTGCAATTGACAAAAAATAAAAACTTCTAACTTTATTGACTAAACATTCCATTAAGTATGAAAACTAATGATACCTTAACCAAATTTTGTTGTTCTAGTTGACTTTTTTCAGTTGAGCCAATGATGTCTGAATTGTTATTGTGTTGACAGAGGGCTCTATGCTCATTAGAAAACAATTGTATACCAAAAGAGGGTGAAAGATACCATATTTGAATTTAAAAAAAAACATTAACTTTTCTTAGTTTAGACTACATAACCATGTTGTAAGAAATGCATACACTTACATAAATAAAGTATTACCACACATATAGTCAAAATAGAAAGTTATATTACCTGTTTACATAGAGTTTCTAATAACACAACATGTTGAGGGTAATGCTGGAAAGATACGGCTTTGGCAATGGCTGGTAAAGTTTGAGCTACAAGTGGTGATAAATCTGGGTTGTTTGACAATTCAGCTGCCAAATGAATACACCTGCAACAGAGACAAAGTAAATCAGAAGATAATGACATGTTCATCTGCAGTTCCTGGAATATGGGTCCCTATCCTAGATGTTAGAGAACTTTTGAAAAAAGCTTGTGCAATTCTGTTGCTTTCTGGACTAGAGCTGTCGTTTGCATCCTATGATATTAAAGCTAAAACAATACATTCATTCTGGCTAAAAAATATTTTGATTTTCAGAAACATAACAATACTTTGTTTTGTAAAAGTTCTAACAGCTTAGGTGTTATTAAAAGAAAAGTATTCAAGTTCGAAATAAATAAATTAATTAATGAGCATTTCAATACACATACAAAAATGTTGAATGAGATTACTGTTTAAATCATTGGTAACAAATAAATCCCATTGTAACATGCTTGGGCATATGTATAATGTCTGGCTCTAGAATCGCTTCAGTTAATGAACTAGATATTTTTTTAGTGTATAACAGATTTTGCTACATATATTGAAGAGCTGGTAAATGGTTACCATAGATTCTCAACAGCACAAATTCTAATCCTTTTCTGTAATGTCATTTCTTACATGACATTATGATGTCACTGCCAAGTTTATTTATGTCTATTAACATTTCAAATACTGTGGATTCATTATTATTCATACTAGTGTTTGTGGGCAGAATCGGACCACAAAATTCGGAAATAAACAAAAAAATTTTCCTTCTTGGTCAATGATAAAACCATGAAATTAAGTTTACTTGAAACATAACTTTCTTTTAAACCATGAAAATTGGTACCCTGGAAACTACATGAATACAAAGTAATAGCCATACCCATCTGTTAATTCCCAAGGTTCTGGTGGCTTTCTAAATTTATGATCCATACATCCACCGCCTCGTCCCATTTTGGGTGCTAAAGAACCACAGGAATACATCTGGAAATAACAAAGTACACTTACTAAGCTTTAATGTTGTCTGTGCCTTTGTTTTTATTTACTTTATCCTATTATTGAGGGGCCTCAATGGCCGAGTGGTTAAGGTAGTCCGTCTACTATTGATCATGTGGTCTGTCAACACAGAGATTGCCAGTTCTAGTCCCACTTCAGGCAGGGTGTACTCTACTCCAATCTTAATTGGCAAGGATTGCCAGTTTTCCTACCGATGATCGGGGGTTTTCTCCGGGTACTCCAGCAATAAAAACTGGATTCCATGATATAGCTGAAAAATTGCTGAAAGTGGCGTTAAAACAACATTCAAACAAAAATCCTATTATTGAAGTTTTCATCACAAACAAGAAAAGAAAATAACCGATTTAGCAATGAAAGAGAAAATCATTTAACTGAGACTAAAAATAAATAGATGAAGGTTTTAAAGCTCAAGATTCATTTCAAATGGTGGAGAAACACAGGATAGCAGTCAAAGGGTGGGGAAGGCACACAGGGTAGCAGTCAAAGGGTGGGGAAGGCACACAGGGTAGAGTCAAAGGGAGGGGAAGGCACACAGGGTAACAGTCAAAGGGTGGGGAAGGCACACAGGGTAGAGTCAAAGGGTGGGGAAGGCACACAGGGTAGCAGTCAAAGGGTGGGGAAGGCACACAGGGTAGAGTCAAAGGGAGGGGAAGGCACACAGGGTAACAGTCAAAGGGTGGGGAAGGCACACAGGGTAACAGTCAAAGGTTGGGGAAGGCACACAGGGTAGCAGTCAAAGGGTGGGGAAGGCACACAGGGTAGAGGTCAAAGGGTGGGGAAGGCACACAGGGTAGCAGTCAAAGGGTGGGGAAGGCACACAGGGTAACAGTCAAAGGTTGGGGAAGGCACACAGGGTAACAGTCAAAGGGTGGGGAAGGCACACAGGATAGCAGTCAAAGGGTGGGGAAGGCACACAGGGTAGAGTCAAAGGGAGGGGAAGGCACACAGGGTAGAGGTCAAAGGGTGGGGAAGGCACACAGGGTAGCAGTCAAAGGTTGGGGAAGGCACACAGGATAGCAGTCAAAGGGTGGGGAAGGCACACAGGGTAGAGTCAAAGGGAGGGGAAGGCACACAGGGTAGAGGTCAAAGGGTGGGGAAGGCACACAGGGTAGCAGTCAAAGGTTGGGGAAGGCACACAGGGTAACAGTCAAAGGGTGGGGAAGGCACACAGGGTAGCAGTCAAAGGGTGGGGAAGGCACACAGGGTAACAGTCAAAGGGTGGGGAAGGCACACAGGGTAGAGGTCAAAGGTTGGGGAAGGCACACAGGGTAGAGGTCAAAGGGAGGGGAAGGCACACAGGGTAGAGGTCAAAGGGAGGGGAAGGCACACAGGGTAGAGGTCAAAGGGAGGGGAAGGCACACAGGATAGCAGTCAAAGGTTGGGGAAGGCACACAGGGTAGAGTCAAAGGGTGGGGAAGGCACACAGGGTAGCAGTCAAAGGGTGGGGAAGGCACACAGGGTAGCAGTCAAAGGGTGGGGAAGGCACACAGGGTAGAGTCAAAGGGTGGGGAAGACACACAGGAGAGCAGTCAAAGGGTGGGGAAGGCACACAGGATAGCAGTCAAAGGTTGGGGAAGGCACACAGGGTAGCAGTCAAAGGTTGGGGAAGGCACACAGAATAGCAGTCAAAGGGTGGGGAAGGCACACAGGGTAGAGTCAAAGGGTGGGGAAGACACACAGGAGAGCAGTCAAAGGGTGGGGAAGGCACACAGGATAGCAGTCAAAGGTTGGGGAAGGCACACAGGGTAGCAGTCAAAGGGTTGGGAAGGCACACAGGGTAGCAGTCAAAGGGTTGGGAAGGCACACAGGGTAGCAGTCAAAGGGTTGGGAAGGCACACAGGGTAACCGTCAAAGGTTGGGGAAGGCACACAGGATAGCAGTCAAAGGTTGGGGAAGGCACACAGAATAGCAGTCAAAGGGTGGGGAAGGCACACAGGGTAGAGTCAAAGGGTGGGGAAGGCACACAGGGTAGCAGTCAAAGGTTGGGGAAGGCACACAGAATAGCAGTCAAAGGGTGGGGAAGGCACACAGGGTAGAGTCAAAGGGTGGGGAAGGCACACAGGGTAGAGTCAAAGGGTGGGGAAGACACACAGGATAGCAGTCAAAGGGTGGGGAATGCACACAGGGTAGCAGTCAAAGGTTGGGGAAGGCACACAGGGTAGAGTCAAAGGGTGGGGAAGGCACACAGGGTAGAGGTCAAAGGGTGGGGAAGGCACACAGGATAGCAGTCAAAGGTTGGGGAAGGCACACAGGGTAGCAGTCAAAGGTTGGGGAAGGCACACAGGGTAGAGTCAAAGGGTGGGGAAGGCACACAGGGTAGCAGTCAAAGGGTGGGGAAGGCACACAGGATAGCAGTCAAAGAGTGGGCAAGGCACACAGGGTAGCAGTCAAAGGGTGGGGAAGGTACCCAGGATAGCAGTCAAAGAGTGGGCAAGGCACACAGGGTAGCAGTCAAAGGGTGGGGAAGGCACACAGGGTAGCAGTCAAAGGTTGGGGAAGGCACACAGGGTAGAGTCAAAGGGTGGGGAAGGCACACAGGGTAGAGGTCAAAGGGTGGGGAAGGAACACAGGGTAACAGTCAAAGGGTGTGGAAGGCACACAGGGTAGAGGTCAAAGGGAGGGGAAGGCACACAGGGTAGAGGTCAAAGGGAGGGGAAGGCACACAGGATAGCAGTCAAAGGGTGGGGAAGGCACACAGGATAGCAGTCAAAGGGTGGGGAAGGCACACAGGGTAGCAGTCAAAAGGTGGGGAAGGCACACATTGTAACAGTCAAAGGGTGTGGAAGGCACACAGGGTAACAGTCAAAGGGTGTGGAAGGCACACAGGGTAGAGGTCAAAGGGAGGGGAAGGCACACAGGGTAGAGGTCAAAGGTTGGGGAAGGCACACAGGATAGCAGTCAAAGGGTGGGGAAGGCACACAGGGTAGCAGTCAAAGGTTGGGGAGGGAACGCAGGGTAGCAGTCAAAGGGTGGGGAAGGCACACAGGGTAGCAGTCAAAGGGTGGGGAAGGCACACAGGGTAACAGTCAAAGGTTGGGGAGGGAACGCAGGGTAGCAGTCAAAGGGTGGGGAAGGCACACAGGGTAGCAGTCAAAGGGTGGGGAAGGCACACAGGATAGCAGTCAAAGGTTGGGGAAGACACAAAGGGTAACAGTCAAAGGGTGGGGAAGGTACCCAAATAGAAGTTTTATCTGACCTGTGTCTACACCCCCTTTGGACTAGGTAAAAATATAAATGCACCTGCAGCTGTAGTGTAGATGATGGACCAATAAATAAATGTGACGTATTAAAAAGAATATATTATTTCACAAAATACCTGTTTATCTGTGTGTAAATCCATATCATTGTCTCTCAGTCTTTTAACAACACCATATGTTGCTGGACCTTTATCTAAACCACTATATTTCTCTGAAGATGCAGGTTGTTTTTCAACCCCTTCTAAACCTTCTTTAATTTTAGCCATTATTACTTCAATACTAGGTTGACCTTAAAATAAGAAATGTTTATTGTTTTACCAAATCAATATCAATTTCATATGAGTCCACAATTTACATACAGAAACCTGTCCAAAGGACCCTTCTGGTCATCATACAATATCCACTTTTCAGATCACTACATGTCTATGGGTACCACTTTAAAATGTCTGAAGTGGTAGTCATTACAATTCCTACATTTTTAAACAAACCACATGAAGCTGCTAGTAGAATATGTTCAAAAGTACTATGACTACAGTAAATACATAATTTACATATATATCTTTTAAAGTCATATATGACTTAGGTGGAATGCAATGATTTTTGTTCTATTTTACATGTAAATTTTATATGTTGGTCTTCCTCTCCAATAAAAACTTAACACCATGATATGAAAAACTGCTGACAAAGGTGTTAAATCCTATTCAAGCAAACAATCAATGAAGTGAGCTGTTCATTTTGTTCCAATTGAAATTTTTGATGATGGCCATCCATAAATATGAATCATAAAAAAATTGTAAGATCCAATTTTGTAAGCTAGTAGCACATTTGTGTATCTACTTACCATAAGCCTGTACAACATTAGCTAATGCTAAAGCTGCTCCCTGTCTCACTGAAGCTATGTTGTCTTGTAAATTGTTGAAAAATAATGGATATAATGCTGGCAAGGAGTTCCTACAAATATGACAGAGATGGTACAGTTATATATTCTGACTATTCCATTAAACAGTCTATTGTAGGGGTAGGAAGGTTGGTACAATCATATATTCTGACTATTCAATTAAACAGTCTATTGTAGGGAAGGAAGGTTGGTACAGTTATATATTCTGGCTATTCCATTAAACAGTCTATTGTAGGGGTAGGAAGGTTGGTACAATCATATATTCTGACTATTTAATTAAACAGTCTATTGTAGGGTAGGAAGGTTGGTACAGTTATATATTCTGGCTATTCCATTAAACAGTCTATTGTAGGGGTAGGAAGGTTGGTACAATCATATATTCTGACTGTTCCATTAAACAGTCTATTGTATGGGTAGGAAGGCAATATTATATTGTAGGTTATTGGTTTTTAATGAAAACAAGTACATTAGAAGCCAAAATATTGAAATTATCTTATTGTATGTCTGTTTTAAAACTTTTTGAGTACCCTCCCATATACAAGTACATATAACATTATTACCATCTTAAAAATATAATATTACCTGCAGCAATGTGTGTGGTGTATCTGTAAAACTGTATTGTAAACCAGTTTCCGTTCAAGAGATTACTAAGATTAACGTCAAATCCTATTTATTTATGTGCTAAAAATATTTACAGGTAATTCTCCATGCTAATTTGACAGTGACTAATACTTTTAAGAACATACCTGCCATGTTTGTCAAATACCCCCTCCAAAAAAATAATAAAATATGTAACATGGTTACAGTAATCATTCGTAGAACCAAGTCCTGTATTCAAACCTTCAGTCCAATTTATAACACTGAGTCAGTTTAAGTTGAAGTCATCCATTAACTTACTTTGATTCTTCAGAAAAACATAAAACAAAGTTTCCACAAGCCACACATGCAGCTGCAAGAAACAACATATATTCTGAAAAGAATTGTCCAATAAATTTTTTTCTTACTTTTTTATGTTAATTGTATACAAGTATGGCCTTTAATGAAGGTAATATCCATAATTATTAAATCAACAAAGGGTTATTTCAAATATCTTTTGAGTCTTAATCATTTGGATATTGCCCGAAGCAAATTAAAGGCCATAAATGTTTTATGAACTAATCTTGAACAAGTACAAGGGGACCGTGTAGTCATAACTGAGTAATCCTTTCAAATTTGGTGTGCTTTTGCATGTCCAACAAATAACTAGTCCTTTCCTCCTTTAAAATTGTGTGCGCTTTGGCAAGTCAAACAAATTACTATTTTGTCTTTGTGCAAATTCCCAGACAGTTATTTAACCCACATGCAGTTTTGGGCAAGAAAAACAGTTATTGCTCTTAATATCTAATTTATTTAAGTACTGGTTTCCAAAGTAACGTATAATAATAATATATAACCCATTTTCCACATTGATATTTTATGAAAATATGTAAGTAGGAATATGCATAAACATATTTGCATCTATTGAGAATACTATTAAGGCTATACTGCCTGGGGGTATGTTAGATATTTTATTTGTTTTTAGACTTATTGGTCTGCTATATTAGTTTGTGTATGGAAATATCAAGAAATGGTATTATGTACATGCTAAACTACAATTCTGATGGTTTTGCACTTATCCACAACCGGCAGCCAACAATATCCACTCTGACTTATTTTGTAGAAAAAGGTGAACATAAATGTTTGTTTATTTTTTTTTTAATAGATTGTTTCTGCATGTCTTATTATAAATCAAATGAAATACCATGTTAACTTAAAAGTTTGGACAGCAGAGACAAGCTAGAAGTTTACCCACTCTGTGCCACTGTGACTATGTGGACATAAGAACAAGCCACATGCACTTTAGTTTTAATCAGCTGTAGTTTTGTAAAACTGGAACTGAAAAGTTATTTTATATAGGCATGTGAAAAATCTTTCTGAAAAATAAATAGATTTTACGCACATTAAATTCACATTATTAAGACAATAAATGTTACTACAAATCACAGAATCCTATCCTATCCAAGATTGGAGGTACTATGCTTTTTCCTCTGGATGAAATAATATTGGTGAAAAAAAATGGCTGAAATTGGCATAGAACACCATACAATAAAACAAACAAAAAATCCAACCAAAAACTTACCATCTCTAACAGGCCAGCTGTCATCATTAAAACAAACAAGTAATGCTTCCAGAAGTCTGGGAATATGTGGTCTGACTGCAGTTCTGTCTATCTGTAAAATCAGACAAAATATTGTTTAGATGGAACTTGCATTAAAGAGAAACAATTGGTTAAAAAATATGAATAAAATAAAACCTTCAAGAGATGTATAGTTCAAGGAAACATACAATTATTTCTATTTTATCTTTCCATGGAGATGACATCATAAACTTGCTTGTAAGCCCTTATTTGTCCATTGTTGTTTGTTCATTATATGAATTGGACACATAGAGAAATTATTCACGTAACAGACTAATTAAGTAGAAATTTATTTGTATGCAAATATTATACTGCATAATAATGTATGATAAAATAATGCTGCACTTTATTTCAGTTTCAAAGGCATATAATAACAAGTGTGGACACAGAAAAACGTCTTGTCTGCATTCAGCATCAGTAACGAAAATAAATTTTGTCATAAGCATTACGTAAATAGCATTAAATATCAGCAGCGGCCTGTATACAAAATATTGTCACCATACCATGCATAGTTACAGGGGAACAGCCGTAACCCAAAAACTTTAACACCTACCAGACAGTCATGTACTAGTCATCAGCAACCTATACACCAAATATTGTCATCCTACCACGCGTAGTTACAGAGGAACTGTCGTAACCCAAAAACTTTAACGTAGTCACTGGACCATGAAATTGAGGTCAAGGTCAGGTGACACCTACCAGACAGTCAAGTACTAGTCATCAGCAACCTATATACCAAATATTGTCATCCTACCATGCGTGGTTACAGAGGAACTGTCATAACCCAAAAAATTTAACGTAGTCGCTGGACCGTGAAATTGAGGTCAAGGTCAGGTGACACCTACCAGACAGTCATGTACTAGCCATCAGCAACCTATACACCAAATATTGTCATCCTACCATGCGTAATTACAGAGGAACTGTCATAACCCAAAAACTTTTACGTAGTCGCTGGACCGTGAAATTGAGGTCAAGGTCAGGTGACACCTACCAGACAGTCATGTACTAGTCATCAGCAACCTATACACCAAATATTGTCATCCTACCATGCGTAGTTACAGAGGAACTGTCGTAACCCAAAAACTTTAACGTAGTCGCTGGACCGTGAAATTGAGGTCAGATCAGGTGACACCTACCAGACAGTCATGTACTAGTCATCAGCCTGCGACGAAAGCCGCTGGAAGCGAGACATATGTATGGGAATCCGGCGGCGGCGGTGGCAGTGACGGCGGCGTAAACACTTGACATCTTGCTTCATATATTTGTAAGCCCAAGCCCTAGGTCCATCAAATTTGGTCCAGAGGTAGCTTATGATGAGTACTTGCCAGTCAGTCACCTGTCACCTGACCTTGACCTCAATTTCACGGTCCAGCGACAACGTTAAAGTTTTTGGGTTACGACAGTTCCTCTGTAACTAGGCATAGTAGGATGAAAATATTTGGTGTATAGGTTGCTGATGACTAGTACATGACTGTCTGGTAGGTGTCACCTGACCTTGACCTCAATTTCACGGTCCAGCGACTACTTTAAAGTTTTTGGGTTATGACAGGTGACAGGTGACTGACTGGCAAGTACTCATCATAAGCTACCTCTGGACCAAATTTGATGGACCTAGGGCTTGGGCTTACAAAGATATGAAGCAAGATGTCAAGTGTTTACGCCGCCGCCGCCGGAGCCGGATTCCCATACATATGTCTCGCCTCCAGCGACTTTCGTCGCAGGCGAGACAATAAAACTAATATGTATTTTCAATTTGATGTTTTGATTTGTTACGTTTGATATGGAAAGTTGTTAGGTTTAGACTTTTTGGAAATTTCGAAATTTCATGGGATAACTCCTATGCCTTATTGTTCCAGTAAGTTTTATATCATGTAATATTATGGCCGAGTTGTTCTTTTGTCAGACTTATGATCTTTACAATTCAGCTGAGTAGTTGTACATATTAGTGTCAGAAAATAAGTAAAATAAAACAAGGATTTCCTCAAGTTTGAACTTTTAATAATGCAAAATGATATTTTCCCAATACACTGCTTTAACGCACAAATTTTCCCAATTTGTGCAGTGGGGGGCCCATTTGAAAAAGTCTAAAATCATCCCTGTAATTTAACAATACAGGTGACAACATTAACAGGTTGATCCTATCTTTGCACATAATTTATCAGTACATGTGGCAACATTAACAGGTAAATCCTACCTTTGCACCTAATTCAACAATACAGGTGGCAACATTAACAGGTAAATCCTACCTTTGCACCTAATTCAACAATACAGGTGGCAACAATAACAGGCAAATACTACCTTAGCTTCTAATTCAGCAATATAGGTGGCAACATTACCAAATTAATACTACTTAAGTGTCTACTTCATCAATACAAGTGGCAACATTAACAGGTCAATCTTACCTTAGCACCTAATTCAACAATACAGGTGGCAACATTAACAGGTCAATCTTACCTTAGCACCTAATTCAGCAATACAAGCACAGGCTGCCTCTCTTACAGCATGGTTGTCAGCAGTGGTCGCTTCAATATAGTAGTCTACCTGAAATGATGATCTAAAACTAATGAAAAGTTTTTCCATTTTTTTATTATTTATATATACACATACCATTTTGGCTGGACTAGTCTGCTAGATGTTTGCTTGGTTTCAACCACAGGCCAAAAAACACACCTTTTAAACAAGTGTGGACACAGAAAAACGTCTCGCCTGCATTCCGCATCAGTAACGAAAATAAATTTCGTCATAAGCATTACGAAAATAGCATTAAATATCAGCAGCGGCCTGTATACAAAATATTGTCACCATACCATGCATAGTTACAGGGGAACAGCCGTAACCCAAAAACTTTAACGTAGTCACTGGACCGTGAAATTGAGGTCAAGGTCAGGTGGAACCTACCAGACAGTCATGTACTATTAATCAGCAACCTATATACCAAATATTGTCATCCTACCATGCGTAGTTACAGAGGAACTATCGTAACCCAAAAACTTTAACGCAGTCGCTGGACTGTGAAATTGAGGTCAAGGTCAGGTGACACCTACCAGACAGTCATGTACTAGTCATCAGCAACCTATACACCAAATATTGTCATCCTACCATGCGTAGTTACAGAGGAACTGTCGTAACCCCAAAACTTTAACGTAGTCGCTGGACCGTGAAATTGAGGTCAAGGTCAGGTGACACCTACCAGACAGTCATGTACTAGTCATCAGCAACCTATACACCTAATATTGTCATCCTACCATGCATAGTTACAGAGGAACTGTCGTAACCCCAAAACTTTAACATAGTCGCTGGACTGTGAAATTGAGGTCAAGGTCAGGTGACACCTACCAGACAGTCATGTACTAGTCATCAGCAACCTATACACCAAATATTGTCATCCTACCATGCATAGTTACAGAGGAACTGTCGTAACCCAAAAACTTTAACGTAGTCGCTGGACCGTGAAATTGAGGTCAAGGTCAGGTGACACCTACCAGACAGTCATGTAC
This sequence comes from Limnoperna fortunei, assembly GCA_944474755.1. Classification (NCBI taxonomy): domain Eukaryota; kingdom Metazoa; phylum Mollusca; class Bivalvia; order Mytilida; family Modiolidae; genus Limnoperna; species Limnoperna fortunei. The sequence goes on from OX104113.1 coordinate 49,875,343, forward strand.
TAGTCATCAGCAACCTATACACCAAATATTGTCATCCTACCATGCCTAGTTACAGAGGAACTGTTGTAACCCAAAAACTTTAACGTAGTCGCTGGACCGTGAAATTGAGGTCAAGGTCAGGTGACACCTACCAGACAGTCATGTACTAGTCATCAGCAACCTATACACCAAATATTGTCATCCTACCATGCGTAGTTACAGAGGAACTGTCGTAACCCAAAAACTTTAACGTAGTCGCTGGACCGTGAAATTGAGGTCAAGGTCAGGTGACACCTACCAGACAGTCATGTACTAGTCATCAGCAACCTATACACCAAATATTGTCATCCTACCATGCATAGTTACAGAGGAACTGTCGTAACCCAAAAACTTTAACGTAGTCACTGGACCATGAAATTGAGGTCAAGGTCAGGTGACAGGTGACTGACTGGCAAGTACTCATCATAAGCTACCTCTGGACCAAATTTGATGGACCTAGGGCTTGGGCTTACAAAGATATGAAGCAAGATGTCAAGTGTTTACGCCGCCGCCGCCGCCGCCGGATTCCCATACATATGTCTCGCCTCCAGCGACTTTCGTCGCAGGCGAGACAAAAATTACAAATAAAGAAAAATCTCTTTAAAGACCACAACATCAGCCTGGAGTGTGGCTTAAAGACAGGGGTGGCTGGTTGTGAATAATTTAATTTAATGAAACTGATATGTGATGCAGCTTTTGGTGAGGGGATTCCTCCTGTAAGAGGCTCCATTTAAGAGGAGGATTACTGTGGCTGGTAAAAACATGATTTTTGTGCTTTTTTATAATATCTTATCTATGGGTAAACTGATGTAAGATATTGTTCAGAAATAGTCTTTACACAGCAGATAACAAGTTAATATAAAAAATTAAAATACATTCTAGTTCAAATTACAAATCGAACAAATGCCCTAGAAGAATGCTGAAGGAATGTCAATAAAGTAAGCATCATTAAAGTTGTCAGAAACACATGGATCAGTCTTACCACAGGATCTATGTATTTCTCCACCAGATGTCTCCCTTCTCCCTCTGTTGCTTGTCTCCATGTTTCTTGAGAATAGATTCTTACACCTTCTGCTACATAATATCTATAATAATGCAAAAATTCTTGAGTACAAAATTTGGTAACAAGTCAATGCATACAATGTATTATTAGAGTAACCCTCTTGTTCAAACTCCTGCTTAATGCCCCTTTAGGCAATATCACTATTTACAGTTTTTATTGGGGGACAAAGCTACAGTACCTGGAGAAAACTGTTGTTAACTGGCAATCCTTGTCAATTAAGATTGGAGCCAAGCAAATCCTGCCTTTATTGATACTTAAACACTCAACGTTAGTGTTGACAGACCATGTGTGTGATCAATAGTATAAAGGAACATGTTTTCTGAACGGACACCATGATTGAGGTCAAATGTGGGATATTAATAACAGGAACCACATAACTCTCTTAATTGTATGTGGTACAACAGAGTTTATTATTTTCTGGAGCTTTACCAGTACTAAGATAGCTGTATGATGTACACAGTTTTATAAAATTTAGTGGATGCTGGATAAAATGAAAAAAAACTAGCACAAAACAAGATATGTAAAGAATTTTTCCTGAAATCAAATACCCTAGATAATAAGGTCAGTGCAAACCTGGGATACTACCACTAAGTGTATTAGATAGAAATATACATTTCATTCAAACCAATAAGATAGAAAAAAAAATGTTGTGAACACTCCCTCCCCATATCTATGTTTTTTAGGAATAAAACTTTCACAACCAGAGTTGCAGCTGATTAACAATCCTGCCTGTCCCAGGGTTTAGTAATTAAGCAGGTCCGGCAAATGGAATCGTTGAGCAGGACTTAATGTCTGGCAGGTTTTTTTGACAACCTAGGGCAGACAAACATTTAATATCTGTCAATACTGACAGACTGAGTACCTTTCGTCCATAGAATCCTTTATTTTCTAATTATCATTGTATAAAATTGCTATTCAGGTATTTTTTTCCCCGTCTCTTTCGGGAACCATTTCATACCTAAAGGGCATTAGAAGATGAGTTTAAGTGACCTGTTATTTTTTACTCTCCCTAAATCCCATGGTTCTTAGAAGATACTGGTATCTCTAGATGTAGTGGAACTGATACAGTAAGATTTCCATGTTTTGATTAAATATGTACTCTAAGAACACTGAAAATTGCAAAGATTTGTGTAATTAGCCCATTTTTCAAATGTTTTAAATGTTTGTTTATTACAAGGTAACCTAAATTTACCTACAATGAACAATGACCAAAAAGTACAGTACATGGGGACTTAATGGTCAATTGATGAAAAAACACTTTTAAACTGGTTTGAGACTTGAAGTTTTTTCTAAAGATATTTTATTTTAATCATTTTCTTTCATAAATATATAAAATGCAATTGAAATAATAGATAACTAGGTATTTATGATAATTTTTGTATATGTGTGTCCCTACTTTCAAGGAACAGTTTGATTTCAGCACAGCTTTGTGCAAGTGGAAATGTGCTGAACAGAAGAATTATTTCTGGGTTTATTGAAAATTAATGTGTTTATTTTCTTTGGACATTTTCTCCCAGATAAACATGGCATGTTCATAAACTGTTAGGAATATTATGCTGTATACAATAACATGTATTATGTTTATGTCTACATGTATATCAAAACAAATATTTTTTATCATGAAAAATCAAAAACAATTTAAAGTAAATAATTAAAAAAAGTTGATAGGACAAGCAAAACTGTCTACCTTGCAGACGAAATTGTCTGTCAGAATAAAAAAAATTATCTGAATCTCTGACAACATCTTCAATACAATATTCACAGATTATAATGAAATGTATTTGCATTCATAATATACCTGTTGAGACACATTCTTGGTATAAGTATGCTGTAAAACTGATCTTTTGCCTCCTCTGATGGTAGACTGTGTAAAAACTTTCTAGTCGCAACTGACGCAGCAAGTCTGACCTGAAACAATACAATAACTTATTCAAAAAAAAAACCAAATCTAATTATGCCATAATTTATTTACTAATGCAGCAAGTGTGACCTAAAACAATACTTGTATACTATTGGTGTTTTTGGACAAATTTCTGCAATTCTGGTCAATCAACAATTTAAAAAAAAAAGGCTAGAAAAACGGCTAGAAAAACAACAGCAGACTTTTTTCTGATATATATTTTTTAAATGATTAATTGAAAATTTGTTTCCCCAAAGCTTTACAAAAAATTCTAATCAAAAGAACTATTTTGTCTTTGGCCAGTGAAAGGACTTAACTGCTACCCGGTGTTTAAGAATAGAATGAACAAAATCTATATTATGCCTTCTGTGCAGTGACATTGGACACTCATGGCAACTGGCAATAATTTAGCTGTGATATATATATATATATTGATTATAACTATGACATCATATGATAATTAATTAGCCTAAATCAAAGATAAGAAAAACTTTGTCACAATTAATTTAATTACACCATCACTTAAGTTTATTTACTAAATTAAAAGAATCCATAACAAATCACCAACAATTACAAATGGCTTGAACATTCATATAAAACATTACATTATGTGGTTGATCTGGTAATATGTATATTTCCTTGAGCTTCATCGCTTACAAAGGAACAATTCTATATAAATTTAAACCATACATTGATCATACTTAATTGCTGAGAAAAATAGTTAAGGAATTGCCACATGCACTGATGCACACACATACACTGAAAACAGTACACCCACTGTCCCTTAAGAGATGTAGGGGGTAAAAACTGTTTGAAGACATAATAATAAATGCTGCTGCATAAAAAACTGAAAAAACAAGGCAAAAAATGACCAGGGGGAGGCAATTTCTTTCCCTGAGTTGTCCTCAAATGTGAGCCCTGTAGAATATGTATATGACTCAACGGTAACATTATTGATTCAGGAACTGCTTACCCTTCCTGAGCACCTGGTTTCACTGATAGTTTTTATAGGAGTTCCTATTTTCTTTAATTTACATGTATTTGAATTGAACCCTTATTTAATCCATTAGTTAACTTTAAGGCTATTGAAAGTCTCTCTTGTTAAAAAAAAAGACTTCTCAATAAGAAGCTTGGACAATGGTTTTTAGAAAATACATTAAAAACTTTTTAAAAAATACCTGACTCCAGTTGTCAGCTAAACCTTTACCAAGATGTTCAGAAAATTCTCTTCCATGACGATACACTGAATTGTCTTCTTTTAATTTCAATGCTCCTCTTCCTAAACCAAAACAAACAAAAATCTGCACAATAATTTGTATAGTCTGCTAGTCTCAATCATAGTGACTATTGGAATAATAGCATCTAGAATTTATAGTATATTAAGTTGAAAAATAAAATAAAAATTAAAATAACTTTAAAACAAAAAGTGCAATATTTTGTTTTACACTTCTGTAAGTACATACTGAATATAACAAAGCACTGTTGAATTAATTTTATAGGATAAAAAGATGGATGAAATGGGATTAATCCCACAGATGAACGCAAAAGAAACCAGCAACACTGGGAAGATCCCTGTTTAGTGACATCATAACTGGTATTTATGTCTACTATTGAACTAATACCGGTACTCCATTTTGATCTTTTAACAAAAACTGGACACCAAGTTATAGCTGAAAAATCCTTCCAAGACAGAAATGGCCAGATTTCCTTAAACAGGAAGTAGGTGAGTGACAGACCTGAAATAGAATCCCACGTTATAGGAGGCCATGCTGATGCTGCATACCAAATTTCAACTGTTACGAAAAATTTCCCCCTGTACGTTAGAAAGATTCCATTGTTGACTATTCGAAATCCTTCTGGTAATGTCGTCTGCAGTTGAGGCTGGAAAAGTCTCGCGGTTTGTCCCAATACCATTGTACATAACGCTGTAGAACGCATCAGATTAAACAAGTGGGTGGAATTTGAATGTGTTTAGGCACAAGTGATAATATTTTCAATATTCATGATGTGTTATTGATTATCCTGTTTATTACTGTCAAATATTAATATGTCATCGAAAACTTGGAGGAACTTTGTTTTTAATGTTCTTGTGCATCAATGTTTAAAAAGTCGTTAAGACATTCATTGTGACATAATATCCAGGGAGTGAAAGAACTCAATTTATTTCACATGTGATCAAACAGAATTATTTCACTCAGAAATCTCTGTATTTCATTGCTGTCAATGTAATAATATATATGTAAACTGGTTAAAAAATTTACTGCAGGAATACAGTATATTGAGTTACATGGATTGTTTTCATTTCCTGTATCAACAAAATAAATATTGATAATAAGCCTGTGGTATCAGACAAATAGCATCCGTAGAGATTCGAGTTAAAAAAAAAATGTTTTCTTTTAAGTCCTCTTCAAAACATATGTCAGTAGATAAAGGACAATAACTCTTCATTTTAACACTAACTTTCAGTTGTCCCATGAAAAAAGCAAGTATCAATATCATCATCCATGACATCACTTACACTTTGTGGACACTATTCAATTTGTCTAAGAAATAACTTATATCTTACCATCATCTGTAACACCTATGGAAACTATTGCAGCACATACATAGAAACCTGTCTCTCTTACGAATCTGTTTGTATGTAATAAAGTTTCAAAAATCAGGTCCAATAACTCTTGATCAACAAAAGGATTGAACAAATGACCACATGATGTAACTATACATTCTAAGCATCTGAAAAAAAGTACAATTTTACTGTGTTAATTGCCATATTGCTACTGAATACAAAGTACATTCTCTTACAAATAATTTGATTCATTCAAAAGTAAGTCACATGATCTCTAAGTAAATAAGAAAACTGCAAAAATGTGCATATATAAGTGGGAGATAACTTTAATATAAGATAAGATAAGATAAGATAAGATAAGATACTTTATTAACCAATTATGGGCCTGTGGAGGGCATGAACAACAATACAATTACAAAAAAAAAGAGAAAGATATTGATTTGTATATAAACTACACTAACAACAAAAGAAAGTAAAAGTTGTAACTATACAGTATAACAATTATAAATAGCAAGTGTGGTTGACTACAAGTATTTGTTGATATGGTAACAATACATATATAGTTTAGCTATCCTTTCCGTGTCAAGTGCAACAAAAGTAGATTGAAGTTGTATGTATTATATAATTCCTTATAAAACTGATTATATGCTTATCAAGTCAACATGGTCAATAACATAAATTGTCAAACTGATTTTAATTCAGTGGGTCATTAATAGTAGAAGTGTATTTAACTTGAATTACTAAGATTGATCGAATTCTTCCAGTGACTGTTGTATGTTTAATTTGATAAAAACAGGAGTTGAACCAAACCAAACCCAACCAAACGACACTATAATTAAATTAATCATGCAAATAACCATTAAAAAAATGTCAATAAAATAAAAAAAATGACCAAATTGGTGTATGGCTTATTCTTACTTCATCCATGTTTCTAGTGACTTCCATCCAGCTGTGTCATGAAATATCTGTGCTGCATCAACACTTAGTCTCTAAAAACAATTACAAGGACATGTAAATTTATGTGAAATTGATTTGTATAAGCTTAAAGCATTGTGGAGATATTAATCTTTTTTTTACAACTAGCATACATGTATATATTTATAAAATGTAGATATCTTTGTTCTGCAAGTTCCAGTCCAAATTCAGGCAAGGTATGCTCCAGTCTTAACTGACCAGTATTTCTGTTTTCCATAGAACAGTTGGGGTTCTCTTTTATAATTTAGTTTGTTGCCAGGTGCTCCATCTTAATCCCCAAATAAATCTGGATTCCATGATATGGCTGAAAAATTACTAAAAGTGACATAAAATCAAACAATATATTGATGGAACACAAATACCCATACAATTTTGAAAGGAGACACTTTCTACTTTGGCTTTGCCATATTTGAAATACATGTAACTAGATATCAGTGAGATGATATCCATCTTTGTGGGCCCCGCTGACATTGAGGTCAAAGGACATCAACCATGGTATGCGACACTTTATTATCTACCCACATACTAAATACCAAAAGCCTACCTCAAAAGACAAAAAAGTAATAGGCCGGACACGTTTATTGATGGACGGACTGATTACTATAGGGGATCTGCCACAAGGTGTCGGGGCCCTAATCATTGTAATGTATTTTCTGAACATTGGATATACATGGTACTAGTATTCTCTTCATAGGCTTATGGTGGGAAAAATATCTATTTATAATACAGGTACATGTAAAAAAAATTCCTGTAAAATGTGTTTCCTAGAAAAACTATCGATAACCACCATGTGTCAGAAAATCCTGAAGTATATGTCTAACAACGTCATATTTTTTTGTCATTGGCAGATTTCTACTAGTACATCAGAATGAAAAATTGCAGTGATTTAATTTCTATCAATATTAGCAGTTTCCATCTTTGGTGGTCCTTCCTAGATTAAATAAAAGCATCAATGTTTTGGATTCCCAACTATGGCAAGTCTAATAATTATATGATTTTACCCATTGGAATATTTTCAAATGGAAACTTAAAATTATAACAATGACTTCTTAAATGTAAAATGCTAACTGATGTCTGGCAAAAAAGTTATATTTCAATCTGACACATGTATGGTAACTAACTGCTATAAAATTAAATATTTACTACTATTTTTAAAAGCATAAATAAAGTATTTAAATAAAACAAAAATGCAAATTACCCGTTCACCTCCAGGAGAACTACTTAATTTCTGAACAAGTTTGTCAACTTCCTCACTTTCACTATTTTCTCCTCCTAGTTGCATGTCTCTTTCAAGATTTGATCGAATTCCATATAAAATTTTATCTTTCACATCTTCATAGATTTCCGGACCAACTTTTTTGCATAATGCACCAAGTACCTCACCTTCAAAAAAAGTTCATTGTCTTGAAAAATTTTTTACATGTAAAGTACTGTTTGCCTGTATTGTTACAGATATAATAGTGTACATGGAAATCTTTCATTATAACCTGTAAAACACTTACACTACCGTACGTACCAGGCTATACATATCAATTATTAATATCTTAATATACTAGTACACTAAGATATTAAAATATATCCCTGTTGTAGTTGTCAGTTTAACCTTTCTGATTAATGTTCTAAATTAGGAATAATTAATACTAATTTATTTAAGATACTATCTAAGATATACAATGAGGAAAAATTTTCTATAGAAAATGTTCATAATCTCAAACAACAAGAATTAGATAATTATATTTGATTGTGCTCACCTGTCTGTCAAATTACCAATCCATGAAACATCCGCACAAAACTAACGAAACACAAATGAAGTTATAGTATATGCATAATCATTTATCAATTTAAAATCATAAAAACAGAATATGTATCATTATATAACATTATATATTTTAATGACCCAAGGTGAAGGTATCGGGTCCCTTTGCCCTTGGTCCATTCGCCCTGATAGTGAGTCCGTTCTCCCTACTTTATTATATGACATTATAATAACAATAACTATATATGAAATTATGTTTCATGATTAAAAATGGAGTAAATGGCTTCAATGAATTAATAATGTAATAATAAAATCACTTCTAATTTGTTTCTTGGATCGTTAATAAAATGACTTTAATGATTAAAAATAATTAGCTTGGTAGGATAAATTCTCTCCTGTTTTGCGGCGAGTACAAATAAACGTTATATTTTCTGACAATGTACAAATATTGTTTTTATTCTGCAACCAGAAAATACGGAACACTGAACATATATACAGATAAGTTTTTTTTTATAGTATTTTTGTAAAAACAACTATTTATTTAGAATGTGTATAGGAATGAGGATGCATCAGACTTGAACAAGTCCAAGTCTGGGCTATAAGCAACTGCAGAGGGTAGTGAATTCCATATTTTTATTGCTCTGGGAAAGAAGGAGTGTGCATGGTAGTTTGTGGGAGAGAATGGTAGAAGGAATTTATGGTCTCTTGTCGGTATCATATAGTTCGGTGGAATGATGATGTTGACTAGTTGATGTTGGATCTTGTATAGCATTGTTACTGATGTTAAGTTTCTTCTTTGTTGTAATGTAGGCCATTCAAGTTGCTGGAGCATGGCGATAACGATACTTTGATAGTGGTATTGGTTGAGTGTGTATCTTGCTGCTCTTCTTGGAGTCATTTCAAGTTTGTTTATTAGATCTTTTTGCCAGGGATCCCATATGATGTTGCAGTATTCTAGTTTTGGTCTTACGTAGGTCTTGTATGCTGTTTCTTTTGTTTTGATGTTATTTGTTTTGATGTTCCCTTTTAATAAATTGTAATGATGCATTTGCCTTGTTTGAGATTGTGTTGATGTGATTGTTCCAGCTTAAGTCTTTTGTGATTGTAGTTCCCAGATATTTAGCTTGGTCAGTTGTTTTAAGTATTTGGTTATGTAGTTTATAGTCATAAATGATGGATGTTCGTTTTCTTGATATTCTTATTATCTCGCACTTATCTGGGTTAAAAGACATTAGCCATTCGTTCTCCCACTTTTCAAGTTTATGTAGGTCTGACTGTAGTGTATGACAATCGGTTAAGGAGGAGATGGTCAGATAAACAATAGTGTCGTCAGCAAACAGACTAACATTACTTTTTAGGTTGTCTGGCATGTCGTTTATTTAGATTAGTAACAGACATAGGCCTAAAACATAGCCTTGTGGCACGCCTGAGAGCACTGGACAACTGTTGGACATGTGGCCATCTACAGCAACTTTTTGTGAACGATTGTTTAACCAAGCTTGTATCCAATGAGAAATTTTGTTATCAATGCCCATGCTTTTAACATGTTTAAGTTTTAGGATAAGTCTTTGGTGGTCCACCTTATCAAAAGCCTTACTAAAATCCATTACTACTACATCAGTTTGTTTGCCGTTTGCCATATCATCAAAAATTTGTTGTGTAAACGTTAAAAGTTGTGTTTTGATCTGAAACCATGCTGGAGTGGGTAAAGAAGGTGGTTAGTATCTTGATGTTTCATGATTGATGTTACTAATATGTGTTCTAATACTTTACTGAAGATACATGTAAGTGATATGGGCCTGTAGTTTTCTGGTTTTGATTTTGGTCCTTTTTTAAAAACCGGGGTAACTTGCATTTTTCCAGTTTTTTGGCACTGTTCCTGAGTTGATAGACAAGTTGAAAAGGTCAGTTATAATTGGCAATATGTCTATAGCAACTTGAAAGTGTGGTGAGATCATGTCTGGCCCTATGGCTTTTTGGGGATTAAGGTTTTGTAATAGTTTACATGTTCCCTCTGGTGTTATTGTTATTGGGTTCATGCTGCAGTGATGTTTGGTATTATCAAGTTGTTGTAGTTCACAAATATGTGTTAGGTTTAAGGGCTTGGGAGTTGTGAATGCTGAGTGGAACTGGCTGTTTAGTGCTTCTGCTTGTTCAGATGGTTGGGTCTTAGTAATGCCATTTACTTTGATAGGCGCAACACCGATGTTTTCAATTTTTTGGGTTCTATAATAAATGACCAGAACTTTTTGCTTGGTTTACTTTCACCTGATTTGCTATCTTCTAATATGATCTTTTCTATGTAGCTCCAGTAGGATTGTCTTAGTTTTTGTTGTACAATCTTTTTGGTTTGTTTGACATGTTTGAAGCTGTTTACTTCTACCATTAATTTTAGCTTTTTTGTAAAGGCGGTCTCTTTTCCTTATGCTAGTCCTTTTATCTCTGGTGTTATCCATGGTATGTCACATTTGGGTTTTATTGTCTTTGTTGGAACATGTCTATTTATTATATCTTCTGTTCTAGTTTTTATATAATCCCATTTTTCTTCTGTGTTTTTCAATTCTGAGTTGGAGAAGTAGTCTTTGCTGATTTGTTTGATCTCGTATTTGATTATTTCCCAGTTGGCTTTATTATACTGATTGATTTTTCGTGGAGTTCTATGTTTTCTCCCAGTTATTATGTTCAGTTCGTGGAATACAATGTCATGATCTGATCATGACCCTAGGCTTGGGAGTGTTTAATTGTTTTGAATGAGTGATGGCTGGTTTATGAAAAATAAATCTATACTAAATGCCAACCCCTAGGCGGCACCCCACTTCGAAAAATTTGTTTGCTTGCATTTTTTCATTATTCTATATTTTACCTTTTTATTACAAAAATTCAGTAGAAAAAATGTAGATACGATAACCTGTCCATGTTTTATAATATGCCTCTGGTGTTAAGTTGTTACAAATCGTCCTTGACTTTAGCTACGGGAATTTTACATAATAAGTCAGCCATTTTTGTTTCTAAAGGGACCTTACGATGTTTACAAATGTTTGTCTGCTTTCGTGACGTTCAATGGTATTCGGACAAACCAAGAGACTTTTCCCGCCATAACTGCAGACGACATCACCCGAAGAATTTCGAGTAGACAACAATCGATTGTTCCTAAAGTACACTTCCGTTCTAATTAAGATCAAATTTTAGCATGGAAAATCGCCCTTTCAAAATTTAAACAAGTGTGGACACAGAAAAACGTCTCGCCTGAATTCCGCATCAGTAACAAAAATAAATTTCGTCATAAGCATTACGTTAATAGCATTAATTATGAGCAGCGGCCTGTATACCAAATATTGTCACCATACTATGCATAGTTACAGAGGAACTGTCCTAATACAAAAACTTTAACGTAGTCGCTGGACCGTGAAATTAAGGTCAAGGTCAGGTGGAACCTACCAGACAGTCATGTTCTATTAATCAGCAACCTATATACCAAATATTGTCATCCTACCATGCGTAGTTACAGAGGAACTATCGTAACCCAAAAACTTTAACGCAGTCGCTGGACCGTGAAATTGAGGTCAAGATCAGGTGACACCTACCAGACAGTCATGTACTAGTCATCAGCAACCTATACACCAAATATTGTCATCCTACCATGCGTAGTTACAGAGGAACTGTCGTAACCCCAAAACTTTAACGTAGTCGCTGGACCGTGAAATTGAGGTCAAGGTCAGGTGACACCTACCAGACAGTCATGTACTAGTCATCAGCAACCTATACACCTAATATTGTCATCCTACCATGCGTAGTTACAGAGGAACTGTCGTAACCCCAAAACTTTAACGTAGTCGCTGGACCGTGAAATTGAGGTCAAGGTCAGGTGACACCTACCAGACAGTCATGTACTAGTCATCAGCAACCTATACACCAAATATTGTCATCCTACCATACGTAGTTACAGAGGAACTGTCGTAACCCAAAAACTTTAACGTAGTCGCTGGACCGTGAAATTGAGGTCAAGGTCAGGTGACACCTACCAGACAGTCATGTACTAGTAGTCATCAGCAACCTATACACCAAATATTGTCATCCTACCATGCGTAGTTACAGAGGAACTGTCGTAACCCAAAAACTTTAACGTAGTCGCTGGACCGTGAAATTTAGGTCAAGGTCAGGTGACACCTACCAGACAGTCATGTACTAGTCATCAGCAACCTATACACCAAATATTGTCATCCTACCATGCGTAGTTGCAGAGGAACTGTCGTAACCCAAAAACTTTAACGTAGTCGCTGGACCGTGAAATTGAGGTCAAGGTCAGGTGACACCTACCAGACAGTCATGTACTAGTCATCAGCAACCTATACACCAAATATTGTCATCCTACCATGCGTAGTTACAGAGGAACTGTCGTAACCCAAAAACTTTAACGTAGTCACTGGACCGTGAAATTGAGGTCAAGGTCAGGTGACAGGTGACTGACTGGCAAGTACTCATCATAAGCTACCTCTGGACCAAATTTGATGGACCTAGGGCTTGGGCTTACAAAGATATGAAGCAAGATGTCAAGTGTTTACGCTGCCGCCGCCGCCGCCGCCGGATTCCCATACATATGTCTCGCCTCCAGCGACTTTCGTCGCAGGCGAGACAAAAACTGTCATATTTCAAAACATTGAATATCTCGAGGAAATAATTATTGATTTCAAAAAGTAGAATTCTTGATCTACAAAAGGAGCATCAGCTGAGCCATAGGCGGTAAGCAGTTTTCATTTTTCACGCAAAAAACCCACTCCACAATACGTCAACACTTAGTATAGAGTGTTTTCATTTCTAGTGGGTAATTTTACTATTTGTTCTAGGTTAGTAAGTAAGTAAGTAAGTAAATTTTATTTAGAGTCGGATAATATATACAAAGTAACAAACATATAACATGAGCTCTTTTGAGCTCTTTAACCGACTTAATATTTTCCAACAAAACAAATCACAAAACATAACATGACAGCACAAGATTAACATACATATTAAGGTACATTCATACAAGGTAATTTGTGGTCATTTGTTATTTCCAAAAAATTGTATTAATTAATAAAATAATTTAATTTAAAATAAATTAATAAAATAATATTATATTTATACTATAGGTAGCTATAGATAGTATAGTTGCCTCAAAGAAAGGCTACATCTTTTTAGGGTTGGTCTAAAAGCAGGACGGAGAAAAACAGGACGGGTAATTTTCTATATATAAATGGTCATAACTTTTGAAGTAATAAAGATATTAACAAACTTAAAACTAATTAATAAAGAAGAAATAATAAGCTTTAAAATGATATATAGTTTTTAAAAAAATAATGAGTTTAAAGGCACAAATTCTTGACAGGACGGGATTTGGTGACATGAAAAATCGACCGAAAATTCATTGGGTTACCATCTTTGACGATAAATAAGTTACATAAAAGCTATTGTCTGTCAAGAAATGTTTATATATTATTCAAGCTTATATCATACAGATTCTAAAAATATAAAGCTTGATGCATTTTGATAAAGGTAAAGTAGAAAAATCTTGACAGGACGGGATTTTGTTCTGATTGACACACTGACATTTTTTCCTAGATTTCAAAGATTGAGGCCTTTTATCTTTTTAAAAATACATGTCTGTCAAAAAATGTCTAGTTTCTGCTAAGACAAGACAAGACAAGACAAAGTTTTATTTAAAGTCGGCACAATAACAACACATAAAGCTGAGATCGTGTAGTTTACAAAAACATAAAGTTTGAATAAATCAAGTTTCCGTAAAGTGAAAAAATCTTGACAGGACGGGATTTCATTATGGCTGGAAGACGCCATTTTTTGACAAGTTTATTTAATAATATAACAAGAATCAACAACTCAACAAGCACAGTTAATTAGTTATAAGAACTAATTACAATGTTTATATAATATTTAACAATTTTGCGTGTCAGTATGACCATTTATATATAGAAAATTTCCCGTCCTGTTTTTCTCCGTCCTGTTTTTAGACCAACCCATCTTTTTATTTTATAACTCACAATACCTGCAGCAATTCTAACTCGAAATTCACCGTCTTCAAGTAAATCCATAACTTTTCGTTTTATTTCGATTTCAAAATCGTCAGAAACGTTTCCATTTTCCAAAACAGCTTTAGATCCCATGAGGGCACCATGCTTCGATTCCCAATTAGATCCAGTGTCATTTAAAATTTTTGTCAAATCAAACTGAAGATTATAAATTCCTTCTTCATCAAGGGACTGTAAATGAACAACAAGTTGCTGAAAACCCCTGTCACGTTCCAATTTTAAGGAACTGCACAGTTCTTTTAGAATTGGATCCGACATTTTGTAAACAACTTAAAGCAAAAATGAAACAATGCATTCGATTAGATAAAATATTCAAGGTCAGCTAATCAAAAATGACAACAGAACTTTTTAGGGCGGAAGTCAATAAAGTTGAAGGTCAGAAAACAAAACTCCGCTAGATCTGAAAACAAGAGAACATGGGAGTACCGGCGTTTTTTCGATGGTTAAGTAAGAAGTATCCATCCATACTTATTCACTGCGTGGAGGAGAAGGTAAATCGTCAGTTTTATACCCCTTCCTAATAGAATTTTTAGAACAACAAAATTTCGAAATTTTGAAAGGACCACGTGCAGAAGTTGTATTGTAACTGTTATAGTATACTGCAGAAGTGTTTTTGGTATAAATAAATACTTCAAAATAATAAGAATAATGTATTATTATTAACTTGTACTAGCAGGGCTTGTCCTATTTTAGAGAGATGATGCAGACAAATTCAACAAAATCTGCACTGAAAAAACAGTACTAGTATATTAAAAAAAAGTGTTCTGTCTGGTTACAAATTTTTTGAAATGAATACAAGTCAAATCGCCCCACAGTAAAATCGCTCCCGTCAAAACCGCCATCACTTTTGCAAAATCGCTCCACTGTAAAATCTCCGTGTAAAAACGCCCCCACATTTCGCAAAATCGCTAATAAGTGCATAATTTCTATTTTTCTTTTTCTTTTCCTTGTATGTTATGATCTCAGTTAAGATAATGATAAATATGTGCTGTTTCTTCAGTCTTTTGTTTGTTATGTTTGTTTAAAGTTTTTAATCGTTCTTCTTATTACAGGAAAAGACGAAGACACGACAACAACAATTTCATTTTTTTTTTTATTTTAGCAGATAACACGATAACAATGTGTACAAACAATATATTATGCACTATTGTTTTTTTTAATTTGCACAATTAACTGCTAAAAGTAGAAAATATTTGTACAAATTGACAATTTTATACCATAGTATTTTTTTAAAGATGGGGGCGATTTTGCTTTAGGTGGGGCGTTTTTACAGGGGGCGATTTTAATGTGGGGCAATTTGACCAGCTACCTTTGAAATTTGTGGGACCTACTGCTAAAACATAGTTCTAGAAAATCAAAAGAACCAACCAAATCCAGAATCATGTCGAACAGTGTATGCCCAGTTAAAATTTATGTCGTACCAGTAAACAGATTGCACAACTGTACAGGCCCCACAAATTTTAATTCCTCCACCCATTATTGTGCAAGTGGAAGAGAGTGGGGAGATAATTTCCTTGTTGCATGTACTCTGCTTTCCTTGCTAGAGTTGATGTAGAGTGCTGATCTTATAATTGCATTTGATAGCAGGTCACTAGATAGACATAAAATAAATCATGTATAAATAACTGGTATACATGTTAAGCTCACATTTCTTCTCAAGAAAATGACAATGATCTAATTTGTTCTTCTGTGTTAACAATCACGTAAAGTGGCATTTTCCTCAATAAAGTAAGTGAAATCGCAGTCACTTGTTAGATTAATTGTGTGTGTGTAATTACAGAATTAATTAACAAGTTAAACTTCCCGACCATTTTCAATTATATAATTAGTGGTGTGACAGGTTATATTGTCAGAATACATCCAATTAGCCATAATAGGTCGGCTTTGATTATTTATAATCCGAGTTGCAATTCTAGTCCTCAAATTTAACCACAAGCCTGATGGCCCTGGCCAGTTAAATTGGCTAGGATTTCTAAATGATATTATAATGGGACTCAGATGATGTGTTTCAAATTAATTAATAAATCAATAGAAATTTACCATGAAATGTTAATAACAAACAGTTTTTAATGGGTATTATTATGCAGGGGAGTAAAACATATTAATACAGTACACAAAATCTTAACCACCTAATTGCTTTGTTATATAAATAAATGATGCCTTATTGACACAAATAGTTTTAGCAGATAATTCTAATTTTCTTAAAATGTCCAGAAAATGGACATACTAGAATATGGTCAGTTTGAGGTATAAATATATATTAAATGAAAAAAATTTTCAAATATTTATTGTCAATGTTGGTTCTATTTTCTAAACTGTTAGAGACACAAAACTGTATTGATTTTATTTGGGCTAGTAAATTTGAATGAACACTTCCAAGTTCAGTAGTCCGACTGGCTTGTGGGTTCGAAAGTTTTTCATGACGACTGCACTTCAAAGAAGAAAGCAAGCTGTATTTTCTTTGAATAGTTTCAAAGCTTTCTTGTTTTAATTAAATTGCGGTGCAGTCTTGTTGATTAATTCATATAGAATCTCTAAAGCAAATTTCCTACACATAAGCTATATGCTACCACTAGTGATACTTCTCAATAACCCATATTTCTTTGCAGATTTACATGTATTTTTGGGGTACATCGAAAGTGTAAAAACCCCCTGAAAAGAGTAAAAACCCCGTGGAATAGTGTAAAAAACCCCTATATATATGGTGAAAACCCCTCAGAAATGATAGATATTACTATATATTATGATAATAATGCAATATTTGTGAAAAAATAATTATGCTTGATCGCACAGAATCGATTTTTGTAACCGCACGATACGTCCTATATGAGGTCAAATAGCTAGGGGAGAGCACTCTAATTCTTTGCAATAGAAGTACTACAAGTACTGTAAGTTGGAATTATATTGAAAATGTTAATACTGACAAATGATTTAATGTGTGAAATTAAAATAATGTCTATAATTTTATAATGAATTTTTTAAATAGATATGTTTTTCATTAAAACCTTTGCATTCTTTGTATTTCATGTACATGTAATTATGTGTCTGTTGTTATTAAAAGATTTTAAATATGTCATCCATTTTTGTAGCTCATATTAGACAAAGTTAGTTACAATTACAATGAATTGATTAATTGACATTTCAGTCAATCAACACATTTGTAATTATAATTATATATAATTAAGAGCCCCCACGCCAAGTCAAGGCTATGAACATCTGGGGCCGGGTAAGGGGATTTTATATATTTATTCATTTAAGTCGTTTTGTTTTATAACTAGGAGTAATAATTTTTTTCTAGAAAAGTACAAATTATTATTATTATGAGCTTGGTATTGTCCATAATATTGCAAAAAAGGTTTAACTTGACCAAGGGATAGTTTTTTTTTTTTGAAGTTAAACTACTAAGATATCCTGCCCAAGGCTTCGGACATCTGTCGTAGTCCGCGTAACAATAAGTAAGATTTTAATTTTTTTAAATTTAAAACTACTATGACATCATGCACAAGGCTTCGGACATCTGTCGTAGTCAGGGTTGCAATTAGTTAAATTTTATTTTTCAAGTTTAAAACTTCTAAGATACCTGCATTCAGCTCTCTTTAATGTATCGCTGTCCGCAAACTTACTAAGTGTCTCGCCCTTGAAAAAAAAGAGAATGAATACATTGAACAAAACATTGAAATATCACCCAGAATCTAAATCGCAATTCCGTTTAGTCGTCGACAGTTCGTTGATTTTCCTCTTCAGTTGACCTTTATTCCTTCCAAGGTTTAATGAGTCATTAGTCCGTCTGTCGAAGTAAGGGTCTTTTGGTCTGGCGGCAAGTGGTTACGTTCTCTTTTCGACGGTCTTGGTCACCCACAGCGATTTCGACACCTGAAACTGTTGAGGACTGTCCGCTAGTCGGTACTGTCCAATTGAAATCAATAATCTTAGTAAATCCTTATATATTGGGTGTCCACAATATCTCTTGTAACCTGTACTAAATTCAATAACGGTTGTGATTTCCAGTCGATGGCTCGCTCGGGGGATTCACTATTATTATTTCTTCAACTTTTGTCATCGTAACCAATATGATCAACTGTTTTCCGATGTTAAATCAAAATACCCGTGAAATTTCGAAGATAATGTCCGTGTCCTTGGTTCCATAGTGTCGCACTGGACGTCGAAACATATCGGGTCATCGGCATGGATATATCCGTCTCTACCAGAGATGTCGTTCAGTATTGAGTCTCTGTCGGCCTTGTCAATTACTAGTATGTCGTCCACTAGTTTCTGTTTTGCATTCTTAGACTCGGGAAAGCTGATGTAATGGCGTTGACTTTGTCTGATCCAAACACTAATTTTTGTGTATCAGTATCCAGGGACGGATTCAGAAAATCGAGTTAGAGGGACGAAATTTTGGCGGTTCTTGTGTGTGATGATTTATATCTGCTTGTAACTTGATGCAGTAACGCGCAAGTCCCACAAGTAGAAGGTTTTGTCAATTCTTAAAATACTGTGTCCTGAACAACATAAAGTCTTGATGTCTGTTAACTGGTCGTCTTTGTAACGAATTAAACAAGGCGCTTTTTCATTGTCGCGTATTATCGATTTCATTATGGAATCTTTGTCTGCAATCATCCTGTTTAATTATTTCCTGTAAAGTCGGCAATATTTCCTCGTCTAAATATATGTCCCATTCCGTTTTTACGCTTCCTTTTTTTTGACATTATACTTTTTGTCATAAACCTGTTTTCTGCTAACTGTTCCGCTCAATTCGTCATTTTTTCACTGTCAGCCTTTTGTATACATTTGGTTTAAACATATTTTATTTCTATTCATATATCGTTATATTTACAAGAAAATACAGACAAGGATCGGAAACAAGATACAAAGCTGATATAATGGTTTTTTTAAATGTTTCCCTAGAAAAAGTACAGAGGCATATGTTTAAATTAAAAAAAAATTAAATCACAGAAAGTCGCTTTATACGATGAAAACGCAGAGAATCTATTTTAATACATTTATTTTTTGTAACAGTAACATGAATGGTTATATGAGGACATACATAACGAAGGAAATATAAATAATTACCACCGTATATAAAACTATATTCTAAAAATAAAATATAACGACCCTATCGATTGATTTGTCGGCACGTGCCAGAAGTTTGGCTACTAGGTGTTAATTGACAAGGCAAATAACAAGTGTAATCAACATTAACAATTAAATATCTACAATTTTTGCTGCAGCGAGGGTTACTTTATAAAAAAAAAATTAAGTATTCATTACAGAGTAAAGTTATTTCATCTTGTATTTTGTTAATTAAAATGAAACCTTCGAAATCAAGGCTAAATAGCCGTAAAAACGAAATTTTACTGGATTTTTTTATAAATTCTAATGTTCCAGCTTGTCGTCTTTATATGTTACCAAATATAGAATAAAGTAATACATTTTTTTTACAACCATGATCATATATGTAAAAGGAGCATGTGATGTCATGTCCAACCTTTTTCCATGCCAATTACATTTAAATGGTGAGATCTACCGCAGCGCGGAACACTTGTATCAAAATATTAAAGCATTCTATACCGAATCCCAATTTGCCGTCTCCCAACTTGCCGAGTCCAATTGGCCGATTCCCAAATTGCCGAATAAAACAAATCTATCCTAAAAAAATTTTCCTTTATTAATTACTTACAACTTATCACAAAAAAGTTTTTAATTGACACAGAATCTACAGAGGAAATAGTCGATTTGTAAAAATTTTTTAGTGTTTTTGTGAAAATTTAATAGTTGCTTTGTTATAAATCTAGGGCTTAAAATGTTAAATTAATGAAATAAATTGTAGTTCTATCTAAATGTTTATTTTATTATTTAAAGTTATGAACAAAGTAAAAAATAACGTATACACGAAACAATACAGATCAGGGTGCCGTTTCATTTAAATTGCATGGTATAACGAGCACGTTAAGTATCGATAGCTTTATGAAACGGCACCCTGTAGTCACTGTGTCTGGAGTAAGCGCCACGTGCATGTCAAAGAGACAACAACACAAATAATCTCGTTTCCTTGGCATTGAGTTGATATGTAGTGTTAAACACGTAAAAAATGTCAAAAACAACATAAATACAATAAAACATTTTTTTCTAAAGCCATTTATAACATATAACTTTTGATTGTCGGCAGTTTGGGAATCGGCTAACTGGAATCGGCAATCTGGGATAATACAACTCTACCACAAGCAAGCAGTCCTTGCAGCTGAAATAATACAAGCGAAGGATGCCAAGACGGCGAAAGCAATAGGCACAAAACACAAAATTACAACTCTTTCAATCTACATAGACTGAATTGTATAAAAAATTTGTTTGACAATAAGATATATGTCTCTGCAGTCTTCTGTTTTGTCTTTTCATGATAATAGGCAGTTTCTTATTGAAATTGATGAAACTTTGTTAAGTTGTCCATTCTTAAGTAATTAAATAAAACAAAAATAAACAAACAAACAAACTTACTGTTTTAAACATCTATTAAAATGTAGTCCAATATTAGCAATTCATATGAATCGACTATTTTTTACCAAATAATACTAATATTCTAAAGGTATAAATTACATTATATATTAATTAAATTCATTTATTCTTATTCAAAATCATTTTTTAAGTAACAAATTGTGTATTATAGGATCAATTTTTAATATTTTATTCCTACCTACAGTATTCCTACCTACAGTACTTAAGTACTTTTATTGCAATGAATTGGAGTGCTCTCCCCTAGCTATTTGACCTAATATAGAACGTATCGTGCGGTTACAAAAATCTATTCTTTGGGATAAAGCGTATATATTTTTTCACAAATATTGGATTATTATCATATTATATGGTAATATCTACCATTTCTGAGGGGTTTTCACCACAGATATGGGGGTTTTTACACTATTCCACGGGGTTTTTACACTTTTCGGGGGGGGTTTTACACTTTCGATGTACCTGTATTTTTGTTATTTGAAAACATTTTGAAAATATCCTGCAACCAGGATGTAAATTAACCTCTACATGTAATTATCCCCAGGGATTGTGCAATACATCTTGATGTGTATTGTACACTTGTTTTCAATTCTGGACAAGTCTTTTCAATGTCTGTTCCAATTATCTTACGAATTTCTGTCTTGTTAATCTAAATTAAATTTAACAGATTTTGATTATTGTACTTTTTTAAAGATTATCTGATATACACTTGGATCTGATATGAAAAGGTTCAGTCGTTATTGTCAGTTTAACCTTACAGTTAATTTCATTTACTGTATAATTTTCTAAATCCCTGAGTGATACCAATAGTTTTGTTTATGGTCCTGCAAAAATGCCTGTGGCAATGAATAATAAAATACACTGTTTGTTGTATTCCTTTATAATGATTTTAAAAAGTAGCACTCCACCAGTTTACCTTTTATTTACATTATTTGCATAACCTGCACATGCTATTGTAAAAGTATGCATTAACAAAATATCAAAATTTATCATTAAAAGATGATAGGAGGTTAATATAATGCTTATGCTGTAGGAAGGAAGTATATAAATACTTAGAATCATGTACATATTCTATTCTGTTTTCTAAAGAATTACCTTATAGAAAATATTGTAATTTTTTCTATTCAGTACTTGTTTATGAAAGTAAATTAGTAAAAAATGAAGTACTTGAGGTTGCAGCAGGTTGGACCTTACTCTGGGCAGGATGTGTTAAAACTCCAACCTAAGTGGACAAGGTTTGCATTTTCATGCAGAATGGGGAGGGGGGGATATCCTCCCTCAATGAAAACTGTATGCCAGGATATTTTTGAATTATCGCTATTTTGCATTTTTTTCCTTTGATCTTTGTGTGCGATATTATTCCATCTCATTCTACTAGCGTGAGATGGGTCCATGTCAGCTCGCTGTCAAGACATCGTTAAGTAAACAATGTGGTGTCACAATGTTACAAAACAGCAATAAACAGATTATTTATGTTTTATGTAACTCGATGCATTTTCTCGTCTCCTCATCTCAGGGCTGTGGCACTTCGATGAGATATTGACCCATCTCGTTTAAAAAAACGTAAAACTATAATTATCCCTATTTTGCAGTATTTTCCTTTGATCGTTGCACTACAAACACCAAAACCTTAATTTCCTAGCCAAAACCTTAATTTCCCAGTCAAAACCTTAATTTTTTAAGAGTTGACTGTAAAATTAAGTGTTTTTTTCTTAAATTAAGGGTGTGACGGGGAAATTAAGATTTTTACTTGGAGATTAATTTTTTTGTGGATTGGACCCCTGGGTCGATTTCAATGACCTCGGGCAATGTTGTTGATAGCAATCATGTACTATACTGTAGATCACTATCAATTTGTCTGTGGCTATAACTTTATCAATGTATACAATTATTTTTTGTCCAAATTAATACAGATCATGTGCAAAAAAATAAAAAATATTACAATGCACAAACGTGAATGCATTTCCTGTCAACTTTTCATAACGAAAGGTATTATTAATTGCAAAATAATTTAATAAAAGTTATGTATTTCGTAAGGTACTGTGATTGTTTTATAAATATTGCAATATAACATTTACATTTGAAGATCAGAAGGTAATTTAATTTACAAGAAACTTCGCCGATCGGAGATTCAATACACATCCGCCATATTGTTTACCTGTAACAAATATGAAAAGAATAAAGGACGGATGTTACTAAAGTATTTGTTTTGAACGTTGTTTTTAATTACTTTGTTTTCTTTTTGTTTCCCCAACAGGTTTCATGGTAAGTTTGTGTTATTTAAATTTAAATTTTGTTACCTGTTTCATGTTTTGTTCGTTTTACTGTGTTCTTTTTAAATCTGTTGCTGTTTAAAATTGTTTAATTTATTTTTGCCTTATTACGTTGGTGCTTAATGTTGTTTTATTTTTTACCATTTTATTTGCGTAACTGTTCTACTGTCAGCGGTGGCTTTAAAATGAAAATTTGTTTATTAATGATTACTTAAATATTAAATAATTAAATTCAATAATTTCTTTGTTGTTCCTCAATACGCAATAAGTTCAATGCTACGTCAAGGTACTGTAAAAAGTTTAATTCTATATATAATTTGGTTTCTGGAATTTTGTAATCATTATTTTACAGGTTTAAATATTTTTTGTTACCAACTTAATGTTGGTGTATTGAAAAATCGATGTGTGGTAAAGGGGCACGTGCACAGACGTAAAGCAGAAAATGTAAAATGCATTTTATTGCGAAGTAAATTGCACGCAAGCAAATTTTAAAAAATCTTTTTTATTTGTGACTTGTTCTTTCTTATTACATTTAGAAGCTCCGAATTTAATTTGAACTGGAAACAACATCACAAATGTAATTTTGAATTTTTGGTAGTTCTGGTCGGAAAAAATGCACGCAAATTAAGCAATAAAGATTACGAGAGCCAAAGTTGTGCACACCGGCTGAAAAAAAAAACGATTACGTTGCACGAAAAAACCCAAATATCACCAATAGACATTATTTATGAAATTTTATCAAGTACACTTAACGTTTGGTCATTTTATTATTTTTTAAAACCGTAAAATCATTTGTAATGAATATACTCCTTGGCTATTGCTTCATCATCAATCTGTTGGATATAGTTACGTTATAATATCGGCAGGTGTCCATCTAATCAGACAATTATAACTATAATTATTTATAGGAGTTATTTTTCATTTTCTGAAGAAGGTAGAAAGTATCAATGATGTTGTGAAGGAAAACATAGGTAAATTATCAGTTGAACCCTAATTGAGCTTATATAAATGATATTTCTTTTTTTATGAAAAAGTAAACATATTTTCCTCTTGTACCCAGTGTGAGATAATGTATTCGTAGTTGCGAGAATTCCAAACTGTTTTAAAAATGTTAAGCATCTTCTTACTTGAAGCATATAATTAATACTTTAAAATCCGAAATGGCTATAGTATTGACTAAATCGTATGAGCGAAACAAAGACTGACTTTTTTATGAATGCGAGATTTTGCTTTGAAATACTACAAGCGTGTTTTACATCGCGCGCACATCTAGAACAGAAGTGTTTATACTTTATTCAGAACGGGTATTAAAATCACTTTAACATTGACATTTGAGTCGCGTCATTTTTCAAAATGGACAAGGTTAAAAACTCTTTTAGCTTTGCTGTCTATAATTAAACGCATTTGTAACGAACAGATTTTCTTTCCGCGCTACGACTAAACTGTGTTAAAAAATATTGAACATCCAACAAGGATTCAACATAAGAGGATTTCAAAAGGCTGGAAGTTATCTATTTTATTTACTGATTTTACAATTTATAGATCAACATAGACAAACACGCGACGTATGTACTTACAGATGGCGTCGGGGTGAAAATGACTGTGTGGTGAAACATGTACAATTAGTACATACATTGTAAATATACAATATTCGTACACTTGTCTTGGGGGAGTTTTTAACGTCCTGCACCGACAACCTTATGCCCCTGGTCGGACGAAATATTCTTACAATGTCAAAAAAATATATTCAATTTGTTTGCAGCAGCCTTTGAAACGGGTTGAAATGCGAGGCTCTGTCAGATAATGCTCATAAAAAATATTTCACATCTTGCAATATGTATTTTTTGCACAAAAATATTGTTTTGTTTAATTGGTGTTTAACGCCACTTTCAGCCAGTTTCAGCTATATCATGGCATCCAGTTTTTATTGGGAGAGGAAGCTGGAGTACCAGGAGAAAACTCCCGACCTGCGGTAGGAAAACTGGAAATCCTTGTTAATTAAGATTTGAGTCGAGTACACTCTGCCCGCAGTGAGACTCGAACCCGCAACCTCAGTGTTGATAGACCACGTGATCAATAGTAGAGGGACGAACTACTTTAACATCTCGGCCACCGAAGCCCCCAAAATATTGTTTTCTTGTCTATTTTGTAGTTTTATAAGGTATTCTTGTGTGTTCTTGGGTATTCTTGTTTATTTCTACGGACCCGTCTAGAAAGACCTCATGAGGTAACAGGGCTCGCGTTGGAGGGCGACTCGGGCAAAGAAGTCGCCTTATCGTGGTCCCACTTCGCCCTCGATCATCTTAAAAAGCGAAGTGAAGTCGCCCTTTCATTTTGTAGAATCGCCTGATGTCACCTTTCAAATTTTATTCCCATTTTGTTAAGAAATCTTCGTTTTTTTATACAGCGTCATGTTTATTATGTTTACGCGCCACAAAGTCAACTGGTACCCTTTTAACTTTTATTTGGTATATAAAGCATAGGTTTAAAATAAGACCGGAAACCAGTTCAGAGCAAAAATACGTGAAAGTTTCCGGAGCGGATATGAATTGAATGACAAAGATTGCAAATATACTAGTACGATGCTGATAGTGTTGAAATGAGTATTGCAATGATAGAAACGTAGTAAAAAAATAGTATTTTGGAATTTACTTTAAACAAATTTAAGTTAAATATGTTTAAATACTTTTAACAGATTTGTCACAATGATGTAATTTTCTACTTCTAGTTCTAATAGTACTTCATTATAATTCAATCAATCTGTAGACCAATGACAAAGAAACATTTTTTAATGAACAGTTTTGTGACAGTTGATACTTTTTTATTGTTATGTTTAATACATGTATTTATGAAAATGTGTGATAATAGTTAATCAAATCTTTTACTTTATCCTCAATAAATTGCATTGAACTGCTAAAAAACATGTAACAATAAAAAAATTCAAATGCCAAATTAACACATATTAAAAAAACAAACAAAATAGGACGCTTTCGCGACATATAATGCAACTTCTCCCTGTTGTCCACCCACTTCTCCCTGTTCTATCCTCACTTCTCCCTGTCAGCCCCACAAAAGAGAAGTGACTTCTCCCTATAATTTTGACCCAGCGTGAGCCCTGGGTAATATACATGATTTTGCCAGAAAATTCCATATCATATCAGTCAATTTATTTGTATGTCCTATCATTGTCCAAAAATATTTGTTAATCGTCAGTACTCATTTTCTTCACTAAAATTACACACATTTTTTATTAGATGAGTACTCTATGAGTGGACTATAAATAATGGCAAACAATGTGACAGATTCTAACGCGAAATCCATTCTGTTGAAAAATGACTCCGATTTTTGCTTACTACATTGACATGACTTTTCTTGTATCTTGTTTGTTATTATTAATAAAATGATACCAATCATAAATTGCTTAAATTTGATAACTTCTGTTTTAATTACGTTCACATAAGGTTTCCGCAAACACATAATGATCTTGATACAATTATGCAATTATCTTCGGTTGAGTGAACACATTACACAGGTGACCGATAAAATGCAAATATGTCTAAAACTACAAAATAAAAAAATACGGAACTCGTTAAAAAATTTATTAATGCATTATTCTTTGATATTATTTGTTGTTTGTGGTGATTACTGTTAATCTTCATGTTGTTAGTGCACTAACTGGTAGTATGCGGTATTTCTACACACCGCTTTTTAAGGCAGTGACGTTTAACAACTTGAAATTAAGACGTCAGTAATCCTATCTGTTCGCACATGCTCATTTATTATGTGCGCACATGCTCATTTATTATAAAGTTGTTTATGTTCTTAGTAAGCAATATTTAATGTAAACATTATTTTATTGATAAATGCATAGTTCACAATACATGTAGGCATAATACAAGATGGGATTAGAAAACAAGTGCTAAATTCTTCTACCAGTATATAAGAAAATACATAGTAGAAATATTTCGTCTGGTAAAACAACTTTTTTGCCGTCAGCGCAATAAGTGCTTTTGCAATTGGTAGTGTCCTGGCAATAAAAAACTGGGCGCCATGATATAGCTGAAAAATTGCTGAAACTTGCGTCAATAGTTATTCAAACAAAAAACAATTGTTTTTTTGAAGCGCAATGATAAATACAGTTCGACTTGTACATATCCCCCCTCGCATATCCCGGATCGGTAAAAAACGTACAAGTGCATATATATGCTACAGCTGAAATACATTTAAAGAAAATAGATACTTTATTCGAAAACAATTGTAACAAGAGACAAATATAATTCTCGTGCAACATTATATATCTTAAAGTACACACTATCATACAACATTAAAGATGTAATCAGTATACACGTAATCACGTCAAAATAATGGTTTGTTGGAGTAAAATGCAGGTAAATACAGCGAAAGATAATTCTTGTCGTATTTCAGTAGACACGTCTCCTATAAAAATAATGCTTTGTTATAGTAAAATGCAGTCTTGTAAGAAAAAACTTGTAATCCTCTTATTTCATTTTGTTGACCAGAGGTACGAAACTGTCAACTGTCACTGACAAAATTTGAGAATTGAGAGGTTGAGAAAATAAATTCACTACATATTGACACTGCAATTTATTATGTAAATCTTAAACACAATGTTGGTAAACTAAATAAGCATTGAAATGGGCATAAATAAACCATTTAAAAGTCATCGCAAATAACAATTGCAAAAATGATTTAACTAAAAAGAATTCCCCCAACAACACAGAAATTATTTATTTTAATTATTTATTATTTGAGTATTCATTAATAAAACAGTTTCATTTTAAAGCCACTGCTGACGGCAGTTAAACAAATTAAATTTATAAAATTAACGACATTTAAACCAACGTAAAAATAAAGAACAATAAAATTATAAAAAAGTTTAAAACAGCAAAAACTGCTAAAAGAACAAACCAAAACGAAACAAAAACATTTTTAAACAGTAAACAAAATGTACATAACTCAAACTTACCATGAAACCTGTTGGGGAAACAAAACAAAAAAAAAAAAAACAAAGTAATTAAAAACAACGTTCAAAATAAATATTTAAGTAACATCCGTCCTTTATTCTTTTCATATTTGTTACAGGTAAACAATATGGCGGATGTGTATTGAATCTCCGATCGGCGAAGTTTCTTGTAAATTAAATTACCTTCTGATCTTCAAATGTAAATGTTATATTGCAATATTTATAAAACAATCACAGTACCTTACGAAATACATAACTTTTATTAAATAATTTTGCAATTAATAATACCTTTCGTTATGAAAAGTTGACAGGAAATGCATTCACGTTCGTGCATTGTAATATTTTTTATTTTTTGCACATGATCTGTATTAATTCGGACAAAAAATAATTGTATACATTGATAAAGTTATAGCCACAGACAAATTGATAGTGATCTACAGTATAGTACATGATTGTTATCAACAACATTGCCCGAGGTCATTGAAATCGACCCAGGGGTCCAATCCACAAAAAACCTTAATCTCCGAGTAAAAACCTTAATCTCCGCGTCAAAACCTTAATTTCGCCGTCACACTCTTAATTTAAGAAAAGAACACTTAATTTTACAGTCAACTCTTAAAAAATTAAGGTTTTGACTGGGAAATTAAGGTTTTGGCTAGGAAATTAAGGTTTTGGTGTTTGTAGTGTTGTGTGCGATATTATTCCATCTCACTCTACTAACGTCAGATAGGCCCATCTCAGCTTACTGTCAAGATGTACTTAAGTAAACACTGTGATGTCACAGTGTTACAAAACAGCCATAAACACCTTATTTACGTATTTTGAAACTTGATGCATTTTCTCGTCATCTCGTTTCAAAAAACACAAATAGTCTATAAATATTGCTGAAAGTAGTGTTAAGTCCCATTCAAACAAACAAACAAACAATAATTCTGAGTAAATTTTAGTGCACTAGATAATGTGTAATATCCCATATTCCAATTAATGGTATTTAGGAACAAATAGAAATTTTGTTTTCAGTTAGGTTGTTCCCAACATTCTGAAAATTGCAAGGAAATATAGAACTTTAAAACGCTGAAATTATTTGGAATACAAATGGATAAAATATATGACACAGGCAATAATGCTTCTTGTAAGCATTAATTATTAATTCATATTTAAACAAAAAACTGCTTGTATTATTTATTTTGTGTAATTGATGTCAGAGCATGATCACATGAATTTATTTTTTAATTGTAGGCAAAAGAAGTTAATGGAGAAACCATTCCTGTAGACACAAGTCAACCTAATCCAAATGATTATGAATTTGATAATTTGTATCTGGATATGAATGGTATTATCCATCCATGTTGTCATCCTGAGGACAAGTGCGTATCCAGTTTTTACTTTTTCATCTGATATATAGTTGCATTTTTTATGTCCCAAACCAAAGTTAGGGGACATGTAGATTTTTGGTATGTCTCTCCGCACATCCCACCTCAAGTTTAGCTTTGCTTTGAAGCTTTTTTTATGAAGATGTCAGACTTCAGATTTTTATAACTTGACAAACTCACTGTTTCAACAGGATGAGTTCTCTTGATTGAGTAAATGGGTGTGTTTACCAATAATATGTGCCAAGCAGAATTAGTGTTGTTGAGACGCATTTTCGTATTCGTAATGTTGCTAATTAGGATATGATTTGAGTAGTATGGTTGTCAAAATATTAAGAAAATTTTTGTGTTTGCCATGAATGTAAAATGTTTCTTCTGTAATCTTGTGATAGAAACATCGATAAAAAAAAGAAACAAATTTAATTTCATAACAAAA
Organism: Limnoperna fortunei; assembly: GCA_944474755.1. Classification (NCBI taxonomy): domain Eukaryota; kingdom Metazoa; phylum Mollusca; class Bivalvia; order Mytilida; family Modiolidae; genus Limnoperna; species Limnoperna fortunei. The sequence continues at coordinate 49,905,271 of OX104113.1, forward strand.
AATTTATGTCTTTACACTGAGTGATTGATCTTTTATTTGTATTTTGTGATGTGTTATGGGTTATTTATAATTTAATTAATTTTTTTATTTTTCAGACCAGCACCAAAGAATGAAGATGAGATGATGGTCCTGATCTTTGAATATATTGACAGAATATTCTCCATTGTCAGACCAAGAAAATTATTATATATGGCTATAGATGGTGTTGTAAGTAAATTTAACCCAACAATGTAAAAATAAGTTTTAGGTACAGTCAAATATGTTGCTACAATGCTGTAGTGCATTTAATTTTTTTTATCTCGTTTGAGGTACTCGTAATGGTGCAGTCCGGGAGTAACACACACAATTATCCACTATATTAATGTTTCTCTGGTTTTTTATGCCTCTGCCATTTAATTGATATTTCTGCAACACCTAATTAATTAGTTTATTCTTAATCATAGCATTGTTGACAAATTTTGAAATGCAGAAATTTATTTGGTAAAAAAATTGGCATTCTGGAAAATTTTTATTATATTAATTGCACTATCAGGAATACCATATTTTACTGGCACTATTAAGAAATTAGTTCATTTTGTCAACAATGCCATGCTTATAGAAAAATTTAAAATTTATAAATTAGAAATTGAAGAAACATCAGCTGAATGGTGGAGAAAAAGACCATTATTTATCAAATAAGTACAGCAGTTTAATAGCAGGAAATCTGTATAAATCCCATTGTAATTTTTTTTGTGCAGGGAACACCATTCATGTGAATGAGAGTGTTTTTGTTCCATTAATGTTTGTAGCTTTGCTGACATAAAAAAAAATTCAAAGGAGCTACATTATTGTAACTATGAAATATGTTGCTTACTCTTAGTGGTCACAGTTGAGACTATAAGTGTGAATCTTGTCCATAGTACTGGATTGCTTGGGTCCTCCTGCATTATGTATATGTACATATCGAGCTGTACCAGTCAAATGTGGCAACCTTCATTTACGTTCCTGTGCAGTGTGTTTGAAGTAACCACCTGTATTATTTTAGCCTATTTTAATATTCCCATAGTACGTCCAGTAATTGTTTTAAGGTTAGGTGTAGTAATTACTCTAAAAATATATTATTCTGGAAATTGAATTACACTACATAATTATTTATTGGTGGCCTCGGTGGCCTAGTGGTTAAGGTAGTTTTTGTCTAAAAAAGCTGGATACATAATTATTTTATTGTTTTGAAATGTATCACCACAGGAAGAAAGAAGACATTACAAAAATTATATCTTCATTATCTCCACATAATAAATACTTCATACAACACAAATAACATTAGAAAATATGACTACATCTCCATTATTGTTTTAAATTCAAGTGCAGTTACATTGTAAACCATGATTCATTGACTTGTCCATTATAGGCACCAAGAGCCAAGATGAATCAGCAGAGATCTAGAAGATTCAGAGCTTCAAAAGAAACACATGAAAAAATAGAAGAAATGGCCAGACTGAGAGAGGAATTGATACAAAAAGGCTATAATTTACCACCAGAAAAAGAGAAGGGGGAACATTTCGACAGTAATTGTATTACTCCGGTAAGTTTTCAAGTTAAAAATAAATCAATACAAATAAGCTGAGAGCAATTGTATTTTCTATGTGCTGATGAAATGGCTGGTCGTTAAACAGTAAAGTTGATTTTTGGCTGGGTTGCATGAAGTGCAAACCCGGGTTATAGTATGGTGAAGTCGTGCGGGGAAAATAGTTTACCTATTTTGTATAATCACCAGATCCCTGAAACTTCACACAAAGATTGCACATGTATTGAAGTGTGCACCTGCTATTATGGAATTGTTCCAGGATTTTTTTCCTAATTTTCCAGACATGGGAACTTAGTCATTTTTCAGAACATTTGCAGAAGACGGTACTTATTTTGTGTAATCACCTCCTACAGTTTTCAACCCAGATCTCTGAAACTTCACATAAAGATTGCACATGTATTGAAGTTGTGCACCTGCTATTATGGAATTGTTCCAGGATTTTTTTTTTAATTTTCCAGACACGGGAACTTAGTCATTTTTCAGGACATTTGCTGAAGACGGTACCCAGGGATAGAGCTTAACTTTTTTCCTGCAATAGCCAGCTGGGCCCCAAGCCTGAAAAAAATCCAGGAGCCCAACAATATAGTTAGGGGCCCAACTATTTTCAGCACAAGTGTGTTTTAACTATAAATTATATGATCATGTGTACAAATTTGGGTATGTACATGAATGCAGAAGTTATTGTCTTGTTTTGATATTGTTACTACCTACCTTGGATCACTACATACATAATTAGATATTTGAGTCTGTTGGATGCTTGTATTTTGTTTCCAGAAATTAAGATTATCTCTCGGAATGTAGGAACCTCCCCCCAAAGCTACCTGCTATTTGACTCAAAATCCTACATTTCTGGCATTTTTAGCTACCTTTATTCTTCAATATTAGGAATTTATAATACAAATTAACTTATTTCCATTTTAAGTATGCAGGAAAATGTCCACCCATTTTCATTCTAGATTTAAGATTTGTAAGACAGAAAAGACTGCCACAGATGCTAACAATGCACACACAAACATGACAAATGTATGATTGAAATAGCTATAATCTATAGAGTGCTATTGTATTTGTTTTATGTTTTTTTTTCATAAATAATTGATATTTAAACTATAAACTTGCTATGATAATGAGTAGGATTAAAGTTTGTGTTGTCTGTCTTGTTTTGCATTAAACAAAACAATGAATGTTTTCTATATTTAAAATGTACAATAAATTTAATCTTTCTTTGTGTTGAACAAGAAGTAGAAAATGACATCATTGCAAAAATATGTATATTCAATGGAAAATGCGCTATTATAATAAAATCTTTAAAAAAGTGATATGTTATTGTAATAATTTAATTAATATTCTAACAGTTACTTCCAAAATACTAATTATAATTGTTGTGTTTTAATCTTGACAGTTAATAGGAAACATCGTATTTAAAACCTCCGGAATCGAAATCATATTTACTCCTGGTGATTTTCATAATTTATTTGCTTTGTACTGGTTTCCGCCAGTATTAACTCCATGGTGGTATTGAGAAAGATAAGTCAGGCGGGAACCAGCTTAGGTGGTTTTGATTATTCCCCTTTGACAAAAAATGTCACGTAAAATATTTCAAGACGATTCCTGACGCAAATATCAATTAAATTGTTCTGTCTATTCTCGATCTGGATTATAATTACGCCACTTCACCAAATATCCTACACGCGCGAAATATTGCCAATAACATTTTTAAGGGACCAAACTTGAAATGTAAATGCAAAATGCGTCTAAGCGTTTGTTTGTCGGTGCATCGTACTACACTTGTTACGTTCGCCAACTGGACGATCTAGACACAGGCATTTGGTCGCTCAACAAAAATTCTACTCGCATTGGCGACTGGGTGACTGTTAAGTTTCATCCCTGCGGTAGTACCTATTTTGTGTTATCAACTCCTAATACAGTTTTCAATCCAGATGTCTTAAACTTCACATAAAGATTGCACATGTATTGAAGTTGTGCACCTGCTGTTCCAGGATTTTTTTCCTAATTTTCCAGACATCCTCCTACATTTTTTTACAAATTGTAAACATTCCCTATTTATTAAGGCACTTGGATTGGCATCCCGGCCATTTCAGACTTTTGCAGTTTGTTTTTTTTCAGTTTCAGTAAACAAGAGATCACTTTTCTGAATTTACACTTTTTATGTTATTTTCTGATGCAAACATGTAATATATCCTTAGATCTTGCATTATACCGGTGCAAGAACGTTTAATGCATGTAGGAGTAATTCTTTATTTTTCCATGTGTAAAAAAGTCATAAACTGTGTCATATAATAATCACACAAGGTCTTTCAAATCACTCAAATTTAATGATACCTACAATTATTTTACCTCTGTACAGCAATACTGCACCTATAACTGTTTTTAATGCATATTTAAAACAATGTATTTTTTTAAATACATGCAGTAACAACTGAAATCAACACTTAATTTTTCTTTAACAGGGAACACCATTCATGTTCAGGTTAGCAGACTGCTTGAGATATTACATCCATGACAGAATCAACAATGATCCAGGCTGGCAGAATATCAAAGTTATTTTGTCTGATGCCAATGTACCAGGAGAAGGAGAGCACAAAATAATGGACTACATAAGGAGACAGAGGGGTTAGTGTTTAAAACAGGATGTACAGTGGCAGTTATTGCTAGACTAGTTGGTGTTGCTCCTTTGTGTCTAAAGTAAATATCAAAATCTCTATTTGAGGATACAAAACAGAAGCCTTATCGTGCAATCTCCTAATATCATATTGCAAATATTAGTACAGTGTACCCACGGTATATCGCCCCCTGTTAAACTGCCGACCTCAAATATCACCACAATTTTCTATGGTCCTGTTTTTTTACCATTAATATTCCCCTGTTGTAATGCCAGCCTTGCATATTGCCATCCGTCACAAGTTTGCAGGTCTTTTATTCAATAAAATTTCCCCCATTTCTACTGCCAAACACATAAATTACTCATAATTATTTTGAATTATTGGTGTGCAAACATGGTCACGCTTTCTAAGCTTAATCCCCCCATTAGAAAATCAATAAATCAGTTAACATAATTGTTGTGTAAACAACTGATTAGTGGTCATTTATATTGGCTGTCGTCACGGTTCAATATTATGAGAAAAGTTTATCCTGCTAATAAAAAAAAATTTTAGTCACTAAAATGTCAACTCCGAAGAAAAAGCGAACTAGTGGGAAACCAACTTTATTGAAGACCTTTTTTTGGTATTTGAAAATGCACGTGGAAAATGCTATGTTTTTCTGTATATGGTAATGATGACCTAATTTGAGGAAAATCGTGCAAATTTGCATACTGTAACAACCATTTCGTAGTAAGAATCCAGTATTTTACAATATGCAACACACTGTTTTCGGTGTTCTCAATGTTTTTCATGTAGTAAAGGTAATTGAACAAAGACACAAATGTCAATAAATCCATAATGCGCAGCTGGTTATTAAAAATGACAATGTTTATTATCACATATCAATAATGATCGATCTTAAACACGAAACCGATAAAAAAATGGCTACACTGTCGTAAGATATTGAGATTGACCATGGCTGATTATATATGCAACTACATTTTGGACATCAAAATGCCCAGAGTGAATCACTCTCGCTCTGCTACATTACGGTTAATGGGACTTAATTTGTACGATTATTCATTCTACAGGCCACCAGGAAGCTCTTAGAAAAATGCAAAATTACTCCAAACGTGACATATTTAATGTAGACGAAATTGGGTTGTATACTTATTAAACATACTGCTACAGAAAAAGTCTTATATAGATAGTCTTCCCTCTTTATACAGCCAAAAATGTAAAGTCCAAAAGGTGGCATTATAACGAGGGAGCACTGTATATAGACAATTTATACTAAAGACAGGTTTTATGGGTACATGTATTTATACCCCATGCAACTTTGTTGTGGAGGGTTATATTTTTTTTACTGGTTCATTTGTTCATCAATCCTATTCTTCTAAGTGCAATTCCTATTAAACTGCTGATCAAAGTTCTTTTGGATAAGAATGAAAGACAGCAAATGTAGTTGTGCATATCGACTGGAAATCATTCTTTGTGTAGCAAAATTGCAATTCGGTTGTAGTATGTCACACATCAATAAATACACACATGCTCTAAACTGACCAAGAATTTGACACCTGTTGTGTTATACCTTTTGTTAAATGAAATCCACTAAATATGAAAGTGTTTGACTTAAAAAAAACAAGACAAGTACATGTTAGACTGGAAACAGTGGTGAAATTATCTACAGGTAATAAATGCCTGCATCCAATTTTGTAACTGTATCTGTATGAAGAATTGCAAATCATAAAATATTGTTTATTAATTTATTCTATTATATATATTTATCTTGGTCTGTTATTAAATTTTGGAAGCTTTTACATTCCATATTATTTAAACTGTAGACCTTATGAACAACTTGTCATTACTAATAAGCTTTTTATACCCTCGCTCGACAGAGTCGGGGATATATAATGGTCTTCATGTCCGTCTGTCCGTCCTTCCGTCCGTTCGTCCGTCCACATTTGGTTTCGGGATGATAATTCAAAAAGTTTACATCCGATTTGAATGAAACTTTGGGATATTGTTATAGTTCAGGTTGGTAAGAAGCCTATCGATTTTGGGGGGAAATCCGTCAAATTTCAAGGTCACAGTCCACTAAAAACGTTAGAAATTTTAACAAAAAAGTTGTTTCTGGACAATAACTCAAAAAGTTTACATCCGATTTAAATAAAACTTTGGGATATTGTCATATATTAGGTTGGTAAGAAGCCTATCGATTTTGGGGGAAATCCGTCAAATTTCAAGGTCACAGTCCACGAAAAATGTTAGAAATTTTAACAAAAAAGTTGTTTCCGGACAATAACTCAAAAAGTTTGCATCCGATTTGAATGAGACTTAAGGATATTGTCGCATATCAGGTTAGTAATAAGCATATCAATTTGGGGGGAAATCCGTCAAATTTCAAGGTCACAGTCCACGAAAAACGTTATAAATTTTTACAAAAGGGGGGTATCAGTGATCGCTAGATCAACTTTGTCTAGTTTATTTTACTTTCAACTTTTTGACAGTTAAACTTTTATGCGGAGGCTTACTTTATTTACAAATGGCTGTAGATTCTCGATCATGTTTTATCAGTAAATTGCGATCATCACTTATGAACTTTTTTATTTTACTTTCAACTTTTTGACAGTTAAACGGTTATGCGGAGGCTTACTTTATTTACAAATGGCTGTAGATTCTCGGTCGTGTTTTATCAGTAAATTGCGATCATCACTTATGAGCTTTTTTATTTTACTTTCAACTTTTTGACAGTTAAACGGTTATGCGGAGGCTTGCTTTATTTACAAATGGCTGTAGATTCTCGATCACATTTTATCAGTTAAGCTCTTTACCCAACTTAATGTAGAAAGGTCTAATATTATGGCCATTTGGTTTAAAAGAAAGCGCATGACTATTCTTGCAGTAAATTGATTAAAATTACGAAAAATGTTTCAGTTCTTTTAGTTGATGTTAAACATCCATGCATCTTCTTTGTTTTGGATTACATTATTTTTGTTGCTATCTTCTTAGACTTAGTTAAATGTATGGTTTTAGGTCAGCCAGACCATGATCCCAACACAAGACATTGTCTTAATGGTGCTGACGGTAAGTAGCTAATTACCTTTGCAATTACTGCATACATGTATTTTTACCATCAAGAATTTTTTTTGGTTTCACAAAATCAAATGAGGTAAAAATCACTTACACTTTCATAATTTTTTTTATAACATAATCAAATGAAATGATCACTTGGCGTCCGTCGTCGTCGTCCGTCGTTGTCGTCGTTAACTTTTCTTCAAAAATCTTCTCCTCCAAAACCACTGAAGGGATTGCTTTGAAACTTTGCACACATCATCAGTAAAATGCCCTCTACCAAGTTTGCCCAAATCATGGCCTCAGACCAACCAACATGGCCCCCATGGCTAAAAATAGAACAGAGGGGTCAAAATACAGTTTTTTGCTTATAGTTCAAAAAGTATAACAGATACACGAAAACCTAAGAGACTTTCCTTCTTCAGCATCTAAAGCTCTACAAAACACTCCATTAGGTCAAAGTTGTATGATGACTCCTTGTAGGAGTTATTGCCCTTTAATAATCAAAATTGATGATTTTTGCCATTTTTGCCTCAAAATCTTGAAAATTATTAGTACTAGAGAAAAATTTAGAATTGCTTAATTGTTCTGCTCTATGAGGGCTACAAAAATGACTTAAGGGTCAAGATTGTCTGATTAACCGTTTAAGAGTTATTCCCCTTGAACTGTTTTTTTTAATCGGTTTTAATTGATTTTTTAAAATCTTCTTCTCTGAAACAACTGAAAGTACTGCTTTGAAACTTCGTACACATCATCCGTCAAATGTCCTCAACCAAGTTTGCACCAACCATGGCTGCAGATTAACCAACATGGCCACCATGGCTAAAAATAGGACGGGGGGAGGGGGGGGGGGGGGGTTGCGGTAAAATACAGTTTTTGGCTTATATTTAAAAAAGTGTAACAGATACAGGAAAACCAAAGAGACATGCCTTCATCTGCATCAAAAGCTCTACGAAACACTTCATTGGGTCAAAGTTGTATGATGACTCCTTGTAGGAGTTATTGCCCTTTAATAATCAAAATTGATGATTTTTGCCATTTTTGCCTCAAAATCTTGAAAATTATTAGAACTAGAGAAAAAGTTAGCATTGCTTAATTGTTCTGCTCTTTGAGGGCTACAAAAATGACTTAAGGGTCAAGATTGTCTGATTAACCGTTTAAGAGTTATTCCCCTTGAACTGTTTTTTTTAATCGGTTTTAATTGATTTTTTAAAATCTTCTTCTCTGAAACAACTGAAAGTACTGCTTTGAAACTTCGTACACATCATCCGTCAAATGTCCTCAACCAAGTTTGCACCAACCATGGCTGCAGATTAACCAACATGGCCACCATGGCTAAAAATAAGACGGGGGGAGGGGGGGGTTGCGGTAAAATACAGTTTTTGGCTTATATTTAAAAAAGTGTAACAGATACAGGAAAACCAAAGAGACATGCCTTCATCTGCATCAAAAGCTCTACGAAACACTTCATTGGGTCAAAGTTGTATGATGACTCCTTGTAGGAGTTATTGCCCTTTAATAATCAAAATTGATGATTTTTGCCATTTTTGCCTCAAAATCTTGAAAATTATTAGAACTAGAGAAAAATTTAGAATTGCTTAATTGTTCTGCTCTATGAGGGCTACAAAAATGACTTAAGGGTCAAGATTGTCTGATTAACCGTTTAAGAGTTATTCCCCTTGAACTGTTTTTTTTAATCGGTTTTAATTGATTTTTTAAAATCTTCTTCTCTGAAACAACTGAAAGTACTGCTTTGAAACTTCGTACACATCATCCGTCAAATGTCCTCAACCAAGTTTGCACCAACCATGGCTGCAGATTAACCAACATGGCCACCATGGCTAAAAATAGGACGGGGGGAGGGGGGGGGGGGGGTTGCGGTAAAATACAGTTTTTGGCTTATATTTAAAAAAGTGTAACAGATACAGGAAAACCAAAGAGACATGCCTTCATCTGCATCAAAAGCTCTACGAAACACTTCATTGGGTTGAAGTTGTATGATGACTCCTTATATGAATTATTGCCCTTTAATTGTCGAAATTGATTATTTTTGACATTTTTGCCTCAAAATCTTGAAAATTATTAGAACTAGAGAAAAAGTTAGCATTGCTTAATTGTTCTGCTCTTTGAGGGCTACAAAAATGATTTTAGGGTCAAGAATGTCTGATGAACCGTTTAGGAATTATTCTCCTTGAACATTTTTTAATCAATTTTACTTGATTTTAAAAAATCTTCTCCTCTTTAACCAATGAAAGGACTGCTTTGAAACATTGCACACATCATCTTTAGGATACCTCTACCAAAATTGTGCAAATCATTACACCTGACTACCTACATAGCTACGTTGGCTTAAAATAGAAAAAATGAAAAAAGGGGGGGGGGGGGGGGGGGAGTCGAGAGAGTTTTTGACTGATAGTTAAAAAAGTATAACAGGTACAGCAAATTTGAAGTGAACCTCCCTTCTCCCTCTAAGCATCAAAAGCTCCTCCTTATAGGAGTTATTTCCCTTAAAAGGTCAAAATTAATGATTTTTGCAGAAGTGTTGGGCAATTCCTTATAGCAAAGAAAAGCTGGATAAAAAAGGGTTGTTTAGTTTCAGGTTCAGGTGAGCGATACAGGCTCCTGGGAGCCTCTAGTTACACTAATGCATGTATTCAAACAAAAGCATCATGGATAAATGGAATGAACTGGATTTTATACAACACAGAGGTTGTTACTTTGAACTGACATAAAAACATGATTTAGCTTAAAAATTGCTGAAAGTGGCATGAAACCAGTAAAACAAAAACAAAAAATGGGTTAAATACAACTTAGTTTTTAAAGATGGGATAAACCAAATTCTTACACTGTCACCAAGTAATTGGAACTTGCAGTAGAGTGTCTACCAAAAGTAACAAGTGAATTACATTTTGGTGTATTCCTACTGAAGGTCTGGGGTTTTCTACAGGTACTCTGGCTTCCTCCCCAAATTAAAATGCCGCCATGATATACCTGAAAAGTTGCTGAAAGTGGCATTAAACAACAATCAAACAATCAAACAAAAACATTTGGATGCATATGGCAATTAAGGAAATTAGTGATGTCTTGGAGGTGTCATTGTTGTCTTGACCAAATATTTTACTATTCTCAGTAAACACAAGAAAAAAAGTGCTAATGAATTATTTTATCCTAAAGTACATGTGTGTCTTCAAGTTCATATTAATAATTTTTTTTATAATGTTCTTTTTTATTTCAGCTGATTTGATTATGTTGGGTAAGTACTAACAAGTGAAGGATAGTCTGTGTTTGATAACATGTTAATCTTTAACAATACCATCATTAAATGTATTTAAATAGTTTGTTAAAAATTATATTTTCCCGTTAAACTTACCTTCTATACTCACTAACTTGTAAAGACTTCAGTGCATAAGAGGACTCCCCTTTTTCAGAAAAAAGATTCAGTACTTTCATCTTTAGTCTCTTATGAAACCACCAGGAAACCAGTAAAAAAGTATGAAATATAACTACACTGTATGAATAATAAAATAAAATAAAAAATACTGCTAAGGACTTAAATGTTGCATCATTAATAGAAGTATACAACGTCAACAGTAGTTTATTTCATTATTTATTTTGGTTTGAAAATAGTAAAATGATAATTGAATATAAAATGTTTGAGTTTCCAATCTCTTGTCCTGTCCTTATAAAAAACAATTCCTTGTATTAAAAATAGTATTGGCATCATTAAAACAACATATTATGTCAGGGGCGGATACAGGATTTTCAAAAAGGGGATATCGGGAAAGGAGGGCCACAAAGTGGTCCTCCCGCACCTCGCAGAGGCGCATTTACGGCAGGGGTAGTACCGTTAATGCATTAATTTATGGCGAGGATGAGTGGGGATTACATTTTTGCATTTGGCGCTGGTTGTTACCATCTCTGTTCTCTTTTTTTTTCCTTTCCTTTTTTTTAAATGGCCCCCCCCCTTTGGATCCGCCACTGTATTATGTAAATTTATCAAACAGTTATTAATCCTAACTATCACCAGGATATTATTTAGGGAAAGGGGAGCATTTTTAAAGGCAGGAAAATATCTCTGCTAATTGTACTTCTTTAGAGATGTCAGAAGGTTACTTCCTGTTTAGATATCCAAATAGACAAATGGATCATCTTATTAAAGTATTTCTATTTAACTATTCAAATTCTAATTATATATTATCACCTATTGTTCACTATTTAATTAATGCTTATTATAATATGGCATCCTTCATACGCTCTGAGAACACATCAGGGTTCTAATAAGAATAGAGCCTGCTATGACATCACAATTAGAATTCCGACGTCATATACGCTCAACTGAAATTTTTAACCTGGAAAAATTCAATATTGTTACGATTTCTCAATATTCTTTTGCTTAAAAGGTATGTATATATTTAATATAATAACAAGTAAATATGTTTATGTCAAGTTTATTTGCTTTAACATACTGTTTTGAGACATATCTTATTAGTTTCAAAAAACCAATATTACCTTTGAAAGCGTCCTTAGAGCTGCTTCAAAATTTTAAATTATTTGTTGGATATATTACAATCGAAATAGATTATTGCAATGGGTAGTAACTAATTGGTTGTTGTAAAAAACTGGTGCAAGTGCATTTACTATAATTAATTTAATATTAATTTAACAAACTTTTTACAAATTTTATTTCCAGAATATTTTTACTCTTGTGTACTTGTAGGTCTAGCTACACATGAGCCCAATTTCACTATAATTCGTGAAGAATTCAAACCAAACAAACCCAGGTCATGTGATTTGTGTGGACAGGTTGGTCATGAAATGAAGGAGTGCCAAGGGTTACCCAAAGAAAAAGCTGGAGAGGTTTGTCTTGTTTATTAGACATTTGTGAACATTAGAACATAGGTTTATTGAATTTCTGCAATATCAAAAGTATGTATTAGACTGTATTTTCCTGTTGTGAGTAACAGTATAATTCCTGCTAACAAAGAAAACATTCCATTGTGTACCACTTTATGTTATTAGTTGTAGATGAACAGTAATGTCTTGTGTATTTGCAGCATGATGAAGGACCTCAGATGTTTGACTCAGAAACACAGTTTATATTTTTAAGACTAAATATTTTGAGGGAATACTTAGAAAGAGAACTGTTGATGACAAATCTACCATTCAAGTATGATTTTGAGGTATGTACATGTACAATATCAGCAATTTGTCTTCAAATATTAAGTTGGTTTGTATTGGTCTTAGAAACAGGTAGTAGTTGTCTAGCAATGCACACATACGTTTTTGTCCTGAAATTATAAATCTTTATATTATTATTTCTGAATTGATGACTGATCTTCTTTTCATATGTATTTAGGGGTATTAGAATTTAGGTGCAATGTTTAATGTAATGGCTTCATATTATACCCCCACTTCGAAGAAGAGGGGGGGGTATACTGGTTTACCCCTGTCTGTCTTTCAGTTTATAACCCCACTTTAAAGAAGAAGGGGGGAATAGTGGTTTACTCCTGTCTGTCCTTCTGTCCAATTTGTAAAAGTTTTCTCAGCAACTACTTATCACAACCACTTGAAATTTTATATGTGACCTTACCATGTGGTTCTATATTGCTAGTACCGATTTCAGGTCTTTTCATATCTACTTCCTGTTTACTGACTCAGTGATGTAAATAGCCTGGGTATACATGTACTGGGTGAGCAGTAGCTCACAGGTTCCTTGTTTATGATATGGGTCTGTTTTATGCTCCTACAACATGTTTCCTATGGCTATTTGCTGGAAATATTCTTAAAACTATAGATAACCAGTTTGCAGACCAGATAACTGATAGTGATACAATGCATGGCTAATTTCTCCTCTTTTTGAGCTATAAGCATTTATATATAGTATCATGTTTTTACACATAATGAAGGTGTACATGGGGAGATGCTAGCTAACTTGGTTTTCATTGGGCCTTTTTTCAGAGGTGTTTAGATAACAGTGTAATTCATTTGGGTTGTTTTGCTCTTTTTTTTAATAGCTGTGATGATTTGGGATTGTCATTTGAATTGTTTTCTTGATTTTCAGCGGTGTTTAGATGACTGGGTTTTCATGTGTTTCTTTGTTGGAAATGACTTCCTGCCTCATCTACCATCACTTGAAATTAGGTAAGTTATAAGTATATATTTAATTTTTTTGTTATGCAATACACAGTTTGCAAATATAATTTGTTGCATTTGGGCAAAAACTTAATAAAAAAAAAACGAAAAGTCTGTTATTCTCCTTTTTGCTCGGCCACAAAATTGCAAGTTATGTTTAAAAGTTAAAAAAAATATAGTTTCATGCAATACAATTTTATAAGCTTTTTAGACTAATTATTATTGATGACAGAAACAGCAAGTTGTATTTAACTTTAAAATTAATCATTCATTTAACTCCAACATATTTATTCTCATATTTCTACCTTATGCAGAGAAAATGCAATAGACAGACTGATCAAACTGTACAAGAACTGTGTGAGGAAAACCGGGGTAAGTAAAGTTCTAAAATCGTTGAACACATCTCTACAAATATAAACATCTAGGTGTGCTAAGAAACAATTTTTGCTTTGGTTTGAAAAAATCGGCCAAAATTTTTTATCCTGGTGGAAATATTGGCTTACTCCATAAACATCAATCCTTAGTCTGCAGTGATTGATTTGTGCACCTGTTGCTTTGTTACAGTCAAAATACAATGACCTAGTTACGCATGAATAGCTACAATTTAAATGTCTAGCCTTTTCTGATTAAGAGCTTCAAAGAAAACAGATTGAAGCAGTTTTCTTAACAGCTATTTTTGAAATTGATTGAGCTATAGGTAGAAAATACCTGACACGTCATTGTATTTTGACTATAAAAAGGTTGTATGCTTCCTTACTTACTTCATTTTTGACAAGCAAGCAATATTTCAGCTATTTTATACAACATCCTACATGTATTGTCATTCCTACATACAAATTATGTAAATGCGGACTGTCTACAAAGTCCCAATCACTTTTTTATGCTGATGATAAACATGTATGTTATTTATGAAGTTTATATAACAGAAAATTGTGGCTTATGAATTGCAGGGCTATTTGACAGACAGTGGGGTTCCAAACCTAAGTCGAGTGCAGATTATTATGTCAGGTGTGTAGAATAAATTAATACAGACTTTGTAAAATGATTTTAATCTGACAAATTAATCAAGCTTACAAACTATTCCAATCATAGAGTATGACAAAGCCACAGTTCCTGTTTAGAACTGCCAGAAACTACTGTTCAATTAACAAATAACTGACAATTGGTTACAAATTTTAACAGCATAATAGCAGGTAAATTGAATTGATGTTTTTTTAACTTTTTATGCCCCCGCGACGACATGTCCTTAAGCTTTTCTCAGAAACCGTTCATGAGAACAATTTGAAATTTGGCAGGGAGGTTCAGTATCACAAGTTGTACGTCCTAAGCGACTTGCAGACCTGTCAGACAACTACTTCCTGTTTGGGACTTCATTTGTAGGTATGTACATGTACTTCCGTACGTCAGTACAAATTTCCGTCAAGCTTTTCTCAGAAACTGTACATGAGAACAATTTGAAATTTGACAGGGGAATTCAGTATCACAAGTTGTACGTCCTAAGAGACTTTCAGACCTGTCAGACAACTACTTCCTGTTTGGGACTTTATTTAGCGGGGGCATCTGTGTCCCATAGACACATTCTTCGATTTTTTTTTGTCTAAACTGAACCCTGAATATATTGGACTGTAATTGTAAAGATATATGTAAATTTAAACTGTCAACTATACCTGCCTATTATGAACAAAAATTTCATTCCCTAAAGGGGTTTGGTGTAGGCAGGTTTAATATAATTTGATTAAAAAGGCCTTGGTGGCAGAGAGGTTAAGGTAGTTAGTCATCTACTCTTGATCACTTGCCTTGGGTGGCAGGTTCAAGTCTCACTGCAGTGAGGGCATGCTTGACTCCAATCTTAATTGACAAAGATTGTCAGTTTTTTGACCGAAGGTCAGTGGTTTTTGTCTCGCCTGCAACGAAAGTCGCTGGAGGCGAGACATATGTATGGGAATCCTGCGGCGGCGGCGTCGCAAACACTTGACATCTTGCTTCATATACTTGTAAGCCCAAGCCCTAGGTCCATCAAATTTGGTACAGAGGTAGCTTATGATGAGTACTTGCCAGTCAGTCACCTGACCTTGACCTCAATTTCACGGTCCAGCTACTACGTTAAAGTTTTTGTGTTACGGCAGTTCCTCTGTAACTACGCATAGTAGGATAACAATATTTGGTGTATAGGTTGCTGATGACTAGTACATGACTGTCTGGTAGGTGTCACCTTGCCTTGACCACAATTTCACGGTCCAGCAACTACGTTCAAGTTTTTGGGATACAACAGTTCCTCTGTAACCATGCATGGTTGGATGACAATATTTGGTATAAAGGTTGCTGATGACTAGTACATGACTGTCTGGTAGGTGTTACCTGACCTTGACCTCAATTTCACGGTCCAGTGACTACGTTAAAGTTTTTGGGTTACAGCAGTTCCTCTGTTACCACGCATGGTAGGATGATAATATTTGGTATATATGTTGCTGATGACTAGTACATGACTGTCTGGTAGGTGTCACCTGACCTTGACCTCAATTTTACGGTCCAGCGACTACATTAAAGGTTTTGGGTTACGACAGTTCCTCTGTAACCACGCATGGTAGGATGACAATATTTGGTATATAAGTTGCTGATGACTAGTACATGACTGTCTGGTAGGTGTCACCTGACCTTGACCTCAATTTCACGGTCCAGCGACTACATTAATGTTTTTGTGTTACTGCAGTTTCTCTGTAACTATGCATGGTAGGATGACAATATTTGGTATACAGGCCGCTGCTGACCTCAATTTCACGGTCCAGTGACTACGTTAAAGTTTTTGGGTTACAGCAGTTCCTCTGTTACCCCGCATGTAGGATGACAATATTTGGTATATAGGTTGCTGATGAATAGTACATGACTGTCTGGTAGGTGCCACCTGACCTTGACCTCATTTTCACTGTCCAGCGACTACGTTAAAGTTTTTGGGTTACTGCTGTTCCCCTGTAACCAAGCATGGTAGGATGACAATATTTGGTATATAGGTTGCTAATGAATAGTATATGACTGTCTGGTAGGTGTCACCTGACCTTGACCTCAATTTCACAGTCCAGGGACTACGTTAAAGTTTTTGTATTAGGACAGTTCCTCTGTAACTATGCATGGTATGGTGACAATATTTGGTATACAGGCCGCTGCTGATATTTAATGCTATTTACCTAATGCTTTTGAAGAAATTTATTTTTGTTACTG
Source organism: Limnoperna fortunei (assembly GCA_944474755.1). NCBI lineage: Eukaryota > Metazoa > Mollusca > Bivalvia > Mytilida > Modiolidae > Limnoperna > Limnoperna fortunei. The sequence continues at coordinate 49,921,861 of OX104113.1, forward strand.
ATGCGGAATGCAGGCGAGACGTTTTTCTGTGTCCACACTTGTCTTTACATAGTATGGCTTGCTCCTTAAGAAAACTTGATATATTGCTGAAACCCCATGTTAAACACTATTAAAACAAACAAACAATATAATTTGATTATAATAAAAATGTTTCAATATTTTTGATAGAATTAGGGGAAGTTGAAGATGAGATTTTTAAGAAAAGAAGACAGACAGAGGTAATTTGTGTGACATTTTTTATTTTATATGATTGAATATCTAATATATTATTTGCAGGTAATAACTCATATAATAAAACACGTAATATGCAACAACAAATAAAATGTCGCCAATGATAGCAAAATTATAAAATTTACTATGCAAGACATATTGAGTTATCTGTAGTGCTCAAACCCCAAAAAGGGATCTCAGTGGCCGAGTTGTTAAGGCAGTTCGTCTCCAACAGTCTGTCAACTTGCGGGTTCAAGTCTCATTGCCACAGGGTGTACTCAACTAAATTCTTAATTGACAAGGATTGCCAGTTTTCCTAACGAAGGAACTCTGCCTTCCTCCCCCAATAAAAACTGGACGCCATGACGTAGCTGGAAAATTCTGAAAGTGGCATTAAACACCATTCACACAAACAATCAAACGCCATAAACATTAAAAATCCAAATGATTAAGATGTTGTAGATTTTATCATAAATTAAAAAAAAAAGCTTATAAATCAGTTGCAAAATGTTCAGGGCAGTAAATTTAGACAATGACTATGTCACTAAAAAAATCAATGATATTTTTTGTCAGCATCGAAGTTTGACTAGTGGGCTGGTGATACCCTCTGAGACTAACAGTCCACCAGCAGAGGCATCGACCAAGTGGTTGTAAATAAAGTGTCCTAAAAGATACCAATGTTATACATTTATTACGCCAGATACAGGTTTCCTCTAATCCTCAGTGGCACTCAAAGTAAAAAAATATTTAAAATCCAAACGATTAAGAAGTTGTAGAGCTTTTTATCATAAAAATTACAAAAATTAAAAAGCCATCTATACCTTGGGAATAGAAAAAAATCCTAAATCTGGTGGCAGTAAATTTAGACAATGACTATATCACTGAGAGAATCAATGATATGTAAAAAGGAAGAATACATATCTGTTGCCTATGGCAGTCCATTTTTTTGAGTGGCTGTAAAGTTGCAAATTCCAGAATGATGGTTGTGGTAAATCACTCAATTAATACCTTCTAACTGTTCAGTTGACAATAAATTTCTTTGACATATTAACAATTTATTTTCGCACACCTAGCCAACCATACAGTTTTATTTAAAAATTCTAACCACCTTACAGCTTTACATGTATACCAGTAAAGCCCTTATTTAATTTTGTTTAATATAAATATAGAGATTTTTTTAATTTTCAGTTAGAGTTTAAACGAAGGGATAAAGAAAGAAAAGCAAGAGATAAACGGGTAAGTATTATCACTGTTTTGTACTGGTTGTTTTGCCAAGTTGATGTACTATTAAAGTTCAAATTTCAATAAATCTCTGAAACTTTAATGAATAATTGACCATGTATTGAAATTGTGCACCTGCTATTATTGAATTGTTTAGAATTTTTTCCTAGTTTTCCAGACTTGGGAACTTAGTTATTTTTCAGTACATTTGCAGAAGATGGTACCTATTTTGTGTAACTCCTCCTACAGTTTTCAACCCAGATCTCTGAAACTTCACAGAAACTCCTAAATTTTTTTAAGCAGACACAAAATCCTCTTCCAAAAAATTCTAAACCATTCATCATTTATTAAGGCACTTGCTTTCCAACCTGGATATTTCAGACTTTAGTGATTTTGATGTATTTACCGGAATGTTTGGAGAGTCTTGTAGCTAATAAAAATGTCGTAAATGTCCCTGGGATTACCTGTATAGAAGAGTGTTTTCACATTGGATATTACATTTAATTTTTAATATTACAGCCTTATCAATTCCATTGATATAGGAGCCTCGATGGTCTAATGGTTAAGGTAGTTCGTCTACTATTGATCACGTGGTCTGTCAACACTGAGATTGCAGGTTCGATTCTCACTGCAGGCAGGGTGTACTCCAATCTTAATTTACAAGGATTGCCAGTTTTCCTACCACAGGTCTGGTGTTATCTCCGGGTATTCCAACTTCCTCCCCCAATAAAAAACTGGACGCCATGATATAGCTGAAAAATTGCTGGAAGTGGCATTAAATGCCATGCAAACAAACAACAAATCCATTGACGTATTTTAATGCTCCCCAAAGCATCTTTTAGTGTCCACACTTGTTGTACTGATAATTAAAAATAATATGTCTATAAATTAGGATTATCTTTTTCAAAACAGTGTAGAATCAGTTATATATTCCTTAGAAATGAAAAATGAATTCATCTGGAAGTTTACTATTGTAGTTTGCATCCGGACCACGTTGGACACCAGGTGGACAGTTTGCCCCACAGCCCTTAGGATGTAGCTATAGTACCTCTGCTGTATCAAATCCAAGACAAGAGGCTTACAAGGGTAGAATGGAAGCTGGACTGAAATCTATGATGGTACACTAAACAGGTCTTGTCCTAGTACATGGCCATTATTGCCAAAAGATTGACAGATGAAATGAAGACATTTCTGTTTGAACAGTATTAATAATGTGCTTTTTCTGTTTATAATTAATTTTTAAGCAAGTTAAAGACCTTAAAATGTCTAAAATGATATTTTTCAGAAAAAGACTGAATTCACTTATTACTTTACACAAATTAAACATGAAATGCAGCCATTTAAATAAATTATAAAACAAATACACAATTTTTTTTTTGATTTTTGCAAAAAATTAAAGCACTTTGTGGTGTTAACAACATAACAATATGAGGTTACAGGTTAATGTAAAAGACATTTTTTTGTAGGAATATTGTTTTTATCCTGCAACCCCAAAAAAATTATACTAATGAAAAAATGTAAAAGTGCACTTCTAGAAGATTTCTGACTTGAAATTTTCAGCTCGAATTCTAGTGATAACCTGACAATCACAAACAAATGTTGTCTGAGTATCACATTTCTACCTGTTTATAAAGCTAGTACAAAAAAAATTATTTTCTGAAGATGTACAAATATTCTGTATATAAGTATGCTGTAAATTAGGACTTAACTACTTGCATGCATTTGACTGCATGCTAATTGTTTGCATAAAGAGATACATTTTTCTTTTAAATTCTTAACAATAAACAAGTTGAAGGAAAAGAAATTTTTTGTAAAATGGCAAGTTGTTTAAGTAGAACTCACATTTTTCAAACTTACTAGTATTCTTGAAAGTGTGCAGTAATTTGGTACACTGAGTTAAAACATCTTGTATGTAGTTGAACATTTTGTAAAAATTATATCAGTTTCACTTGTTACACTTAAAAAAAAACTACTTTACAAATATTGATATGGTGTTTACCTGTTTCTATACAGACACGAGAGGAGCCTACTAGGGGCACCAAGAGGGAAGCTCCTGAGAGTGACAGTCAAGACAATCAGGAAGAAGAGGAAGAAGAAAAAGAGCCTGATGATGAAGTCAAGTAAGTGTCCTCTGGAACATTATACAACTATTCCAGACCAAAGAATTAAAGAAATTTGATGAATGTAATTATATCCATAGATTTGTTATCCAATCTCAAAAATAGCAAAATTTTGCAGTCAAAATATGGTGAGAATCATGTTCTTTATGTACTTACGGGGGTTTCCGAGCTCTGCATTTTAATCTATTTAATTTGCCCACAGTTTGGGCGACCTGTTGTTTATGTCCCTTATTCTTCTTCTTCGTCAATTTCTTTTCTTCTTTTTTCTTTCCCCATCAATATAGTGTGCTCATTTTCTCAGATGCGATGTGTGTTCAACATGAAAGAAAAAAGTATGTTTGAGCTGACCTGAAGTTGTGCAATTACTTTTTTAATTTTCAAGGTGGCCACTGCTAAAATAAAGTACATTTTTCAGATCTATGGGATGGTTATAGGTTTGTCCATGTAAATTATTACACTGATACAGTTGACTATCCTGGGCACTTTGTAAAGGTGGCCATTTTACTACACTCAACTCAAAAAAGTCAACTTTGTCCAATTTCAACTAAAATTGTTTTGCTAGGTATATTTTATACTGATTTCAATGAATAATCACCATAGAGATTTTAGGTGACTTTTGTGTTGGCATCCCAACACAGTTTTACTAGTTAACTTATTATGGTCCAAGGAAAAAATAACGGTTTGGGATATTACACTAGATTGGATGTAAAACATGAAAAGAAAATTTCTCTAAAATTTGATGATTTTTTTTTAATTTGGTGCATCAACAACATAATGAAGGTTTGCAGAGGATTTTGATTTTCATTAAATTGAAAATGGTTGGACTTTGTAAGTGGTATGCCATATTGAGGTACATGTTTTGTCAGGTTTTTCTTGTACATCATAGCATTTATATTTTCAATAAGTTTTCATCAAATTGGAGATGGTGGCCGAGTGGTTAAGGTAGTTCGTCTACTATTGATCAATTGGTCTGTCAACACTGAGATTGCAGGTTCGATTCTCACTGCAGGCAGGGTGTACTCGACTCCAATCTTAATTGACAAGGATTGCCGGGTACTCCGGCTTCCTCCCCCAATAAAAACTGGACGCCATGATATAGCTGCAAAATTGCTAAAAGTGGCGTTAAACACCATCAAACAAACAAACAACAACATCAAATTGGAGATAGTGGTTTTTTTAGGATGCATGCCATATATGGGTACATGTTTTGTCTGGCTATTTTCTTGTACAGTTTTTAAGCTACTGTGTTTATATTTGGTAGGATATTTGAACACGTAATGGAGGTGAGGAGGCCAAAGGATTTTAATTTTTTAATGAAATATTCTTAAAGCTATATATAGTTGGATTTAGTCAGTTTGCAGACTAGATAACTGAAATAGGGATACAGGTTTTTTTGTCTATCATGGAGGGGGAGAAACTGGAGTACCTGCTGAAAACCCTGATGTTCAATAGAAAACTGTCAATTAAGACTGGAGTCGTGCGCACCTTGCCTGTAGTGAGACTCGAACCCAATGTTGAGAGGTGGAAAAGCAACCATCCAGATCTGTGTAATTGCCTTTGAAGAGATTTACATATTTTTTTAATTTACTAGAAGTTTTACTTGTTTCTTTTCAGGCTGTGGGAAGATGGATGGAAAGACAGATATTACAAATCTAAGTTTGATGTAGATAAAAACGATATAGAGTTCAGACATAATGTAGTAAGTTATTTTCTACAATTTTAGTTGCATAAAGAGAAAACCTACAGTACACAAAATTTACCCAAACACCAATGTGTTGTTGAAGAAATTGATTAGAGATGATATTTCTGGAGATTTTTCATTCCTGTGCTATATTTTGTATTGACTGCATAACAGAATGCTCACTGTCCCAAAATGTTATAAGAAATAAATAAATAAAGCAACTATTTCTTTATTGGTCATAAATCAAGAATATTGTTGAATTATAAAAGGTAAAGAATTTCACAAGTGGTCAAAATAAGTAGCAAAACATTTTTGGATCAAGTGACACCCGACTTAAATTTACTCCCATTTATATGTCCAGTTTATATTCCTCACCCTTAAGGGGGAAAGCTAAGATTAAACCAGCACCAATCAATTTAATAATGTTAATGGAGCTTAGATTAGTACTAACAAATAAAAAACAGTACATGTTTATTTACGTAATACCATAAATATACAAGCTGTATCTATCCAGTCACCATACATATTTTCTATCATGATAGTACAGTAGTCCCCTTCTTATACGATCCCTTCGCCAGCGACCACCCGCTTTATCCGGCCAAAGCCCTGATGCATGAAGTGTTTCTAACGTAAAATTACCTCTCGCAAACGAACACTTCTCAAACGTAACCAGCGACCACGTTGTTTTTTTTTGACACAATGTAAATTCCCCTCACGAATGACTATTTTCACTCACCGAATGTTTATTTTGGAAGTCTTGAATAGAACAAGATTTGGTTTTATTATCATAAACCAGTTTGGAAACAGTTCAACAAACCGGTAAACAAAATGTTGAAATCGTGTAAAAGAAAGATTTTTAACCTGGATTAAAGGGGAAAACAAGTAGGATATAGTAGATCAGTTTGATTTCGGCATTACAGAAATCGGGTTAATTACAAGAAGACTGAAATATTCAACAAGGAGATAATAGTACAATGTACCAACATAATCATAAATCAAAATTTACAACAAACGATGGGAAAATAGACAAAACTTGGGAAACTGGAAACATAGAAAAACCTGCATTTATCCAAACTAAATGGAACCTTAATAAACTATGAAGTGGAACCTGGGCAGACAATAAAAGTGCTAAAAACAATGATAATGCAGATGAAACAGGAAATGAGACATTCACTGTTAAGAAGACTTTGAATTGTTATATTATCATTACACATTTTAAACAGATAAAAACTCTTTTTATTTTTATTTATACTGAATAATAAAATACAAATATTAATTTTGTGTGATTCTTGATCACTTCACAGTTCTTGCTGCTAATCAACCGACCAAGCTCTCTATATATCCCCTCAAGAAAGACCACCCCCATTATAAGAACACTTTCATGACTCAGATGGGGTGGTCTTAAAAGAGGGGGGACTGCTGTAGTCGCATAACAAACATTACTGTTTATTTTTAAAAATTTAAACCTGCATAAATTAAAATCTTGTTTAACAAAACTAGACAATATTATGCAATAGAAACAATAAATTTCTGAATACTTTAGTTGAAAATTTTTCAAAAACTGTACAATATTTAAGTGCTAACCCGGGTTATAGTATGTTGGAGTCAGGCGAGTTTTCAAAATAGGGTATCAATTTTGTGTAATTAACTCCTACTACAGTTCTCAACCCAGATCTCTGAAACCTCACAGAAAGATTGCACATGTATTGATGTTGTGCACCTGGTATTACGGAAGCGTTCGAGGATTTTTTCCTAATTTTCCAGACTTAGGAACTTTGTAATTTTTCAGAACATACGCAGAAGACGGTGTCTATTTTGTTTACTGGTAATCAACTCCTAAATTTTGTACACAAATCTAAAACCTTGTTACAACAAATTGTAAACCATTCCCTATTTATTAAGGCACTTGCTTCGCAACCTCGCCATTTCAGACTTTTGCTATTTTTAGATTTTTTTATGTTTTGTGCTTTATTGACAGATTGTTTCGGTAAATACTGGTTCATGTATATGTTGTTTTGAGTAATAGAGTAAATTGAGTTTCATGTATTTACAGGCAAAACATTATGTTATGGGATTGAGTTGGGTTTTGAGGTACTACTATCAGGTATGTAATGAAATAAGATATGTTAACAATGGTTTTTGTGTGTATTGTTTACTTATTTTTCCCTTTTGAACTCACCTGGACAGGTCCATTTGATTTATTTTTATCACTTGGCATCCATAATCCACATCATTTTTCATTTTCATTTTTCAAAAGTATTCTCTAAAACCACTAACACAATATAATCTAATGTTGGCCTGAGTCAGTATGAGGGTGTCAGTTGTAAAGTCGTTGGTTTTAGCCCACACTGGGCGACCAACATACATGTAGCTGACCTGGCTATAACTAGAAAATTGGGGTAAAATGCAAGTCGTTGTCTAATATCTTGACAACAATTATATACTGAGAAAATTGTATAGGAACAAATATTTTCACCTTGTATTCATTTACACCAATATAAGATCAACAAAGTAGTCAACATAGTCAACTCTGTTTAGGACTTACTGCAATTCCTTCCCCAACTCTCCATTCTGTTGGAGTGACCATCAAAGTTTGCTCTGCATTTGTCCTTGACCTTTGCCCAATTGATGTTATTATCGTTTGTTGACTTGTTCTCATTCTGAATTTAAATGAAAACTTCTTTCTGAAATTTAATCAATCAATCTTCATGTTACCAAATCAACTTTCAAAAGGAAATCTGGCATGAACTTTATACAAGGGAGTTATGTAATCTGACGTGAACTTTATACAAGGGAGTTATGTAATCTGGCATGAACTTTATACAAGGGAGTTATGTAATCTGACATGAACTTTATACAAGGGAGTTATGTAATCTGACATGAACTTTATACAAGGGAGTTATGTAATCTGACATGAACTTTATACAAGGGAGTTATGTAATCTGACATGAACTTTATACAAGGGAGTTATGTAATCTGACATGAACTTTATACAAGGGAGTTATGTAATCTGACATGAACTTTATACAAGGGAGTTATGTAATCTGACATGAACTTTATACAAGGGAGTTATGTAATCTGACATGAACTTTATACAAGGGAGTTATGTAATCTGACATGAACTTTATACAAGGGAGTTATGTAATCTGACATGAACTTTATACAAGGGAGTTATGTAATCTGACATGAACTTTATACAAGGGAGTTATGTAATCTGACATGAACTTTATACAAGGGAGTTATGTAATCTGGCATGAACTTTATACAAGGGAGTTATGTAATCTGGCATGAACTTTATACAAGGGAGTTATGTAATCTGACATGAACTTTATACAAGGGAGTTATGTAATCTGGCATGAACTTTATACAAGGGAGTTATGTAATCTGACATGAACTTTATACAAGGGAGTTATGTAATCTGACATGAACTTTATACAAGGGAGTTATGTAATCTGACATGAACTTTATACAAGGGAGTTATGTAATCTGACATGAACTTTATACAAGGGAGTTATGTAATCTGACATGAACTTTATACAAGGGAGTTATGTAATCTGACATGAACTTTATACAAGGGAGTTATGTAATCTGACATGAACTTTATACAAGGGAGTTATGTAATCTGACATGAACTTTATACAAGGGAGTTATGTAATCTGACATGAACTTTATACAAGGGAGTTATGTAATCTGACATGAACTTTATACAAGGGAGTTATGTAATCTGACATGAACTTTATACAAGGGAGTTATGTAATCTGACATGAACTTTATACAAGGGAGTTATGTAATCTGACATGAACTTTATACAAGGGAGTTATGTAATCTGACATGAACTTTATACAAGGGAGTTATGTAATCTGACATGAACTTTATACAAGGGAGTTATGTAATCTGACATGAACTTTATACAAGGGAGTTATGTAATCTGACATGAACTTTATACAAGGGAGTTATGTAATCTGACATGAACTTTATACAAGGGAGTTATGTAATCTGACATGAACTTTATACAAGGGAGTTATGTAATCTGACATGAACTTTATACAAGGGAGTTATGTAATCTGACATGAACTTTATACAAGGGAGTTATGTAATCTGACATGAACTTTATACAAGGGAGTTATGTAATCTGACATGAACTTTATACAAGGGAGTTATGTAATCTGACATGAACTTTATACAAGGGAGTTATGTAATCTGACATGAACTTTATACAAGGGAGTTATGTAATCTGACATGAACTTTATACAAGGGAGTTATGTAATCTGACATGAACTTTATACAAGGGAGTTATGTAATCTGACATGAACTTTATACAAGGGAGTTATGTAATCTGACATGAACTTTATACAAGGGAGTTATGTAATCTGACATGAACTTTATACAAGGGAGTTATGTAATCTGAGATGAACTTTATACAAGGGAGTTATGTAATCTGACATGAACTTTATACAAGGGAGTTATGTAATCTGACATGAACTTTATACAAGGGAGTTATGTAATCTGACATGAACTTTATACAAGGGAGTTATGTAATCTGACATGAACTTTATACAAGGGAGTTATGTAGATACATTAACAAGTATAGAGAATGTAATTTAATATTGTATTTTTCCGATGATTACTAGATACACTTAATAGCAAAACACGGATGGACATTAGTTATAATAGCCGTTGAACAAGAGTTTTATTATTTTACTTTCAGGGATGCGCCTCATGGAAGTGGTATTTCCCATATCACTATGCACCATTTGCATCAGATTTTGTTAATATCGGTGATCTCCCGAATTATTTTGAAAAACATACCAATCCAGTAAGTAGATCTCTAAGGTACACTACAGCTGAGGGGGGAGTAGGTACAGGGTGGGGAAAACTTCAAACTCATCTACAGTGTTTGGATTGATATGCTGTTTCTTGTGTTTAACCATAGGACTTGCTAGAATAATCCAATTAAAATGGTAGATAACATTTAAAGCTATTATTTTCAAATCAAAGGAGAGTGCTTGCTATTTTGGATACTATTTTTGGATTCCTTTTGGAGAATATGCCACATGTAGTAAGGTCATTGCAAGTATTTTATAGGTAACTGACTGTTAGGCTAACTGCTCCATTTTGCCATGACGTATCAAATGATGTTATTACTATGACTTGGTAAATAATAATAATTTGCTATGACATGTCACTTTGCATTATTTAGAAGGTGAGGCTTACAGAAGATTATTATAAATATCTTTGAAATTTTTTCTTCAGGGAAACATTTTTTTAGGAATTGGGCATTTCCATTTTAATGCATGTTATCACGTCTTGTCAGGTTTTCTTTAATTTTTTATTTTTGCATATAATTCAGCTTTATGACACAGACACATTTTTTTCCCTTGATTTTGTTTCTTTTATTTTCCAGTTTAAGCCTTTGGAGCAGTTGATGGGTGTGTTCCCAGCAGCCAGTAAGAAACACTTACCTCTAACATGGCAGACACTAATGTTTGATCCAGTAAGTTATTGGTACATTGTAAAGAAAGGTTAATGGTATTGGTAGGATGTTAGGATCTTGTTTACTGTAATCTACATTTTTCTTTTGAAGTTTAAAATAACAGATGTTTATTAAGCAGATTTGTTGATATCCCTCATGCTGACTTAATGTACAAAATATATATATATGTATTCATACATGTACGTACAATTCCTTTATTTGTTACTTTTGCTATTAAGGGCTATTCCAGAGAAAAATGTCTCCTGGGGGCAGAACACACTTAAAATTAAGGGTTACTACCAATAGATTTTAATTAAAATTTAATCCTCCCCCACCAACAGATTTTTTTTAACATACTTAATTTTCAATTTTCAGTTTTCTTTATAAATTATGTATATTTTGCATGTAAATTTGTCTTTCTATATTCACATTGTTTGTGCCCTCCCCCTGCCCAATGTATTATTTTATACACCCCACCCAACAAATTTCAATATGCAATTTTACCCCCCACCTACACATTATTTTATCGACTGCGTTCTGCCTGCATGTGTATATTATTTTCTGGATTAGCCCTAAAAAGTTTTGATGGCTCTGCTGAAAATTTCAGTTGTTAGACCCCCTTGTATAAGACATTTTAAAAACAATTACATTTTACTTAAAATTGTAATTAATTGTGATTGATATTTCTGTTTGTGAACAGGAGTCGCCCATCATTGACTTCTACCCAACAGACTTTAAAATCGATTTGAATGGAAAGAAGTATAATTGGCAAGGTGTGGCTTTGCTACCATTTGTTGATGAGAAACGGTTATTGAGTGCTTTAGAGTCGGTGTATCCTGATCTGACACCTGAAGAAGGTAACCTTAAAAACTTAAATTGTTTAGCTTATCAAGGGTGATAAATATTGTTTAATTATTGACTTTTGAAGAGGTTAATACCCATTAAATGGACCTTGTAGAATGATATAGACCGATGACAGAAGTAATTTTCTAAATGTCTATATAGAGCTTATTGACTGAATTAAATGTCCTTAATTGGTATGTTACTTGATAGTCGTGGTCATCTTCTCTATGCCAATCATATTGTTTATATTAATTGTATAATGAAATATATATCCCGATTGTTGATCTGTATTTTGTAACATTCCTCATATGTTCTTTAAAAATAGCAACATACATAAAATATTATTTAAGGATTGTTTTCAATTGTTGGTTAGATTATTGGATATAAACAACTTTGGGTCGATTTACGCTGAATAAACCGCGAAGCGGTTTATGTTGCGGCGTAAATCGATCCAAAGTCGTTTATATCCAATAATCTAACCAACAATTGAAAACAAACCATATATTTTAAATTCCATAGTAAAAAGGAAATAACGAGAACAATATTTTACAAGTTATCAAATAATATTTACAATTCAATGTTTTTAGTGTCGTCACTTGTTGTTTGTGGAAGAATTCATGTATAGTCAACGTCAACAATACATATTATTATGACGTCACAATCAGTCACGTGCTGAAATACCAAGTTAGGTTATACGAAATAACCAACTTTGCTCATGTATTGAGTATTTAAAAGAAATTAAAATATTTAAAAATAGACAAAATATATATATTTCAGGGGTCACCACACTCTAAAAAAGTAGGGAGAAGTGACTTCTCTCTGGCAGCCAAACAGGGAGAAGTCAGGCCCTGATAGGGAGACTTCAGGAGACACTTGGGAGAAGTCAGGGGGACCGTACAAATAATTATATTCGCAGTAGTTACATACATTTTTCATTATTTACATCAATTTCCAGGATTATTTCTCTTGTGTTTTAAAACCATAACACACTTAGATTCAGTTTTTTTTCTTTCTTTTTTATTATAATTCATGGTATTCAATATCAAACAGCACATAACCTTTATCATTAATCAAAGTTGTACTGATCCATATTGCTTCATGGGACACCCATCTACAGAACTTATCATGATGTCAATAATTATTATTCATCTTTATTCTTTCAAGTGAAGCTCAAATAGTTATCAAAGAAAATTGTTAAAGTACAATACTCTTTGAAAGAACTGAAGTTTGAAACCAATTTAAAGTGTTTGTTTATCAAAAATATTACGATTTTTCATTATGGGTCGTTGTACATTACTTTTCTTCGTTGTTCACTTCCGGTAATTAGTCACATCCGGTAAATAAACAAATGGCACGTAATACATTTGAAAGACGTAAATCGTTTGAAAATATGTTAAATACGCATATTGTTTGCCGGTTTTTTTGGAATTGCACATTTACTGATAAATTGGTAGTCAGGGTGAAGTATTTGGACCAGATTTACAAGTATCTTATGTGAACCATCGGGCGACTTGAGGGAAATGACAGGGCGACTTCGACTTCGCTTTTGAGGCGCCTTAGGGCGACTTCAGGTCCTAGTAGGGCGACTTTGTCGCCCACTTCGCCCAGTGTGGTGAGCCCTGATATTTGGCAAAATATGGAGTTTTTATTTATTAAAAATAGACAGATATGATTTATTTAATTGGTCATGGCAGCGAAATTTGGCCAATTACTATTCAAGATATTTTATCGTATGTAATTGAAAAAAATATGATCATTGATGCCAGTTCTTGAATTTAAACAAATGTGCAGAACATATTACAGCATTTTTAGTGATATACAATAGAGATGAGTCGGAATTAGCTTTTCCATGTGTCCACAATGCGAGATGGGCACAAGAAGTTGGTGTGTAATCCACTAGAAAATCTAGATAAGCATTTATTCACTATTTTTACAAAAAGAGTCAAATTAGACCGGATGTAGGGGGTCTGTCCACTGTGGATGAGTTGAAAAATTATATCCACCTTATCTATAGTGTATTGGACTGATGGTGAATTTATTTATTTCAGTTTTCAGAAATGGACGAGGTAAAGATAGATTATTTGTTGGAAGTAGACATCCAGCTTTTTCTTTCTTTGAGGGATTATATGAAGGTGATCGGTCTAAGGAGGTAAGAAATAGTTTTTGAACAACAGTTGTATATTTCTATTAGTGTAATTGACAGCTCTTATTTGTTTGCCCATAGGTGAAAATGTTCAAATTGTATTCTGTCACTAATGCACGTAGTTTCTATGTGAATTATGAGAGACCCCTCAAGACAAACAGATACATGTATTTATTCTGCTATATTGTATTGGGGAGTGTCATGTCAGATAAAATTTTGCAAATTTAGAAACCCCAAATAGTACCCAAGTAAACTCACAAACATTCTGAAAATAGTCTAGAAATTGGCATTGTAAAGTCAGCTAAAAAATGTCAATTTATTTATTAAATTATATAAATACATTTGTTTCAAATTCTAGAAGACGCTGCTTTTTAAATGCAACTTCAATATTAAAATTCAATTGAATAATAATTCCAATGTTCTTGCTAGTTTGGTGCAGCCAGATATGAAAATAAGAACTATTTTCCTCTACCTCAGTCAAAGCTCATTTACAGAGCAGTTGTCAAAGAACCATTTGTGAAGATGGCTTCTTGTAAGTTTTTTTGTGAGCGATGATAGGGTGTTTTACTTGTAGCTTAAGGTGAACAATGCTGTAGGTGGGTATAGAAGGCACAGCATCTTCAAACATTAAGTAAAAAGGTTTTGGTCAGGGGAGTTTTTAAGGTTCTATGCAGACAACATAGCACACTGGGTCTAATATTCAAAAATTTTAAAGAATAGATTGGGAAATAAAGTGTTTATCTTTTATTTTTTTTTTTCAATTGTTGGTAACACAACCAAAGAATTTTAGATACAAAATTCACAATTTAATTTTTTTTTAAGCTTCAACTTTATGTTTTAGTCACAGATATCTCTTTAATAAATTGTATGATCGTGATAAGCGGTGCAAAATTTAAAATGCATTCTAGTTGTCTACCTTTTCCATTTTAGGGTGTGGAACTAAATCCATCTTTAACTCATGGAATGGCTGGCCATGTGTGGTGTGATGACAAGGTTATAATGCCAGGGAAGTAAGTCATTCTTTTAAATACACGCTGAATTTGTTTTTTTTTTTTCTAAATATTCTCAAAAACATTCATAAATATTGCAAGTTTTATGAATGTTTTTGAGAAATTATATCATAACATATATCATTCAGATTTCAAGCTAACAAGTCTACAAAAAAAACCCAGTAAAAATACAGTATATATTAGGCCAATTTTTAGTCATGGCCTAAACACTAATCAAAAGTGAGTTGTGTAAAATGTCTTTTTGTCTGTACACAACACACTTTTCTTGTCAATAAATTTAGTGTTTCAGTGAGAAAAAAAGAGAAAAAATTGGCCGTTCTTAATCTGTCATTTATTTATTTTCATAGGTTCAAATATTATGTAGTAAAAATATAATGAATGCAAAAATAAAATAAGAAAACAAACATTTATAAAAATTGTCATATTTTGTAAGTTACCAGATTGTCCATATATAATGTCATCAGATAGGATTTTTGTAAAAGGTAAATAACGTCTTTTTGATTCTTAAAGTAATACATTAAGTTTCACTATTATATATAAGCTAAAGAATTTCTTTGGTTTATCAGTCCATTATAAATTGTTGTTCAAATACATGTCTTAAATACGTGAGCATATTATTTGAATACATAGAAAAGTTTAACAACCATCAATATCATAATTTGAAACACTTCTCATGTGTACAGCTATGATATTCTTGTATATAGTTTTGGTGTAAATTATTTTTGGTCATCCAGTATTTTTGTTAACACATTTTTATACACCTGTCTATGACGTATTATGGTATACAAATGTTTCATCCACATTTTGCATTGTATTTTCACAGATTTTCTTCAAAGTGCACACAGTTAATTATATTAACCTCATGGTTTGTTTCCTTTTTGTTAAATTTATGATTTCTCTTTATAGAGTTATAGGACTTGGTTCCTAAAAAAAGGGTGATTTTTTAGTTTTCAGACTATACTCAAAAACACTTTCATCAATTTTCTTGACATTTTGGGAATTGTTTATTTAGATAGATGAACTCCCCATTCTTTTTGGTAATATTATGATTTTTCTTGAGTTATGGCACTCGCATGAAAAAAGGGGAATTTTGTAGTTTTCAGACTAGATCTCAAAAAACACTTTTATCAGTTTTCTTTAAATTTTGGGGAATTATTTATTTTAATAGATGTGAGCTTCCTTCTGTTTTTGGTAAACTTCTGATTTTTGTTATAGAGTTATGTTTGTTTGTTTGTTTGAATGGTGTTTTAACGCCACTTTCAGCAATTTTTCAGCTATTTCATGGCGTCCAGTTTTTATTGGGGGAGGAAGCCGGAGTACCCGGAGAAAACCCCCGACCTGCGGTTATAGAGTTATGAGACTGTTCATGAAAAAAGGGCGCATTTTTATAGTTTTAAGACTCAAGCTCAAAGAAGCTTTTTGGAATTTTTGAGTATTATTGATTTGTATTGATGCATTTACATAAAGTTTATAGCTCATGTCCGTATCTTTAAACAGGAGTATCGTCCTCTGATGGTGCAGCTGTTTATTCTTTCATCTCTACTTATCTAGTCAGAAATGGTAGACATTCCTGATAGTCAATATTTAGTTCTATTTTCATAACCATAAAAAGATCACTAGACATTTCTAACAATCAATGCTTAATTCTGTTTTCATGACTTTTGAATCACCACTACCCAAAGCCAGAAATGGTTGACATTTTTATCAATGTTTATTTCTATTTTCAGGACTTTAAAATCACCCCTACCTAAAGCCAGAAATGGTAGACATTTTTAATTAATGTTTGTTTCTATATTAAGTTGATTTGCACTACTCCAGCCAGAAATGGTAGACATTGTTATCGGGACTTTAGACATTCTTATCAAAGTTCATTTGTGTTTTCAGGACTTTTGAATCGCCACTACCCCAACCAGAAATGGTGGACATTACAAACAATCAATGTTTGTGGTATGTATGCACTTACAAAAATAATGACTTCACTTAAAATTATGTTAAAAAAATATATTTTTATTTGCTTTGTAAACTGAAATCTAATTGGCCAATTCAATTGGAGTAACCCAGGTTATACGAAATGACCAATTAAAATTCAAATAGTTCCATTATGTCATCGATGTTTTACTCTATAACTTGGTTTAGGTCTGTTTACACCATTCATAAAACACTTTATGGTTTATTGGTTGTATACAGACACAAAGCTGGTCATATTGTGTAACCTGTTCAGAAATTGGAAATATTCCTAATGTTTAATGACCATTTAGATTTATTTGTTTTTATCCCAATATGCCAATGTATATCCATGTTAAAAAAGGCAGTATGCAAAGTTTTAACATGGAGCAAAATACTCCTGTCGTACATTTCAAGACCATCATTTTAAAATTTAAAATAGGATTTTGCTTCTTGCAAATAAAAGGACCAACCTTATAATGTATCAAGTGGACTGTTTTCTGGTAATTTAGTTACAAAATAAAACTTTCTGAGTTTTATTTAAACGTCTAATTTTAATCTACAAGTGTGTTAAGACTGGTTTGGCAGTTTAATTTTGGGCAAGGTGTCCATCGATAATTTACAATGATTGCCAGTGAATCCTGCTGAAGGTTATAGTGTTCTCATTGCACAAAACTGTGTCTAAAATGACTACCATTTTCAACACTCAAGTTATGGGTTTGAGGGCAATATGGGCTCGAGCCCCAATGGTAATTTATGATAGCCAAAACTTGGGCATACTCACAGCACATTTGGGCTTCCACTGCAAATAAAAATGGAAACCATAATTTATAATGTAATTGTTGAAAGTAGAGTGTAATCAGGATTTAAACTACAAATTTACAACTTCGCACATAAATGGAATTAATTAAAAATGGTTCGCATTTTATTTGCACATTGGTTTGTTTACCATCAGTTTAAATTAAAATAAAATCGATCAAGTTTTAATGAGAGAAATAAGAGAAAATCACAGGAAGTGGTTTCTATAGGTAACGAACGGTCAAGTGATTAAAATCCAACGTAAGATATTTATTTTCATTTTTGCAGTGTGTTGTTCAGAGATCCAGAATATGATGAAGACCATTTGTTTCCTGCTAAAGTTCTGCCAGGGGCCAAGTGAGTGATGTTTGAAGTAATTAATACAGTCAGTACATGATTGGTGTTTAATGCCAACTATTGCAATATTTAAGGCTTATTGTGTGGTATTCTCTATATTTTAGTACAAACTATGACCAGTTAACAGTTAAAGAAACCCATTATTTAATTGAACATGTTTATACAGGAAGTATTGGTACATGTAAAGGTATCTTGTGTAGACATTACTTACATGGAATCAGATCAAACTACAATGAAATAGATTAGATATATTGTACATTGGTGATATTTTATATAATTCAAGATGTCCAGTCTTATACATCCATACATTTCTGTTGTTATTATCCATGTACTTTGTAAGCTTTAAGTAATGCACCAGATTTATTTGTGCTGTGGGTAATAAATTGTGGTCACCTGTACTAAATTTCATGAAAAAAACTGTTTGTGGATGACAATCTTGAGTAATTTTCCAATCACTATCAATAATAATAAATTACAAGTTATCTTTATTTTGTTGGAACAGAAATAAGTATCTGACAGGTGACTAAAATAAAACACTATATTGATGTCTGTGAGCATCAGTCGTGGAATTGATGCCATAGAACAATTTCACATAATATGTCATTTTCAAGATATAATCACTCTCGTTAAAGGAGGTTGAAATTGTAATGCTGTTCATGTGACGTCGTAAAAAATTTAGGGCATTTTTAGTTTAAAGGGCAACACGAAAGGGGACGGCGTAAGAAATACGATCCAAAACGAAACCTGTGCTGTGTTGTGCCGGGGTGCAAAGCCAACGCTAAAAATAAATTTATGGAAAGGTAGTCAAGTTCTATTCTGTTTTATGCCGTTCACACGGTGTTAAAAGACGGTGCGTAGAGGAAAGTGCCCTAAATAAAATCATGTGATAGGATACAGCGAATTACCTATCTTGAAAACGGCGTATTCTATCAGGATTTATTTAACATCCAGTATTGCAATATAGTTCATCATAACCAGCTGTCATTTACAGATTCTTTAGAGAGTTACAGGTTATAGAAACTTATGGTCATAGACTGACCTCAAGGTGACATGTTAAAGTTATCAGGCAAAACCATCAAACATTGATTGAAATCACCCTGAATAATTAACACATCCAGCTCACTAACTGCTTGTATTCTGCATATTTAGAATTTCATGAATGGTTCATATTGAAATGGCTTGATTTGAAAATTCTTTTCTAATGTTTTTTATGTTTTGACATAATTTTCTGAATGTTTAATTTTTGAGTAGTATAATGTGGAAATTCACAGGTGACATTTTCTTTGTTAATAAAACTTGTAAATAAAAAGTCAGTTGATGGATTTTAGTTACATTTCAGAAATGTACAATTTTTTGAGGCATGGAAATTTAAGAATTATTGAGAACACATAATCCAAGAAATAAATGCCCAGAAACATTCATGCTTTTGTTAAATCCATTTAGTAAAACATTAATCAAGTAGTATGTAGTAGCTTATTGCTTTGTTATGCTTTGTAATTATTATTTATGTTTATCATTTCAGTTCAGTTTATGGCTTGTTTTTTGTTCAGTTATACATACAGTCAAACTGGTTTTAAGGATGTTCCTTGGTCAGCTTCAAAATAACAATATTTTGAATTGGTTTTAATGAGTTTATAAGCAAAAGATATAGGACAACAGTAAACAGTAGAAAATTTATTATAGAATAAGTTTTGCTTTATTTTTTTAGGTTCATACACTGACTGTATCTGTTATCAACATTTTTCAGAGTTTTCTTGTAAATTTTCTCTGTGCATGGTAACAAGTATCCAGTAGGGCCACAGAATATCAATGTCTGTAAACAACTCCATTGGGTGTGCATATTAAAATTTTGTTACTATATATAATTTCATGACAAACAAATACATTGATTTGGAATATATTGTTTTAGTCATAGTGTTAAGAAGACCCACGAATGCTCAAACTCAAGCTAACTAGTAGATAGCCAATAGATAAGTTTTTTTCTCATCATACCATGTAGAAATTTAAAACATTTAATAAAAATTTCCCACTAGATTTTTAAAAGTATTTGAAATCAAATTATTTAATGCAAGATTAGAATCTAAGAACAAACAAATTTTACTGCTTTAAAAATTTGACACAAATATCAGTAATTGGACCAGCAAAATAGTTGTTTATCAGGCTATATGTGCTCTACATGACTTGTATGTAGCTTGTGTACTGAATAAGTAGGGATTGAAATTTGTTTGTCTGTGTGACATACATTCTTGTCCTTACACAAACTTTCTTTGGATTTATACTTGCTTCTTGCACAAGTGCAGTGTATGATTTAAAATTACACTGTCCAAAGACACGTTTGACCAGCCATCAGTGTTTTTTTTTTAAATATACAGTAATTTCAGTCATTAAAGTTTTTAATTGAAAACTTTTGCTTTTGTTCCACAGGTTTGACTGTATTCAAAGTTTGCATGCTTATTGCAGAATTGATTAAATGTTAGTTTTAAAAATGTGTTGACATTATGTTATTGGTTGTGCAAAGTGTTGTTTACATGTATTAGGCTATCTAAACGCAAATGTTATGAAATGGATCTCAAAGTCCTTGAAAATTTAAAATAAAAAGTACTAAATTGAGGAAGATGTTAACAAATTTGATTGATTGGTTATAACAGTAAATAAATTTGGGAAGCAGGATGAACCTATAGTAATACATGTTTACTGTAACTGGAAAATTAAGGATCCTATATTATGGGCAGAGATTTTGTAGCTGCTTCAATATGCCTACTCTTTTTAAGTCAACAAAAGGGGTCTTATAATACCGCCACTTGAGGAAGATGGGGCATATAGTGATACTCATGTCCGTCTGTCTGGTTTCCGGATGATATTTCGAACAGCTGGCATCCGATTTCAATGAAACTTTGGGATTTGTTACATATCAGGTGGTTGAGAAGCCTATTGATGAGGGAGGTATTCTGTCAAAAGTCAAAGTTACAGTCAACAAAAAACATTAGAAATTTTTACAAAAAATGATGTATCTGCACAGTAACTCACAAAGTTTACATTGGATTTCATACTTTGTGATATAGTTTCATATTAGGTGGGGGGCCTCGGTGGCTGAGTGGTCAAGGTAGTTCGTCTACTATTGATCACGTGGTCTGTCAACACTGAGATTGCAAGTTCCATTCTCACTGCGGGCAGGGTATACTCGACTGCAATCTTAATTGACAAGGATTGCCAGTTTTCCTCCCGGGGTTTTCTCCGGGTACTCCGGCTTCCTCCCCCAATAAAAACTGGAGGCCATGATATAGCTGAAAAATTGCTGAAAGTGGAGTTAAACACCATCAAACAAACAAACAAACATATTAGGTGGGTAAAAAGCCTATTGATTTTTTATTAAATCCATCACATTTGAAGGTCACAGTTGCAAAAAAATTTAAGAAATGTTTACAAAATATTATGTTTCCGGACAATACCTCAAAAAGTTTGCATTTGATTGCAATGAAACTTAACGATATTATTACATATAAGGTCGGTTATAAGCTTATTTATGCTGGGGAATTCCATCAATGGTCAAGGTCACCAGTCAAGAAAAAGTGTTTGGAATGTTTACTAAAAGTTTTTAACAATTTAGCAAGGGTATCAGTGATCGCTAGATCACCTTTTGTAGTCTTTCAAAGATCGAGGCAGTCTCCAAACACTGTTACCATGTGTGATCTGATGTCAGGCTTTCCATAATGTGACCCGACAAACATTGGGGTGTGATTAATATCGCTGTGTGAAACCTGTGAAACTTTCCCAGTACTTATTAAACAGTGTTGAAAGTGCTTTTTATAGACTACTGAAGGACATCAATTAGTGCCATTTTGTTACTGAAGACAAAAGAACAATTTTACTGTCTGAAGTAATTTGTAGAAATTCCTAGTTAATAAAGTACAATGTATTTCCATAAATATTAAGCAAAAACAACAACAAATGGAAAATTAAATTTGACTCAAGGTGCATGCACTGTATTGTCTTCTACATGCATCTAGTGTTGTATTATGTTTGTTAAATGTTATTGAAGAAACCATATATACATATAGCTTGGTTCGTTTATTTCAGTAGCAGATATATATTGAAAAAGTTATATATATTTTCACTTCATTTTTAGAATGCCAGACAGAGTTTTAAAACCAGAAGATTTTGATCAAAGAAACCGTGGAAAGAGCTGGATGCCACAGTTAGGTTTCCAGAAACATAGTGGTTATATGGGAGACAGAAAAGATAGTTCAGCAGCTAATAGAATGTTAAGGTCAGTTGTCTGATATTGTTAAATGCTAAATAATAAAATAGGGGCTAGCAGTGTTTGAAATAATTTTTTTTCATGGTCGTCATTTGGAATACCAGAACAAAATTTATGATAGTCTGAAATTAACTTCACTGGTCCAAAAAAGAATGTGCAGGTTCTACTTAAGACTTAAATGAAGTTCAAAGAAGACACTTGTGTCAATTTAAAATAAAACAAAAAATTGGAAGTGTTTAATATGAAGGTAAAACTGTAACCATTACTAGACTTACCAATACGTATTCAAACTGCACTGTGTAGGAGTTTTTGTGGATTACAACAAATAGACAAAAAAATACTGATTTTATTCATATAAAAAGTCAATAGTTTTGAATAAGGTCAGTCTGTCACAAAATTGGCAGTCGTCGATTGGACAAGTGGCATACAACATCTGGTTGTCTGAGGTCAACATAGGTCTGTGTTGACAACCAGAGAACTGGGAATTTCTAATGCTGGGTTAGCTTCCAAACAGATAGGGCAGGATGCAAACCACTAGAAAAAAGATGAATTTAAGAACAATGTAAACAATATATAATAATAGGTCAATAGGAGATGTAATACATTTAAAATTGGCAGGAAACTGGCTAGATTTATCATATCTTTTGTATGGACAAAGTTTTGTCTCTCTGAAGACTTAATATATATAAATTATTTCATCATATTGTATCAGTGTTTAGAGCCTTTTTAGCTCAACCGCACCTTAGGTCCATGTGAGCTTTTGCCATCACTTGGTATCCCTCGTAAACTTTTTCATAAATCTTCACCTCGGAAACCAATGGGACAATTTTTTTCAAACTTGGCCACAATCATCCTTAGGGTTCCTATTACATATTTTTACCCAGGGTGTTGATCAAAGGACAAAGATGGCCACTGTTACTAAAAATAGAACATGGGTGTCAACACACTTTTTTTATCAATATCTAAAAAATTATAATAGCTATAGAAAAAACCATTACTTCAAATTGATCAGCACATTAAGGTCTGCAATAGTTGCTATTAATGTAGTTGTTTAATGGCTTCCTGTAGGAGTTATTGCCCTTTAATGACGATTTTTGACACAACTTTTGGTATTTACAATATGACTTGAAAATTATAAGAGCTAGAGTGAAACTGCAAATGGCAAAAATGATCTGCAATTTAAGTCTTACAATTCACTTTATTGGTCTGAAATTGTCAGAATACTTTATATGAGTTATTGCCCTTAAATAGCAATTTTTTTATGTAATTTTGTTTTTGTCCTGTAACTTAAAAACTATAACTGCTGGAATAAAACTGTAAAATTATCAGCAATACAAGCCCTAAAATTCTCTTAATTGGTCTGAAATTGTCAGATGACTCCTTATATGAGTTATTGCCCTTAAATTACATTTGTTGATAAAATTTTCCGTTTTTGTCCTGTAACTACAACAGCTGGGGTCAAACTATAAATTTCAAAAATGATCGGCAATAAAAGATCTACAATTCACTTAATTGGTTTGAAATTGTCAGATTACACCTTATAGGAGTTTTTGCCTTAAGGGGAAACTTCGCGAAAAAATGCAAATTTGATATGATATTCTTCAAATAAAAAGAAATATAATTGCTTTTTGATGTTTTATTGTATTCTTTACCGTTTCGCTTCTAGAGTGAATTAAATGTGGTAAAATTTTGTGTATGGGGGCTGCCATATTGACAGTATTTTATCACGTGACTGCGTTTCTGACGTGATAAATGTAATTATCCAGTAAATATGATAAATAATTAAGTTTAAAAATATGTTTTTCTGCCTATGCTCTTTGAAGAATATGAAAACTGTGGCGATGACTAATAACCAGCTAACAACTTAAGATTACCAAATACGTCTTAATGTTTTAATGATCTTTTTATTAATAAAAGTATTTTTAGACACAAATTTTAACCTGTCTTTATTTAACTCATATAATTACCTAAATAATAATTGTAATAAAAAATATATATGTATATTTATTTTTTAACATAAAATAAAATTCCGTAGAAAATTTTGCTCGTCTTGAAACGGCTGTTGTACATGTACGTGAAAATTTTACAGGTAAATCATTACTTGTTTTTGAAGGGTAATTAACAGAATTAGCAGGTAAACAAACAGGATGTTTATTGCAATTACTAGATCATTTGATGCCGACTTTGAAGTATGAATATTCAGACATTTTCAAAAGCTAATCAGATTGAAGGTTAATCATGTACTTCGAAATTAGAACAGCATGCACCCTCCTGCCAAGGACAGGTATGATTTGAATACACCAAAGTGTCAGAACACAGGATATATATATAAGATTTCGAACACCTTTAGATGCCATGTCACACACACAATAAATGTTACCAGTATTAATAATAATAATAAATGTACTAAACGTGAAGTGAAATTTTGATGCGGGAAAACAGGGTATTTGAAAATATTTCATAACCGTTATTTCTAAAATAGTCAACTTCGCAAAGATTTTGTATAGAAAAAGTTTCGTTCAATAAGTTGCATAATCTGATTAAGAATTTTTCAATTTAATTAATATTTATGGACAAAATTCAAACGAATATTCGATGAAAAATGAGGTCACCATACCATTAAACTATCCTCCATTTTATTCTGAAAAATGATATTCGCATGAAGTTGTTGCTGCTGTGGACATAGATGGGTTTTTTTTGCTTAGATCATGAAGACGAAACGTAATCTTGCCACAACCTTGTCTTATAGTACAACCTTCTGTTATTTACCATTTCACGTTATTATCATACGGCAACTTTAAGGTACTTGGATGTCCAGGGATCTCTAGTTGCGCCATCTATTGACGAGATAGTGACAAGATTGGGGACCTCCATAAGTGCATTTTTTAGGCGAGTTGCAACGAAGTTGAACTGGACTATTGTTATGATGATGGCGGGAGGCTGGGTGGGCGGGTGGGCGATCAGGCGGGCATCAACAATTGGTTTCCGGACCATAACTCAAAAAGTTCTCAACCAAT
The DNA here is from genome assembly GCA_944474755.1 of Limnoperna fortunei. Taxonomy (NCBI): domain Eukaryota; kingdom Metazoa; phylum Mollusca; class Bivalvia; order Mytilida; family Modiolidae; genus Limnoperna; species Limnoperna fortunei. The sequence goes on from OX104113.1 coordinate 49,946,936, forward strand.
TTTATTGAAACTTTGTGATATTGTTACATACCATAAGAGGAGGAACCCTGTTGATTTTGGGGTAAATCCGTTCAAGGTCAAGGTCACAGTGACAGAAAAACGTTAGAAAATTTCTTGAATTAGTGGTTTCCGGACCATAACTCAAAGAGCTCTCAACCGATTTTAATGAAACTTTGGTATATTGTTACTAATCATAAGAGGAGGAATCTTATTGATTTTGGGGTAATTTCGTTGAAGGTCAAGGCCACAGTGGCTGAAAAACCTTTTAAATTTTCAAGGAAAGTCTTGGTTAATAAAATACGGCAACTCGGCTTTTGCACCCCTGTGCATCTTGATTTTTTATTATACGATAAAAAATTCAATGTAATAACTTAACCATTGAAAATATAATAAAAGGCAAAAGTGTGTCTTTTTATTTGAAGAATAATATATCAAATTTTCATTCTTTCGCGAAGTTTCCCTTTAAATGACAATTTTTTATTAAGTTTTCTGTTTATGTCCTGTAGTATGACTATAGCAGCTAGAATGAAACTGTAATTTGCAAAAATGATAAGCAATACAAGTTCTAGAATTCACTTTATTGGTCTGAAATTATCAGATGACTCCTCATTGGAGTTAAAACCCTTCAATAAAAATTGTTTGTGGAATTTGTAGTTTTTGCCCTGTAACTTAAATGCCATAACAGCTAGATTGAAACTGTAAATTGCAAAATGATCAGCATAGCAAGGCCTACAAATTATTGCTTAGTCCAAAATTGCAAGATTGCAAAATTGTTAAGGTTGAAATAGACAAAATTATATGTAATAAATATGCATGTAAATAAAAAAAATGTTTTATAGGAGTAAATTTGTTTACAAATGAAAATCATAGAAATATTTGAATGCTTACCTGCATGAATATGTTTTCCTGATTTGATTTATATAAATAATCTGGCTACATTGACCATATAAATTCAAGTGCTAGCTAATGTTTAATCGAAATGGATTATCTCCCTTATGCCAGTTTAGTATTACTAGATCACTCAGGGTTACCCTCAAGCAGTAATAACAAAATGGCTGCAAAACAAATTGAGCAAACCACAAACAAGGAGATATATACAAAAATAATTATTATCAGGTTAATATGAAGGTAAAAAACAAAGATAAACAATAAAACAGCACCAATAAAATAAAAGATGACAATGGAAAAAGAAAAGAAGCTTGTCAGGTAATGTTTGTTTGTTTGTTTGAATGGTGTTTTAACGCCACTTTCAGCAATTTTTCAGCTATTTCATGGCGTCCAGTTTTTATTGGGGGAGGAAGCCGGAGTACCCGGAGAGAACCCCCGACCTGCGGTAGGAAAACTGGCAATCCTTGTCAATTAAGATTGGATTCGAGTACACCCTGCCTGCAGTGAGAATCGAACCTGCAATCTCAGTGTTGACAGACCACGTGATCAATAGCAGACGAACTACCTTGACCACTCGGCCACCGAGGCCCCTGTCAGGTAATGTAAAACTAAAATAAAAAAAATGTAGAGGTAGGATCCAGTTCTTACAAAGCATGTTATAAATATAAAATTACAAAAACTAATCTGCATAAATGAATTGCACCACGGTGCATTATTGTTCTAATACAGAAATTCATCTGGTTAATAATGCATGAATGTATAATAAGTTCAGCCAGTGTTGAGTTTCTTGGGTCATAAAAATATTTTCAAGGTTGGATTTTGTCAGTAGAAGGAAAATCTTTTGAGCTATTGATAATTGGTATATGGGTAGGTAATATCAAAGCAATCTGTCTCGTACCATAGTTATTGACCTTTGACCTCAAGGTTGACAGGGCCCACAGAGATGGATACCATCCCACTGATATCTAGTTGTGTTCGGGTGTGGGTTAATTTCTTTCAGGTTTTTCTATCATTGCAGTACACCCTTGCTTGCAATATAATTTTTTTTTCTTTCCAGAGGAAGTCTAGGTGGGGGAGGAGGAGGCAGAGGAGGATACAACCAGAGGGGCAATCAGGGAGGTGGAGGAGGTTATAACAGACAAAGTATGTACAAATCTATAAGTGCGCCATCACTCATGTATCATGGAGGTTCGTATATCATTCCTCTTGATTCATGCATGTCTGGGTAACAGATGGCTACCAGTCTTTACATTGCACAACTTCCTATTTGTTTAAAAAAATTGATGGGTTTGTTTGCCTACCAATATGCTGTATTGTTTTTGGTAGTCTAGGTCGGAAATGTCAAACAAGTTGATGATTTTAAATTTTGGTTCAGCATTCTATATATTTATTTACTTTATTAATTGATGATTCTTGCATGTTGTTTTATAGATTTTTCTTGTAAGGGTTAAGATTTTTTTTATAATTCTTGCTTTTTCTATTTAATTTGACACAATCTTATAGCAGCGCATCTAGACATTTTTGTAGCCTTTGAAAACAGCTGTGTATACATAATATGTAAAAAATTTGTGAGGACTATAAATCTTCATATTGGTTTCAGTTTTTTTATTGTGTTTTGCAAATCAGTCTGCAAAATGTTTTTTTTTTTAAGTTCTAAAATTATTCAGTTAGTCCAAGAAGCTTTTTATGTGATCTTACAATTTTTCATCTTCTTCAATAACATAATAAGGGGTGCATTCCAGTTAGCCGATTCCCATATTGCCATGTCCAATTAGCCGATTCCCTATTATTCAACCAATTAAGGACAATCAACAAGGTGTATACAAGAATTTTATCGAGAATTATGTGTTTTTATGAAAATTATTTAAATTAATTATGTTAATTAAATAATTAAACTAATTAATTGTCATAAAAAGTGAAATAAAAGAATTTAAATTATTACTTATAAATGGTCAGCTTGGGATGTTATTTGTTTCAAAATCGATATGAGAAAAATCAAGTGAATTTTATTCACAGAACTTTACCGACAATTATGGATGCTTAGGAATAAATTGAGCAAATTAAGCACAAATACTTTTAGTGATCTTTCACAATTGTAAATTTTCAGCTTGGGCCATTATTTGTTTTGAAATAATATGAAAAGATATTAATTATTGATTGAGAAAAACTAATTTATATAATAAAGAAATTTTCAAAAAGAATTTCAAGTAAGTGGCAGAACTTTACCAACCAATTTCACATCTTTCCAATCAATATTATCAATATTAATACATAAACCTACAATCATTCATGTATACACCTTGTAGATTTCATAAAAATGGTCAAATATCAGTGAATCAGTAAACTGGGAATCGGCAAATTGGACACGGCAATCTGGGAGTTAGCAAATTGTGATTCAGCAAATTGGTACAAAACCCATAATATATGTACATCTTTTTTATTTCACTTCCTTTGTTGTTTAAAGTCTGGTAGCCTTTCAGATGCCAGGAAATCATTACAAAGATTTTGAGTTAAACAGATAATAAGATTGCAATGATTTTCTGGATTATTTTCAGTTGTTTTATTAACTTCTATAATAACAGTTTATTGTTATTAATTTTAATGATTTGTTATCATTCAGTATGTGTTATCTTTTGTTGAATGTTTGGAATATACTGGTCAGAGAGTAGTTCTCGCCATTAAAATGACAGAAGCAATTCTCGTCATTTCGGTGACTGTGCGGTTATTTTTCTTTTAGAATGAATTGAAAATGCTTCATTATATATATTACACTATCTTCTATCCAAAATGAGTTACGTTTATTACTTTTAAAATTAAAATTTGTCATAAAAACTGTCAAAAGATTGTGTGGCGAGAATTACTTGCCGGCGAGAACTACTCCGTGATGAGAAGTTCCTCTAATGAGAAGCAACTCCTTAGGCACTAAACAATTAGAACAGTTTTATGGAAGAACCACTTTATTTATGCAGTGGCAGTTCCCTTACACAGCAGCATCAATAAAATGTGTCTATAAGCCCATATGATAAAAAAAAATGCCCAAAGCAGCCCCCCTCCCTTTATGAAAAAAGCAGGTATTCTTTTATGAAAAATCCTGGATCTGCATCTTGGAGGACCTATGGAGGAATGATCTTTTTAATATAACAGGTGAGACTACAGCATACTGTATGAAATATCATATATAGAAGGGTAAAATAATGGAAAGAAAAAATAGTTGTAACTTTCTGTAAAAATCGAAGGCATTCTAGAAATTGCTTTTCTCGCAGGAAAAAAAAACAATAAAAGGGTTTCAGTTGTGATTTTAATTCTCACTCAAAACGTATATTACATGTTTGTTTTAATTTTGTATTTACTGTTTCTAAAGTGTTATTAAAGGGTAATTAGTTAACTTCAGTTTTGATTGCCTCCCTTTTTATGGGCCAATAACATTTATGCATTTATGGATTTGAGAATTCAGAAAGAAGTCTGAAAGTCTTTGTTGAATAGGTATTAAATATAATTTGTTTTTTTTTAGTTTGTCATATGAAATGTCATTTCTTTTTTTTTTACTGTCGAATAACTAAATATATAATGTGATTATCAAATTGTCAATATAGCCTCAAACCAGATATATGTTTTGCTTAAAAAAAGAGAATATTCCTACACAACACAAACAATAATCTGTTTTTGAACCAAAATAAATATATAATTAGGTAGTAGCGCCAGATAAAAATATATTTGATTAGTAAATGTTAAGATTTACACTTATGTGGAAATTTATTGTGTGCAAAGGACATAAAAGGTGTATTATTAGACAGAATGGTTTTCTCATTTCCTCTTCCATTTAGATAAAACTGTTGATGTTACATAAATCATATATATGCCATCTCAGCCTTTAAGGTACCGTTTAATATCAGTTAGTCAGTTAGCTACAAAGCCTTAAACTTCATTGGTCAGTTTAAGATTTTAGTGACCAGGTACACATTTAAGGTAGCCAAAAAACAAGTTGTGTTTATTAAAATGTTTAATTTTGTGACTGTGTGTTATCCTATACCACCAACTTTCTAAAGCAATCTTTGTAAAGGGGAGGTAAACATGTCTAGGTAAATACTCTGAATCTTGTCCCTAGATTTTAGAAATTGTATACAATTTATAGTGTTTCAAACTGTATGTATTCACGAAGAAATTTCACTGGTTACTTTAATTTCTTAATAAAAATATTAAATGTGATGGTAATTTTACTAATATCCCTCTTTATGACCTCTTTTGCTTTATCTGTACCAACAACTCCTCCTACAGTTTTCAACCAGATCCCTGTTTGCACATGTTTTTAACTTGTGCACCTGCTTTTATGGAATTTGTTCAAGAATTTTTTTAACCAGTTTTCCAGTCTTGGAAATTTTAGAAAATGTGCAGAAGACAGTACTTATTGGTGTAATAAATTCCTCCTACAGTTTTTGACCCATACACACTTGGTACATTGCTAACTTTGTGCTTCACTTAATGTCTTCCTTAAAAAAAATAGATGCTTTTTTCGTTATTATTTAATTATTCATAGTTAGTTTTTGTTTCAGTATAGCATTGCCTAAATTAAGAAGGTTTTTATAATTTTTTTTATTTCCAATAAATTATGAACAGGTTGTAATCAAAATTATGTAATAATTTGAAATAAAAACCCTTCATTTGAGTTGTCTCACCAGTGTAGTGATAAGAAATTATTAAATCAAATTGTATTTATTGTTCTACATCAGTCGGACATATTGTAAACTTTTGGGTGCATCATTATTCTCAATTTTTGTATATTTAATAAAAATAACTACACCAGATAGTTTTTTGTAATACGTATTATTGAAGTTTTTGTATCCCCATAGCTCCAACAGTTTGTGACTCCCTAAATTTGTTCCCTTATGACTAATTATTTCTAAATAGTACATGTGTATCATGTATCATTAGGGAAATTTCGTGAATTGAGAATTTTAACACTGTTTTTGCATATCCAAGAAATCATGTATCAGTTTGCTATATTAGTATTTATGTAACTTTTTTTGTTATAATTTGAGTTTTTTTTTATCTACAAGATGAGTTCACAGCTCAACCATAGCCTCTGTGGCCATGTGGTTGGTAATTAGCCATGTAATAATGATCACTTGTGTGTCATTAATAGGGATGTGAGGTTGAGCCTGACTTGAGCTAGTTGTATTCGACGCCAAATTTAATTGACAAGATTTGCAAGTTTCTTACCCAATGTCTTCCCATTTTAAATATCCCATGTCATATTACAACTAGGACAGGCATGAAATCTTGGGGTACGTGAGGTTTCTTCATACAGGTTCCAACACAATGACTAGATTGGAACCTGTTTATGGAGACCACCAGTTTTACAAACAAAAAGTGATAACATTTTTAAAAGAACCACCTTGTGTTCAGGGAAACTTTTCATAATATGTGAATCAAACAAATTGTAAAATAATTGACAAGCCAATAATAATTTTTTTTTTGCAAATATCTTACACAACAGTTTTATCCTTGTTAAAAAACTCTGAGTATTTTAATGGATAGATTTTACCAGTAGTATGTCCTTTTCATCTAAGTCAAGAGAACCCAGTTAGAAGTAGATACAACTCAGTTAGACTGTTATCAAATCTTACTGAATTAATTTCATTTCCTTCATTACATTTAAAATGTGACAAAATAATTAACTAAATTAGTCAATGTGATAATTTTCTATGGTAATACTCTTGTGGTGGAACATTTTAATTGGCACATTGTCAACTCTTGTCGGCCATTAGGTTCGGCAGTACAACAAATTTCTACCATTATACAATCAATTTCTAATCAGTTTAAGTATGCCCCACGACTAGAAATAAAAGATATATTCATACCATGTTACCCAGAATGCCAGATTTTATAAATGTTATCCGGTTACAAGATTTATTGTAAAACTGTATAATTGATTAAATATGCAAATTTATTCATGACAGTGTAATTCTTTTCTCAATCACTTCTAATTAATTGTTATTGCCTTGTCTTCACGACCTCATAGGCATACTAAGTCAATTGTTGACTGTGAAAAAGTTTTACTTCTCTTGGAGTAAATTGGATTTCTTGCCTCATAACTTTCGTCAAAACTTGTCAATTTTTTCAAAGAAGTAATCTTTGCTTTGTAATGAGTCCATCACATACTAATATTCCAACTGTGCAAATAGGAAGGAATTTGGTTGGCGAAGAACTTCATGTGTATTGGCTAGCACTTGAGAATAATTACGGGGGAATATTACCGTTATATTTAATCACAATGAAGCTTTACCACTGGTTCTACTCTTTATGTCATTTCTATAACAAGGTTTCTCTCGATGATTGAAAATTTTATGCAGTTTTTAAGGTTATTGGTTTTTTATACTGAATATTGTTACTAAAGATAAACATTTAAAAAAAGAAAGACCAAATATCGTCCATAACAACTCTTCAATTTTCTGCCGTGTTATTAAATTTTGTTTAGTTTCTCCCTTTACTTAATTATTTTGTTATAGAACTGTTTTTTATCACAAAAAATATTAAAAATGTAATATTTTTTAACAATTAAATTTTATGGAAAAAAATTAATTGCAATCAGATTTTTTTAATGGAAAATTACTGTATTACATTTAGATTGTATTTTTATAACACAGATTTAAAAATTAAAAATGTATTGTTCACAGGTATATTTTCAATATTCAAAAGTATAAAATATGCAAAAATGGAAATTATTCTAAAGTTTAATTCTTTGTTTTTGCTCTTTCTATATTTTTGTTTTCCTTGAATATCAGGTATTTACCTTTAGTTGGTATAAACACAACTCATTAGAATATATGGTTACTTTGGCTCAAATTTTTAATTGATTCTGATTATTATGCTTTAGATTTTATTTATTGAGTGACAGAAATTTGAGTAGTCAATATTAAACTGAACACCTAATTACATTTTTTATTTATAAAAAGTGAATAAATTGTAATTTGAAATAGGTAAATATTGGCTAAGAATGGTTGAATACAGAATATTTAACTCGTGTTTAAATGTATCCAACGATCGACTTATATATAATTTAATCATACAATACTGGTTTTATTGAAATGAAAAATAAACGATTTGTGAAAAACACTCATATTATCACTGTGGAAAATTATATGTTTATCTTATCAGTAATTATAGCATCAATTAACCCGAGATCTCCCCACATTTTCCACCCCAGAAATCGACAGCTGCTACTGGGAGAGAAGAAACACCCATCCTTCCCTATAACATCTTTTTCTGATCACATTTAATGACTTTACTGCAAGACTTTTCAACAAAATAGACAAATCATCTTGCTCGAGTTAGCATTAGACAAATTGTACCAGAACGGTGCATTTGACTCGTTTGATTCTTTAATGAGGCATTGATATGTGATAAAAGCCATAGTGCCCCCAGGCCATCAACTGACAGAGCTTGTTAATTCAATAACTTACACCTGATTTCATGTTTTCCCCCGGAATTTTTTTTTCTCACTGCCGTCAAGTCTTGTCAAGCGGTAGTTCTTACTTAATCAAAAGTTTTTCTGTCCTATTAACAACGTCTTTAGAGGTTCTCTGTAGTTTTCGATATTCCTCAACAAGGATGTCACAATATGATCTCGTAAATGAAATGGTATTGTAGTATGTTTACACAAATAAATAGAAATGAAGGGCTATTTTGTGTTTCTATCGAGAATTTTTGTAAGAGTTTTAAGAACAAGGGGTTTTTTCTTTTTAAAATAAGATGTAGAAAACGTTTAATTTTAATATTTGATATCCAATTGTTGGGTATTAGATGTCTTAACAATTGTCAAATTTAAAGACTATATTTTATATTAAAATAGTATTAAAAAATAGACAATTAAAATTGTGTTATTTATTTCCAATATGTTTTCAGTCTTGATATTTTCTGCCTCTAACTGGTTTTTTTTTTCAAATTATGAGTTATTGAAAACCAAACATTGTTCATTCCTTGAATATGAATGACTGGTATCAATGTAGCTGCGAAAACGTAGCTCTGATGGTCGCTCTTTTATTATTTTTTTAATTTATTTTTTGCGACCATAAAAAAAATAATAAAAGAGCGACCATCAGAGCTACGTTTTCGCAGCTAGTATCAATGGACACAGTTGCTCTGCAACTTAGTATTATTGTTCTTTAAAGATGTGCGAAATTCTTGCATTTTGTACCAGTTCCAAGACTTGAACAAATAAACGTTTTATTTTCTGATAATATACAAACATCTTATGTAGATCCATTTCATTTCATGGTCCTTAGCGGGATGTTGGAAAATCTTTTTAACGTGAAGATGCAGATTTCAACTTAGTACTAGATTTTTTCCTGAGAAAAAAACTGTAGAAACCGATTTTTGCAATTTAAATTATCTTCTAACAAAAATTCAATAATAAAGTGGAATAATTGTGTAAAATTATAAGAACAATAAATTATTTTTTTGTGACATTGGTTTTTTTAAGTATAAAATGTAGACAAGTCTTTCTGTACTTAAATAAAGACAAGTATTCATTTTAACAGGAGGTGGATACAACAGTGGTCATGGTGGTGCCAGTGGTGGATATGGTGGTGGAGGGGGTGGAGGATATGGAGGCGGCGGTAGAAGCTACAACAGTGGTGGTGGAGGTTATAACAGCGGTGGTCAGGGTGGATATGGAGGTGGCAGCAGTGGTCAAAGGTAATTCATTCATTATTTATAATTGTATGTTTGGTAAGATCCTTGGAGTCAGGTAAGGCTTTTTTACTCCTTATTATAGCCAGTATTTTCATGCTTTGTTGCCATATTTTATTATTTTTTATGCACATTTTGAAAAACTTTATATTTTTTTTGTGTATTATGACACATAATCAGTTATATAACATGTTTAAATGATAATAAGATTTTACAGTAATGTAAAACGTTTGAATGACATAACTAGTTGATTGAGTCCTATTGCTTGGTATGGTCACCTGTAGTCAAGGTGGAGTGAAGTTCTAATAAACCAATTAAAAGCTAAGATTTTTAACTTGCTGTGTACTCAGCATCTATGTGGACTATAGGTAATAAGTATTTATTTTCTCTACAGGCTTATAATAGGACATGTAATTAATTTTCTGAAGAAAAGTTTCATTCTAAAAGTCTGAAAAAAAGTAGACTGATAAAATGTCTATTTACAAAGCTAATTATGCTGGTTTCCTACCACTGGTAAAAACTGGACACTATAATATGTCTGAAAAATTGCTAAAAGTGGCACAAAACACCATTTAATGGAAACAAAAACAAACAAACAATGTACAGTGATATTTTATTTTAATTTTGCATATATTGAAATATTTTAATAATACAAATAAAAAGTCTTAAAATGTACTCAAATTCTTATGATCTTCACGAAGTAGTCTGTTCAGAATGTTAGAGGCCGCTTTAAAAATTTACTTGAAGACCTATCTGTATTGGAAACCTTCTTTTGTTTTCATTCTTTGATATAAATCTGTTTTAAAAATATATAGACTAAGTAAATAAAATAATTGTTAAAAAAAAATATTCAAATTAAAAAACACAATTAATTTGACTGTGTCGCTGAGTAGTATATAAGTAGGTAGATAAAGAAATTTAACCTTCTGAAATTTTGTCAACAATAAGAATTAATTCTTTGATGATTATTTTCAATCAGTTCTAAGTGACATATTATGACAGATATTTGCTTTTTGAACTTACTTTATTATGAAAAGTATATTCACAGTATCAAACACCTTGCCATGGAGTTCTTTAATTGAAATGTACACGTTTCTCAATGAGATCTGTTTGAATAAAAAATTACAACATTGAATGGGTTTTTTTTTTCTTTTTTATTATTTTCTATAGATGTAAAACCGAATAAATAATTCAGTTTCTTTATATTTAAAATTGTCAGTTGAGTACTGAATTATGATGTTTAAACACAATAAATAAATCCTTTTGTATCATTTTGTTGAAGAATAGTATTTTTGCGTTGATTCAAAAAAAATTTTCTTTTGATTTCTATTTTCTTTTTTCTTGATGGTTAATTGAATTACATAATCTGTCAGATTCATTCAGTTATCGTTTATAAAAAAAAATATTAAAAGAAAAAATATTCGTAATTTAATCTTTAAACATCCCAAATAAAGAAAGGACAGATGTCGTTTGAAAATCTGCGATGTCAATTTCCATTCCAAATCAAATCAGGGTCGTTGAAGAGTTGTTAAGTATCTTCCAACTGAAATGCAGGACACAACGTTTCGACACTGATTCATCGTACCAAGCCAAATGAAAACATAGAAAACGATATTGGACTCTGTAAATGAACTCATTAGACATAAGCCAAAGGAAATTAGAACAGAGGTTATACAAAAGACCCAGTAAAACTTGTAGCAATTAATTTTGGAGAGGAGTACTTGAGAATGATAGGATTGTTGGGAAAGAAGTCTGCACACCTGTGCCGCTGTGGAGGAATAGCTCCCTGCCGCTCTCAAATGTTACAAACAAAAAAATCAAGATCAGAATAGATCTTGAACTCTGAATAGATATCAATGACGATTATTAACTGAGGGTGTCATCTTCTCCTTTATTGGAAACAATATAAAAATACTTGACGCATGCTGTATATACATTTAAACGTAAATGTCAGTCCTTTTAATATTTTTATTCTCCGATGGTGGTTCATTCAGCAAATATACCTATACAAATTATTGATTGTATTGACTATATTGTACTCGGGAAATATTTTTTCGTGAATCTCAGTTGAAGATTTTTTCTAGGAGCACTTCAACTTTTAAATTTTCTATCAACAAGGTTTAGTATTTAGAATTTTTGTACGATTCGCTCGTTATGAAAAAATAATATGCCATTCAAGAGATGAAAGGTCATTTTAACTGGTGAATAACTTGATTAAAGTGTCATTGTTTTAAGATTACCTGGAATTTTGAAAGGTGCTTGACTTTATTCACCTGCTCATTAATCATATGACAAATAATATTGGCAGCGAAATTTACGAAATGAGTGAAAATCTGACCGTTGACTGATCACCATGACTTTATTGATATCGTATAAAAATGTTAAAAACTCACCTGATGGTTTAAAAAAATATTTTGTTTTAAAACATCATTTAATAAGAAGTGAGTATAATCTGTGGTGAAAAATATTATGCAACTAAAAATTTTACCATCAGCTGATGAATTTAGAACTTTGACTTTTTATTTCTGAATTTATTACAGTATAAAATAATAGAACTTTCCACTTGATCTCTTATGTGTTGAGTCTGTTAACTATGATTCTCCGCCCTTTTTTTATTGTAAATTGTTGAACTGTGTTGTTTTATACAGAACCTGTGTTATTATAATTTTAGAGAGTTTTGAAATTTAATGTCAACACAGTTTGATTATTTCTAAATTTAAAAAAAAATTGAATTTCACTTTCAAAATAGTCTGTTACTTCTTTAAAAAAACACTAAGATTTTCACAATTATAATAAGCTTGTCTTATATACCACAGCCATAAGGACTATGGAACTAAATAAATACTTCATTTCTAAAGCTAACTGCAAGATGAAATATCTTGTGTTTATATTTTCAGATATGGCAACCAAGGTAACCTTGGTTGGCAAGGAAACATGAAAGGTCAAGGAAATGCTTACAACAGAAATCAACAACAAGGAGGATATGGAGGTTACCAAGGGGGTTATAATCAAGGAGGTGGTAACCAGAGTACAGGAGGGGGTAACCTAGGCCGGGGAGGTGGTAACAGGGGTGGTAGTCAAGGAAGAGGGGGTGGTAACTGGAACTCACAACAGTATGGAGGAGGAAACTACAACAAAGTATGTACACATGATTTGCACTTAAGATAAATCTTTGCATTCTGGGTACTGAAAGGGTTCACAGTGCTCAAAGTTTTTGTAAAGTGTACAAATGTTTACACTTTACATAACACTTGGATTTATCAGTACTGGAAAGGTTCACAGAGCTCCACTCACTTTGCTTCCCAGCACATTCTACGTTTGCATTAATCAGTCATTAATAATGAATAATGAACAAATTGACAAGTGACACAGTTGAGTGTATTTTTGTATATTTTCTGAGTTACTTGCAGATTTCCCACTTGACCTTGAAAATGGGAAACGCATAGAGAATTTCGTTTTTCCATATTCCAACTGGGGAAAAAAGCAGGAATTTCAAAAGAATTGTGAAGACTGGATAAAACACTGGGAAACTTTGATCATTGTAAAGTGATCCAAGTTGCACACTTATCTTACCCATTTATATAACAGAGTTATGTTGTCTAATTCTTGTTTCTTGTTTGAAATTAGGCTTCAAATCTGGATACATCTATAAGGTGTAGGACCACCAAATACTGGGAACCAGTCCAGAGGTTGTACATAAAAGTAGTACTATACAACAGACAGGTTCACTCTTGCCTTATATAGAATTTGAACCGCACATGATACCAGAATAAATTTGGTATTTTTGGAAAGCTGAATATTCTAGGAAACTTGAGGATAAAGTTTTATTGGTTTTAAATGCATATAAAAATGTTGAGAGTCAATTAGGGACAAGCACTATTTTTGGACTGAAATAGAAAGTGAAAGTAGATTTTTAGACCACGTGGACTTAAGGTTGAGCGTTCGTTCTTATATGCAATGAAACATATTGTGAAATTTTGACAGAATGTTCAGCCAGTGCATTTTTATAGGGGACAGAAGTGTCACTTAATTTGAAACAAAGGTAAATTTTCTAGGATAAGTCAAAAGTATCAAATTTTAATATAGCCGAAGAGTAAAAAAAACAATGGTGGTCCTACACCTGAAGAGGCCATAGACAGGTGTATCAACTTCTATTACTCTTGATAAAAATGGTACTGGAAGAAGGTAAATCACCAAGACTATCATTTTAATTGCTTATCAGAGCCAAAACCTATAGGGGGGGGGGGGGGGGGTCAAATTTCAGCCTAAATATGGTATTATGTAATATTGTATGAAATTATGGGGTCTGCAGTGGTCTGCGCTTAGTAGAATGTGCTTTAATTTAAATAAACTCCTGTTTTAGGTTTTGGATGAAATGAAAGGGTCAAAATGTATAAAACTAGAACTGGTAGACATTCTTGTATGCAGAAAAATAATGTATTTAAGATGAATTTGTCAATTTTACACCTGCGGCTTGAGTCGGTTACATTGCTGGCAAGGGTTAATATTAAAATTATTTATTTTCTAATCTGATGCTTGCTGGGGGTAAATTTGTTAGTAAACTAGTAACCATATGCAATAATTGTACTTGTTAAGATAATTGGGCCTTGAGATGATAGTACTTCTGTCAAAAATTCCTTAAAAATGAGCAGTAATGTGAAATTGGCCAATTTTTGCAATTTCATACCAAAGCAAGATATAATTTTGTTTCTTTTTATGCCACTTTGTACTTTAGTGAGTTTTTTTAGTAAAGACTGTTCATTTGACTATTAAACTTTATAGAATAGTGATCGCATTTAATGAAATTAATAAAATTTTAGTCTCAGTTTGGAAACTATTAATGTACACCTCCAAAACATAGTACAACTGAATATCAATAAATTTAAATTTGAACTCAAAACTTTCTCTGGATGGACTAGGTGCATAATTAGGACAGTTTCATACTATTTTTTTTAATTGAAATGTATTTCAAGAGATAAAAGTCTTATCCCAACAGTTTGAAGGTACTCAGTATCTCACTTTGTAAAAAAAGGGGGGGGATGTGAAATAAACTAAAAAAGATGCAAAATTTATGATAAAATTATGTAATTAGTGCCTTTCTATGTGTGAAATAAGTCCATTTGTGTTGGATGTATATTTCCAAGCTTGCTATTTACATCTGCAACTAAGAAATTGAAAAATTAAGGAATAATGCATTTCTTGATCACCAAGCTCATTTTTCATGATAACGTGCATGTGAGGTCTTTGTATGTTTTCATGCATTTCTTGAAAACTGCTGAAGGGAATTCAACAAAATTTTAGAATTTGTTTCGACTAACATAAATCTAAGACCAGGAAAAATTTTATTTAATTTGTTGAACAAAAACATCTATAAGGTGTAGGACCACCAAATACTGGGAACCAGTCCAGAGGTTGTACGTAAAAGTAGTACTATACAACAGACAGGTTCACTCTTGCCTTATATAGAATTTGAACCGCACATGATACCAGAATAAATTTGGTATTTTTGGAAAGCTGAATATTCTAGGAAACTTGAGGATAAAGTTTTATTGGTTTTAAAAATGCATATAAAAATGTTGAGAGTCAATTAGGGACAAGCACTATTTTTGGACTGAAATAGAAAGTGAAAGTAGATTTTTAGACCACGTGGACTTAAGGTTGAGCGTTCGTTCTTATATGCAATGAAACATATTGTGAAATTTTGACAGAATGTTCAGCCAGTGCATTTTTATAGGGGACAGAAGTGTCACTTAATTTGAAACAAAGGTAAATTTTCTAGGATAAGTCAAAAGTATCAAATTTTAATATAGCCGAAGAGTAAAAAAAACAATGGTGGTCCTACACCTGACTATAAGGACTTAGGAAATCACCTGAGTGCTTTAAATGATAGTCTCGATCATCCAGATGCTTAATTGCATTTGTGCGTCTGGATTCATCTCTATATTGAACTCGTTATTATTACACCCAAAACTGGGTGTAATTTTTGATTGGATGATATTTTCATTGTCTAAAAAATTACTTCCGTTCATATCAAGAAGTGTATAAAAAATTGTAGCAAAGTTTGCATTTGAATATTTTTATAAAATATTACTTTATCAATTAATTAAACAAATATTATTGTTATGCACAATCGAGAGAGAATCTTACTGTGATGTCATTTTATAAGTATAGACATGTTTGCATGGTTTTCCTGGCCTAAAAATAGGGCCCTTAAAATAGAATAATTGTTTTGTCTCCATCTATTGGTAGCGAAATTATAACAAGGTGATTACAGATGCTATTATATATGCGTCCTGGTGATCGAGACTATTTAAATGACAGAGAAGTCATAAGTTTTGAGAAAAAATTCAAATTTTTTGTGTTTTGTAAACCTTGCATTTCATTGTCATTAAACATATTTTACCTAACATAATGAGATCTATTTCTTTATTTTACAAATGATGGAGAACTGTTTTTCAAAGTACCCTTATAAATACTAGTACATGCATTGTGCATTAATTGCTCTTAAATGGTTTTTTTAATGCAAGGAATATGATGTCTAAAAAAAAAGTATTCCCCGCAATGGTTCAGGGGCATGTTTTCCATTGTCAGCTGCAGGAAAAAAATGTGACTCCGTCATGAACATGTAAATAAAATTTTGAATTATTGGTAGACCTCAGAGGTCACCAAATATTTTAAACCAGTTCTTGGCACATCTTGTGGTAAGGAGCACGAGTACAAATCTCTTGACCTCTCCATGTCTCCATGTTCTGGTGAAGGTTTCATACTGATCTACATATAAAGCTCAGACAACTCTGTTCTCACTGCGGGCAGGGTGTACTCAACTCCAATCGTAATTGACAAGGATTGCCAGTTTTCCTACCACAGGTTGGGGGTTTTCTCCGGCTTCCTCCCCAATAAAAACTGGACGCCATGATATACTGTAGCTGAAAAATTGCTGAAAGTGGCATTAAACACCATCAAACAAACAAACAAACAGACAGCTCTGTATTAAAATCAAATGTTCCTGAGATGGTTTCATATGCAAGATCTGACATCTTGTGCAGCTCATTTGTATTTATATTTTTTTTCATGTTGTTTATGTTGATATAACTGAAAACTGCACAATACAGTAAACACTTCTGTACACAAACCTACTTAAAATCTTTGATTAATTATTTTGAAATATATCAGATATTACTTTTATTTACAACTTTTTGATTTTCAGAGTAACAGAGGCCAAGACAGATACCAACCATACTGAGCTTTTTTTGGATACCAGGAAGTAAATTATTATACTACATGGACAGCTAACTTGATTTCTAATTTATAGGAAAAGTTGGACTTTGATATGTTGTAAATTATATTTTTAAAAATGGTGCAGTTTTAACAATATAGGTAAATATAAAATCATGAATAAGTGAGTATTTTAGAAATGTTTCACAAATAAATGTTGTAAAAATGTCAATTCCAGAACAAAAATGTAAATTTGACAAATTGATTGAAACAGGAAATGTTAAAAGATCATGATAATTATAAATTAAATTCACAAAATTGCTTTTGATTTTTCTACATATACTTTGTTAATTTTTTTATTTATTTTAATTATGATAAAATGCATCTTAACAATTTAAATACAAAAAAGTTTTTTTCCTAACACTTTCTTGTCAATTTAACTAAAGATATTGTTATTCCATGTCACAAAGAGAAAAAAACATACAAGTGACTCTAAAATTATGTACAATTATCTTTTTACACTATAAATAGTCTCTGGTACTTTTTAGTTGATGTAGCATAAACAAAACTTTTTTTGAGGTAAACATAATAATCTTCAGATTCAGAAATTCTTATATTCTTTTTCTATTAAAAAAAACCATTCCAAAGTGTTGAATCTGTTTGTAATCAGTTACATAGGGTTGAAATGCCAGCCAACCATTTGTTCTGTTTAAGAAATATTGCCTTCTTTGTTATAAAAAAAATCTTAAGAACTTCAAATTTAAAAATAGGCCTTGTAATGTACTTTGTTACAATGATTTTAAAATGAATTACGATGTCAGTATATTATGTACCTTATGTTGTACAATAAATATGGATCTGACACTTTACTTATTTATAAGAGAACTGTATTCATTGTAAATATCATGTCGATTCATTAAACAAACAAAAAAAGTTAATGGTGTTTAAACTTTTTATATTATAAAAAAGATCCACATGGCCAAAATCTTGATATAGACAGCAGTACTAATAATTGTATGGTCAGTTAATTTGTTGTGATTGAATATTTGCTTAACGTCCAGCGAGCAGTATTTTCAGCTATATTCAGGACAAGAACAAGTTTATAACACAACACAAATCAATGAGGGAAAAAGATGGGCTAACAAGGTTGGTTCAGAAAATGTAGACTTTTGTAGCAGCTGCAATCAGCCTTCTCTTTCAAAATCTACAAAAGTGGTCTTTATCATTCAAGGTTCATTGCACTTTCCAAACATGTCACCCTATATGGTTGCCGGTCAGGCTTTCAATATTATGACCCGACCCAAGGAGAGTGTCTTAGTTGTGCTATTCTTGTAGAACCTAATTTGATTTGTTTAATTTATTTCAATTTGTTGTTGGACATCAAGCAAACTTCTTGACACTGTATAACTTTGTCTGGTATGGGGCTTGAAAATGATGCTTTGTTTTTATTGGAATAGTTAACAAGATTAATTTCAGAATGTTCAGTTCAAATAAGGACGCTGGGGTCTTGCAGGTAGTCTTCGAAACAATTCTAACTTACCGGCTACTTTTCTAAAAACGACAGAACCTTGCAGGTAGTCTAGGATATAATAGTAAATTATCTGGTACTTTTCCTAAGGATGAACCGTCATCCTCAGTGTTGAAATGCACGTAATGAATAGTAGACTACCTTTAACCATTCCGACACTGGAGGATAGAACCTTGCAGATATTTTAGAATTTAATCATATTTGACCAGTTACTTGCTGGAAGATGTCAGAACCATCAGGTACTTTTTCTTCATTATCTGGCATAGAGTCGTAACTGTTATTGTTACATCAGTCGAAGCAGCTTTTCACGGTCTTAGTGAAAACATTGTGTCGAAGTACCCGACATTGTATCAATTTGCTGAAATTAAAATACATAATCTTGCACGTACGGTACGAAGTTGCAAACTCAAGTACTAGTAATATATATAATCACGTGTATGCCCATCCATCTGGATAAGCTTTCTAGCAACTTTATTTCTTATCAGATTAGGGTACACCTTTAACATTAGCGTTTTCTCAATGACAACAAAAGCGAGTTTAGAGATGAGTGCTTTTTGTGATTTCTTGCTGGCGTTAAGACTTTGTGTAACTTAAAATATCGCCTGAATATAGCTGAAATATTGCTGCTCGGGCGTTAAACACCATTAATCAATCAATCAATCAACTTAAAATAGGCGAAATGGCCTTGTAACAGCTTTACTCAATTTATTCCTTTGTAGATTTTAATGAAATTTAAACATAAGTTTTGGTGAGTGATAGCTTGGATGTTTGGAGAAGAGTCTTGTTTCTGAATTTATGTAGGAGTTAATTTTAGAAAGAGGAAAAGGAAAATTGGAAAGCTGATCAATTTAAAATTTTGTTGTGCTGAAAATTTATGTTTTTGTAATATATTTCAGTTGAATTTATTGCAACAGGAATTCGTTGTGTAAATTTTGAAATGTAGCTGTTGTGTGTATATTGGGAAGTACAACAGTTAAGTAACACATAAAAAACTTCATGGATCAGTGGCTGATATAGTTAGTCATCTCTGCTTATCACCGACGTGTCAATAATAATACTTCAATTCTGCTTTTGAGCAGCATGTGCTCGACTCCAACCTTAATAGAAACAGATTGCCAGTTTTTGCCTTAGGTCGGGCGATTTTAGTGGATTCTCCCGCTTCCCCTCCCAGTAAAAACGACGCCACGATAACGCTGAAACAAATAATGCACGTGGCGTACAACTACAAAAAACCAATCTAGTCTAATATTCATAGCGTGATTACTGTCCTTGAATACTAGGTAATATTACATATGGTGTGTTAAGTCCTAATTTTGATTGGTTCGTGTAGACAATGTCCCCCAAAAATATTCTGTGTATATATTCTATTTCTAAAGCATATTTAAGGCTTGTTACTATTTTTAAAGCATATTTAAGGCATGTTACTATTTATAAAGCATATTTAAGGCTTGTTTCTAAAAATAGATCCGGATATGTTACTATTTATAAAGCATATTTAAGGCTTGTTTCTAAAAATAGATCCGGATATACTCTTCCGACTCATTATTCTAAATTTAAATAAATAGAGAAAAATTCATATGTAATATAACAATTAAGGACTTTTTACTCTGTCAATACGTAGTTATATGGACCTGTAGAAAAATATTGACCTTGGACTTCGTCCTCGGTCAATATTTTCCTCCACGGTCCATATAACTACGTATTGACCGCGTAAAAAGTCCTTATTTGATAAATGTTTTATTTATAAAAAACTAATTACCGATGTGCAAACATAATATCACATGTCCTACTAAGGTAATAGATATATGTAAGATCCAAATACAAATATGAGTAAAAGAACTGCTTATTTTTAAGTGTTTTTTTTTCAGTTGAACGTACAATATTTTATTTCCTGTGCATTTGAGTTAATTTGCTACATTATAAAAAGATTATATGTAAAACAGATTATCTTTATAACTATTAGTTTTATGTGCTTTCTTTCGAGAAACTGGAAATAGTGGAGAGTCATGGCTTGGCGCCATAAAATTCTAATATTCATAGGACTACACTGGACGTTCTCAACTTTGAATTTGAATATGGCGGTAGTACATGTACGTCAACTCCGAGTAATAAAGGTTTCTAATAAGCATAAATTACAGGAAACGAGTGCCGAGTTAGTTTGATGGCACTTTTAAATGTACATTTAAAAGAAATACCATTTGAGTACTAGAACGTTTCAATGAACATATTTTGCTCAACTAGGCAGATTTTCTATATCTTTGGCTATATACGTGTTAGAATTGTAAATATTCAAACTAGTTATCTTTGTAACCATCTGTTTTATACGCATTCTTGCGACTTGCTAGAAATAGTGTGGAGCTATGCCTTGGCGCCATACAAAAATGAAATATTCTTAAATCTACACTTGATGAAATTGAACAAAAATCCTAGCTAAGAATTTCTATATGGCATAGAAGCAAACAATATACTCTCCGGATAATAAAGTTTTCAAGTAAGCATATTATTACAAGAAACGAGTGTTGTGTATGATTCTTGGTACCTTCAAACGTTGTACCTACAAAAGAAATTTCGGACCATAGTAAGCAGACCTTCTAGATTTTAGGCTGTACGTGCAACATTTTCAATGGAAATCTTGAGGGTTGCTGCTTGGATGAATGATATAGAGTTTACACCGTGCCAAGTCTTTGGCGATAGAATACAAAATTCCTATTAAATTAAGTTTACTGGAATCTTACTTGGTCATCATGTTGCGTACATGTATTTGATTCCAAAACAAATGTAGACGTCACAATTATGATCACAACTTCTCCGTCGTCTTAATCGAAAAAAGACTGTTTTTAATACCAATAATGGAGTCAAAAATGTATTCTGGTTGTTATAGAGTATAAATTGTGATTTGTTTTATTAAAATCATAATATAGACAGATGAAAAGAATAGTTCTCAGTCCGAAGTAGATATTCATGTTTGACGTTTGAGGATTTTTTTCCCTCCTTCATTAATGAAAGCTTGTAGCCATGATAGCGTTAGCTCGAAAAATGCTGTAAACAAATTCAATCGCACTATCGAACTAACACTGTGACAACCTCTAGACAGTTGGGTTTTCATGATCATTGTTTCATATGATAGTTAACATGAGGTATAAAACAAGACTGTAATGACATGACGAGCTTTTAGTCCCTAAGCCGTTGAAACACGTTGCCTTTTTTGAAAGTTGGAGTGTCTTTCCCAGGCTTGCTTGTTGCTAGTTCCTCTGTAAAGCACAAGATAGTAATGGCTTGTGATGAATCAGATAAAATTAGTAGCATACACGTAGTTACTTGACAGACAGGCAAACGCTACTTCTGTCTGTTTTTTACTAGTACTGCACCCTTTTATGAATAGAATAGAATAGAATATGTTTATTTGTCAATTAAGACGCCCATGAAGAGCTATACAACTTTAAAGTTACAAAATAAAGAATGATTGTTCTAAACAAAATTAATAATTTCAAAGAAAATGTAAAATAAAAAAGCAAATGAAAACCAATGAAAATGTGAAAAATCAATGTATATTACACAAATCAACAATTATTATAACCAGCACAGTGACCCAAGTGAAAGCTACATAAATATATGCTTTAAAATATAATAATGCATGTATAATTATTTTGCATCAAGAATTTTATTTCTCTCACTGTTAATAATTAGTAAATAATCAGTTAGTTTGTATATTATTATCTTGTCTTCAGATGATAATAGCCAAGTGAATTGGGAAGTGGTATCCAACCTACTAAAGTTATTATTAATATTATTTATTTCCTGCAAAAATTTTGATCTTTCTTTGTTCAGTTTTTGACACTGGAGTAGAAAATGGATTTCATCTCCCACTCCCGCGTCGCACAACCCACAAATTCTATTTTCTGCAGGAATATTTTTATATCTTCCTATTTCTATCTCTAACTTATGTGCACTAATTCTAAATTTTGTGAACATTTTCCTTTTATTTTCTGAAAGATAGTCTAAATAAGGTTCATATGAAAAAATATTTTTAAATAGTCTGTAGGTTCTCAGTTTATTTCCAGACCTACTCTTATTATCATTGAATATATCATCTTTCCAAATTTTGTTGTAAATAATTTTTACTTTATTAATAATAAGTGATTTAATGTTATACTTGGATGTTATGCACATATTAAGGTTAATATTTAGATTTTTCATGATAGATTTGATGCAACTATACCAACTGCTTTTACCTGCATTATCTAGATTTACTGATTCTTCATAAGCATTTTTTAGTAAAATGTCATCAGAAGAGTATAAACGTTGAAAGTACTTAAACATATAAGTGAATATGTTGGTGTAAAGTGGATACCTTCCCAATTCTCCCATTACTGCTGAAGATGTTGACCTTTTTCCTACCCCTAATAAATATTTGCAAAATTTCAAGTGAACATGTTCCTGTTTTAATTTGTTAAGTAATTTTGAAGTAAGACAATAATCATCTTTCTTTAGCTTATTACCAATAAAACAACCCCATATCTCACTACCATATAACAAAACAGGTTTCACAGTATGATGTTAACATGATATGATTCATAATTTATCTTGTATATCGAGCAATCAATGAATTTTAAAACAATGAACCAGGGATGTGTGTTAATGTTTTTTTCACAGAACAAGCTCGTGTAAATCTGAAGGTGTTCGTCGTGACCAAAGATGTGCTACAAGCGAATAAAATTGCCTACATAAATCGCAAGCGTGTTAAAACTGATCATTAAAATAGAGTACTAGTATTTATATCAGAGCAGAGCAGAAGTAAAAAAAGCATCGTAAAAGTTAGCTAAATCTATAAATAAGCAATGCAAGATAATACAGACCAGACATCGTCTCGTGTAACGAAATTAACCATGTCGCGTCACTTTGTAATGCTACTTTCGGCATATTTTTGTGTTCAATCTTGTTACACGTTTGACAGGCGCGTAGCTAGCCTATAAAGAATGTGGATTCAAAATAATCTAGGGGGGTCAGGGGGCATGCCCCCCTGAAAATTTTGAAATAAATGGTGCAATTTGTTGCGTTTTAGGGCCTCCGGAGAGCTTTCTTGACCAACGAAAATCCATTTATTTTAGCATAAAAATGGAGATGAATAGCTTTACTTTCGTTTATTTCAACTAGTCTACATAAAAAATTTTTTTTGTCAAAATAATGTGGATTCAGCTGCGTACTCGCGTATAGGCAGCTACATAATTTGGAAATCCCTTGATAACTACATACAGGCAAATATGGAATTGCACGAGACCTGGATTTAGGACTCTACGTCTTTCCTCACATGGTCTATTAACTGGGCAATCGGTAGCGGGCAAAAAGTTCCCTGTCAGAAAGCGTTTTAAGAAATGTATTTCTCTAAAAACGCGTTCACGATGGAATGCCCGCTTATAAAATAATATAACGCAGCCAGCATTTTGCTTACACTGACGATTAAATAAATGCAGTTACGCGAATGTATAAGTACTTGTAAGTTTTTCGTAAGATATTTTATTTTAAAAAAATCTTAAGTTTACAGGCCGTGATCGTATGGTGGCGACTGGAGAGCTTACTTAAAACTCGTCACACGACCATGAAAACAGCTATGACCGTATGGTGGCGATTACATAGGATACCTGGATGTGACCGTATGTGTTGGCGACTAGAGAGCTTACTTAAAACTCGTCACACAACTGGTGATAACGTGGACTGACCGTATAATGACGACTGGAGAGCTTACTTAAAACCTATTACACAACTGAAGACGGGACGTGACCGTATTGTGGCGACTGGAAAGATTACTTAAAACCTACCCCAAACCAAAGATAACGGTCGTGACAGTTTGGTGGCGACTGGAGAGTTTACTTGAAACCTATCACACAACCGGGATAACGGCCGTGATCAGTATGGTGGCGACTGGAGAGTTTACTTGAAACCTATCACACAACCGGGATGACGGCCGTGACCAGTATGGTGGCGAATGGAGAGCTTGCTTAAAACCTTTTCACATAACCAGGGAAAACGGCAGTGACAAGTATGGTGGCGACTGAAAGATTTCTTAAAACCTACCCGACAACCAGGGATAACGGCCGTGAAAAGTATAATGGAGACTGGAAAGCTTAGTGCCTATCACACAACTTTCCTTATTTTATGAATTTGTATTGGATTTTGATGAGCTGTGTCTGTTGTTGTGCAACTTTTTGTTTTGTTGTATAGTGAGATGTTTATGTCATATAGGTATCACAACAAATGTGAATTGTTGTGATGACTGAACTTGCAAGTCAGTAATATAGTTTTTTGGGTGATTGGTTTTCGGCGAACAATTTAATTGGGAGGTTTGTGCATATTTGATTTTAGCTCCTCTTTATATAACTAAGGATGATTTAACCTTTTTTTCTGCAATAAATTTGAAGCAAATAAATCAATGCTTATTTATTTATTTATTTATTTATTTATTTATTTATTTATTTATTTATTTATTTATTTATTTATTTATTTATTTATTTATTTATTTATTTATTTATTTATTTATTTATTTATTTATTTATTTATTTATTTATTTATTCTTGTTAGTAAGATACGATTAAGCACAGTTCAACAAAAAATATGGACCATACAATCGATATTGACATTGGTTGAAAATAAGTCCTTTATTTATGCACTTTTATTTTAATTGAGCCATTGAAGCTCATGAAAAAAATAAGTTTGTAAAACTGAAGTAGTAATATCCTCTTTAGATATGGGTGACATAGGGTTAGTCAACCTTAAGCCGTATCAAAATGTTTGGCTAGTCAACCACTCAGGACTGTCAATTAGTCAATCAAGTTTATAAACATTGAAATTTAAGCATTTCTTCACCGGTCTTTGTTTTGACAGATCGGAGGAATGTTTGCAGTATTGCGGTGTCGAAACGCAGTCAGATTGACAAAAACTGTCATCGTAGATTTAATTTATCTGACACGGGTAATGAAAAGTTAAACACGTTCTTGTCCCGGCTACTATATACACCCATGTCGCTTTCTTAATCTACACGAACTACATAAAATTAATACGTTCTGGTAAAAACAAATCTTAGTTGCGCGCCGACGTCTTGTTATAAGCAGACGGAGGGTAATTACTCATCATGTGACAGAGAAAAAGTTATTGTTAAAACTAACTTGACATATTCTTTAAAATGCGGACCGTGGTTCCAGAAAATTCAAGTCAATACGATGCCGAGTAACCACACCGCCGCATACTATGTGGAATTCAATCAGTATTCATTAAGAATAAGTTATCAATCATTTACGAAAAAATGTTGAACCGCACTAAAGCTGTTCAGCCTTGACCGTATACTATTTCGTAGTCTAGCTGGTACACATCAACTGTAGAAAACTCGTAAGGAAGAGTACCACAATATATATGTGGTTTGTCGGAAAATGTCAAATTTATCTGTACGATCTCAGTTTGGATCAAGAAGATTGTCTTTCCGACAATTTACATAAATTGTCTTTACTGAAAAACAACAAATTAAAACAAACAAACATTCTTGGGACGAGAACCGTAATTTACAAAAAAAAACTTGGAAACTGGGTACGAGCAGAGGTTATTCGAACAGCATAACTTTTCTGTGTTATGTCAATACACTTAATTGTGGAAGCATGAAATAACTTTAAAGATGAAAATAATTTTGAAAGAGTCGGATTCAAAGTCTACAGTCTTTTATTGAAAAAAATACGTAAACATACAATGTTTGATTGGTTGTTTGATTCAATGTAGTTTAATCCAACTATTTTTCAGCTATATCATTGTGTCTAGTTATTTTTTGTTAGGGAGCTGAAGTGCCCGGTGAAAACCAACGACCTTCTGCAGGTAAACAGGCAAGCCTTGTCGGTAAAGGTCGGATCCCACCTTGTCCACAGTAAGGCTCGAAATTGACAGGCACGTGATCATCAGTAGATTACTAACTTTTGGACTATTTATTATGACTTACAACCTAAAACACCCGGCCACACAGGCTCCACCATAAAATAAAGAAAACACGACACTTTACCAAAAGGCAACGACTCGTCGAAACTAGTGTGAGATTGATCCCCACTTGTAAAAGGTGTGCTCGACTACAACCTAATTGACAAGGATTACCAGTTTTAAGGGTTTTTTCTTAGGAATGGGTGACCGTATTTGGTTGTTTTAAATTGACATGCACTAAAATCAATTGCAAAATAGGTAAGCAATACATGGAAGTCCTATATCTTTTTTCTGAATCCGATTTTTTATAGAGAATCTCTACTTTCATACAACGTCATATCTGGATCCGACCCTGCAATATACAGCAAGAAAATGACAATACAAAATGTGTAGTTTTTGTTTAGTTATTTTAATATTTTGGGGTATGTTTTACGACTTTGGTTATATATCATTTATTGTACTGTTACATCGACTAAATACTATGAATTATGAGTACGTTATAATTTACTGGCGTAATAAAGCAATCAAGACATGTAGTGTCAACATAGTCAGGAATCAAACGGGTATGCGACATGTTTATTTTACGGGGGATGTAAAGAGTTATAAGTTTATTAGTAGTAGCAATGTCAGGTGTTAAAGTGTAATTTTATACATGTAATATTTTGGCGCCATTTATTTGTCAATAATCCACCGTCTGATGAACCAGATTTTGAAAGATTTTCATTGATCTTTGCGTTTAGATTACAAAAATCGTTTTTCTTAAAAAAAATACGCTTTAGTGAATAGAAATCTTTCATACAATCGTACAAATATTTGTTGAGAAGTAAAGTACCCGATGGATGTTTTGTTTCTATTTTATAGATCTAGTCTGGTATCATCTCGATATTTTTTTTTTTATATTTTAACAAAATGCACTGGCCTGAATTCATAATATTAGAACACATTTCATTCGCTAATTCGGCAGTGTGCTCAACGATTGTACTTCTGTACTCCCTTTAATGTGGTCCATATTTTTTTTAAATAAGCATAGTAATCGCATAGCAACATACATTCGATGTTCACTTTAGGACGGTTTGAATCATAATAGCATTAATTATTTTCGGGTATTAAGCGTCGGCCGTTTTAAGTTGTGGAACCTTCGGTGAAATTATTTTTTTTTTATTATTCACTACCAGTCATCAACATAAAAACCGAAACACAGTTTTAACACAGAAATAATCTGTAAAATAATAAAAGAAAACAAATTCGCGAAAACGATATTTTTGAAATATTTAAACTCAAAACTGATGGCGTTCTATCATTTTTGTCATTCACGCTACACATCTTTGTCATGTACTAAAAATAAAAGTATTGGATTTTCGTATAGTACTTGCACAATGGAGTTGGACATGTTATCCCATTGGAAGATATTATTCCTGACTCCAAGCAAGAAAAGGCACCGATATAATATACATGTATCAGAACTATTCTATGCCAATGTGCGGCCCATTTAGTTAAAAAAAAAACCAATTACTTGTTGTAATTATTCGGAACGTATTTTTTAAAATTCAGAATATATAATATTTTACAGTTGTAAATCGACTTTGTATCTCTGTCGCGTTTCCCATTATATTTCATAATTCTTAAGTTTTCTGCAGATCTTAGTGTTAATACTTTATTCAGTCAAGTCTTTACAATAACCATCAGGGGATTGGAAAAAACTAACGGGATGCATTATAAATTCCTGATATGAATGCTATTTTAACTGATAGAAACATTGTTACATGTATATGGTCATCATACATTTTATATTTAAGATATGCCAGCATCCATAAATAAGAAAAAAAATCTATAAGGAAACAATGTTTTGAGAAATAAACATACTTTACAAGATAAACTGCGAGATGTGATGTCAATGCATAAAGTGTCTTATCTCAAGCTAGGATTCCAGTTATCAGGGTTTCGATATCACCGGAACATGCTAAAAACATGGCCAATTTCTCGAGTCATCTTAAAAAATGGATACATATTAAACCCCACATAACACAGAAAACTCAATCTTAGACCACGAGATCCAGTTAACAAGTAAACAAGGGTCCTTTTACGGTCGTTAAAATTCATTACCCGTCATCACTGATAATGTATATACTTTTATACCGTACTTGAGAGTGTTTTTCTCAACTTAAGGGTAACGTTTTAATGTAGCTTCAGTTATCATATTATCAGTAAGGGTCCCGGTCATATCTTGCACTCGGGGAGTTTGTCAATATTTAGAAATCGATAACGTCCGCATCTTCACGGGAAATGGTTGATTAATGGCCAAGTTTTGGCCTGATTTATAAGTGCGTGAATAAATCGGTGGTAACATCTTTCAGATTAATAATTTGACGATTAAAAAAGAATTTCGTTATCTATCAAGTGTAAAAGACAATAATGCGATATCCGGTTACATTTCAAAGTCCACTGGAATTATGTACGACTTACGTACATTGTTGACCACTAACATTTTGGGCAGATATAAATTGCCCCAAAATGCAAAATGCATTTAAAGGAAATTTAGACGTGGAAGGTCGTGCACGAATATTCGAATTGTATTGTTGCTCCAGATAAAAAGACCACAATATATTGAGCAAACTTTGTGCTTCCTTTTATTGTAAATAAGTGTATTTCGCATGGAAGACCGCAGAGCTCCTTTAGTAAGAAATAAGTGCGCGCTTTTTTTAAATCTCGTACGCGCTACTTTAATTTTGCGCGCAAAACTGTTTAAATCTTATTTGCACGACATTAATAACCTTTAATTGCAACCTCTTTTTATATCTTGTGTGCTCAATAGTGAAACTTATGCGCTCAACGTTTAAGCTATTTGAATCTTGCAAGCATAAAATTACAGAAGTTGTATGATTTATACTGAAATGTTCGCACAGTATTGAAGTGTGCTTAAGAGTAAAAGTTATGCGCAAAAGCTTTATATAGAAATGTTCGCAAAAAATAAAAAGAAGGTGTGCATAAAATTAAAGGTTATGTGTTCATGTCAGCTGTTTTTTTTTTTCAAGAAAAACGGAAATAGACGATATAAATATCAGGTAATTAGTCATGACAGAACTTATTTCGTCATTAATGACTCTAAATCTAATACTAAATATACGGAAGACCAAATCCCATGTTAGATTTTCTGATTGACAACATATTCGTCATGTTTGGAGGACATGTTTTTAACTGACTGTTGGTATTCCAATGGTTACTAATTGTGCTTCTCTCCTCGCCGACCTGTTTTTGTACTCTTATGAGGCTGCGTTCCTAGAATGCCTACTGAAGAAGAAAGAAAAGACACTGGCCCAGACCTTTAATTTAACATTCCGCTATACTGATGATGTTTTTTTTTGCCCCTCAACAATGCAAAATTTGGTGACTATTTACATTCAATTTACCCTAGCAATCTTGAAATTAAAAACCAATACACTAAGGTCAGCCTCTTACTAAGACCTACTTCTAGAAATAGACTCAGGAAAACTACAATCTAGACTTTACGACAAACGTGATGACTTCATGTTTCCATTAGTCAACTTCCCGTTCATCGAAAGCAACATTCCAACAGCTCCAGCGTATGGTGTGTACATTCCACAACTCATACGTTATTCTAGATCCTGCGATCGGTATTCCGATTTTCTAGACCGATCACTGCTGTTGACTGCTAAACTACTCAAACAAGGGTTTGTTGTACCTAGGTTGATGTTTGTTTGTTTGTTTGTTTGTTTGTTTGATGGTGTTTAACGCCATTTTCAGCAATTTTTCATCTATATCATGACGTCCAGTTTTTATTGGGGGAGGAAGCCGGAGTACCCGGAGAAAACCACCGACCTGCGGTAGGAAAACTGGCAATCCTTGTCAATTAAGATTGGAGTACACCTTGCCTGCAGTGAGAGTCGAACCCGCAATCTCAGTGTTGACAGACCACGTGATCAATAGTAGACGAACTACCTTGACCACTAGGCCATCGAGGCCCCCTAGGTTGATGTTATCTCTCCAGAAGTTCTATGGTCGTCACAATGACTTAATTAATCGTTATGGAAAATCAATGTCTCAAGTACGATCTGACATTTTCGCTGAGTCATAGGTAGTGTTTCCTATTCCCGGATTTGACTATTCCTTAGACATGAAAATGAGTTACTCGACGGTTGTCCAATGAAAGGCAAGCACTGCTTACTCGTCCGGAACACCTGAGTGCACCCATGGTTTTTATTGGGGTCTATATCCCGATTTGTAACTTTCCCTTGGCTTTTGGCTCTTGTTGTTCGGTCGGTTTACTTTGCTATTTTCTTATTTGGCATTTAGTGGGCCTTGTAGAGTTTGATAGATTGCCATGACAAGAGTTTATTATGTCTGGATTTTGATTTAAGAAAAAAGCAAATCGAAGATAATAACTACATAGGAATGTTCAACTGACAATCTGTCAGGCACAGACAAAACCATAGTTAAAAAGTTATGGGACAACAACAAAACAACAGACATACAACACAAACACAAAATATTAAACGACACGAACTCCAGAAAAAAAAGCGAGTGAATCCAGCTGCTCCGGAAGTGTAACAATCCTGCTCCACATGTGGCACCCGTTGTATCAGTCCGGTTATTACTCATATCCCGGGTTGTCAAAAACTAGTAAGTAAGAGGGAAAGTTAGGATGACAAACGGAAGAAATCATTGGTGATTTTGACACTTATTATGTTGATGTCTGTAACTGCAGTTGATCACGACATATGTATGCAGACTCCCACAGAGGAGAAATCTCTTTGATTTCTTTCATATTTTAATTGTAGCCAAAGCTATACAAATTGTTTATTTTCACATAAACAGTATACTTCATTATTGTATGGACAATACCTCAATATTGTCTTCATAAGATATACAAATTCCATTTAAGCACATGGTAGGTTAATATGTTTTAATGTGCTATGGTACGCGACAATATGTTTTACTGTAGACTTCGAATCAATCTCGTCTTCAGAACTGATATATCGGCTTAATCCATTTATCAAATAAAGTTCACGTATTTTTAAGAATAAAATCAGTTAAAATCAAATCAAAACCAGAATAGAGTAACTCTGGTATGTATAATTGTATGTTCAGTAAGTTCAGCGATGTTTTGTCGGGCGGGGTCGGTGAAATGAACTCACATTTCACTGCCTAATATTTCATAAACTTAAAGGATCTTAAAGAGATTTAATGCTTTTATTCTATTTTGTTGTCAGTGCACTCGTTTGTTCAATAGATAAATATTTATGTTCTGAATGGTGAGAAAAGTAGAAATGGCACTGTTGAGGACCACTCGATTACAACTCGAAACTCAGTATTAGCCATATTGTTCTTCTGTTACAAATCTCTTGGTTAAACAACTTTCTGACAGCTCTTAAAGCTACTATAAGCATCACTCAGACAGTTTAAAAGCGCTTGTTCAGAAGCTATAAACGAATGAATATAGTTTTACTTCATGCTATGTTGATTTTCAAGAATAAAATGAGATCTTCTGAATATTCTTTATGCAATGATAGCCCATCTATAAATGCTTCGGACAACTCAAGAGGTACTCCGAACTACTCAAACCCGGAAGTATATCCGTTATACTAACATTTTCAATTAGTTATCATCAGCAGATGAGTATAATTGACAGGTATTTCTTTACCTGACAAACAAAATCATCTGGTGAAATTTTCTTTAATCGGATTATCATTTGTAAAGTTAATATTCTAATCATGGTCGGTTTGTTTTGATGTTTGTTTGGACAGTTATCCGGGACGGTTGATGCATTATAGTAAGCTCCTTAGGGCCGCTTAGGTATCAACTTTGGCAAAGGTTTGCTCACGAAAACGTCTGCTAACAATTTAATAGCAAACATCGATGGCCTAATATATTATCAATAATTTTCACCGCGATAGTCAGATAACGGTTTCATTTTAATTGAAGGCTACTGTGATTAGAGGAAAATCCTATTAAGTGTTGATGGCAGAAAAAATGTTCTGAAGCATTTTTCATTAAGGTTAATCCGCATAGTTTTTGATGGTAATTCGAAATTGATCTAAAGACAAATTAACAAATGACTTGAGAATCGCTTAAGATTAATTTACAAATAAATGCAGACATGCCATTAAAATCAGAGCATTATGTCAAATGGATTTCGGATTTTCTTTTGGGTTTAACGATTTCGATATTCTTTTATTTTTGTGTTGTGTTTGATATATTATACTTATTTGGGTTACCTATTTTCTTTGCATTGAAAATTTGATTATCTAAAGGGAAAGGAAAAATCCAACAAAATAACAGAAAGAATTTGGAAATTGAAATATAACCACCAGAACTTAATAAATAAATGTAAACGTGATATACAGATCAAATTAAGAAAACGTCGCAACAAGAATTATCAGAGAAGAAAGAAAATATTTTGTCTACTTTCGATATCAAATTCAATTTTCTTGCTATATTGTAATTATTTTACAAGGATGAAGCAAATGATGGCAATGGATTACACATCATGAACTACAACAAAAGGGAAAAAAACATAACAGCATCCTATGACCTTGCCTTTTAAGTCAGATGTATTTTTGCTTTTTACCTGTCTGTTTTATTTTACGACGACTGGCAGATCTAGGTACACCCATACAAAGATGCATCTATACAATGCTTCCGTAAGCTCATATGATCCAAAAACGTGTGGCAGTGCGCCGCCCCCCCCTTTTTATGAGAAAAGCGCTCCCCTTATGAGAAATCCTGGAGCCACCTCTGCGACTTTTATGTTAAAGAAATCATGACAATTATTCGTTGGGTGTTTGAAGAAATTAAGTGACTTATTTAAGAGATATAATGTTTCTCAACAATTTTGTCCGGAATTGATATTGTTTCGTCATTCTAAGGGCAGTACCAGTAAAATTGGCCACCCTCATTGCAAAATACTTTAAATAAAACTTTATTACTTAATAAATGTTTAAAGTAAATGTTGTTGACTTTACAAATCTAAATGAGCTCAATATCAAAATAGGCATTTGTATAAATTGAACGATTAATTCATTCCTTCAATGTTTGGAAAAGTGGTCGAATTTAAAATGCCTGATTAAACTATAGAGAGTAACGAAATACGCCCTCGAGCGTTGTTTTCTTATTCCCTTTAATTCATTATACATTACTTCGGTTTTGCACCTGCACTTGTCGCGCTAATGACTTAAAAGTGATTTGCTTTGCCAAAACAGTCAACAAAAACTTTTTACATATATACATAGGACCCGACCAGAAAGAAAATCCTTCAACAATGAAATTTGTACTTACAAGCACTTGAGATTCGTCCAGCTACTTAAAGCTGGGTCCTTAATCCACGTGAAGGGTAATTTTGACACGTCGATTAATGAAGGAATCAACAAACATCGATATAATAATATGTAGTATCTTACAACCTTTTGAATAGACCTTTTTGTATTACGTTTAATATGTTTGTTGTAAAAGTTTTGGATTTTTCATTATGAAATAAACGAGATGGTTTTCTAATTGGTAAACATGTTTGACAAATTTTTAAGTATACATAAATATATGCGGACAGGTTTATCTATACTAAAACACTAATATCAAATATTCTTAATTTCGTTATGTGATATCTATGTACAATATTTTAAAGTGACAGGCTGAACTATATTTTGCATCTGACAAGTTCTAACATTATTCTGAAATGCGACATAATAATCAAGATTAATGTCCGATTTTTTTTACTATAATTTTTTAACATATATTTCTTCTGTTTTATTTTTCGTGTGTAACTTCAATTTCAGAAATCTGAAGTCAAAGTTACACATGCACGTTCTATTTAATCTTATCACTTTTTCAACGGTTGATATCTTAGTCTTAAAACAAATTTTGTTAAAGTAAAGACTCCACGGTACTTTTACTTATCATCAGAAAAAGTAAATATTGTCAACAGTATATTTTTGTGAGTGGAATATAGTTGTTGTGTTCGTGGATCTTTTATCTAAATAAGTTTCTCTTGTAAAAATTGTATATGCAGTACATGTATACTTAAAATATAGCCCATCTTTAAAAAAAAAAGAGGGCATGTATGTGATCTTCCAGTTTTTTTAAACTCGATTGCCTCGCGGATACTATTTACACTATTTTTATACTATTTAGATAAATTGCACAGAATTGGGACGAACAAAAGCCGTCGCGGAGAGGTACGGACAACAGTTGTTTTTGGGTGGAGTCATCAATAGAAAAGTCAAAATTTCACTGTTGTTTCCAATCATATTGCTTGCATCCTGCAGAAAACTATAAATAATTAGTCACATTATACTCATTTTAGCAACAATAAGCAAAATGTCGCATCGCATGGCATTCTCCCGGAATGGCCACGAGCACATTCCGAAATATTGTTGGGGTAATCCTACAAGATTTACTCCCACTGTGAAGCAATTCTTGGTACAAAGGCAATAGTGAGAGAAGGTTGTTTGCAGGTGTGAAAGTTTGTAAAGCCTTCACACCTGTACATAATACATTTTAAGAAGATCGAGAAAAAGCAGTGGTGACGAAACAAAATCCATTTAGTAATTTGTATTTAATTGTCGTTTAGTATTTAGTTTAACAAACTAGTTTGACAATTTAAATTTTAATTTGTGAAGATTTGAATGACATATGTCAATCATAATTATTTGTTACGAAAATATGAAAGAATTAAAGTGTAAATTATACCAATTCAAAAAGCAAATCAGGGTCAGACGGTCCTTAAAATTTCGTTGCATCTTTTAACAATTAAAATTAACGTAATAACTATAAAGGGATTTTAATAACTGAAATGATTATTAATTTGCGGTAATGATACTTTACGTACAGAGTTAGAAATCCTTGTAATTGTAAGAGCTGCTTAATTTTTAATGTGACCTGACTGACGACAAAAATAAATAAATATTAATTTCCACTATTTGTTTATTTAAGTTGTCTACCAGCATTAAATTTGTGTGTATTCAGAACTTCAGAACTTTATTTCAACGGTCAGACACAATACAGTGCAACATGAGGTACAAACGTAAACAAAACATATACACATATATGGCGAATTGAGCAATACACACTATGAATCGCAGGGTACAATACATACAAGGTTATAATACTGTGAAATTTTTCTTATAAAATTGATTTTGCTTATAGAATAAACAAATATAAATTTGAATTTAATAAATATCTAGAAATATAACGTAAAGAAGTTCCATTACATTAGTAGATTTTGAGTCCGATTAAAACCCGGCATATGGAAAAATATATTGTACTTTCTGTCAAAAAGATAACTCTTGGGGTATGTTTCCTTATGTTCTACGGTGTGACTATCTTTCTGTTGATCGGGAGAGATTCATTTGTGCATAGAATTAATGTTATAAAGTTTCAACAACTGTTTCTATACAAAATATTTAAAATAATAATAAATTTATAAGAGTTATCAATACTACGGTAACTCCTGAAGGAGAACAAAGTGTCAAACCATACGTGGTTTTCGTTGTTTTAAATGTCTCTAAACTGTTGTGTTAGATCTTTTGCTTCCATTTGGTCGTATGTTAATGTTTAATGTTTTTTCAGTATACCTCTGGTTAAAGAAAAACTAAATCTTGAACCTTTCAAGTTTTCTGTCGGATTTTTGTGTATGTAATATTTTTGTTGTAATTACCAGATTAATTTGATAAACATGCTAAAAATTATTTTCGAGTTAATGATATTTATAAAAATTATTATGTGGTTTAAACTTTTAGCAATTTGTTAAAGACATAACATTTAAAAATGTCTTTTTTCAAATGTTATACCAGAAATATTAGGCAATTTATCTCACTCAGTTTTCTTATGAAAATTTCAGAGCCCTAACATAAAAAAAACAAGAACAACCAATGCATTTATCGGCTTTATGTTTGTTTTGGGTTTCTTAATTTGAATTTTGGTGTTACCTTTATGGAATTTAAAGTAAGTAAGTGTTTATTTCATTTCATTTCTTTTTATTGTTTGTTTTGTTTTTTTATATTTGTTTTTGCTTTTTTTGTTTATTTGTTTTTTAGTTTGGTCCTTCCTTTTGCAAGTCAATGAAAGTTCTAAAGTAATCCAATTTCTTTCTGCCTGTCAATTTTATCAGAGACATATAATACAATATTTGTCTCCGATTTTGCTTAAAATGACAAATCTCAAAATGAAATTTATTGAGTGTTTAAAGTATAAATACACTGAAAAGAATTGAGAACAAAATCAAAATTAACATTTAAATAAAGCAAATCCGAGAAGACCAATTATAGACTTTTGCCAAATGGCTTAGTCCAATCAGAACAATAAAATCAATTAAGCCTCTCTGGTCGAAAATCTTCATTAACCGGCCCCTACAGAAATCTAAATACCACTTGAAAATACCGAATGGCAGCTGGATGACTCGAGAGACACTTCATACACACTAGAATGTCCAAATCTCTGTATATATGCCAGAGGAAACGTCGCACTATTATATTTTTGTCTTAGAACTTTGATATAGCGCCATGGTAAAGCGCAGGTGTGTTCAAGACAAAAGTTAGCGTTGAAGATTGTATTCTCTGACAATACTGGATAATTAAATTTATTGTATTATAGTATTCCTAATATATTTTATAAGTAAGTTTTTTTTTATGATCAAAAGTTCAAAGATGCAGAAAACGTTGCTATAAAATTACAATTGTTCTGAAAATACTCGACATTAAAGCAACTAAGCTTTTACTGTATCTGTGATAAATAAAACATTAAGAAAAGGTAGATAATCCGAGTTTTACTAAAATTAAACACTTAGGGTGAAGCAATTTTTTTGCTGCAACGGCAAGAGAAAGTTAAGCCCATTTTCTGTTACTTTTTTTGTATGATTTTATTTAAAGTAAATTCCTTAAGCCGCCCCCCACCCCCCCCCCCCAAAAAAAAAATTTAAAAAAATTGCCATAACAAAGCCTTACTTAAATAAAAATATTTCTAGTATTTTTCAAGCATTTCACTAGAAATATAATGATAATAGATCTGGTTTCATTAAATAAGCAATTTAACATGAAAGATATTAATTGTAAATTGCATGCGTTGATAGTCGTGAGTTAATGAGACATTAGGTGGCGGTTGATACAACACCTGAAATTTTATTAATTACGGCTAAAGCCAAAAGTTTTGGTAGTCCAATAAAATGAATTAAAACTATATGAGTGAATTAAGAGCAAAACGCGTACAAAAAATATTTACATGGTAAACAAACTAAAACAATTATCACATTCAGTAATATTGTTTGGAAACAGCCATGATGTAGAAAAATTGTTTTACATGTATTTCTGATTTACTAATACCTGAAAGAGTTCGCGATAAATGGGAATGGCAATATACAGAAAATATTTATACGACAAAGAATAGAGCTTTTACATTGTAAGGTTGTATACAGAGGTAAAACAAATAATATACACAACATATAGTATTGTCTGAGAGCTACTACCAAAGAAAAGCAAACACAACGTATATTTCTTAACTGAAGAACGACTTTGTAATAAACTCGAGAATGACTTTAGACACCAACAATTTGTTGATTGGGAGACAAGTTTTCTATTTTGACCTTGTCTCTTTACAGAATATATATAAATTATAAAATAATGTTGACCTAAGATAACAGAAATTTTAGCCCATATTCCATCGGTTAAGGAAATGATTAGTCCCTACAGCAAACTAAAAATCCTCCGAGAGCACAGAAATGTTCAATAATGTTCACCAGTTCCTTAGTATCAATATATTAGTACATACTGTCTTCAGCATTATGTATGAAAGGCAAAAAAAGACCAAACATATCAATAACAATCAATATCCATGTACATGTATTGAAATGAAAATCTGTTTGTAGCAATTTATTTCATGCTTTTCCATAACATTTTAGTAGGTTATTTAAATTAGCGAAATTAAAATGGTAACCATCTACCGGTCATATTAATACTCTTCATGCACTTTTGCTTTTTGACATTTATGAACTTCTCTTTGGAAATGACAAATATATTTCTTCTTTTTCTTGATAATTGTCTTATTTTCAGACTAAAGTTTTCTTACTGTGAAAGTGCATCTGAAATAAGAATAAAAAATATTTATGTTATCGCATTGAAATAAATTTCATGGCATTTAGCAAATACTGTATTTCAAATAGATTTACAGCCGTCTTCAGAACTGAAGAGGAATGCAAAGAACTATTAACACGCTTGAAACAAACTTGAAATATAAACCTCTTTATTGTAGAACATCAATATTTTAATACTTCTTCAGCTTTAAATTACACTTCAATTTCCCTAGATAAATGTTGCAAATCTGCCGAAAAGTTATAATTTATTGTGATTTTGTCGACATGTACATACCAAAGAGGTACTTGAGGTAAATTTAATCTAATAATAATAATTTTGACATATTTACATCATTGTACCAAATGTATTAAATATATTAAAATATAGATATTTTATTTTACATGCACAAAATCTTTGCAAGCAGACATTTTTTAATGTTTAAGACTAAAAACAATGTAAAAGAAAATTTGCGCGAATCCCGACCGTGACGTTTGTATGTAGATTTTTTAAAACAACAAGACTTTGAAATAGTGTATTTTGTAAATATTAATGAACAACAAAGTAAACTAAATGCAACAAGTTAATAATAATATATTTCAAAATTAAGCTGTATTAAGGATATACACAGATATTAGATATTTATAAATCTAGCTAAATACTCTTAATTTCAACAAATTGAAAATGTTATCATAATTACAATGAAACTAATCACTACAAAATGCTAAATACGATTTATAAACACGTCAGTACCGTCAAATTGGGCGTAAGTACTGGGAGCGTTCACACGGATCAACCCAAGAGCTTCCCAGGGCCTTACTGCAGGTGACTAATAGGTAATGCCCTCTTCGATGTGGTTGTACGGTTATAATATGGAAAACATGTATAACGGGTAACGTGTTTAAAGAGTGCTGCTTTACTTGCACAATCAAAACCCCTTATAGATTTCAAATAGTAGGAAAAATTGTATCCGCTGCAAGGGCAACAAAGCCTCAGTCCCTAACTTACTTTCTAGACTTTTACTTTTCTAGTGGAAGTCAAAATATAATGCCATTTGATTATATAGTTTCCACATTTAATTTTTTTTTGTCAACTTGTTGTAGTTCTGAATATCGTTCAAATACTGCAATTGGACATAGAGATAACATTTAATGCAATTCTACGAATTTTGGATTTATCGGTGCAAGGTCGAAAGAAATCAGAAATAAATTGTTTATACAACGCCGGGGGTGGGGGTGGGGGTAAATTGAAAGATCTGATGCGATGTCAGTTTGATTGTCTGAGAAGTAATCTTAGTATAGTATTATCAAATGCTAAATATTTTATTTTAACCGTGGAATTATTGCGACAATATAGTAGTAATTCGTTAAGCATTAATAATTTCGCCATAATGATAACCATCTCCGAATCTATTCTTTACATAAGATATCGTAGACATCCTTTTATAAAGTACTTATGTTCTGACTATACTGTATGTCTAGAGCAGTGTAAGCCAAAATTAAAATCCTTGTTAAAAACATCAAGTAGACGAAAAACAACGAAATTACAGTATTAAAATTAAAACTAAGAATTGAACAACAATACCCTTAAGGATTTATTACAATACAATCTTTATATGTTTCATTTTTGAGAGACGCTTCTCAGCATGGAAAACAGCAGAAAATTAGACTATTGGAGACAATAAAGATATAAAAGATTTATCTTTTTGATGGCCCTTGAAGATAAAGATCAAATTACGGGATTAACTAGTCTGATCCGGGATGCATACCGATGTTTACCTTTTTCTTTTGTAAATGTGACCCGAATAAGGTTAGGGTTTAGTAGAGAATATTCGGGTATATAGTTAAAATGAAAGCATGACAAGACAAAATGTAATGAGGCGTATGAAAACATATTCTAATCATAAGCAGGTGGAATACCTGACCATTACAATACTTGTGTTACAAAAATATCATATTTAAGGTGAAAAAAAAATCACCACGAAAATGAAGGATAATTTCCTCGAGACAGTCCTATATAAAATATAAATAAGAGATAGTCTAATTGTGAGAAAAGAAACGAAAGACAAAACAACAAGGCGTGATATTATCAAAATGCTTTTTTTAAAGCAATAAAAAGTTTTTAGAAATTCTTGCCAATTAAAAAGACATAACTACACATTTAAATACAAATGGCAGCAATAGTATTCTGACATTTATTTGTAAATTTTGAACAGAATTTTTTAATTGCACAAAATTTACTTTAACATGTAGCAAAGCCAAGAGCAATCACTGCAGTTAGGGCAGCAATAAACTGAAGCGTTTTCGGCGTACGCTATTATTTAAACGAACAGTTTTCTGTTAGAGATTAAAACGAGCAACTTGATCATTTTGTTAAAAAGCTATTTAGTACAAATGCATAACCTTGTTTGTTCATGAATTTGTCTTATCTGTATATACAGTTAATAACATTTGAACATCTGCTACAGCACGTGGCAAACAGAATGCAACGCAATCTCGTCCGTTACAAAAATGACGTTTGGTAGGAGATCATGTCTATGTCAATATGTTATCTCGTGTTACCAAGATAACGACATAATACACAAATTATTGACAATTGTCATAAAGTTTGGAGTGGGATATTTCCTGTGAATTTTCCGACTCTAATTGTCATCCTGTTCAAATAAATCCTAAAACAATGAAATGTTACAATATATCAAGAGATAATCCAAACGACAGTTACTCTGAAAACCACTTTGCTGGCGAGTGTACAGCGAAATAAACAAGAAAATCGGAAATGTTGGAGTTCGTCATATAATACAGATATCTATGGTTACGAAAATTAATATAAAATATTTTCGTTGTTGCGTGTTTTGGAAAGACCTGTTTAAATACTGCACATGTTTGCATATAAATATAATTTTGACTGTGATTTTTAGGCAGTTTTAAGAAAAATACTGTTAAATTAAATTTAAGCACAAGCACTAAAGGAGATAAAATATTATAAACATTTATATGCATGTCAAATATTGTTAAAAAAACCCTGATCGGTGGGGAGTTACAGCGATTAAAACAATTGTTAAAAATCGAATAATTTTTTTAGAACTTTTTTTTAAAACAACTTTAGAACAACTTGTCAAGTTTCACGTTATTGGTAAAATTTTCAGGAAGTGAAAAAATCTTTCTCATGGTACTTCGGTTAAGACAGTTAATGCGTGATTAAGCAATAGTTAACTCAATCGATGCACGATTAGTCAATAGTTAACCATACGTTACACATGTTGAGTGTAAATTTAACATGGCCTGATTTGGCCAATTTATGACGAATTTGACGGTTGGAATATTTTTCACAACCAAGAATAATATGATCCAATTTATTTCCCAAATCCCATGTTCAAGAAAGAGAGAAATTAAGGTAATCAACGTACATTCATTACCGGAAACCGAAAACACTTACGGCTTGTGCCAGAAATGAAAAACAAAAAAAAAAAATACGGACAACCGTGAAATATGAATTATTCAGGTGCACCTGTTTCCTTTGCAAAATTCAGACAAATTTTTAAATAAAATTCCTTTAATATTCCAACAACGGTTTCGTTTGGCCATAATTTTATACTGCAATCGTTGTTACTAGTCTATAATATTAGAAATAGTTAACAGCAATTTTAAAATATTAAATTAAAACAGGAAATAAATTAGACTAATATTATCTCAGTACTTCAAATTCTACGGTCGAAAAATATACGCTTTTTGAATTAAAGAACGCGAATAATTTTTACAAATTTCTGTTTGGAAAATGTGTGTCAGAAGTTGACATGTTGCTTACATTTTGAACACAAGAAGATTTTGTCACTGCCTTAGGCCACCTTATGTTAATTTTGTTTGTCTTTTACAGTTCCCAGATTGTTATAAGTATTAACGAGTTATATCGTGTTACGCATTCGCTGAAACAGCGAGTAAATAAAATGTAAAATTGTTCAAAATCTTTTAATTTTCGCGGCAGGTAATCTTCATGTCAGGTCTTTAATCATATCATGTTCCTGTCAACAGTGTGCTTTTCCTGTCGGCTTAAATAACAATAAATACGACACCACAATAACGGTATATACTGTTACTTAGTCATTATTTTGCTAAAATAATATGACGTACCTCCTATATAATGAAGGAAACTATGACTTCATAAATTTTCTAAAAAGGTTTTCAAAGAATTCGCTCAAAACTGTAAAAAATTTTATATTATAAAAAGATGGTTGTAACACGCACATTTCAGTCTGAATGATTACCAATGTGTGCAACTTTTATGTCGACCTTTAGAGCTTTGAAAAATCTGAAACGCAGATCCATGTAAATTTGCATGAAACCGACCAATTGTAATTTTGGTTAAAAATGCACTTATAATTTTACTGAATGTTAATTCCTCTTTTTTACAGCCCAGAAATAAAGCGGAGTCTCCATTTTTAGAGAATTGGGTTCTTTGTAATAAAAATGTGTAAGGACCAATATTGTTTGTTTTTTTGTTTGTTTAGGGTTTAACGCCACTTTTATCAATTGATAAGCTATTTCAAGGCGCCCAGTTTTTATTGGGAGGAAAGCCGCGAAACCGCCGACGTTCAGCGTCAAACCACCTCAGAAATATTGTGCGTATTATCTTGAAATTAATTAAACAACATCGAAAACAAGCTTAAAATAATTATTCATTGGTTTCTAAAATCTTCAAATTAAATAGAGGCCTCGGAGGACGGGTGGTTAAGGTAGTTCGTCTACTATGGATCACATGGTCTGTCAACACTGAGATTGCGGTTCGAATCTCACTGCGGGCAGAGTGCGCTCGACCCCAATCCTAACTGATAAAGATTGCTTGTTTTCGTAATAAAGGTCGGGGGTTTCTCCTGTTACTCCGGATTCTTCCCTCAATAAAAAAAAGAGACGCCATGATATAGCTGAAAAAATGCTGTAAGTGGCGTTAAACAACAATTAAACAAAAAAATTATACGTGTCGATATAAATTAGCTACAACTTTAATTATATTCTATATTCTATAGATTATAGTAAATGATCTACTTATAATGAGACAAATATGAGAACATTGATTAGTTCTCTAAAAGCGTTTGACTGACATATCCACAGGAAGCAATTAGTATCCATACTAACATCGTCTGTACAACAAAACGTTTTAATGACCCAAACTGACATGATGGCCGCAAACTTCACTTCTTAGTATCCGATAATGATCTCCTTCCAGTTGATGACTACTAATCGATTCTATTATTCTTTGCAAAGCTTCAATGCTCCAATGCCCAGGCGAAGAAGTATTGTTGTCGTAGCTTACTTCAACGTTTCTGATATCTTTATCAGGAACATATTTGTCAAAGGTCAAATGTAATTATTTGAAAGTGTACAACACATTTCTGATTTCCAAATTAACCACAACTTAACCCAACAAAGAATAAAAACTTGTGCTATTAAAATTGATCTAAACTCTTAAAGAACTGTCAAAAACTAAATCATAACGTCGTCCATTTTTCTTTGAAGTAGGTAATATCAGTTTAAATACAATTCAACTCTACGAGAGCATTTCAGGATCCTCACGACAATGGAGAAGTATTTAAACACTTACGGGGGAGTACATCGTTCTGTAATTTGTATTCTTACTGACACGGTTCGTGTAACACACAACAGACACTTCTTATGCACTTGTTCTAACAATCGTTCAGAAAAATATATACTGGAGTGTTTTAAGTTGACTGATAAGTAAACATATAGATATGTAAATCTTATAATTAATTCTGAAACTTATAACTCTCCAAATTAAGTTGTATCATGTTTTTAATATTAGCTGTCAAAAAAAACGGTCTTCTCGTATCAAACTACCTAATGCGGTTTTGCGTATATACATGCCGCAGTTATGTATACCGGGTGTCGAAATATATATAGTACATAGTATTTCTGATTTTAATTGATGGTCTTTATTACTAATAAGCATATTGAAACTGCTGTTTCGTGGTATATTATATTTTAAAAATATTCCATTAGTATTCGGTTAATATTATTTTCAACTATATACTTAGTCAAGTGAACATGTCAACACTCAATATATAACAGTTTGTCGTAAAGTCTTGCAACTTAAACAGACCAAGTAAGTAAAGGCTTTGATTTCTGGGAATCACAGAGTTCATAACACACTTCAACACGGAATAAATCCGTTCTATGACAAACGATGCGTGGCAATTTATTCACTTTTGCGACACGCTAAACCCAAATTATCGACCCCTTGGAACGAAATTTACTCTGATTGACAAGAGATAACTGGTGGCAATGTGATTTGCCTCGGGTTCTCTCGATGATGAAGGTCTTTGGTTGATAATGAAAT
Source organism: Limnoperna fortunei (assembly GCA_944474755.1). Taxonomy (NCBI): domain Eukaryota; kingdom Metazoa; phylum Mollusca; class Bivalvia; order Mytilida; family Modiolidae; genus Limnoperna; species Limnoperna fortunei. Next base: position 49,991,624 of record OX104113.1, read on the forward strand.
TGTTGTACTTTTTCCTTCTGCCCTAGCACACTGTGTTATATAGTAATTTTCCTTTAGGTCTGTTTATAACTGTATGACTTTACAAAATTCTTTGTAAAAATCGTAACAATTATCGTACGATAGAAAAATTATATTGAAAGATTAAATTTCTTTTGATATGAAACTCCTCTTTTAATTGAATATGTTTAATTATATGAAAATAAAGAAAGAAGACTGATATTCCTCTTGATTTTTTCTCTTCTTTTATTTCTTGAGCATAACCCAGAGCTTTTCTCTTATTGTCCTTGTCTAAACTTAGGTACAGTTTCTTTCATCTTTTAAATCAAATTTCAAAACGTAGATCGAAAAAGGTCGTGTAAGGGCGTACTGTGTACATTCACTCGACCCTTGTCATTTACTTCTATTATCCGATACCAACACAGTCTATTCAAAAAAGTTTCTTATTGCGGAAACTTTATTTCCTAGGGGTGTTTTTTGCAATTTGTTGATTACCTAAATAATTTTAATTTTATTTGATACCTATAGAAATGTCAGTTTCAATTTAAGGTTGCACCGTCCGCCAGGCTAATTGTACCTTACCGTCGACCACCAAAGTCGAAATGAGATATCCGTGAAAAAATCAGGCTTAAAATCTCTCATTGGGAAACTTACAAATGAAAATGTGCGGTAACTTGAGTAAGAAATATGTTTAAATATTGTTGTAACAGTAAGAGTACTTAGAAAGTTGTACTGAAGAGTATATCATTTCGTTGTTGAAACTACAAACAAGTGCACTCAGTTGACTAAATAGATCTATTAACTACTGTTAAGTAATTGACACTATAAATGGCTGGTAATTAATGATCTGATAATCTAATATTGAAGTGAGAAGAATAAGTGTGTAGTTGGTTTATTGTCAGTTTAATTCCTGTTCTTTCAAATCTTCAATAAAACCACACGCATACAATTGTGAGTATAATTATAGTTCTATTGGCAGTAAATAGTATACAGAGTATATAAATAGATACAAGTTTTTCCATTCTTATAAACATAAAACAGATAAACGATAAACAAATCTTATTGGAAAATTTTGGAAGCGGCAAACCTCTAACGTTCACCCTAGCGCCGACCGTATCCCCCTCCTTTAAACCCACTGGTCTAGAACTCAAGGACAACGCATCAATTATCAACAAAATGGATTATTTTAAAATGAAACAGTTACGCTAAATGTTTAGCGCCCTCCGTCCAACTGTACAGCTATTGGAACTACTCGGTGACCACCGCCACTACTGAGATACTCGTAAATTACTCGACCTACTACTTTAACTATTTTAAGTTTATTCATCACCATCGACCTACAACCGCTGCCTTTTGAACACTAGCGCGGCTACTCAAATTATTTAGCGCCCTCGGCCCAAAACCGCGGCTTCTAACTTTATTCGGCGAAATCGGCCGACTTCTACAGCTACTCAAATTATTTATTGCACCCTGCCCTCTATCACTGCTACTCGAAGTACTGAGTGCCTTCGGCCCAATACCGCGACCGGGTTAGAGTGAAATACAACTAAGTATTCGGGTTGGGTAACATACATCCATGATCTTTCGAACAATTTAATAATGTTATAATCGAACATTAACCTTACGAAAGATAGCAGCTTCTACTTATTGGCATAATATTTAGTTCGAAACTAATCTGAATAAATATTGTGCACGCTCGTGTAAATTTTCTCAACGGAGGTGATATCTGATAATAAATTAAATAGTTTTTTTCGCACTTTACACGATCAAGTAAAATCAAAGTCAATATTTAAGCTAATCTTGTCCTGGTTTAATCTATGACGGATATACTGTACACGGGGCAACTCCGACAGATTGTTTAGTAAATAAAAACATTAGCCATTTATTCCGCACCGTACACAAATTCTGGGCGTCCATGTCACTGTGTTGCGAAAATGTGATGGGAAACTACACTCTATTTTTAATTTAGTAACTTGCAAGGCTCAGTCCAAAGTCAAATTTTGTTTGCGTCACCAGAAGGGGCGTCTTTTTAATATATGTTGACATTTGAATATAAATGATATTATGATTAAGAGTCAATTTCAGTGAAATATATTAACAGATGTAAAAAAACAATTTTTTTTATAAATCCTCACTGGCAATCAGGGTTTTCCTTTATAGCCATACCAATATACTATTACTGTTATATAAAAATTTCGGCTTTGACAAAAGTTTTTCAAGTAGAAAAATCATATTTATCACCTTTCTTTTAGTTAATTCTGATAGATAATATTTATAATTATTACATGCAAGTTTTGCAATAGATAAATTGTCATATGAGTGTATGCCAATATCAATCAACCATTCGTAACCTCAAAATTTATACGACGCATTAAAAACGTCAGTCGTTGGTATGTAAATATTCTTGTGGTAATATTATAAGAAGTAAATTTCGCCCGATACCTGTATATTATCATAACTGCTTATGACAAAATTACACGAGAAATTCAAAGATTCATTAATGACCTCGCACCTGATCGCTGCCTGTGGCGAACATTTTGTCTGAACAAACGAAATGTTAAGAAAATATTAACAAGATTTAACTATTTTCATTAACAAGATTAGTAGCTTTTTATTCGCACCTGCATGTGGCGTACACATCAAAGGGGACGAAAAAGAAACATTGTTTCATCTCACCATATTTAATTTCGTAAAACAAACGAAGTATCACGGATATATAACACATTCAAAAAGTTGCTAATACCATAAGTAAACTTTTACAAATGATAAACCACAAATTATCGAAATTTATTTATGGCAGTAAACCAATAAATTATATCATAAATATAAAATTTATCGGAAATTTATAGAATGTACTACTCATAACTTTTATATAATTTTGAATTCGTGTACAAATTCATTTTCATTTGCAACAGGTGTATAAATTCGTGACGAAATCTTATTTAAGGAAATGGTAAAATATACGATTCGCTCACAGAAGGGGTTCTGACTGTTGACATAATTTCTCCGTGGATGTCATTTTTATGGACGGGTGATACCTGTCACATCATAAAACGGTTACATGTCACATTTTATATCTACAAGAGTACCATATACATAATATATTAATTAATCATATTTGATATAACATGAAAATTGCATGCTTAAACCTTTTTTAAAGACTAAAACCCCTTTTTTTCGACAGTGGCAAGGAGACATAACGGTCTTCGTAGTAACATATAGAAAATGTCAGTTTTGGTTTTAGGAAATCAAAGAGCAAACCCAGTCGAAACTAAGACAGGACAAAAATGGTTTTATTTCACCAAGACCCTTCTTGGTTTATCCATCTAAATGAAACATACAAGACCCAAATCAAAATTAAGACATTACTGGATTTTTCTTTAAAACTTTAGCAAGTCACTACTTATTTAACATCATTCTACATTATTTGAGCCAGTTTCTCTGTAAATATTTTTCTCTGGATTCGTTTGCTTCTTAGTTGAAATTGAACAGTGAAATTGACAACAATTGTCAATATTTCTAGTCGATAGCCCCATTTTTAAAAGACCAATTTGAGGACGGACATTAGGTTAAATGAGGTTTTTATGCAAATGAGACTAATTAAAATATACACTTGAAGCAAAATGTATTTATACATTATTCTATTTTGTAATTACAGCGGCTGATATAATTCCAAGCGAGAAAATGTCTTTTTTCTCAAATATGGTGCGTATATCGAAGAACTAAATTTACAGTCCTCTCGTCACGCTTTAGTGATTGCTTTTGTCATTGTTGTCTATCGTGCTGCAATAAACACAAAAACTGCAATAAAGTAAACAAGGACTTCCTTATACCCCACAATAAACAAACAAACAGGTGTATGCTACCGTTACAGACCAACAATAAAATGGTCGTTGTAAAATCTTGGGCAAAGTTAGACAGGATGTGCGATTCACAGGCCCGATATAAACCTCACATGAAGCAGATGCTTTAGGCCTGTCATCAAATCGTAAATAAACAAATTAAAATAAATATTAAATATTACAGTTATATTGCGCGAACCATATATATTTGATTGTTTATCTGAGGAACAGATAAGTCGGGTTTACTCCGTGCGAGACCGTTTTACGGGTAGTCATTGACCATTAAGGTAATCATCACCATCGTCATCATTATCACTACCGCAAATTGTGTGACGTCGACGTAATTGGAAAAAAAATCAGTTTAGTGTTAAAATGTGGTGAGCGCTGTTGACTTTAAAAAAACTTAATAACATAATACAAAATGGTATAATGAAAACCAGAATTTTATGTTTAATTTAAGACTAAACGGTGAATTCTGAAAAACGCAGAAATTTGTAATAACGCAAAAGAAATGATATATATTGATTTGTACATCACAAATATGCTGTATGTTATTATCAAATTGGAACGTACCAGATTCGGTAATGATGGTACACCAATTTAGTTGACGTTGATGTAACCTTAATTTGTCAATACTGAAAACGCAGTCTTGAAAACACGTACGAAAATATTGCGTGCATAAACGGTAAAACTTATTTATTTAATCATATCTTTGTGTACTTGTTTCCTTTAGTTTAAACAGGAAACATAAGTTTACTTGTGACTAATCTTGGCGTACATTGACCAAGTTTAAACATGGAAGTACAAATCTAGTTCTATTTGTATATAGTATTTATTCGGCCTCAAAATTTCCGAATACACATTTAACTTGTATGCATTGTTTAAAAATTAAATGTTTAAGACCGACTTAGTGTCACTATCAAAAAGAAAATACATGTGGATATCATTAACTGATTTATTTTACATAGGAAAATAGTAACTATAAATAAATAATGAAAATTCCAAAGAATAATTTACTTTTGACAACTTCTTATTTTCCGTCTGTCCGTAACTCTATCCAAACACAAGTCCTAGTTTTAGTTTGTGTCATATGGAAAATTAGGTAGAAATTTAAATACCTGTCCGCAATGTTTACCAAACCGACCAAAGTGTCAGCGAAGGTGGACAAACAGATTAACAAGAAATGGACAAAAATAATGAAACGAAACAAAGGAAGTGTTTACCGTACGTTTTAGCATTTCTTCGTGTTTGTAGAGTTTCTGATTTCTCCTGAAGACTATCCCACCCCAACATTTATTTCAATACGAAACTCAAACACGATTTGTGCTAATACTTTATTGAACCAACAGAACGAAGTTTACACAGTAGCCCGTTAACAAAACGGCTTCGTGACGTCGGATCCAACTCCGGTATCAATTCTATAGAAGAAAATTAAAATGTAGAAAACGTAATTAGGTAATATGTCCGGTTTAAATTTCAATTTACCCTTAATGAAAGAATAATGTAAATATAGGGATCATATCTTATTTCTTGTAACAAAACCATAAATTTTATACACAATTTGGAATTTCTAATACTGCAGCTTCCATATGCAAATTGAAGTCTTTGAAGTTAGCGTAATTTGTGTAGTTTGTTATTAATAAACTTATTTATAATTTTTGCACGTTCAAGTGTTAAAGTTCCGATACTTACAGAAAATTTAAGTGTACTTGTGAAAATTGAAGTCAACGGCCATAACTAAAAGCACACGCTATTTGTACTCCACTGTTGTGCATAAACATACAGCATTAAATGTTTACATGTTAGAGGTATATAATCGATGCCACGTTAGAAAATTAGTCTCTATCAAAATGTGTAACAGACAGTATTCACGACGTGTTACATCAATTCGAAACATTATGTGGACCTTCGAAAGTTTCCAAACCTTGCTTTAAGCATGCTTGCACTGCAAAAGCTGCATGAACTAATGTCTTTTGTTTGAAACGAAAAGGCACTAAACTCATGATCGCATCGCAGTTTTGCAATCAAACTACCGATATCCACTGAGGCAAACATATAAGGAGTATACATATATGGTCAAATCGTATCAATGTTACTTTCTAAATATTCCGCCATAACCACGATGTTCAGTCGTCTGCTGATACACTACGTAAAAAGAATACAGTCTAGAAACTATACTTCAATTTGATATACAGTCTTCAAAATATACACTGCATCAAATACGTTCTAGAAACTATACTTAACCAAAGTGTACAGCCGTCAAAATACACCGTATCAAAATGTATACAGTCTAGAAACTACACCTAACCAAAATGTACAGCCGTCAAAATACACCGTATCGAAATGTATACAGTCTAGAAACGGCACCTAACCAAAATGTACAGCCGTCAAAAATAAACCACGTCAAAATGCATTGTCTAGAGACCAATTCTTAACAAGATTTACAGTCGTCAAAATATACAGTCTATAGGATTTATACCTAACCAAAATGTAGTGTCATCAAAGTACACCGCATCAAAATATGTCTAGAAACTATACCTCACAAAAATGTACAGTGGTCAAAATACATATACATGAACTTGTAAAACAATACCAAGATATACAATCAAGTACGCCGTATCAAATACATGTAGTCTCAATGCGGACCGGGTGCACTCGACTGCAATCTTAATTGACGAGGATGGCCAGTTTACTAACTAATTTCGGGCGCTCTTATCTGGGTACTCATACCCCAAATAAAAACTGGACACCATGTTATAGCTGAGAAATTGCTAAAAGTGACGATAAACAACATTCAAACAAAAAAATTAAAATACATATATACAGTCTAGAAACTTAACCTCATAAAGATGTACAGTTTATAAATTCGTCTGAATGTCTTTCTGTGGTATTCATAAGAATATTGATAAACTCGTGATATGTTACCCAGCTAATGGTTATTTCTTTATTACTCTGGTGTTAAACTATGATTAATTTATATTTTATATAGCATATCTGATGCATTCGATAACGTTTGATTTTGATTTTCAAGTGACGTGAAGTATGATTATTAAATTTCATAAATATATCATTTTTACTGAAAAACCGCAGTCAGGATGAAATGTTTTACCTATATCCTTATTTAAAGCAACAAATGAGAGTTACGTAGTAGTTCCTTTAGGTCAAGGTTCACAATGTTTTTGAAAATGAGAGTATAATTACTATTTTAATTAATATAAGCAATGATATTTATAGACCTAAGGGTCCAACAAATTTTTGCTTACGTTCTATAAAATCACGATGGTTATAGCAGCCTAAAGTCAAACAGATAAAACCCGCTAAAATAAATGGGGACTCACTGGGCGTCAAATTTTACTCAATCTTTGCATATCTAAGTTGAACTACTGAGAGTCCACAAACCTCTCACTTGATTGTTTTTACACGTTATGAGTTTTACTGTATAAAATAGTACACGTTATCTTTTTTTTGTAGTTGAGTTGTCAAGGAAAAAATACAAAGTTTGTCCAATTTTCTTTTAAATAATTTAAAATGCATGCCACTAATTTGTTTATTTACATCTGGTATTGCCACGCATACAAAAGAGCAACAGATAAGTCTCTATATATATTACATATAACCACCATGTAAAAAACAAACAAACAGAAATTACTTTTTAATTCGTTTTTGAACAGACTATATATTTTACGAATGAAACCTTGCCTAAAATTTCGATTGTTCTTGTTTAATAAACTTTTATTGGTCGTTGTAAAGAAAGCAATAAAAATACAATTCTAAACGTTCTCATGTGAAAATATAAAATTAAAAGACGAAAATATCAGCAATAACGCGGTGAGCGGACAAAATAAGTCTGGCTAAAGGAAGAGAATATATATTTATTATTGGAACATTAATTTCAGGATAATGCTGTATTTTTATTCGCCCAAATAATTTTTTTTTACCAGTTGAGATGCCAATTCCGCTCTATTAAAGAACGGAGAATTTGCAAAAATGACAAAAATGTTTTGGGTTAAATAATATTCTATATAAAATAATTGATTAAAAAAATCATTATTTTTTTTTAATATATTGAAATAAAATTATATAATCTTTAATTAAGCAATTTTGAGTTATTTATGACCATACACCATAAAAAAAATTTTTCAGACTATTAAATATATTTGACATTTTCTGTTTCAAGTTTTTCCTAGAATAATTTCTAGTTTAATTTAAAAAAAAAAAAAAGGGAAAATGATAAGTACAGAGGCAATAATTTACTTTGCTTTCAGGAATATATATATATATATATTTTTTTTTTAAATTTTGGTTTAATTTCGGTTTCCAATTTAACAAGTTTTTGTTTTTGTTTAGATATTTTTTGTATATCGTATATCTTCAATTGTTTAATGAGCGGTCAAAAGTGAAATTAATTTCAAATAAATAATAAATTATATTGCAAAAACAGGAAACAGATTATATGTGATGATCCCCAAAATATTTCTTTAAAAGTTCATTTTCTGGTGTGAAATCCGATTACGAAGATACCCGGATTGATCAATTAGTACTCCGATTCTTCTAAATTTTTTCACTTATTGAAAAATCATTGTATTTATAAAGGGAGATTATTAGCAATCGATACCGCTATTATGTGACATTTCTAACAAATCTATTGTTAATTTTGACACCATTAAAACGTTTAATTGTCGTGTTGTTACTTTCACACATTTCAAAATAGTACAATAATTCTTATGTATATTTTCGCGGATCATACGGTTTTCTATTGAACAATACTCCACTAATATGATAAAGATATAATACAGTTGGTGTTAAATCTTTTACTTAGAAATGAAAACTTTACACGTGTTTTAACAGAAAAATAAATCCTTTTTCAAAAGAGCTTAATTGTAAAAACAAGATTGGGTTATTCTGACACAAGTTTTACTATTTAGTGTTCAAGTAATGATCCCAAAAATACACCTGTTAAAAAATAAGCCTTTTTTAAAGAAAAATAAAATGAATATACATTTCCGACTATGAATGTATTTCCTTTGATAGTTTAAATGTATCATTTTAAATTTAAATTAAAACTATATTAAGTTTTTTTTCAAATGTTTTAATTTTCTTTGTTTAAATACTGAAGAGCTCCTTTTTTTAAAAAAAAAGCGAGATCTTTTTTAATTGGATACAGAAATTAAAAATGAATGTGACAAGAAAGCATTGTCATGGCCGATTTAAACAAGAAATATTTTTAACTTTATTAAATGAAAATAAAATAAAATAAGGTACTTGTTTACCACTTATTAAATACAGTATTCTCTTATTCCATACCTAGGTGTAGATTTACCTGTGTCAAAATGCTACTTGACAAAAAATCCGCCACGCCTCCAAATCTTGTTAATCAAAGACCGTCGGATTATCTTAATTCCAAAAGATTAGACATTATTCCAGTTATAAACTGTTAATTTCACATTTTTATTACTATATCCAGTATGAAGTTAAAAGTTTTGAAAATGTTGTAAATTATATCAGGGTACCAGAAACAGGTGATAAACCATAAAAATAATCAAAAATGTAATAAATACAATTTTAATCGGAAACTCAGAATCCATGAGATCCAGGTAAAAATCACGTGATGATATGTTAATGACGACCACCCTCTTTCAATAAATGGGTGGGATTTATTAAACTTTTGTCAATAATAAAATTGTATACGCATGCGTTGAAACTTTTTCGGTCATAATTTGTCAAGATTGAAGGGTCTGCATTGTAGATGATGCTTTTGACCGTCGAGATTGGCTCTTCACGTAACAAAGTATATCTGAAGGACCTAAAAACATCAAACTGACTGAGAGGAATCACTCTGAATTCGAACGGTGATGTCCCTCAGTCCAAAACACACCACACCGTTTTCAGTTACCGATATTTTGTCTCCTATTGAAGATACCTACCGAAGAACCACAATTGAGGCTGCAATTCCACCTTTGGCTCCGTACAGGAACCATTCTCAGCATCATTCATCTCAGATGGCAAGCATGAGTGTACCAGTTTCAAATCCGTATCATACAGGATATGTGCCACCGTTGTCGCACCATACCCCATCCTTCGCATCCCAGTATTGTAACGGACCTGACTTTGGACATTATGCTGATCCGAGAAGTACCTCAAACTGGTATAGCAGTAATCCGGATCGTATTGCAAGTAAGTTTTTGTCGAGAGCTACTCTCGTTCTTCAGTGAAAGTCTTGTATTGTACTTAAAAGACATTTAAGAACACTTTGAGACAAGTGAAGTGGAACTAAGAATTTCGAGGATGACTCAAAATATTTTATCATCTTTGATAACTTTCGAAAGTTGGAAAAGGGTTTTTGTTATACAATATTACAACACGATGATTCTTTAGACATCTTCAAAATTAATCGCTTTTAAACAAAATGATATTCGAAACTCGTAAGTAGATCTGTTAATCGTTTCATACCACGAATGATCGCCTTTAACTGTTTATAAATATTAAATATAATTTTATTTAAAGCTGAGTTAAAGTTTGTTCCCTGTGATAAGATTGTGACACAACTTATCAATTGTTTTTATTTTGACTGATTATTCGTCAGATACTTAATCGGTTTTAAGAAATGTTTTCTGGATTTATTTGCACACTCGTTGAGTTGATAAATTACATCAGATTGCTTTGTGTATTAGTTTTTAAATTTGTTAGCTAATTGCAACATGAACTTTTCTATCAAGAAAGGAATTAGTTGGCCTTTTGTTTTATAAGTCATATTTGGAAATGAAAATGAAGCATTTAAATTCACCACTGGTTCTGTAAATAAAAAAGATATGGATATTTGCGAGATAAAAAAGTTGAAACGCAAATTAACAGACTAACTAAACAGTTAACGTCAGATAATAAAACAATAATAAGGCGTTTGGATATCTCAAAACTTACTAAACCGCTATGTTTGGGAATTACTGCTGTATTTTCAAAACTCAGTTTCATAATGAGATCTGTAAAACATTTTACCCGTTTAAGCCTCGAAGACCTTTAAGAACTACTTTAGTGGGACACAATTATCAAGTATTTAATTAAATTAGTTTTTATCATACTAGTATTATATATTATATTTTATATATAAAATCCTTCTAGAATTTTTTTGTAATAAACCTGGAAACAGTATTATTAATTTACATGTGACAAGAAAGCATGGCCGATTTAAACAAGAAATATTTTTAACTTTATTAAATGAAAATAAAATAGTATATTTATATTTCAAGTTTAACTCCACTTCAGCAATTGTACAGATAGTTGGACAACAATCCATTTATTGCACGTGCATTAGATGTTTAAACGTAACGTTATAATGCAAATAATAATAAAAAATTCTTAGACTTTTATTTTAGTATCAGGTTTTTTAAGGTGTAGATTATAGTATTCGAAAAATACAGAAGAATTACAAATGTTTGAAGTATGACCGCGTCTCTGTGAGCATTACATGGACAATTCCGCTACCATGTCAACAGAAAGATATATAATTTCTCTGTAAACAGTCGTTTCTTTCAGTTTTGGAAACATTTAAACGATAAATAACGTTAAAGTGCAAAATCAATTAATATTTTCTCATTAAGTTTGTTTTCTAACTTTAATAACTAAGAGTTTTTCTTCCTCCTCTAATAGAATGCAAAGTAACGAAAGAAAACTCGCAATAATTTTTGCAATTTTTATTACATTGCAAATTATGCGTTATTTGAGCACGAATAACATAATCCTAAAATTAATTGTGGATATAATATTCCAACTGCATTCAACTTAATGTTAATTACACATTTGTATATATTCAATATTTATTGTACATGTCTAATGGTAAATAAATGTCTTTTATTTTAAGCTTTTTAAATTTATAACATAAATATTTTTCGATAAAGAAATGTTTTTTTCTCAATGATATAAATAATTATAATTATTCACCAAGATAATTATATAAGCATGTTTATCGATCTATTTTTTGTTTATTTGTTTTATTTTATGAACCCCCGGGGAATAATAAAGAATATTTTATTATTATTATTTTCTAATATTTCCAATGTTAAAATGTATTTTGTCCCAATCAGCTGTGTTTTGTATATGTATCACTTTATTTTAATATTTAAAATAAAATATAACTATGAGTAGAGGATTTTATACCAAAACCTGCGAGGCCATCTTAAGCGAAAAAAATTAGTGATATTTTCTCCAGTGTTTTCACATACACATCCGCAAAACAATGCCTGAATTCGAATTTTTTTATGCTGTTTTAAATCTACTAATAAAATAACATGCAATTTTTAAACACTGAGCGTATTGGTGATAATAAATGTTGAATCGGAAATATTCCAATTAAATGAAATCAATTAACAAACAGGGGCAACATATTCTCCTTTTTTTGTCATAGTTAATTCTCTACAAAAAAACAAAATAGTTTCATATAATTTTTCAATAAATATGGTCTAATTAAATACGTGTGACAAATTTCCTGACATTATTGCTTTGACATGTTTCATTAGATTAGAACCGTCTCTGTGTGGCATAGAACTATCACGGCTATTTATTGACAATGTGTATAATGTAATTGAAGGTTTTATTGTCAAAATAACGAACCAAATTGCTATCTATTAAGACTATAATGACTGGGGATATAACTGTATTTAAACCGTTAGCGGAATGCAATACTTAATTAACAGCTACTGAATCAGTTGCTCAAATTATTGTCAATTAAAATTCTCATGGGTTCGTTTCGTTTCAATTAATCCGATTATTAAAGATGATAATGATGGTGAGAAGAAAATGTAGGCAAATATTTTTTTAATATAAAACGTGCCGTATTTTTTTTCAAATTGAAAAAATTGGATTGTAAGGGCAGAAAATGTCAAAAGTAATATTTCAGGATGGTTTTATTATTTATTTTGGAAATAAGTTGGAGTTTAAGAAATGAGAATAATTTACAAATGTTGCATCGGCAAAACGATTGACATATTGTGTGCTCAAACCAAAAATAGGGTTTATCTCACACATTTTTTCGGGTGTCATACTTGAAAAAGCACTTAAAATTCTTAGTTTTATCACATTGTGCCGACCTTTGTACACATTTTACGTGAGAGCTATTTCCTGATGTCTTCATATCTCTCCTCTTACCGAAGTATTGTTCTAAAACGTGAGACTGTTGGTTTTTATTATATATTGTACTTTATTACACAAATAGTTTTGAACAACCTGTACATTTTTATTTAATTAATTATCTTATAAGTCAGAAAAGAAAGTGAAAATTAATTACCATATATGATCACGTGAAACCATATGTTTTTGTTCATAACTAACAAGTACATTTTAAAAAACATCGATGTTCTAAAGATATCAAAGATACTATGACCAAAACAAAATTAAACATAACTGCAATAACAAACACGGAACGGAGCGCAATTGTCGGTCAAGATTCCATTTATTTATAATTAAACCGGTATGATAAAAATATATTTTTGAATTTACCAATATTTATCCTTTTAATATTTTAAAATATACTGGTTCGTTTTTCTTGTATCATTATTCTGTAATTTTTTATTTACAGTATCAAGACTAATGGGTGGACCCAGCTCTTGCGCCATGTCACCGATGTCGTCTGGCATGAATCACATGAATATGTCTCTAGGTGGATACGACCATACAAAAGCCGGAATGCAGTTTCCGATAACACAGAGAAGAAAGCGTAGAGTTCTTTTCTCTCAAGCGCAAGTGTATGAATTAGAGAGACGCTTTAAGCAACAGAAATATTTGTCTGCGCCAGAAAGAGAACATTTAGCTAGTATGATAAATTTAACACCGACACAAGTTAAGATATGGTTTCAGAACCACCGTTACAAATTCAAAAGACAATCAAAGGATAAAATCAAAAGTGAACCCGGTTCTCCAGAAAGTTCTCAGGAAGACGAAGCACCTTCGGAACAATCATCACCTAGTCAAAGTTCACAACAAAGTCAACAATCACCCAGAAGAGTTGCTGTTCCTGTTCTTGTTAAAGACGGAAAGCCATGTTCTAATTCTGGAGACACGCAAACTACGCACGTGCAACACAATTCTCAAAGTAGAATGAGTGCTGGATCTTCAGTATCACACGTTCCACAACAGGTTCAAAATTCAAAGATTCTGTCTCAACCGAACTCATTAAGTTCTGGAACAATGTCTACGCATTGTGGGACTAACTCTCACTCTATCAGTCACAGCGGACTAAGTCAGGGACTTCATTATCCAACTTCTATTAATGGAAACAATATGACGTCATCACCATATATGTTAAATGGCAGAACGTGGTAACAAAGTACCGATGCTACATTAATTTGCATTTATTTATTCTTTAAAGGACATGATCGGAGTAAACTACATGTTTAAATCCATAATCATGCAAAAAGCATACTGCGCGGGAAAGTATTATGGGAATTTTTGAGTGCTTAGCGGCAATAAATTCTCTGTAATAAAACAATATAATGAACCAGTCTCTCATAAAACAAATTTATTTTACGGTCATAAATTAAAAATGATTCCTCCAAACATTGTAAAATCTGTTGTAAATATTGACCGATGGTTCAGTGAGAATGGAACATATTTTAACTGTACCGGGAGTGTGAATTGACATACAATATATCGGCGCCGTTATTAGCGTATGAATGTGAACTGTCAAATTGTAATGAAGATAAAAAAATATGAATATATTATGTTTTTACTTATTCTTTATTTAGGAAAAAGTTGGTCATTTGATATATTGCATAGTAATTTTTATGGAGTCAAATATTTATTTCAGTTACCATCAATTTTCAAATCGGAAATAGACGTTCCGAATATTGTGAGCAAATTAGATTGTCTATTCGCCAATGAACGTAGTATTTCATTGGTTCTATTACTGCGTTGTACATATACAAACTACAATATTAAGAATGAAACACGATTAACTCAAATAAAAAAGGGCGTTTATTTTTAAGAGGAGTTTGTTTTTACAGAAACTATTACTTATATCACATATCTTGTATGTTTTCTGTTTTAACAGCTCATCTTGAATTTTGTTTGCAAATTTGTGGCTTGAATCACAATTTCAGGGGTTTTGCACGAGTTCATATTACCGATTCGTACAATACAGGTGTAGTTAGTACGAGCAGTTATTGTCGACACTTAAACACGCCAAATATTGTTAGTTACAAGCCGTCTTTATACTAAATGTATCTCTCATTTCGGTCCTTGGAACAGTATCAGTTATCATGTACTGCACCAAAGTATTTTGTTGATTCATTCTTTATTTTCTCCAATTTTTCAAATGTTCAAACCTTCCACAAAAACAGTTTGTTATATTGCTAACCATCTTCCTATTGAAGTAATTGTAAAAAGCCATACCATTAGATAACTTCTACACTATTAATTCTAACAAAACGACAAAAACGTCCACAAAAATAAGAAGCATTTTAATTGTCTACATACAACGCATATATTTTATATGACATCTGCTAGAGTGCAAAGAAGCTTTGCAAAGACTTCGCAGGAAACACACTTCCAAGTTCGTTGTTTCGCCGAGTTCACTCCTTTTGATGAGTCATGCGGGCTCGAAGGACGCTGATAAAAAAAAAATGGTAAAGAACCTAGATTTTCTGGTTTGTAGGGAAATAATTTTGCTGCTAATTTCTGAAGACAACATCAGTTCTCACTCAATAAATGTAACACAAGGTACCGATATAAACTGGGTGCCTCGGCGGCCGACTGGTTACGGTAGCTATAGACTATTGACCACGTGCCTTGCGGGTTTGGGTTTTACTGCCGGCAGGTTGTGCTCTACTCCAATCTTAATTGACATGGATTGCCAGTTTCTGCCCGAAAGTCTGGGGTTTTCACCTGGTACTCAAGCTTTCTGCCCAATAAAAACTGAACTCGACAATAGCTGAACAATTGCTGAAAGTAGCGTTAAGCACCATTCAAACAAAAACGATATAAAATGTCTGCAGTAAGAGTACGCGCTGTCAAAGTATGGTATCAAGTGAATGGAGACATGTGGCATAAATAAAAAAAAAAAAGAAAAGAAAAAAAAGAAGAAGAAGAAGAAGAGAACACAACAAAACAAAAAATGTCTACCACCTTATCCTTTTGCACATACACAGACACGTACACAACACAGCGTTGCCAAACGTGGTTTTAATTTGGTTTAATGGTGATATATTGCAGTTTGGAGTCTTACCTACCGCATAGGATTAATGGTTTTTAATCTTATTTTAGCCATATGGGGGCGAGCAATGCAAAATTTGCGAAGAAAGTAATAAAGTATAAACACCAGAAATTGCCAGTTTTTTCATCTACCTTTGCAAAATAATCACAAGAAAAATATATTAAAGAATTTCACCAGGCTTTATTTTAACACCACTCGCAAATACACAAGATATAGTTCGTTTAATCATATTTGTAGAATGTTAACTCATTATTTGCTTAAACTAGTTTAAAAATTTCGTTTGTTCAGATATGCAAACAGGATGAGATACAAATGAAACGAGCTTATATAGATTGTTCTCCAGCATACGGTATGTTACGACAGAAAAGTTTTAAAACCTGCATACAATATATATCATTTGCGGACTGCCTATAGAAATAGACACCATAATTATTTCGTAAGTAAATAAAATTATACGGAAAAATTATAATATCTTTTAAATGATGGAACAGTACCCGCCTACATTGTCAAACAATTTGTAAACAGATAGCGGAGCTCTTAATAACAAGGAATGTGTCGTCATTACAAGTAACATCATTCTTACGCGCTGTCAGGGGAAGATGTTTAATTCTTTTTCAATAAATTTACAATAAGATAATAACTCGTGATTGTATCGTTTGAGTACTTCAAGAAAATAAATATTATAAAAACCTTGCCCTGTCGACTTCACTAATGAGACGACTCCATTTTATGGAGTGGTTTACTTTTATCGACACAGGTGTTCGTGCGTAAGTTAAAAGTTTCCATCTTAACGAAGTTGTAGCAGTAACAATCTGAAACGTCTTTAATTATTACAAAGTTTGTCACCAGTAAATATAATAATAATTTGGTGGTATTCGTGTAAATACACCTGCACACACAATGGAGCTCTGTACCTACGGCACAGGTCTTCGTCCACTCGTATGTATAATGTTTCTTTTTTCTTTGTATTCAAGGACTATTTAAATCTATATAAAATATAACTGTTGGATTTTAGTGGGGTTCTCCTTTTAAATAGTTCCTTTGGTGATCTGATAAAAGCAAACGAGATAATGAAACCACGAAGACAATCCGATCGAGTAAATATTTAACTTTAATTGCTCGGGATTGTACTACTCCTCCTACCTTTTCGCCACATTATTAAAATGTTGTTTGGGCTGTTTTAACGAATAGATGAAACGGTGAAGTAGCCATTTCACTTTAGTCACGAATATTGAAAATAACAAAATAATTAAAAATATGGACCAATATTTGCATAAAACATTACGATGTGATACATAAAAGACAATGTACTGGGAAATGTATGAATAAGTATTAATTATTTTTTTTAAACAGTACTAAATTTGTGATTTGTTTACTTGTCCGATTTTAATTATAATATTTTAAGATTTTATATTTTAACCTTTTTAAGCATCTTTCTATTTAATTTAAAAGCCTTAAAAGTTTCAAACCTCATATATTTTTTTCTATGATTAATATTTGAACCATACATTTCAGAAACATAATTAAACTAAAATTTCCAAGCTTTAGATTAAAGTATATTTTATTTTGAGAGTAACGTCTAGATTAATCTGTAAGATGAAACGTAACAAATAACAGCATTACGTCCACTCGCCAACATCTCTCCTTTGATGTTTCGGTGCATTTGCACACACTCGGTTACGTTTGTAATAAGTGGTTTCTATTACAATTTGAAGCGTCATTAATTATTACAAAATATTATTATAAAGAGTGTAATTTGCCCATCAATGTAATCTTCGCCTGAATATAGCTGAAATATTGCTGCTCGGGCGTTAAACACCATTAATCAATCAATCAATCTACATACTAATAATATGACACACGATAAAAGTTTGTAGGAATGCTGCAACATCTTTGTATGACATAAAACTTCATATCTGAGATCGATGAAGTGTCACAGTCAACTGATTTCTTTAACTGATTGATTGATTGATTGACCTTCAGATAGTAGTATGTTAGTATTATTCCGATAATCAACGAGAAAATGAAACAGACCAACTTGAATGGACAGTTGTGCAGGGACCAAGAATTTATCCTTTTCTTGCGGTTAAAATGCAGCTTCTCTTTTTCAAGGAGCGTGGCACTTTCTAATCACGTTATCTACAAAGGTTCGCGATACGTTTTTTAGTATAAGATAACCTATAAGAACCTCCCATGAGAGGCCATACTCCTCTCCGGCACTTAGGTTTGTTCTGAGCACTTATGTGTGTCTTTAAATTAACGAAAAACATGTTGTGAATATGTAAATCTAAATACAACAAGAATAATGTTTGTAGGTTTTTTTTTATATCTGCTTGTTCGTTTAAGGTGCGACAATGATAGTTGTTTAGACATATTAAATAATATTTTAGCCAATCATATCAAAATAGTTTTAATAATGGTCATCTTACACTTCCAATTTGCGCAAAGCATTACGTGTTCTGTTCACTGTATATGATGTAACTGTTAAAGATCCCATCTATAGTGTCTAATGCTCCATTCTGGTAGTTAGTGGCAGCCGTCTTGAATTTTCTAATTTCTTACAATTTTCAAAACACAGTCGATATTATATTCGAAGAAGCTTTGATTTGCCAGTTTAAAGATTAAACACATTTCATCGTTGGCTTAAATTTAAAACAATCGGGGCCATTTTTTACTACATCGGTCGGCATGAAAACAAACCTTAAATTGAAATGATTGGCTGCGCAGGTCTGTGTCTGTCGTTTGATCCTTTTCAAGTGTTTCATGTTATAATGATCTTTTTAGAACCTAATAATTCTACTATAAATAAATTACGCTCCAAAGAATTGCTTTGTTAGAAACTGATTTCTCGAACATATTTTATCCTATCAAAACTTAGAATTTGGATGTAGACACTCTAGGTAATATATCAGTTATTAATGACGACAACGGTAACACACCAAACGCCCAAATACTGACAGACAGTTGTTGTCTGCATTATGTATATAATGGATGCGATTCCCGGTGTGTGGATATATAATGATGGTCAATATTTTTGTAACATACTGTATACTGGAGAAAACTTCATGATTTTTATTAACTTGTGTCTTATCCTATGAGCTAATAAAATATGTTTAAAACAACGATTGTCAACATATAACACATTTTAGAATTGGCGATTTTGATTGTTTCTCAAAAAAGTTAAGTTTATTTTATCAAGTTTTGATATTATTTGTGTCACTTTTAAACATAATATTTTAAAAGTATGACAAGAAAGTACACACATCGCATACATTCAAAACCAAAAATAATTCCCTGTAAACGCCTCAAATCGTAAAACCTATTTTTTTAACCAAAATTAAAATCCGCCAACGCCTTGTATAAATATATGAGTAGTATTAATTTATCATGCTACCTTGCATGAAAACTATGAGTAGTATTAATTTATCATGCTACCTTGCATGAAAACTATGAGTAGTATTAATTTATCATGCTACCTTGCATGAAAACTATGAGTAGTATTAATTTATCATGCTACCTTGCATGAAAACACTCCCTAATATTAAAACACATTAATGTCCAAAAAATGCATTGTATAATGAAAACTTATTTTCATTCATTGTCATACACCTGCGTACAACACAACACCACCAGGATACCGACTCTCTTTAGAATCGCATGCTGGTCTATTTATCGAGGTGTGAAATGTACATAGTATATTAATACTCTCACTTATTTTTGTTCTGAATTGGCAAACAAAAGCACCGTTCAATACCACTTATTTCTATAAGTTGTGCTAATGTCGACGAGTTTGAAGTTGCCGAGAATGGTTCCAAGTGGAACAATATTACACAGACCTCAAAAGCAAGAGTGGAATTCGAAAACTCTTGAAACGAGTGATTTCGTTTGAATTATAGCTTGTTCAGATGAGATTTATTAAATTATTCAAAGTACCTTATTGAATACCTTGCAACTACCGTGTTATATAATTTATTTTACTTATAAATTACGCAATGTATGTGGTCTTATTCTTAAAACTTATCTATCTATTCATGAAAGAATTTTACCTAAACGAATTTACAGGATTAAAGTAACAAATGAGACTTTATTTATTTATTTATTTATTTATTTATTTATTTATTTATTTATTTATTTATTTATTTATTTATTTATTTATTCATTTATTTATTTACTTATTTTTTTCACCATGCTCATAGCAACCAGTTTATATAAAATAACGATTAAGTGCAAAATATACTTCATAGTCTCCTTTTCTTTATTCTTTTTTTACTGCAATAATTAATATTATTTCCGAAGATCAACTTACTTGCGTTCAGAAGAATATAGTTTTTTGTCAATGGCAAGCAATAAACTACTTTTCATTTTGATACAATGTAATAGAAAAACGATTGATTTACGTTTCCTAGAGTCAAAAAAGAAAACGATGTATATTTTTTAAATAAGTATTTTATTGATTTAGTAATGCTCTATTGATTTTAATTTTCCTCATTATTTTATGGTGATAATAATTCTTGAATAAACAATATATATATTGTATGCTTTGCAATATTAAATTAAAATAATTATTGTATGTATATATTTTAAGTAAATATCAACTATGAACTCTGTAATTTTGGTCTTTTTATAAACAATATCAATATGAATTACTTTTTTGAATGAATTCAAATAAACAATATATAGAACACAATGTTCTTAATTAATATTGGTATGAGAAAATTATATTCTTAGAATATTAATTTATATTTTTTGGTCAAACAGTCACATCTTCGCTAAACAAGAGTTCATATCCGGTCTAATCTCTCTTCACCCTTGGCTAGCGAAGATGAAACTGTCCATGCTGATGTACCCCTTAACTGAATGGCAACACGCATTGGATGACCGGTTTAACAATTAACAACATTCCCATCCCCAAGTCCAGTCTTTATATACACGTAGTGGACCTTGGAGTACTCCTACCAATATTTTCTACTGGGCTTTTATCTTTTAACGTGTGGACCCTGAAGACTGTAATGAGGAATATGAAGGATGACTACTCACCAACGATATATATAATTCTTGTGCTTGCCACGGATAAATAGCCAACAACAATACAATACACCCATATAAAATTTTCTTTCTATGCCTGCCACTGGTATTTGCACTTTTACTCCGGAAGTCACAAGAAATGTATACTAGATTCTGTACACTACTCAGTAATATTGTTGTAACTTTACTTGATCCTGATGTGGTTCACGTTAGCTTTTGCTATGTCGAATTGAGTGATATCTTTTTTATACTCTTTATGACATGAAATGTTTGGTGTGAATTGAATTCAATTTACATGTAACAGAAGCAAAAATAAAATCTGTAAAAAATTCATATTTGAATATAATAAAATAACTATCAAACAATTCTGGATAGTGCATCATTGGAAATTCCCAATTGTCTCACAAATATATATATTCATGATTTTCCTAGATATTTTCAAACTTGTTTACATGTTATTTTAAAAAGTGTGACATTCTGAAAACACACCTCTATTAATGCTGCTGTCGACTCAATATTAAGGACTTATTTGTACTTCCATGTTGCAATGAACCAAGGATCAGTGAAAATTAGAAAAGAAAGTCAAATATGTGACGAAAACAAGGCATTTTGAAAGGAGATTGCAGAAGACAAGAATTATTAACATACTATATAACCTTATATTGCATTTACAACTTTACAAGAATTCATTTTTTTTTCGGGCCACAGTGGCCGAGTGGTTAAGGTAGTTAGTCTATAATTAAGCAGAGTTTGCGGATTCGGGTCTCAATGAGAGCAGGATGTACTCAACTCCACTATTACTTAACACGTATTGCTTCCTCACCCCCCAAAAATCTGGACGTCATGATATAGCAAAAAAATTGCTTAAAGTGGACGTAAACACCATTTCAACAAACAAACTTTTTTTCTCCTGATTTTCATTTTGTTAAATGATATGAAGTTCAGGTATTTCACGGAAACAGACAATGGTAAACAACACAAGTTATGCAGAAAATTCAATGATACACAGAATTTATATTGATTGAATGACTGATTGGTGTTTAACGTCCAGCAAGCAATATTTCAGCTATATTCAGGAAGTGAATCTATGTCTTTCAGTAGAATGCCCTACAAATAACTGTTAAAAGGGGCGATAAGTCAGAAATCTGCAACATTATTTCCTTGTAAATTGGAAGTAAAAAAGATACGTCACATGACTTAAAATACACAAAGCAATTTTGTCATTTGTATTTCTCAGCAATGTCAAATTTAGTCATTTTAGTCATTTGTATTTCTTAGCAATGTCAAATTTAGTCATTTGTGTTTATCATAAATGTAAAATTTAGTCATTTGTCGTTCTTGACAAACACTGCACTAAAATCATTGTTTTTTTTTCTACCACAAATCACATTTAAAAATAAGTCTGTCTGATTTTGAATAAACGACTGTACCCAATTAACAACATATTGGTTTATTTCAACATAATTAAATATATATATTTTTTATCGGAAACCTTTAAAATTGCGAGTTGTAAAAATACTTTGAAAAATATATATATAATTACTTTGAAAAGATTTTGTATTAACAAATAATAGAAACTTCCCATATCGATTATATAAGACGTAAAACAAACCGTTTTCAAACAAGACACAATTTTCTGTTGCAAACAGAATATAATTGGATAATTCTTTTAGACAAGTCTTCAACTGTTAGTATGAAAAGCGATTGTTAGATAACGTGTATAGAGATTATTATGAAAATCTGTTTAATTTCAAGGGCCCCTCTCCGTGCCTTTGTTATTTTCCGTATATTTATGAATGTATACAATTTCGAGGAGCGTAAAATCATCGATACCATGTTTACATTTCTCGCGATAGAATTCGACAACAAAAGCTATTTTGACATAAATTCAATTTATATGTACTGCAATCTGTAGGGAGATTGAACCAGGATCGCAAAAGTAAACATAGCAGAAAATATCCCCCGAAGACCGCACGTCCTTCAATCGATCTCAAATCGACACTTTTAATTGTTCTTTGGCTCATATCAATGTTTCTTCACGTCTGTAATTCCTTTCATTTAATTTTTATTTTGTTTAATTTCTACAGACTTAGGTAAAATCAATAACAAAGTACTATTGTTCTGGAAATGCATTTTTTTTTTCAGATGAGGCAGCAACTTTCTCGAATTGAGTTGCAATGAATTTTCTCTCTGAGAAATTAATGATATTTTGTTACTGACTGAGGGACTTACCATGTACTGCAGTAGAGCTTGCTTACAAATATGCACGTGTACAGCTAAGATCTTGATAAACATGGCATACGAAGAAAAAAAATGAAAGAGAAACTGGAGACCAACATTTATCATTGTGTACTGTCGTGTTTAAACAAACGATTCCGGTCAATTTTAGTCATATTTTTAAACGTTTTTAATTAATTTTTTTTGTAGGGAGGGGACTAAATTTTAAAGACTATGTAAACGTGTTGTATTTTCAAATGTTGAAATATCATATCAATAGTATAATCAAAGAACACTACCCAGAATTCAGACCATAGGCGTCGATTTGTTTCTTTTTATTAAATTGTACATTTCTCTATACATTTATTGTCACTGAATAACACTAAGTTCGGTGATTACTTACATTATATTTAGATTATACGGAGATTAAGGACACAATCAATCTATCAAGTTGGCATCTTACCTGAACCTTCTTTTCACAATAGACTCAAATGAAAAACTGCAAACTAAACTGACGACTTCAACTTTCTTATTGTCAACTTTCCACTCATTGATAGCAATATTCCACGAGATTCTTGCCTTTGGCGTTTACATTACAGTATTCGACTACTTTATGCTGGATTATTAGATCGGTATTCCGATTTTCTAAACAAAAACGTTGCTGTTGACCAATAATCTACTCAACAGGAATCCTTTGCACCTATAGGTTGATGGCGTTTCTTCAGAAGTTCTATGGCCAACATAACGACTTAGTAGATCGTTATGGAAAATCACTTTCTCAATTTGATCGTGTAACTTTTTTTTTCAGAGCCATAGGTTAGTTTTCCTATTGCTGAGTTTGAGTTTTTACGGACACGAATATATTATTGGCTATCTGTATATATGTTGACAACTTCTGCTATGGTGGAAAAAAAGATTATAAGAATTGGGCATTGAACGGAAAGGTTTTTTTAAATAATTTTCAACCATTATAATCTTTGCATTACATTTTTATAAGTAAAGGAAATGCATCCAGACCCCAAAACTAATTACATGTATATAATAACCGTATTAAAATTTTTTAAAAGCGACCACTTTTCTTTTGGCGTAAAAATCAAATCTCATTTGGAAAGTTCTGTTATAAATTTAGATGGAGTTGCCGCTATTTATACAATCACGTAGTGGGGTTGGGGGGCCTCGGTGGCCCAGTGGTTAAGGTAGTTCGTCTACTATTGATCACGTGGTCTGTCAACACTGAGATTGCGGGTTCGATTCTCACTGCGGGCAGGGTGTACTCGACTCCAATCTTAATTGACAAGGATTGCCAGTTTTCCTACCGCCGGTGGGGGGTTTTCTCCGGGTACTCCGGCTTCCTCCCCCAATAAAAACTGGACGCCATGATATAGCTGAAATATTGCTGAAAATATCGTTAAACATCAATAAAACAAACAAACAAACACGTAGTTCCACACAAATCGTTACTTTTTAAGATCTCAGAAAATTAAAAAAACGTGACAAATCCTGTAATAATTCATCAACATTTATCACGATTAAAATCTTGGTATCCTAACAATTGCTGAATTTATAACGATGGATCGAATGATGTTGATTAAGTTTGTAAAGCCGATCTCTTCGGATTTAAAGTTGAAACGCGCCGTCTTTCTTCCGCTTTCTTTAAATAAATGTAAGTTTATATTATTACCTGCTCTAACTCTCCACCTTGTATTCTTGTCATTGAAAATTTGAAAACCATTATCGTTTTGAAAATTAATAAAATGTACAAACTTTTTATAACTTGATACCAAAAGGTTGTGTTTATCAGGATTCGCAGACATGTAGAAATCCACACAAACACAGGCATGGACCAGGAGCCTAAGGAAGCATTACACAACGCAATTTTTAATTACTAAGAAAAATAGGAAAGGAAACCTGCTGAACTAATTTAAACTTGTATATGTTTAAGTTATTGTTAGTCATATTATGTACGAGAATACTTTTTTATTCTGTGAGTTATAGTCTGTTCAGGTCCCGACTGCAATCGAAACAATTTGAATAGCAGATGATGACCCGATTGGTCATGACAATAACTAAATATTGCTAGGCAAACGTTAGGGCCACAATCAATAAATCAAAATTCAATAGGGTAAATCATCTAAATGATTCCAAAAATTTACTTTGACGGCGGACAATTAATTAAAAAATTCCCTAAACGATACAGGTCCGTAATACGATAATTCAGGCATAGATAGCATATTTGTAAATGTACTTTTCTTGTAAGGCAATTTCTCGCGCGGTTAGGGGAAATATAAAAACAGAAATATTGTAAAGCACAATGAAACTAAACAATTACTAAAAACATTTTTTTCTAAATGCCTTCTGTTTTTTGCAAAACGAAACTTATCTTTGTAGTGTAGAAATTTAAGCCGCATCACCTTTTAACGTTTAGTATACATGTCAAACAAGAGGCTACCTCATCTGAACTGCATTAACAAATTAATCCTAAATCAGGATATGTCTCATTCAACAAAACAATTATAATGTTAACTATGCGTTGTCAGCAATCTTCTTTTTCTGATTAAATTATGACCTCAGTAGAAGATTGTTTTGCTCTATGAGTTATGTTTAAACTTTTGTCTGTCTGTAACAACGTTTATTACTGATTATATACAAATTCACATCGTGTTCTTCATTAGACATATAACTCGATGTCGTGCATCTTTAATGTCCAGTCGATGAAAAACCAATTTGATGGGGAACCAAACGATGCAATTTAGTCCAGCATGGTATTTTTAATAATCAATTCAATTCAATCCTTCATACAGTTTCTGAAAATCACCGATGTATTCATAATATCTTAGATTCCCAAACGTTCAAAAACTACTTTATGTATTTTCGAAAGTTCTCATGTAAAGTACTGTGTTAGTACCTTAGATGCAATGGAAGGCTACCAAACCAGTCTTTCATGCCAGCTACAGCGCACATTTTACAATTATTTTTCTCACTTTTTTGTTACAGCTGTCTCAAAGGGCTATAAAGGCATCGCTACAAGATACGACTGAAAAGAAAACACTACTACGAAGCGCAAAGCAGTTCAGCAGTTTTACGAGAATATTAAAAATTTGACTTGTATGATGAGCGTAGAACTTAATAAGATATGTTTTATGCATTATGTTGTTAGAGTAAAATTTGAATCACTGTGCCAAAATTATTTCCATTTTTATATCATTTTAATGTGTGTTATATCTGTGTTGTTTGTTTGTTTGTTTAAATGTTGTTTAACCCTAATTTCAGCAATTTTTCAGCTATATCATGACGTCCACTTTTTACTGGGGGAGGATGCCATAACCTTCGGTAGGAAAACTGTCACTCTTTGTCAATTAGATTGGAGTCAAGCGAACCCACAATCTCATTGTTGACAGGCCACGTGATCAATATAAGAAGACCTGTTTTAAAAACTCAACCACCGAGGCCCCAGTGTTATATATTAATCATACTTTACACAAGAGAGTAGGAAACCTTGTGGCTGGGACGAGTTTGTAATACCCACTGATATATCGCTATTCGTTTCGTCTTACGTTTTGTAATCAGAAAAGTTAATGAGGTCATCGGAGAGCATGCCTTACGTTAAGTTAGACTACAAAAAATTACAATAAAATCTATACTTATATGGATTTTTGTCTTAAATGAAATAGAATTACATAATACAAGACATAATGGAACATATTTGTATGTGCATAAACCAGCAAGTGGGTTTTATTTGCGATCGACAAATAGCACTCATATATCATCGTATGTTGAAGGAGCCATATATCACTTTACGATAAAGGCAAAAGGCAGAAAATTGCATGAATGATAACGTAACTGCATATAATTGTAGTTGCGATTCCAGAGACCTTTTTTCACATTATTATCTTCAGCATAAAATGTTTATGGTGCGCGGAAGTAACATCGTATTCATAAACCAAGATTTTGGCAAGTTAATTGATACCCTTGATTATGACTCGTGAAAATAGATTTCAGATAAATAATGCATTGTAGGTCGGCTTGCCACTCCTTAAGAAACCAGAATTCACAGTATTCAATGATAATCGTATAACGAACTTTTAAACCTATAGAAAGCTGGCTTACTGTATATTATTAACTTGCATTCATGACTTTTAAACATAAATTCATAAGAAATACTGCTCTTGTTGGTGGTTGGGTTGGCAGCTCATAATACGAAAGCCTGGCCGCGTACCACAGTAGGTGACCTGTTTGGAGAATGGCACTCTCCTGGCACGATAAAGACCTTGTTGATTTCGAAAATGAAGCTGAATTCTCCGTGCCTTTTTTACTTACTTATCCTATTCGCTTCAGTCGAAGAATATAGGATTTGCCAGTCAGCTCGTCTATTTGCCAACGTTTCATTTTCATCCCATAATTTCTTCAGTTCGTTAAGTTTATTCTTGGTGGTCTTTCTCTATGTATTTTTTCGGTCTTCCTCTACGGGCTGTTTTTGACAGACTTGTGCATTCCATTATAAAAAACATGTCCCCAACCATCTTATACGGTTTTATTGTGTTTGGTTGATCTGTTAATTTCAGTTAATTGTTAGTAATTTTATTTGGCTAAAATATTCTGCAGATCTTTAAAGAAAGCTAGATGTCTCCTTTTGTGACTCCATATACAAGAAGAACTGATAATTGTTATAAATATTTTGGTGTTATAAAGTTCTACTTTGAGTGTTTGCTGTATTGCTTGATATTCCTAAGTTTGTGAAATGTTTTTGCTTTTGCCAGTCTGTTTTTAATATCTTTTATGTTGAATCGTCGGTTCTCTAATTTTTGTGTTATATTCAAACCGCTTGACCGGTGTGGAAAAAATAGTTCTCGTCACTAGTGAAAATGCTGTTCTCAGCAGTTGATTGGTTTAAGGCTCGGACTTAAAATTTCATAATTTAACAATTTCGATTGGAGAAATCCGATAATCCACTCGAACCAATGTAAGATCCTATATTTCTAATAGCTGTTCCTAGATAAAATAAATTTTGCCTTTTTCTGGATTTTTTTTTCCATCTTCTAGTTTGCAGTGAGATAATGTGTTAAATCTTATTTCTTCAGTTTTTCTGTCTGGATTTGGAGCCCCAACTAGCTATTCTGTTTGTCACCATTGCAAGGATCATCTTTTTTGGCGGTTTGACTATAAGACCTTTTAAACTAATTTTTGGAGTAGTGTTTCAACCCAGGCGGTTGCAAAGAGTCTGTAAAATGCCTTTGTCGTTGTTAGCTTTGAGATGGTAGTTCACTATTGTTGGTTCTGGTCTGTTGAGGACGTTTTTAAAGTGTTCTAACCAACCTGAGGATTGATCTGATGTAATAGTCTTTCCATTTTGGTTTTGTCATTTTCTGCATGTTCAGCACATTTTTCAATGAAGTTACGTTTGAAATTGTTTTGCATGTATTTTTACTCATATTTTTGTATGTGTTTCCGCAAACTAGATGATTTGGAATTAAGGACATTTTCTTTAATTTGTATATGGAAGCCAATTGTCTTCCTAGCATGCAGTCTGTTGGTAAACTTCTTTTTATGTTCTCCCATTTTTTCTAAGGAGGTTTCTTCATAATTGTTGAGATGTTTTAAAACCCTCAATCAATTTTTAATTTCAATGCCCAATATTAAATACTTTTCTGGTGGCAGTCACACGCTTTGTTTGCGTGAGTCTATCCCTGTCCCGTTGATCTATCATTTTCCTCGTTAATCCATCCCTGTCCTCGTTAATCCATCCCTGTCCTCGTTAGTCTATCCCTGTCCTCGTTAGTCTATCCCTGTCCCCGTTAATCCATCCCTGTCCTCGTTAGTCTATCCCTGTCCCCGTTAATCCATCCCTGTCCTCGTTAATCCATCACTGTCCCCGTTAATACATCACTGTCCCCGTTAATCCATCACTGTCCCCGTTAATTCATCCCCGTACCCGTAAATCCATCCCTGTCCCTGTTATTCCATTACTGTCCCCGTTAATTCATCCCTGCCCTCGTTAATCCATCCCTGTCCCCTGTAATCAATCCATGTCCTCGTTTATCCATCCCTGTACTCGTTAATCCATCCCTGTACTCGTTAATCCATCCCTGTCCCGTTACTCCATTCCTGTCCTCGTTACTCCATCCCTGTCCTCGTTAATCCATCCCTGTCCACGTTGATTTATTTTTTGATGACTTGTTCTTTCTCGAATTTAGCTGAAATAACCATAAGTCTTTCATGAATTCTTTGAATATTCATTACGACAAAGTATGAAGACTTACCATACTTGTAGTGGATTCCAAAGTTATGTAAAAATCCTTTCAAGGAAAGGTTCTTAGTCGGCTCATCTACATGATCTACCAAAGAGCTGTCAATTCGGTTGACTAAGATATTGTTTGCAGTTAAAGAAGGTCAGCAAAAATACTGTGAAACTGTTTATTCGCAAAATAATATCAATCTTATGTAAATTTAAATTATTTAAAAAGTTTTAGAAAATTTAAAATAAAGATTGATCTAAATTTCATCTGTTAGAACTTTGATTACTAGTATTCAACTCTTTATACCACATCGCCTCGCGATAAACTATATTCACATCTTAAAGAAATCATACATAAAGCCGTCGCTTCGCTTACATATATGCCTACAAATATTTAGCTTATGGTCACAACAATACGTATGTGTTTACCAAAAAACAAGACGGCAAATTATCAGGTTTATAGTATGCTAAATTTTCTCATCGACAACAAATTTTTAACTTTCGGAGGATGTTTTTTCAGGAATTCGGAATTCCAAAGGGTACAAACTGTGTCCCATTTTTCAATTGATCAGGTATGCAAGAACATGCAGTGAATATATACTGGTTTTGCAAACGTCACCAATTTCTTCGGGACAGACTTGTAAATTAACCAATCTGTCAAGCAAAACAAGTCGTCCTCACCTTTAATTAGTATAGATACTTTAATTACTATAGATATTGATAAATATTCTGTCTCGTGTGAGAATATGATTGCAGGTAGTTATCTCAGTTTTTTAATTCAGTACATAGTGATGATCATCGGATATTCCTAACGCAGCTAGTGGTATATGATACACAACCACTGTCATCAACACACCAACTCACACACTACAGTAATGGAAGCGAAAGGTTAACCTGGTTTCATCCGCCATTTCTTCAGAAATTTGTGTACCAAGTCAGGACCATTGCTGTAGTGATATAATTCGGTTGTAGGTTTTCAAGGTTGCTGGTTTCAGGGAAATTGATATGTTGATTGTCTTTGTTGACAGTTTCCATGGTGTTCGGTATTTTGTTATTACCTTCATTTACACTTCATCAACGCTCACACACAAAAACGTGTAACATGAGATATTATATATAACACAAATAAATAAGTGACGAATTGAACAGGTTGTTTACTGAGAGTAATCGAATTTTTTATCCTATAGAAATCACATGGACTAAAAATTTTGGTATCTTCAATTGATATTCAAGATAGCAATGACTGTCATATGGTTATCTGGTCATAACTTTAGATTATATGTAATAATACTAGCTTATGGATATAAGGTGGCTTTGCTGTGCCACAAAGCGGTATTTATTATTCTAATTAAATTCTTTTTATGGCGATCTATCTGATAATTAGATTTTTGAAAGAAAGTATATGGTTGCGAGTGTCGCTAGTCGTAGAAAGAAAGACAACTCAATGTATATGTGTTAAAGCAACTTAGTTGTTTTCGGGTATAGCAGTAAAATATCCAAGGTAACGAAACAAAACTAAACGAAATTAAACATTAACTTTCAAACATGTCTTAATTTATATTGTTTGAAAATTTATTAGTTGAGATTTACTTATTATGTACTAATTTGGCTTAAGTAATTCAATGAGAAGTAAATCTATATATGGTTCAGATGTGAAGTAAAATAACATATTTATCTTGGAAACAACAATAATGGATATGGACTTCCATTATGAAACTTTTTTCTGACCCTCAATCAAATAAATCTTTTCGGTCAAACTAGTGCTTTGAATTATAATATATTTAATTGTAAAATGAGAAAATACCCAAATTTTAACAATATACAAAGATATAAATCTCAAAGGAGTAGAGTTAACAACATGATAAATTGCGCAAAGAACA
Source organism: Limnoperna fortunei (assembly GCA_944474755.1). Taxonomy (NCBI): domain Eukaryota; kingdom Metazoa; phylum Mollusca; class Bivalvia; order Mytilida; family Modiolidae; genus Limnoperna; species Limnoperna fortunei. Next base: position 50,023,016 of record OX104113.1, read on the forward strand.
TCTTTTTCTAAATGCTAACGAATCACAAGACGAAAAATCAATTTCGAACCCAAAATGCGTATCAAAAATATATTTTAAAAATGGGAACTGGTCGATCAACTACTATTCCACCGCTAGTTAATATGTTTTCTAATGATATAATAGTTGATGATGTTGAAAAGGCAAATCTTTTAAATAGTTACTTTTGTTCTATATCGTCGTTTCACGATGGGAACAGGGCTGTACCAGAATTACCCGTTAGAACTTTATCTACAGTAGACATTGACGAAATTTCATTACAAGAAATCATTGATATATAAGATAGTCCAAAACTTTTGAAAGCATCTGGGCATGATGGAATTGGTCATCAAATGTTGAATATACATCAAAAACAGTTGCTTTACCTCTTAGTATTATTTTTAACCATTCACTTAATACATATAAATTTTCAAATAGTTGGAAATTAGCAAATGTATTGCCCCTTTTTAAGGAAGGTGATAATCTGATGTTTCTAATTACCGTCCAATATCACTATTGAGGTGTGTTGGAAAGGTGTTCGAAAGAGTTATATTAAAACATATATATAATCACATTTCTGAGCAAAAAACGGAAAATATGGTTTTTCTTTTAGAAATCATGATACCCTGAACCTCACATTCAATGGTGAAAATATTGCCTTAGTTGAAAATCCTAAACATTTAGGAATAACTCTATCTTAAAATTGTAAATGGTCTACTCATATTGATAATATTTTTAAAAGTGCTGTGCAGAAACAATCTGAACATTATTTATTCTAGGCATATTCTTCCTGTACTGGAATATGCTTTCGAATTATGGGATTGTTGCTCTGTCACTAACAGGGAAAACAATGAACGTTTACAATTAGAAGCTGCTAGAATCGTAACAGGACTTCCTAACTTTTCCAATAACGAATCGTTAATGTTCGAAACGGGTTGGTCTTCTTTAATGAACAGACGTAATATAAGAAAACTACATCTTATGTATAAAATCCGCAATCGTAATGCTCCCGAATATTTATGAGATATTTTATATGACTACTCTGATGTTGGACATTATAATTTAAGAAATCGACTGGATTACAGACCACCATTGTGTCGACTTGAGACCTTTTCAAAATCTTATTTTCCCTTAACAGTTAGATTGTGGAACTCTCTTCCTTCAGATCAAAAAGAATTACCAACTTTTATGAGCTTTGAATGTCCCCGAAAAAAGACCTCATATTTTCTAATAGGACATATAAATATTATTCATACTATAGATTACGTCACCGTTGCAGTTCCCTTAAGGCCGATTTATATAGAGTAAACAATCAACGACCTAAGCTGTGCTTGTGGTTGTCCCTTAGAAGACTCCATACATTATTTTCTAGAATGTCCACTTTACGATAACATTAGAAATCAATATTTACATTCGTTGATGCGAATTACTAATCCCTCTATTGAAATTGTCCTATTAAGTTCTGATAACCTTCGTAACGAAGTGAACACTATAATTTTAGACACGCACACAGTTACACTCGCCATTCTAAGAGATTTTCTGCATAGCTCGACCCCCCCTCACCCACCGTACTATTTTGGTTGTCTTTCTTGCATTGTTTATATTGTAAATGTATTCCTTTGTATATTTTGTTATGTGTCATGTATTTTCTATATGTATTTAACATTGTGTAGTAATGTCCGTGCTGGCATATGTGTAATAGTTTGTAAGCTTATTGAACGCAGAGAACTTCATAAGTTGTATAAACTTGTGTTCAATCCTATGTGTTATTTTTGACAATTAAAATATAGGTAAAACTACTTAACTAGCGGTTTATATTTATTTGTAAACATATGCCAATAGTTGAAATGTGGTATGACTTAAGGGCCTTTATTTCGGGACACTTGCCAAAGTTTCCATTTCAATTCATAATAAGTCACTCATGAGTCAAAAATTCTGAATCGATACACATAAAAACTTTTAATATTATTTGTTCTGTTTCTGTTTTTTTTTAATTTTGTGTTTGCTTCGTTTCATTTCGCTTTCGATGCTCAAAAAATATTATAAACATGACAATAGAAATGTTAAACAACCAAAAAGCAAGTTAGCTACTACTACTTTACGACTAATTCTTCAATTTCCTAGACTAAAACTATACTTCTACTTCTAAATTACCGTTATATTTTCTTTTAATAATGCAACTTTGGCTTTTACTTTTGGTCAGCTATTTCAGAACGTATCGGAGAAGAAGTCTTTGTACGCATGCGAACAAAAAAAACCGACCATCCGACTACCATCGTTAGAAATACTAGCAATTCGTGTTAATTAATAAAAGTTGGAGCGGAAGTTGGAGTGCCGAAGTCAGACACCAGCCAACAACTCGCGTGTTAAATTATATTCTAAGTAACTTTTTAGTCTCTAAATAATTGAACGTTTTATTATTAATCCGTCTCGCGAATGCACATTTAACATAAACAAACAATATTTTAATAAATGCTTTATATTAAAAAATGGATATTCTTTAAAATTACTCACTTAATTTTTTACCAGGAAACTTGTAATAAATAAAAAAGAAGTAGATGTGTATACAATACAAGATATTCTACTCGAATATTGTTTTTTTATTTTTAAGCAAGCAATCTAGAACATTTTGAAAAACAAATTGAAACGCAGCACATGAGGATACTTATGAAAAGGTGAGATGCAGATAATATTTATAAATAAAAGGTAAATATTGTAAAGAAAGATATAATTATTTCAAAGTCTGGATCGTCAGCAAAAAAAGGCCATCTCATCATGCACAATCTTTTTCAGTCGGATTGGGTGTTAACACATTCTTACCAAACTGTCTAAGACCAACTTTTTCAATTGTTCCCGACAGAAAAAAAAAATAAAGTAAATAAGTAATAATAAGTGAAATAAAATAAATCACGAAAAAAAAAATCCTATGAAATGTTTCCAAAATTATTCTGGGGTGTGTCTGTAAACTTCAATCAACAAATTTGGAGACAAACCAATCTAATGAAAATTAAATCTATCACTTCTGAGCGTGACAATTTTAAAAAAGCAGGAGCAAGTTACATTAGATAGGAAACAACAAAATCAAAAAAAAACATTACAACGATGTATGCAGAATCTACAGTGTTGAGTGCGCTATTTGCTAAAGCCCCCGTCACACTGAACACGACCTCACCACGCTCTCCACGACCTCCAAAATATTCATAATCGTAGTAAAAACGTGGTGCTTTGATTCAAACGATGTCAGTGTGACACCCTGCGCGACAGTACTACGATCATAGTACGATGAATTACGGGGAAATTATTTTAAATGGTCAAATCTAGTACGACGCTACTACGACCATCACGAGTACAGTACGCTGCTTCAGCGACTGTCCTACGACCAGGCTACGCTTATTCCACGACCATCCACTACTCCGTTACGATACCAATTTGTCCTTTACGATCATAATTCGTCCTTGCTACGATACTACTACGCTCGTTACGTTTCTACTACGCTTATACCACGACTGTTGTACGTTTTCACTTTTCTAACATGTCATGTTTGACATGTTTTTGGCATTTAGATTTTGTTCACTTTTAGTTTTGTTTTCCTTAAAATCACACAAGAATCAAGTGGTCTTAGTTCAACTTGCTTTATTTCAAGGCCAGCATGTCTTAATTATGAGAGACTTTCTTATAATGGCTTTACGACGACGACGAAATCGCATACGGAGGAGAAACCGGTCAGTTTGGGTTCGACCGTGGCTTTCTGCAGACAGACGTCTACATTTTGGAAATTGTGATTAACTTATGAACGAGCTACGTTTAGAAGACGAGCAATTATCATTCTTTAACTTTGTACAACTGGAACCACGAATGTTTGACGAGTTGCTTCAGAGTCTTGGTCCTAGGATTACCAAAGAACACACCAACTTTAGAGCTGCTTTAGAACCTGGTTTAAAATTAGCTATAACTAAAAGGTATCTGGCCACAGGGGACAAGTACTCTACACTCCAATACCAGTTCCGTGTAGGAGGTAATAAAATCAGCATACTTATTCCTGAGGTATGCCGCGCCACTGCTTTGGAATACAAAGCCGAGCTAGTCGCGTGTCCGAAAACGCCCGAAGAGTGGGGACCTATAGATGAGGAGTTCCTCTACAGATGGAATATACCTCATGCACGTGGAGCGCTAGACGGGAAACATGTCGCTATTAGATGTCCACCTAACACCGACAGTCTGTATTACAACTATGAAGGTTTCTTTTCCGTTGTGTTAATGGCCCTTGTGGATGCCCAGTACCGAATTATATAGGTAGATGTTGGTGGTGTAAGTTCGATGTCCGATAGTCAAATATTCAAATAATCCGAATTGAAAGAATGTATAGAAAATAGAAACATTGGGTTTCCTCAGCCTGACCCATTACCGTATGACGACAAAGACACGTCCTACTTTATCCTTGGTGATGACGCGTTTAGTCTTAGGACATTTCTTATGAAACCATACTCTCAAAGAGGAATGACGAAAGAGCAGAGGATTTTTAATTATACGATATCGCGAGGTCGCCGTATTGTTGAAAATGCGTTTGGTATCTTAGTGCATAGGTTCCAAGTTTTACTGACTACTATACAGCTGCAACCAGATAATGTGAGAGATGTAGTCGAAGCTTGTATATGTCTGCATAATAATATGTAAAACAGGGCCGTAACTAGGGTAAAAAATAGAGAAGGCAGTGTCTTGGCGCCGCCGAATGAGGTCCCCAAGAAGTGGGGATGTCCGGGGGCTGCCCCCTGCGGGAAGAAAATTTTGCAAAAATCAACGTAAAACTACACATTCCCCCCTATATATTAACATTGTTGAATTAAAACAATCAGTTTAGGAGTATTTTCTTATTTTGAAGTTGATTCTTTGTGTAATATATTTGATTTTTCAAAGTAAAATACACACTTTATTTTTTTTTTTTTTGTAATCCTACAGGAGGCAGTTGCCTCAATGGTAGTTATGGCACTGTAAAAAGATGAATACACTGGCTATTTCTACTAACCACAGCAATTATCTGACGTCATTTTGTACAAAGGTCATTCTTAAGGCGTAGTAAGATCGTAGATGGAACGTAGTAGGATCGTACTGAAAGACGTAGTAGCATCGTAGTGTTGTCGTAGTTAAATCGTATTGGTCGTGGTACAATCGTGATAAGGTCGTAACGAGGGCGTAGCATTGTCGTGGTAGGATCGGCTATCAATAAGGGACGATCTAAGTACGCTTGTACCACGACACCAATACGACCAAGACCGACCGCTCTGCGGCCTTCTCACGATCTCACTACGATGTTAGTACGCTTTATTTTCACCACGACCGCACTACGAATGTTTTGAGCATGTTCAAAATTTACGTAGCACAGTCGTAGTCACCCACGACCATCCACGTTCATACCACGACCTCCGCGACTCCAGGACGACTTCACTACGATGTACCACGATTTAGGAAAAAATCCAGATCGTAGTAAGGTCGCGGTTCAGTGTGACGGGGGCTGTATCAAGCGACAAAAGTATCGCATATAAAACATCTAAATGTAAGACGACAATGATGTTAAAATTCTTGAAAGTTGAACGTTTTGAAAGTTTTTATTTCACTAACGACCGCATGAGGCATAATAGTACAATTAAATAAACATATAAACGTAACGTATGAACACAAATTAACATATATACATAGAAGTATGTTAGCAAATGAAAGATGAACATTTCCAGTGCTTAACATGTAAATACAGACATAACCCTTTTTTCAGAATGTAGACAAGCGTGTATTTATCATGGCTATTCATGACCTCTGACAGACTTACAATATTTCTTGGCAAAAGTTTATGCCTTTTGGAATTATAACAAGAAATGATATGGGTGTAACCCATATCCAGAGATGTTCGATTTATATGTAATAGGTGTATCCGATTTGGTTTTAATAGTTTTTTTTCAACTTGTTTTATTTAAAATTTCATCATATGCTGTAAAAGGTTACAAATATAGACGATTGAGCAAGGCAAGAAATAATCATCTTGATTATAATATCTCAACTTTGAGAGATGTATTGTAATCAAAAAAGCAATGTGTAGGAAAGACAAATGTTTACCGTACAATAACAATACATTGACCTTTTCGAAATCACAGAATCACGTGGTTCTGTGGGAAAAAAGGGGGCGGTAAGATCGACAGTTATCGGGCATCCTCGGAAGATCAAAGAAAAATACCGACAAGTTACAATTTCAATTGATTTAATTTTGCAGTAATTAAAATTGTTTTTCAAAAAATTTGCAATTAAAATGTATCCAAACGTCAAACTAACGTTCATGTGCATAAACATTGCTAAGAACTTAATATTTTCAGACTAAAATAAAAAAAAATACATATAAGGGTCTTATTTTTGCCCAGGGACAGTCTAACGTATAGTTAGTATAGACTGTCCCTGTTTTGCCAGAGACATGTCATTATATGCCTCTGTTTTTGCAAAACAATTTTTGAGATTATTAACTTCTAGAATTATTTTCAACTGTTGATGACCTTTATTGGAATGTAACTGAATTGTTTTTCTATTGTATTTTTATATACATTTTTTCAAAATTTCATTTAGCTTTTAGTTTTTCTATTGTATTATTATTTTTCAAAATTTCATATAGCTTTTTTTAATTTCTGTTTGTTTAAATGACTTCATATACGATCTTAGAGGTAGGTTTAATATAATTCTATAAGTATCTAAATATAACTGCTTCTTTAAAATAGTTCTACATAAAAAATTTTAAATCTTGAATTAAATAATAATGCAAACCTTTTGTGTTTTTTTCTTATTATAAAGAAATTTATTTTCCCTACCAATGTCTATGACATTTTTCACTCATTCAGAAAATCAAATTTCTTTGAATAACATGCCTGTTTTAAAATCTTATTTTCTATAAAAATCATAATCTAAATTAGCATTTTCGTGGCTAATTATGTGAGTCTAAATGGTCTTCCATTTATACCTTTCATTAAAGTTCAGTGTCATAAATAAGCAATTAGCAAATAAACAAGGCACATCTAATTTACAATTTACAAATTACATCACAGAAATATCTCTTACCCCTCACCCCCCACCACGCACACACACACACACACGCCTCGTTCTCGGCCAATCTCGTGCGAGAGAGTTTCGGATTTCGAAATCGTTAATAATCAAAACCAAGGGAAATTAAATTTAGTGTTCAAGATTGATGAATTTCTACATAAAGGTTTCATTTTCTACCCTAATTATGAAATAATCCAGAAATAATACTGAAAATTATCGATCATGCATTACGTAATACTACAAAATTTTAAAATGCATTATTTTTATCAAATCATCTTATGAATTCCCATAAAAAAAAATACATTCACATTCTATTATGTGAAGATAAGAAACTGCATAAAAACAACAAGGCTTAAGTACCCTAGAAATTCTGACATAACAAAAAAAAATAAAATTGAAAATTATCGATAAAGTCAAATTTATAATCATTAACATTTTTATGTAAAGATACGAATGCAAAAAGATATGAAGCTTGCTTTATCAAGCATGAAATAATCCAAACAAAAAAATATAATGATAAAATTGAACTGAACAAGCAGTGTGAACAAGTCTTTCTAACATATATATTACGTAATATAACGTAACAAAATCTAAAAATGCCTTTTTATTATCAAATTATCTAACTAATTAATAAAAGAAACACCGATAAATACATTTTATTTTGTAAAGATAAGATTGCATTAAAATAATACTAAGCATACCCTATAAATCGTGAAATAATCCAAGAAATAAAATTGAATCGATGATCCTATCTAGCGAGGTCAAAAGCGCATTAATATACAATTTTGTTCATCTTTACTACTCCTTATTAGATTAGGACAGAAACATGTATTTTAAAGCTAGGAGGATTTAACAAATACGAAAAACTGTAATTGAAATATTTTCTTTAGCATTAAATTAGACATTTTATCACTTACAACATGAACTATTTTGTAGAGTATGGTTTTTACCTTTTTGCTTAATTTACCCGAAAACAATTATATATCATTAAGGATGTTCGCTGGTCATGTAGAAAATAACAAGGTATCTAAATTTATATATTTGATAAATAGACCATAGTTAAAGGTACAAAATAAGCTTAAAAAATTCATAGGTTGCTGAACTCTTTTTCGAGATAATAAGCATCCAAAATTTGGCGGGAAAAAGCTTTCTCTGACTTTTTCATAGGTTTAGCATTGGACATGTTTTAGTGTAAAAACCTATGAAAAAATAACACGAAATTTATAAAACTTTGTAAATTAGCTTTAAATGACCAAATAAACCCTATTATAAAAAGAAAATAGGGGGTTGCTGGGCAAAAAAATTATCCCTATTTTAATGGTAAAGTCTAGAGGATTCTGAAAATATGACAGAAATCTCTCAAAAATTGACCAGCGATCATCCTTAAGAGATAATAAGAAGAGATCGAACATATGAAAAAGTACAATTAAATATTTATAGAATAATTAATTGGGCGGAGTGAATATCCAAAATATGATCACGAGTGCCACATAACGCATCTGATTAAACGAGTGCGCGGAACTTGTTCCGCGCACGAGTTTAATCTGATGCTTTATGCGGCACGAGTAATCATATTTTGGATATTCACGATGCCCAATTGATTATCCTATTTATTATATAGATCAAAATTGTTTTCGTAAAATTTTAATGCTTAATCCTAAATTTTATGAACGGCGGATGAATATCTGTATAGTACAAAACCAACTGACATTTTTGGAGGGAAAAAACCCGAGAGTGAAAATAAACGATAATTTTTACATGTGATTTACCGTGATTTCTGTCACTCGGAAAATTTGATATTTCATCTCTATCTATATAATAAATAGTGAAATTCATCACCCATGCAGTTCTTCTTTATCACATAAATGACATATTATTTTAGATCTATTAACACTACAGGCTTCAATTGGCAGTTTTGACTAAATTTTATAAAGCTATACATCAGTCAGATGTGAGCACAGTGAGATACTTTTCAAAACCAAAAACTGACTCATAAATTCTATAAATAATACATTTGGGTGAATCAAATACGTGTAATTTCCAATCAATAACAATTTTATCATGAAAAGATTGTTTTACAGTCTTAGAAATATTAATATTTCTTAATACATCTTGTTCATTCTAATTGTTATCAAGCGCCCATTCATGTAAAATATCTCTAACACATAATAGCCATTTAGAATGGTAAACATCACCTCTATCTAGTCTATACAATATACCATACACAGTACGAGATATTTTGTCCTTTTTACCATTTATAATTTTTTGCCAGAAACCAATCATTTCTTTCTTTAATACTAATAGACATTAGTGTTCTACCAAGCTCTCCATATAAAATACAGTTTGGTGTACATTTCATAACCCTTAATATATACTTGCAGAATTCTAAGTGCAAAGTTTCAATAATATCATTTTTTTCATAACCCACACAATAGCACCATAAATTGGTGCTACCATTGCATCCAATAATTGTAACAAAATATCTATAGGTCTATAGTTTTCATAGCTTTACATAAAACATTGCTTTTCTAGCTTTTTGTGCAAGTCTAGCCTTATTTCTATGAAACATACCTTTTCTAGAAAAACTGTACAAAAATCTTCCATTACAACTATTCGTTCATTATTACATAAAAATTTAGTATTTTCAAATTGTCTGCTCTTCGAAAAAAAAATATCTGCCTTAGCTACATTTAGTTTCCATGTTACACAATTCAAAAACATTGCATGTAATGCAGCCTGCAATTCAACAGTTGTTTCAGCATAAATGACTATATCATCAGGGTCCACAATAGAAAATATAACTTAAATCATTATTCTTGCATATTATTTTATGCTATCAATAACTTGAATTATTTCCCTTTTTACACTAGTTGAGATCACGTTTCCTACCAGGAAATTGAAAAGGGGGAATGTCCATCACTGATTATAAGAATAGCAAATATTAATCTTCACAATAAACTCAATAAACTCATGCATCATACTATGAATGTTAAACTCAATCATGGTAACTAAGTATACTTTAAATACTTAGAAATAGTCTCTCCTTTACCCAAGATGACTATCTTGGGCAACCAAAATAATAATCTTCTAGTTCATGACCGTAGTGGGTGAAGTGTTTGGAGAGTGCCACGCTCCTTGCGCGATAAAGACCGCTTTTGTAGATTTCGAAAAAGAGACGGCTCTTTTTAGCCGCTTCAGAAGGTCCATACACAAAACTCTATACTTTTCTTGTGGAAGTCAAACTTTGTTTACTATGTCCTATCCCACCATTTTACCGTTGATTTATTGTTTGCATAATCTGAACTATTTCTTAACTTACATTAAGAAAATCTCTAAGGTACAGGAGGATATTGTGATCAATGCAATGGAACATACCAGAGGTCTGAATTTCTTCCTAAGTTCTAATGGTTCCAAACTGTTTCGAAATATATTGAATCACTTCTATCATATATGAATAAACCATGTATGATTCCCTCGGCTTCTAATTAGAGTTTCTTTATGATGTCACTATCTTGTTGAAAACATCCCACAATTCTGACGCATATTCCATAATCGGCCAAATGAATATGAGATATATTCGGGCCAGGTAATTCATATTCATATTCAAAAAGAGTTTTAGTTTCCTTAAGACAGTAATCTTTTTTGCTAACATTACATTGTATATCTGTCTGAAATTTCCATAAAAGTGAAGAAACACATTCTAACAACTGAGTTGTATTCATG